>OY728134.1:1321402921-1322652921 GCA_963277665.1 Viscum album
TGACACTCATCACATGTGTGAGTGAAATCACATGATATCTGAAGGATTTATCAAGATACATCACAATTCACTAGTTCATTAAGAGATGGTTGACTTAGATTACCAAGTCCATTATGCCACAACTTGTTTTAATCCTCTCTTTAATGTAAGAACATATCTTATTCCCCACATAAAAGGTATAGGTTTCTCTTTATCTAATTTACTTGTAGAAAAAATGCACCATATTTTAGTTTGATGATACACATTTCCATAGTAATCCTTATAAAAATCCCTAATTCACATAGGGGACTGAAACTATGCATGTTGTGACTGAGACATTCAACTAATAATACATCATCATGTCTAATTTCTTTATCCGAAATATGGGCCTTTACTGAGAAAGTTATCTTCAATCCTCTTTCACATACAAATTTAAATAACATTATATGTCATGTTTTATTCAAATAAGAATTTCAATTTTACCTATCATATGATATGTGTAACTGCAATCTAGGATACATATACCATAATGATCTGACGGTTTTAGGGAAACATCCAAAACCACTACCATCTATGATATCCTATTTTTATCCTTTTTTTTCATCATAAATAGTATATATAGAAAAAAATTATTTCCCTCGAAGTATGATGGTCGAGGTTCATCCTAAAAATTTCTAAATCAATTCTGATTTTTAAAATCACCAAATTGATTATTTTATTTTTATTTTACTTGTAACCCCATTGATTTAGCTTTGGAACATTCCTCTTCATGGATGATGTATAATATCTAGGCCTGTGCCCAAATCATCTACACCACAAAAATAACCCTAAAATGATATTTGATAGTACCATTCTCTATTTGGGTTTCATTGTTATTCGTCTTCTCTTTAAAATCTCTTATCCACAGTCACAAATTTAGTTACAATCCCATCTTTCCACAGTAACAACACCATATATAGGGTTTGTTTGTGCGTGTAAATTCCACACCATTGGAATCCCATGGGTTCTCTAATTCTTATAATTCTACATTATACCAGAATAAACCATCAATCTCGAAGTATATTCTTGCATCGTGAATTCAAATGTTTCTAATTTATCTTTATTGAATCCTTATATCATCCTTGATAATTAAATTTGACTGCTTCTTTCATTTAGCTGGACCAATATGTTCCACTTCCTTCTATTAAATTTTGGAATCATTTTACTTTCCAAATACATGTTGGAAACTAGGTGTTTATTTTGATTTATAGTTTTCTATCACAGACTGATAACTTCTTCTTCATGTTCATCGATGTGTTTGGCTTGATCCCTTTTGCTGTTAGTCATACTATCGATTTCACATTTTTGTTTTTCTATTATTAGATTGTAATCAATGGAATTTTCTGAGCTCTCGGGAAATGAAGAAAATATTTTTTCAATTTTTTTCTTCAACATAGACTTATCTTCTTCCTAATTTTTCATATAGTGTTTTTCATCTTGATCAACATTTTGGATTTATCCATTTTTGTTACCATAACATCTATCTTCTCAAGAGATACTTCTAATTTATCCTTCATGTATACTCTTCATTAAATTTGTTCTTCAAAATTTTAAATCTATTCAATTTTATGGGTGATTACTATGACTTCCACCATAGAATTTTATCCATGAACATTATAGTTCTATAACTATTATGCTTTATATTCCTCTAATCTGGAAACCTCTCTTGAGAGTGGATTCGTGATTTTGAGGAAATTTCTATTAAAAATTCTCATTCCATTCATGTATGATTAATAATGCTTCATGGGAATTTCTTCTTCATCCAATTAATCATCTAGAAACAACTTCATAAACCAATGTTCTAGATTTCCAACCATTTTACATAATGATGATGAAAGTGGATGTTTCCCACTGAACATCCTTTTACTCATTAAATATTTGAGAAAATGAATTACATAAGGTCATATGTTTATTCATATTCTAGTATATATTAAATGGTGATTTTATTCATTGAATTAAATGATACCTCTTTCTAATTACACTTTTCCATAATATCATTATCATAATTTCCAAATTTTTTATTTTATAAGGGTACTATCCACATATCCAAAGTCAAATGTTTTGAATCATTATCTTCTAGAACTGAAACATTTGGACTGAACCAATGTTTAATTTTCAATATGATGTGCATCAAAGTATTTATATCCTTACTGACATCTCCCAGAACACACATTTCTTCTAACACCACATTTAACATGTCTAAGAATGTATCAACATTTTCATTTTGGTTCATTCTCTGATAATCGTTTGTGTTCCATATTAACTTCTATTTTTATTCATGACATTAGATTTTCACTCATAAATATTAATAATAATTTTCCCACATATCATTTGATGTTTTACATGAAATAACCTTCATATAAATATAACTGGATAGGGATCCAACTAAAGCATTGAAACCATTGGTTTCAGTATCCTATTACAATAATTTATCTTATAAAAAAAACTATTATTGATACTAGCTGATTTTCGAAGTAGAACTAATTTAAGGAGATCAGTTCCTTACTATCAAAAGTATTGTTAAATCTAATTATTCCTTAGTTTAATATTTTTTACATCGATGACCGAAAATACATTTTGATTGACCACCTCTATTCATTTTACTGAGATATCACCACTAACTTGAAACCAATGGTTCTAATAAAAAAATTTGGATCTACATTGGTGTTGAAGGACCAACCCATCACAATATTGTCTACATTGGATCACTCCCTCATAGTTTTGTTCTTGAGTAAGGCCCACTACCCACCAGGGTTTCTCAACACCAATCCATCAAAGAAAGGTCCATGTGATGGGGAGGGGATAGTTGGGGATTAAATATCATGCCCCACACCCCTTATCTCTGATATAGGAAAGGAAAACTTGTTCCATGATGTGACATCCACACAAACAGTATTAATGAATCATATGGAATACATTTTTTTATTTGGGAATCTAACACATATCTTGATTGTATATTATTACAATTCAATATGACGATAGAATTCCCCTCACATGTGGTATATTCATTATTGGATATATTTTCATGAGTCATAAAAGAATGAAATTTACATATCAATAGTCAGTAATATAGAGGATGAATATGTTTCCAAAATAATGGTATAAACAATAATTATTGATATGAAGTAATAACTAGATTTTTTTAATGTAGAACCATTAAGAAACACTAAAAATTGACTATGATAACCAATTTGATATAGATCATTCTAAAATTATAATGCAACATTCAATATCAATGAGGATTAATATAAAATATTATTTCATCAAGCAGAAGGTTGAAAATTCATATATAATATAGGAACTTATTTCAACTAGATATCAATTGATAGATATCTTCATTGAGGCCATTCCTAAATATTCATTTGTGACACCGAGGATGAGCATTGGTATTCAATTCCTACAATGTCATTAAAGATCCTTGTTTTAAAAACAATAATAATATCAATTAATTTTAATAATGGTGGAGAAATCTATTTAGATATCGGTGGTGTTCTTTTTGAAATCCCTTAAATGTAATTTGAGATATATGGAGAATAGTTCAAATGAATTGTATTTTTATGGATTTCATAGAAATCAATTAGCTAAATTTTTCTTTTTTTTGAAACTATATTTTCCTATTTAGGAATTGGGAAGATTCACCATTTCCTCTCTAAATATTAAAACCATGTGATATAATTTATCTCATAGAAGTTATTCATAAATAATATTAAATGGGAAGAGAATATTTTTTTATAATATTGAACATATAATTTTCATTTATTCTCAATAAGTCTGAGAACATTTAAATTAGGTGGGAAATTTAGAAATATGTGTAGATATTGAATATTAATTGAAAAAGATGAGAATTCTGACCCATGTATTTTTTTAGAAATAAGATAATATTTCAGGTGTCCATAATGTATTTACATTGATAATATTTTTTTATATTAACAATAAAATGAAAAAGTATAATTTTGAGCTGTAGATTCACTTGTTATCAATAAGAAAATACATGTTGGTGGGTAATTGTGATGATTTATTTTTAATATCAAAGGAAAAAAAAGAAATATTTCAAATGGGTAAAATATTGATCTCATGTTCCATTTACTATATATAATTAAATAAGTTTATGTGTATAATTGTGATAATTTTTTTATCACAATTAATGAATCACTCTAAAATGGATGAATTGTTTTTTGAAACATGTTCATAAAGAAATATGATCACGTAAATTTTTCAATACATGAATTAATTTATAATGACACTGAAGAAATTATATTTTTGGAAAATGTATGATGAAGATAAATTGTGGTTGTAATTTTGATTGTTGATGGATTTCAATGTTATTTTACACATATATAATATCTATGTATATGAATATTCCTCTTATTAAAAATAATTCCAAGCATTGAAGCCCCCTATGTGAAGCTGTTAAACATGAATAGGGGGCTTGATGGTGACCCCCTATAAAGAGATAATCCATGGAGGCATCATAGTAGTAGTTGTGGGACTATGTGTTTGTATTATATGAGTACCTTCCATAAGTAGTGCATGGGTCATGTATTGTTTAACATAGAGTGGGTGCTTAGAATAATCAAATGTTCAAATGGTCCAGTGTGGGTTTGCATGACCATGGAGGTGTTTGGTGAATGTTTGTGTAGGTGTTGATCCCCAATAACATTCTAATAGCCGGTGTTCTTGAAGAATATTAATTAAGAACAATTAAAATACAAGAAAATAAAATGTGGGAAGTAATACCATTATTACTATTCACATATAATTTTAATGTAAGTCATATCCGGATTTACATGATATATGTAATATCCACTTCTTTGTCTCCCACACAGTGCATATTTAAATAAGGTGATCATCTATATTTGTGGTCGGTTGATGATATTTTACATAGGATCGATATGTCCTTCCATCTTGGATGACTGAAGTGAGTGATTATGATCATTTAATTTTTATCGATTTAATGTATAAAACATGATATAATAATCATGCAACATAATTTTCCTGAATAAAATCAACTTTGTCGAGGATCATTTTAAAATACTATATGTAATTCCTGCATCCATAATTCTTGAGATTTTTCATTCATTAAAATTAATATCATATATCATGAAAAGTTGATGAGTACTGAGAGACAGTGATAAATTAGGGATTCATCATTTTCAGATTATATTTTTTACCTCTCATGCTCAATATTATTGAAGATATTTTGATCATTGGGTTTTAAAAAATAGATTTAGAAAATAATATCAATTTTTTTTGTTTTTTCGCCCCATTATGTTGCATACATATGTTATCAAAGGTTGTGATCCATTCTAAAAAAATAAGGATTGGTTACCCAAAAAATGGTTACTTCAAATTGAGAATATGGATTCAGAGCTTCAGAAAAAGAGTGTCACCTATAAACTATCTATAATAAGGACTATCCTCAAGTGTATCATAATCTTGTGAAGGGACCTTACTATATATATATGGTGAAGAAAATCATATACCGATGGGATTTTAGACATCACACGATCACTTTACAACAAGGAGGGGGAGAAATTACATGTATTATTTTTCATATGTGATATTAGTTGAATAGAATTCATCACATCATTACGCAAATAATATAGTTAGTGTTCCAAAAATAGAATTATGGATTATATTGCATGAGTCATTAAGTACAATGATTTATATACATTTCATACTTTTATGAGACTTCATTAATGTATTAGTCTATCAAAATAAACAATGCATTGATGATCAGAGAAATCATACATTCACATTTCATGGGAATAGATTAAAAATCGAAGGGATTTATCCTAAAAAATCATCTATACTATAAATGGTTTGGATTTTTCATGTATAAAATATTTGAAAATTATTCAAAACCATTAATCACTATATTTAATAGGGATATTAACATCCATGAAACAACTATTGTTTTGGGAAAATATGGAGTATGATTTTATCGAATCATTTAATGTTTTTTGTGTCATTTAAATTACATTCATTATTATTCATATTAAAGAAGTTTGAATTTAAATGAATGATATATTGAGTAATTAACTATCAAAAATTATTTTTTAGAAATATAATAAATTAAAATTAACTACTGATTCACCCGTTTATATAGATCTATCTCCAGGAACTACATTTAAAACAATAATTTATTTATTTTAGTTATATGATTTCTTCTAAACATTGATGTTCAATATTATATTCATTAAAAGATATAAAATTTTATATGATTTTCTCTTTTATATATATGGTATTAACATATAATTTTACATAATGTATCCAATGTATTTTTTTTCTCACCTAAAAGATTATCATAATCACGAGAATAACACAATTAGTCAATTTCTTTTTTATTTTAAGTATTTATTTTACTTCCCTCAAATTTTTATCAATATTTTTATAATATATAATGTGAATTATATTAAATTATTCTTATAATTCCATTAATCATGTTTTATATGAAAATTTAATAGTCTTTTTACAATTTTTATTTTTAAAAACTTTTATTAAAAAATATTTAACACTATGGGAACTCCATTTATTTAAAATCATATTTTTTATCCTTCACATCATATATCAAATATATATATATATTTTAAACATTTCATATATTAATAAATTATTTTTGTCTGCAATTGTGTTATTTTAATATTTTTTCACATCAACATTTTGAAAAAAATTTGAATCTGAAAAATAACTACTTCATTTTATCAATATGGTGAAAATGATATCATTCAATTTATTCCCTCTTGAAAAATATTTTCACATCAATTACCATTATGTATGATAAATTTGCTAAAAATTTACATGGTATAGAAATGTAAATATCTCCCCTATATTTATATGAAAAATCAGTTAATGTTATATTAAAAGATAAATGATATTTATTATATTAAAATTCAATTTAAAAAAATTATTTATTTTTATTTTTCATCTTTCTCATTCACCATTTAAATATATTTTTCTTAATTAAGGATATTTTTCAATTATGACCATATACTATAGTACATTTAATATTATATGTATTGTCTATATAATTTGGGGAGTTGATATATCACATCATTCTTCTTTACAAATCTTTTTTTATGTGTAACCATGATATTTCTTCTAATTAATCTCCTCAATCCATACCCAATTCATAATTCTTTGGATTTATGGGTGTTTAACTAATTTCTATAGATAATATATTTGGGGAAAAATAATGTCATAACCCAATACAATTTTTTTATATGGCATAAAAACCATATGATTTTTTGAACATTAAATGTTATTTTCATAGAATGTTACTTGATATAATTATAAACCATATATTTCAAGAGTCTTATCATGTTGTTATTACTGATGTAATTATTATGTATTTTCTTACATGAATACATTTAAAATGATTATAAAACCGGTTTTTATTACATGTTTTATTTTTGATAGGTATATTAAAACACATTTCTTCTACATGAATTCATTACGCTATAAAAAAGTTATTTAATTTCATTTAGTTTTATTTGAAATCCCATTATATATATATTGATTTTATAATGTGAAGGGTAGATGATTTCTCCAAGAACACATGTCTTTGTTATATATTTAATTGATTGGTGGGACCTATATTTCTATCCAACGCATTTGGTAAGGTATTATATGTCATGAAATAATCATAAAACAAGTCTTGATTCTCTAACCAAAATTCGAAACAAGTTTTGATTCCTAATCCACTAATCGAAATACCCACTACGGTATATCTATTATGATAAAAAATCATTTATTTAATTATAATCATTTTTATAGATGATCCTTATTTATATGGATTTCCTTTTATATGTGTTATTTAACACTTTCAAGGACTATTCATATGTTATTACCTACCTTGTGATATATACATTTTTTAGAATAAAATAATTTATATATTTATTATATTTAAATTGTTATTTTATAATCAAATGTGATAATATATTTTTATAACATATTTTTAGCCTTATATTTCATGACTTACCACACTTTTTTTGTATTTATATTCCACAATATATGAATTTAGAAAAATCATGAATTGCTCAGTATAGTTTCATATTTGGAAAATTTATTGGTGGCATTGAAATTTTTTATGGATTATATTTCTTTGAATGTAATGGGTAAATTTCAAATCGACGTCATTAACATGGGGTTTTTTAGATAATAATTTCACCTAATTCAATAAATAGATTTACCTAATGTTTTTATTTGAATGAAGTATAAAAAACAATTTTCATTAAATCATGAAAATGTACGGTTACGAGTACAGTCTACTATAGTTGGTATCATAGTAGGTTTTATAAGACATTGATGCTATGGATTTTATTAGATTGTGATAATATAGAACATAAATATTATTTTAAGTTTGATAAACTTTTGTTGATCATTATTTCAGAGGATAATAAAATGTATATTTCATTTGAGGTAGTTATATAGGGATTTGTATTAGGGATCTTTTTTGAAAACACATTGGATATTTTTATGTGTCAATTCTATTTATAAGATATAATAATAAAATATTTATTAATTAGAGACTTTTAGGATTTCATCGAAAATCGACCCCATTCATTATTATGACCAAAATATTATTTATACACATTTATTCAACATTTATTTCATAAGATTAAAGATAACACAACCCTTATGACTGATATTTCTATTTTCATTTTGAATTAGGTATATTATATAAGAAATTAAAATAGGGTAAAAAAATTATTGAAATCTTATGTAACATGCTTGCACATAAGATTTCATTGGAGAAACAACATACATTCAAATGAAAAAGGTGAGTTATAAAGACCTATAAGGGAATACACATGGAATTATAAATGAAATTAATACATGATATACAATAGGAATATATATATGGGGCATAAATGGTTGGTAAATCCTAAACATGAATAATGAGGCATGATATATCATGATAACATAAAGAAAACATGGGAAATGTAGAAACATAAATAAACAACACATCAAAAACATATTTTAAGGATAACTTCCAAGAAATTATGATAGAAAAGTCCCCATAAAGAAATAATTTTAACACCTTATCCTAATATTACACGGCATGACAGTAAGTATTGCCAATGTATTGCAGAGCTACATAATTCTAGGGGCACCTATCAAATTAAGTTCATTCTCATTATTATGTTTTTCACATATTTCATACAAAATGGATTCATTAATCATAATATATTATTCCATCATAAAGGTGTTTGTATAAAATACATGTAACTACAAAATAAATAAGTATATGTGTGAAAATGATCACACCCTTGATAGGAAATTTGTATTGTATTCACTTCACAATTGTTATCTCATGGTAAATCATGGTGAAATTTCACCAGCGTAATAGAAAAACATAAAAATTGATAAAATGGGACAATGGTTGAAAAATAGTTATCTCATAAATTGAAAAAAATAGAAATTATTTGGTACATGGAAAATTATATCCCATACTTGAAATTGGAAATATAAGGCTTACTAAAGTGAAGAAATGTTAATTAAGAGGATAAATAAAAGAAGTCAAACACTGAGAGTGTAACTCCAAATAAATGGGAGAAGCTTCTTCATAGATTGAGGATCCATTAAAGGTCACTAGTTAGGGGATAGAATATTAGTGACATTCTATAAGTATTTGAGTAGACATAAATTATAGTTTTGTAGGTTTATATATGAAAATAATAGGGAATTCATTATCTTTTATGAAACATATTTTTAATAATTTATAAAAAATAACAAAAAAAAATAAAATTTAAAATGGATTATTCGATTTGTTTTCTGCAAAATGGGGGTGGTTTGAAATATTTTATAAGGCTAAGGGAATAAAATATTAAAATAATTCTTTTTTTAATGTAGAGGTGAATCATACATTAAAACAAATGATTTCAAAAACATAAATTATATTAATGGTTTTTTAATATTACTATTGGATTTGTACAATTAATTAAATAAACAAAAAATCCCATTATGTTACAGTTAAAATATATTTTTTGTCATTCATTCTATTTTTAATATTTATTCCTTCACTGGGGGATATTATGATTTCATAATACACACTGTATATTCATATGGTATTTAATTTTTATCTGAATATTTTATTGACATATAAAATTATAAAAATAATTACACATTTCATTTCAATGTTATGATAGGAAAAATATATTTGATTTATCATAATAAATTTAGAAATATGTTTATTTTTACTTTTAAAAGAATAATTTACATTTATTGGAAATACTGTCTTTGCTAATAATTATTGTTTTCAATACCCTAAATAAATTACAACTATCTTCATAATAATTATATGATAATTTATATTTAATAAATATTATTTCAAAATATTATTTCTTAAAATATTATTTATTTAAAAAATAGATGAATTCATTAAAATATTTATATTAACTAAAAATTAATATTGATTAAAAATACAATTTCCTTTTTATTGTATGAATATGAAAATCATTTAAAAAGTAATGAGATGAAAATAATAATAATATTAATTTTTTGAAAAAAATGATATAAAAATATTCATATAATTATGGTATTGATACATATCCAATTAATACACCATTGAACACCATAAGATAAAGGTTAGTGTTAATGAGACTTCCATGGTGTGGTTTGACATACATGGTTTGGGCCTTGATCTATATTAGATTGAAATTCCCCCATAATCAATTTTAATCATTCTTATGTTGCTGGATATTACCATGGGCATGGTCATGGGAAAAACTAAAAGACATTATCTCTGATGTAGGTTCATATAAATTGGATTTATATGGTATGATCCTAATATGTATGGTCATGAGTTTTTTTGTATGTTTCAAATTGACTTGTTAAATGCCTATATTTATATTAATGATGATTTAACTATTCAATTGACATATCATTGTTGTAAATGATTTAGGATGGTATCATAATTTCCATAAGATATAATAAAACCAATGTAGTTCATTTGTTTTTTATAACTAAATTACATAATATTAAAATTAATTAATTATATTGATTGTTTATTTATTACAGACCGGGTAGTAATAATCATCCCCACATAAGAAATTTTACCCTCAATGGTTTCTTTTTATATTTTAAAATATATGAGTTTAACACAATTTCACCCCCTATGGTTCTCACATTACATCTTCAAAAATCTGGTTTATTCAGAACTCACTGATCAGGTGAGTTTTCATATTTTTTTATAAAATTGTCTCTATGATCTAAGATCTTCAATGGTTTCTCTTAAAAAGAAATAACAGTCTCCAATGGTATTAAATCAAGAATGATTACATTTGATGGGTCTAGTATTTACTTATTCAAGAGGGATATATGGGGTATATGATATGAATGTGATTTGTTTTGTGGTAGTTATAGTTTATAATACACTACTATGATGTGATTAATGATCTGAAATGGACCAATGAATCTCATACTAAGCGTTACCATCCTTACAAAATCTCATAAAATATATACATGGAGATATGAAAATGAATACCTGTCAACAACATCAGACTCTAGGTCTTCTCGATGATTTTCATAATAGATCTTTCTTTGACACTGATTCTACTTTATGTGATACTAAATGATCTTAATAATTTCAACCATTACATTGGCCATTTTAAGACCTAGATGTTTGTGTTCCCCAAAATCATCCTAGTATAAAGATGTTACAGTCCGTTACCCAAAATGGGAATCATATGAAGCCATTTGGATTCTTGATTTGGAACTATAATTCTATTAGAAATTGAAAAGATGATGATGTTAGTCCAATCAAACTTCGATGTAAATCAATAATAGTCACAACATATCCTTGAGTGGCTATATAGTGTAATCATAGTTTCATTCAGTTTGAGTGTGATAATCCATGATGAAGTTCAACTCATTATTTAGATCATATTGAAGTCTCTTCCAGAACATGGATATAAATCTTTGTTCTTGAATAGAGACAATCGATAGTGCTGTTACATGCAACCAAACACCTACTTTAATTCATATCCTTATAGGTGGATTTAGTTAGAAGTCCTCTAAAATAACAATGAATTGTTTAGTGTTTATAATAGGTTCCACCAAACCCAAATTCACTTTAATTCCCTTTGATGAATTTGTTAACAAGTGACAAATACGATAGTGATGTTTTCCAATTTCTATTTTGGCATGGGTAATGGTTCAATAATCCCCATGGGTTTTTTGTGTTTATGCTTTCACGTATTGACATACAAGACATATTATAATATATTTGGAAATATAATTCTTCATATTTTTCCAAAACTAGTTCAATAAGATATTTTTATACATCATCAGGATCCCCAGATAGATAAAGCAGGTAGAGTTATATGCTTCAACCAACACCTCCTTATTTAACTCATGATTATTTAGTATCCATTATAATGAAAAAAATCTCATAAATTCTTCTTAATTAATAATGAACTCAAATTATTTACCTTTTCAATAGTCTCAAAAATTCTTCTCAACTCCTACATCAACAATTTGAGAATCATTTATTTTCACCAAAAGGGACAATTAAGAAATCTTTTTTGATTGGATTGATGACGTTCCTTCATTAATGACTTCCATGTCCACCCTTTACAAATATAATAATATTAGTACTCTATAAATTATCATTAATTATAGGATTTAATTATTTATTCTATATAGATAATATTACACTATATTGTCTTTCATAGGATGGTAATATATTTTTCATTCATATTCGTCGATTAGCTGTAAATATCATTATTAGAATGTATTCATCTCATTCAATGTAAATTAATGCTTGAATATTTTATGATACGTATATACGTCAATATTCTATCTAATGAAATAACTCCAATATATTTTTAAATTGGAGACCTCTACAGCCAACATCAGGTCAAGTGTTGGGATCTTCTATTTGTGATTCTTCAATTTTTTTGATGAATAATCTATCTCTTTGATATTCTAAATTAACACACAACCAATTCCCTTTTCAATGAATCACTAAATAACATGAATCGTTCTCCACATTTAGGTAGTTTGAGTACATGTGTGGTGATATAACCCTATTTGAAATTGATTACTATATTTTCACATTCATCATTCTGTGAATACATGACACTCTATAGTGTTATCTGGGTTAGAGGAATTGATTATCATGATTAATTTTTAAACAATTGATGATAGTTAACATATATTCCAAGGAAACAACATATATCTGTCACAAATGTGAACCTCGGCCATAATTTCATTGATTTGTTTTTTGATGGGTCTAATGATATTCCCTATCTTGTGATGGTATACCCCAATAACGAGACTTAAATCCACTATTACTCAAATAATGTATACATTACATTTATATTTTCATTCATATGTCTTTAGAAAAGTGCACAAATTCTTCTCATACTCTTATATTACTAAATAGTATTTTAGAATATAATCAATAAATACTACCACAAATTTTTCCAGCTAATATCAAAAGACACTATTTAAAAATTTCATGAATATTTTTGGGTCACTAGTGAGTCCCAATGACACTAATATTAAATCATAGTCCATGAACCTTGTAAAAGGAACTGTTGTGGGTATATCTTACTTATTAATGCCAACATGGTAATATCTATACTACATATCCTCCTTGGGGTGGTATTATCTTCCACATATCTAATTGAACATGCCACATATATATGGATGATGATGCATCTTCTCTATAATGTTATTTTTGTGCTCATCATAATCAATGAAAAGTCACATTGGCCTATTATTCTGATTGACTAAGAGGACTAGTGCACCCCATAGTGAATAAATTGGTTATATAAACACTCCATCTATATTATCATATTTTCATTTCCTCAGATACTCATGTTATAAAATATTTATTCTATATATGTTATTGAATAATGGTAATTCACCCATAATAATATCAATTGTAATCTCATCCTCTGCGTTAGGAGAAAGAGCTTGATTTGTTTTTTGGAAAACACATCTATGTGTTACCTTATAATGGTATGGTCATCAATGATGTCATTTTCAATTGACTCAATTATTTGACCGTGATAATCATACTCAAATGGAAATATTATTTATTCTTGAGATGTTGGTGCTAAAAAATATTCATCCCCTCCATTCACATGACTATAATTGGGGGATTATTATCAATTCAGAGAATGATTTCCTTGTCATTGAAATTTATGATGGATATATATAGAAAAATAAAATATTCACCCTTAAATTTACAAATACCACATAAGGACGTATGAAATGGAACACTAGGAATTTATCCCATAAATTATAATAGAATAACAGTTATATAAATGTGATGTAATAATTTCCACATATTGTTTCCCTAACATATCTTCTTCCATTCACTGTGGTGGTGTTTGAATAGTTTTACTAAACTATAATGATAGTATTGAATGATTATAAAAATAATTAAAATGTATGTTTACACTTATTCAATTAATAATAATAATACATGTCAACAATACATTGTTGGGATCCACAAATAGTAGTTT
The DNA here is from genome assembly GCA_963277665.1 of Viscum album. Lineage (NCBI taxonomy): Eukaryota > Viridiplantae > Streptophyta > Magnoliopsida > Santalales > Viscaceae > Viscum > Viscum album. The sequence continues at coordinate 1,321,417,420 of OY728134.1, forward strand.
TAATGGTAAAAGGAAACCCTTCTCCCCTAGGATGTTGTTGGTTGTCCTTGAAATCTATTGGCTTGGTGAATTGGTTTACAATGTGCTCCAGTTCATTGTATTATATGGAATGAAAAATTCATAGAGTGTTGACCATAACATACTATTCCATCATCTCATTGGATGTATTCTCCATTCCAAAATCACAAGCTATGTGCCCTCCCTTCCTACAACTATTGCATTTCTTTATCCCCTTGAGGAAATTTATATGATACTTATTTCCAATCCATTGACAAATGGAATGTGGAGATTTATTAGAACCAATAAAATTCTCCATTGGACTTCCATAAATACACTCCCAATCCGCATATTATACTTCTGATACTCTTGATATTCACTAATCTCCATTTAAACATTGATGATACAATGGAAAATATCCTCATATCTATCATTTTTATGATCAGTTGGGCTTTTGTAGACTATTTTTATCACACCAATGTAGTGTTAAACCATGAATTTAGGGGTAATGAAAATAAGGGATACAAATAATGAAATTCGTATAGTGTTTTCTTAGTATACCCTGATGGATTCAGCAACTTATTTCTTAATGTAAATAAAATTACTCTCCATTTTATTTCATATAGTGGGTAAAATATTATCCGAAAAAAGATTTCGTAATTTCTTCCCCACCAATGCATTGACCACATCAATAGGATATGTATCCTGATTATTTTACACCATTGACTATAATCTCTCTCCATATGATAAAAATCTTATATAACCATATCTTGTTTAAAATATAGTAGTATGTAGAAGATATTTACATTAGATTTGATATATTGTTCCATGACTAAGGGATCAAATAATCCATTGATAGTCAACCGACATTTCACACAAGAACCCTCAATTATAGCTTGTATTTTAATATGGGGATTGGGTCACTCCTTCAAAGGTAGGATTCAATTAATAACAAGGGTTAGATGAGAGTGAATCATCATAAATTATGGGACAGATACTCCCATTAGGCTAGGAATATTATTGGGGAGTCATCTCATTTCCCATCACATCAATTATTTTCGTCATTCATCATGTTTCTAGAAATTATCTAGAATAAAAAAAATTATTTATGAGTGTTTTTAAATTATTAAAAACATATATGGGAATATAATGACATTAATGATATAACATTTAAATTACAGGTGTTTTATTAATGTATTTTTTTATTCCTTGATCTATGTTGAACATGATCTATTTCATAATATATAATTCTATGGTAATTTTTCCATTAAATAATTTTTTTAAACGAACATATAAATTTACTGAAGATTATCAATAGGGAGAGTCAAACCACGTGTGATGCAAGGCCCATTTTCATGCACCATTTCCCGATTAAGTCTAGATCATCCTGGGTATTTCCGATATTGCACCTATGTACATATATACCAAAGAAACACCCACATGTACTATCTAGATATGAGATTTATTTATTTATAAACCACTTACTCTATAAGTTCCTGAATTTAGGGATGTATTCTAATACTTAGACTTATCCATTACGATTTCACTAGTGTCTTATAATCCTAATACAAAAAATAACGAACATTTTCATTGATACCAACTATGATAACCCCTCACTTTATTACACAATAATTAATGTTTTATGAAATAATATTACATTTGAAAACATATTGGATCTATATCTATAGTGTCTATGAAAATTAAGTACTACAGATTACAACATAAAGAACACAAAACATCATTATTTAATGGTTCATTCACATAATTTCAATAAAAAATGGATGGGATAAATTGGGGGACATACATAAGAAAGGGGTTAGATATAAATCCTATTAAAGGGATTAATAATCAAATAACATGAATATGTAAACTAATGATATAAAATTTGCATTTGAATTGGGAATAAATAGAGTGATAATATTAAACATGAATATTCTCCAATGATATAGAATGATAACGTAATGGAAACATGGAAAATGTTGGAACAACATAAAACACTGCATTATGAACATAATTCAATGATAAATACTAAGACAAATGATATAACAATTCCTATAAAGGAATCTGGTTCAATCCCTGCCAAAAACATATGTATAATTAGACTATACAATAACCAATGCATATGATCTTTATATAATTCTCTAAGAACCCATATCATTCATTTCATTTCCATGCTTATGTTTTTCAAACAGATAAATAAAAATTGATTCAATAGGTATAATATATTATTCAATGATCAAGGATTGTAGAACACATATGATTTTGTCCCTATTATATATGTATAATTTCTTAACAGTGAAAATCTTTTATAGTAAATGGGTATGGTATTCACTGCTCAATTTTTTGGGTATGGAAAATCATAGTGAAATTTTTGTTGCATAAAAAATTACACTAAATATTCATATATTCTCTTGATGATAGAGAAATAGACCATTAATTATCTGTAAATTAATTATATAGTCATTGGCATATTGAAAATTGTCTCCCAAAAATAGTAATTGTAAATATGTGGAAAAGGATAATCATGAAACTTTAATAAATGAGAGAAAAAACATTACCATGAGTGAGTAACTCGAAATGAAAAGGATGATCTCCATAAGGACTTAGGGATCCTTGGGAGGAATATAGAGAGGGGAAGGAAGAGTAAGAACATTGTCCATATTTTATTAGTGTAGTGAAATGGGTTCTTGGGTGGGTTTATATCGGAAAAGATAGGGGAAAGAATTGTCTTTTATCAAGCATAGATTTTAGACTCCATATGATAAAATAATCACAATTAAAATGCTTCTAATAATTTTTCCAATTGTTTCTTCCAAATGGTAGTGTTATTAATTATTTTCTTTGTTTAACACCGAAATTATTAGAATATTCCCGTTATATATATAAGTGATCCGTACTAAGAAAGAAATTATTTTGAAACCTTAAAATATATTAAGGGTTTTGGGGGAATCTTAAAGGAAAAAAATATTTTTAAATAAACATAAAATCATATTATTTTATATGGAAAATAGTTTTCGTCTTAAATACCCAACATTATTTATACCACACAATTTTTTGTGCCATTTTAATGACATAATACCCACCATATATTTATATATTATTTAAATTTTATTTGAAAATTTGACTATCACATAAAAATATGAAAATATAACCATTCTATAATTTTGAAATTATGATTCAATAAGAATATAAATTTTATCAAAATTATTTTTTTGAATATTTTTATTTTTTAATTTTAATACAATAATAGAAATTTATAATGAAATATTCTATTTTTTTTAAATTATAGTTTCTGAAGCTTTATACATATTACACATTGAATCATAACATTATATGATCATTGATCATTAAAAAACATTATGTAATCATAATATTTTATCAATACATTATTTATTTCAATGTCCATTAATTCATTAAATTGAACATCTTAATTGAAATTGATAAATAATTGAAAATAAAATATAATTTTTATTCTATCAAAATAAAAATCATTTGTAATGTAATGATGAGAGGAAAATAAGAAAATTATTACCTTGAAAAAATACAGTATATATTTTGAAATTATTATAATATTGATATATGTCCCATAAATCCACAAATTAAAACCCTAAGAGTACGGTGGGTTATGATGAGACTTTCATGAGGTGGTTTAGCGTACATGATTTTTGATGTGACCATGATAATCATGTACTTCTCTCGTAAAGGTATCAGATCATGTATATGTTATTTCATATTATGCTGGGATTTTTAGTGGGAATGGTTGAGTGAGTATAACTCCCATGGATCCTATATATGGGATTTATAGGGTTTTATCACGCAATTTGATTCCATCACATCCATTTACTGTGTAAATTTGATTTTTAAAACCCTATACATATAAAAATAATTGTTCACTAATCAATGACTACACTATAAATGTTAATGATCCATAATTGTCTTTTAAGACTGATATGATATATTAATAAACAATAAGTGTGTTTTTTTTCTATACCCATATTACATAATAATACATTTAATTAAAACACACGAGAAATATTATTTATAATAGTTTTAGTCGTTAAATTTATAAGGGAATGTGGATGTCGGTGTGGAACAAATGTACCTTGCGGTAAAAAATTGATAATTAGATGGCCCCTTACTGAATCAATCTTTACTCTGGTGCATATTGAGTGGGATTAATATTAGATACCCAAGTAGAATCTCTTATGAGGTATTCCATGCTCAACCACATTCTATTTTTAAACCATTATAGTGTGTTTAATTATTAATTAATTTAATGTATAATGTTATAATGTATGTGGGAAATAAATTTGCATAGTTAAAAGTAATAGATTCAGAGGTTGAACCTTCATTCATAAAGTAAAAATGAATGTATCACTATATAAAATCAATTTCATTATAAATTTCATCTTTAAATTTAGATTTTAAAAATATATGATGAATTACTATGATTTTATTCATAAATATTTTAATAGTTAGTATTTATCAAAAATAAGATCACAAAAATATAAATAAGAAAGCTATATATCATGAAAAAATAGTATTTATTATAACTAAACATATTATCTTACTTATATGTTTTAAAATCATATTATATTTCTATTATATTATTATGGTTGGGTATACTAGACTTACCGAAGGTAGTGGGGATGGTATCTAAATTGAAATTAATTAATTATAATCATATCTATTTTTATTAATTATTAATATTTACCGATTATATTTTTAAATATTATGAAATTTATGTAGATTATGGGAAAAAATAAAAAATTATTATATCGTTGTTTTTCATATATTTTTATAAATATATATTAATTATACTCAATAATCATGAAATTTTATATCATGAGAAGGGTACATTTTTTGGGGAAAACAATTTGTTAAATACAAATTCCTGGTATGGATATCTCTTAGTCTTATATATGGTTGATGTTGAGATAATAATTGGTTTACTGGATTTGAGAAAATCATGTTAGATAGTTTGGATAGTTGTAGGGTAGATTATTGATTTATTGAAATAGGGATCCATGATATTTTTTAAATTTTATATCATCATTTTGGATGATAATATATATTTCTTGGTGTGACACTTTATGAATGTATTGTTGAAGATATGAGCTAAATTTTTAAGGAATATTCGGCATCAATTAGGTTAAATTTCATATAGATTTATGTGTTTTTCTAAACTATTTGTGTTGTAAGATATATGATTAGGGTATATACATACATGGTTATAAGATTATATGAATAATAAATGAATTTAAATGTATGATAAGAAACCAAATCTGACCTAGGAATTTTATTATAATTCATATTATAAGTTATATATCAACAAAAAAATATGTTAATAATTTCCTCCCCTAATTTCATTAATTTGTGATTATTAAATTTGTGTGGATGGAATTCATTTAAAGATGTAAGAAAATAATAATCGAAAATTTTGGATATATTGAATAAATATAGATTCATTTTATTGGGTAACATGAATCACAGAACTAATAAAACACACAATAAAAATACATTTACATATTTTACAATAAAATGAAGAATATTACCTTCTTTATATAAAAACATCATAGATAATTGAAATAAATTTATGTTATTTTGATTATTTTTCTAAAAAAAAGTTACCATTCAAATAACTATTAATAAAAAGGTGGTATAATATATTATCATAATCAATTAAATTGATGCAATTTTTATTTTTATTTTTTATATTTAAGAATAATATTTTTGAACTATTATTCCAATATTAAATTATAATGAAATTTTTGATAAATAATATTAATGAACGATAATGGTTAATATTTCATTTTTCAATAAAATTGGTTTTCATTATATTTGTATATTTCTAACATTATATATAAAATTTTTAATTTTAAATTTATAATGTAATTTTTTTTAATTAACAATGTCAAAATTATATTAGAGTTAATTTTTTTTAAAAAAATTATTTTTTAGTTGCTACTGAGAAGTTCCATTTTTATAAGTAACCTGATATATATGACATTATTTTTTTGTAAGTATGAATTGTATATTCATAAAACTACTTTCCAAGACCAAATATATATTATTTACTTGATCATTTCATTTAAATAATACTGATTTTAATTTAAGATCATATATATGATATTTTAGAACGCATGCTTCATAATACGAAACATTTATTTTTTTAAAATATACATTTATTTTTTAATAATTTAACATGATTACATTTTGAAACTGAATAAAACATTATCAAAAAATGTATACATAAATTGTTATAATTTTATAAACATGAGGATTTGTTTCAAAAAATAGTAATTATGATGTGGTGAACTAGTTAACAGGATGAAAATATAAATAATAATACTATGAAACCAATGTTGAAAAAGTACTAAAATATAAAATATTTTTCTAATTTTTGTATCAATTATTTCACGATGTTCTCCCTTCCATACATCATTTTTAACATTAATGTAGTTAATTTATAGAGATTTACTCCCCCTTACTAGCATGTTTTTCATTTTGAAAAAATGACATCCATTTTCACATAAAAATGGGAACTAGTATCGTGAATTACCCACACAACACAGACTACAATGTTTAAGAAACTATCCAAACAATCTACTCATAATGATTCATTTCCACCTTTAAGTGTTTATGGTATTATAAAGAAGACATATGTTAATGGATTAACTCTTTCTCAATGTAGATAATGATTGTAGTGAGGTACAAGTTCATAACCCATCCTTTTTAATACTATTGCTTTTTATATTTTCCGATTTATTAAATTTTCACTAAAATTTATAAAAATTAAAAAATTTGATAATTTTTTATGATTGTATTTCAATATAATGAGTTTACAATAATTATTAACTTTTATCCTTTTTATATTAAGAAAACTATAATGGTTAAGCATATGTTTTGTGGACATGAGGCACACAGATGTAATATATTAGTTTTACTTCACTATTTATGTTGATTTTTATAATTTATAATTAATGTATAATAATGCTATCTATAACATATTTAATTCTTTCCTATGATAATATATATTAATCTTCCAACCTATTTTTTTGATGATGAAACCATCTTCCATGTTTATGTGTAGTCTAATGTTTTATTTAGTTATTCAATTACAATATTCAGCTAGATTAAATACATATTTTAAAATATAAATAGTAATTATATTATGTACATACTCTTTTAGAAATTCAAATTTATTTACCTATTAATGTTAGTTATAATATTAATAAATTAAAAAATTTATTATCATAAATATGTGAACTAAAAAGGAAAAATATTCATATTATGTACAGTTTTCATATCTATCAGTTCATAACAAAATTCATTAAAATTATCATACATGAAAATACTATTTATCAATATATAGTATAATTATTATAATTGTATAATTATATTTCAAATTGGAATTCTCATTATAACCCATTAGTGATTTTATATTATTATTTATGTCAATTTAACCACCCGGTTAATCATTGATATGAATTTATATCATCGTTGATTATTTTAACATATATACTGGTATTGTATGATATAAATATTTAAATTATTATTTATATATTTTTTCTAAATAATATTTCATTATTTTGATCAATATTTATGAGAACACCATAATTTAATTTTCTTTTATAAAAAAAGCATTTTTGAAAATTTATTCTTCAAGGAAATAAGAATGAAACACTCATGAATGGTAACAAAAACATATATAAAATTATAATTTACCCAATTTGGAAAATTAATGTTATGTGAATGAAGAACATTAGATTAAGTATCAATATTGACATTGATCTTAGAAATCAATTTCAATTTGATCAAACTTTATTACACAATATGTTGAAAATTTATAAAAACTTACTAACTATATATATATATGCGTGTGTGTGTGTGTATAATTAAAATAATTAGTGTGTACATGTGGTTATATTTATGAATAATGTTTTTTCGTATGTATTTAATATACAAAACTAAATTATTCACCATTTTTTGTGAAATTTATGAATGAAGTGGGATCAATGTATGGGTTTTTGTCTAATATTACACTCCATGAGGCATGTTCTATATTTTGATCCTAGATTATATTTTTTAATCTATATTCTATCCAATTGACATATGATTTGATTTAACAAAAAATCTAATGGTAATTTAATTTAAGTTTATTCTTTCCCTTTCAGGATTATTTATTTAAAATATCATCATCATATAAAGAATATTCTAAAAACAATTCTTTTTCATTGGGTTTTAATATTCATTTCTAACAATATTTAATATATGATAGGAATTTTTACATTGATTTTATTATATGATATTTTTTAGTTAATGAATTTATATTCTTAACACACAAAAAATATTCATAATTAATGTACATTAACGATAATATTTTTTAGAAGATGACTTGGAAACTAAAATCCCTCTATTTTTGTCATATGGTTTTTTTCATCATTGACCTTAAATATTATATATATTAATTGACATCCCATTTTAAATGATGATTTTATATTCATTAATGGAATAATGATCATATTGATTCAATTCTGGATACATTATTGTTCTCTTACATAAATGAATTACACTATCAAGAACATGTATCTATCTATTAATCGTATTATTGATTCCAAGTCAATATGTTCCATTGAATAATATTATTCGACCAATTTTTTGAATAAAAAATGGATTTTTTTCATTAATTCACACCCATTTAATTAAAGTTAAAAAAATAAAACAAAATTCATTTTTATGATGAGGGTTTTAAAATAGAATAATTTGAAAAAAAATTATAATTGGGATTTCAATATTTTTAAAATAATGTTTTTATCTTCTATGTCCAATTTCCATTATTTATCATTATAAATTTTGAAGGGATAAATTATTAATTTTCATTCTCAATGGTAAATATATTTTATTTTTTTTTTGACATCACCTTCATAAAGGTATCTTTTTCATGTTACCCATAACATCATCGATTTTTTTAATTTATCTCTTTTTATCTTTTCCATCGAAACACATATTTATTCTTCCATTAAAATATTATTTTAAGCATTACAACATTGTTTGAAGGATTTGAAAAAGAATTTATTTTTCTCCAGGATTTATAATGTTATAATTTTCAAATTTGTAAATACGATCATGGATATTTACTATATCAAATGATAATATAAAAAAATCCTTAAAATAATTTCATATCTTATTCTCTATCATTTCACATATATTATGTTTCATTGATGTTATTTTCTATATATTTCCATCTAAATTATTTACCAATATGGATTTTTTAATTTCATTCATTAATGAAAAATAATTTATCACATGATTTTTCTGGCCAAAGCATTTTTTATGTATAACTTTAATTTTTCATCCAATGCATATCCTTTGTGAAGACCCATTTTTTCATTATTTTGATTAATGTGAGTTCACCTAAAATCTATAAATTTATTAATTTAGGAAACTAATTTGTTTAAAATATACCCTATATTTATAGGATTTATTTAATATATGATTTGTTATATTGATTTATGGGTACTTACATAGAATGTTTCAGGATGACTAAGGATAAAAATTTATAATCGATGGTTTTATCATATAAACATTTTTGATAAAATTAGTAATTATTTTACTAAAAATTAATTTAAAATGAAAATAAAACTCATTTTCATTCCTTGTTTTAATTTTTATATATAAAATAAGTCCAATTTTCTCAAAAAAATTATTTAAATTATAAAAATGTTAATGATTTCATATATTAATTTTTATAAAAACAGTTATTATTTTTAGGTTTTAAAGATATTATGGTTAGATAATTTCTTTTGTAAAATGATTATGGGTAACATTTAAATAATTTGTGGACATCAAGTAGACATCAAATTAATTGGAAAAAACAATATATATCATTAGATAATGGTAAAACATGTTGTGATGATTGTTCTACCGTGGGAAATGATTCGTTAATCTTAACCTACAATGGGAACCTTGAGAATGAGACATTATCTAATATGGAAAACATGTTGTGGTACATGATACACTATGTTATGATTTCTATTCTTATCAAAATTTACATAATATTCATGTATTATGAGATTCTATAATATGAGGAACATTTATAAAGAATTTATTTGTTATTCCTTTTTTGATGATATATTATTTTTTGGTAAAAAATTTATATATATATTGATTATACCTACATTCTTAACTTATAATGAAATGTTTGATTTAGTTAATGTTAATTTATTGTATTGTTTTTAGGGTTAATTTGTTACCAAATTCATTTATAGTGAAATGGTTTATGTATATTTCATCCACTTATTATTAAATGTCAATAAATTCAAAATCAATATCATTATTCATACCATTTAATTGATAGAATGATAACAGTCATAGTACTCTCATGGTATTGATGCCAACATATACTATTATCCATATTAATGAGACACTTATTTCTTAAGATATAGTAATTGGATTCTACTATTTCTTGCATGTCTTATTGTTAATTATTTTACCATTATAGTTCTATTCAATCATTTTCTATCTATATGTATCCATATTCTTATATTCAAAAATCATGATTCATATCCAACCAGCCCACAAAATTATTTAAAATATTAAATAATCCATTAATTGTGAATTTTCAATTCCATCACAATAAAATTCAGTATTAACAAAAGGATAATTTCATGATTAATTACTTCGATAAATAATAAAAAATTGAATGTTACGTAGTTATATCTCATTACGTAATCAGAGATTATGAATGATATTTCATTTATTTGAATTTGGGTTCCAAAAATGTATAATTATCAATAAAATAAAGATTTTTATAATTTATAAGAAACTATTATTAACTCCTCAGCAAAAAATAACTTCCACTATCCTTCAATTTTTAATCATGCATAGTTTTTTACAATTAGAACAGTTGTTTTGATGGCCATGGATTGATGAATAATAGCAATGCAATGATTCATTGTATCATACATTACATAGAAGATTTTTATATATCCCTATATTATAATAGCATACATTTCAAGATTGTAGTTCAGTTCTTCTATCATAGCCATTTATGAATCAGATTTCATCATAATTTCTAATCACTCAATGGGTTAATGGATAAATCCCCAAAATATGATATCATGTATGTGTACCACTATATTGGATATCTACTTAAATTAAATAATAAATTTCAAATTAAATTACACTCCACAACATCAAAATGGTATCTTCTTAAGACATGAATTCAGTCTAGAATAAAAATATTGTGGTTCCACCTTCATGTCATATACTTAATTCATCAAATATAGACATTATACTCATTATTAACAATCATGATTCATATATGTTGTTTGAAATATTCATTCCAATTTATAATTATATTTCAGAATAATATATTCAGATCTATATTAAAATTTTCTCCCTTATTATATATATGTCTATGAATAATCTAGTTGTATTATACTATAGAATTGGATCAATTGTCTTAGTCACTTAAACACACTCATATTTTGATAAAAATTCATATAAAAAATGAGATTTATTTCAAATTTATATATAATTTTGACATATTTTATTTCAACCAATGCATTTTATTCTATTAAAATTATCATATACCAGATTTATTTACTAGATAAAAGGTGTGACTTTTCATCTATCTAGTGAAACTCCTCAATTAGTCCCATCACATAAAACACATCTTATTTTTTCTTCATAAAATATTATTAGATAGAAAATTTACATAAAGGAATAATGATCTACAATATTTGTCTATTATGTTTCTATAGGTTTTTTATTATCCCTAATAATATTTACTAGATTTAATTCCTTCATATTAGATAATTAAGATGGTGTAGGATCATGATGTTAAATCATATTTAAAACCTTATATTTAACATATGAATACTTGACAATTTGATTATGTCAAAAGATATATAAACATTCATCATTTTTATCATCTTCTTATTACATCACATTATAAATTACCCATCTATAATTTTTTTTAATTCTCTTTAATATTTTTTACAGCATATATTTTAATTGGTATTTATATTATTTACATGAAATACTAATAGAATTATCATTTCATTATATAATGTATATTGAAATCATAAATAGACACATCCCCATATTTTTAATGGTTTATGGATTTTAATATAATATATAAGTATCATTGATATATATCAATTTTTTTCGATTTATTTCTCCAATGAGACATCTCCCAAGGAGTTAACTTGTCTCTAAATATATAAAGGGAATGATTCTCTGTCTACAATATAGCCTAAAAGGATTCATTCTAGTAGTGATTTGAAGCATTGAATTTAATAAGTAAAATTGTTTCACATATTATTCTACTCTATTACAATGATTCATTACTCAATATATTTTTGCATATTTTGATGATGATATTTATGATTTCTTCCATTATTTCATGAAAATATTTGATTACAATAACAGTTTACTAAATTCCATTCATATATCAAAAAATCATAATTGAGTTACTAGATTCATTTTTTGGTCGATTTATATGTCACATCAAATAATAATAGATATATCTTTTGAAATACATAAACTAGACACATCCCATCCAATGGAAGTATTCAATTAAAATAATTAAACAAATTTAATTATGTTTACAAGAGATGTGCATTGGTACACACACATCAATGTGTACCATGTTAAGATGATTTGATGTTATATTATTTTTCTTCTTGTAGGTACTATTTCGTTAATCACGTGTATTTCCATCATTATATGTTCATGTATATTTCCCATCAATCGATGAAAAAAATAATTTACAAACAATACACTAAAAATTTAATTTTAAATACAATAAACCAAATTGATATCTCCATTATTTGTCTAATCCTTCATATTTTAAAATCATTATATATTATTTATAAAACATATTAATGATCAATTATGACAACCAACCTTGAGAAAAAATATTATCTTATAGTAAAGAGATTACTCTTTCATAAATTCTCTAAAAGAACATATACACAATTTTCTATATATTTTCAAATACATGTTACACCATTTAATTTTATATTGAATGTATCATCACTATTGGATATTAATGTTATATCATCCTTTTGTTTTATATTTTTACAATATTTTAATTTTGGATTGTATGGGATGATCACCCATTATCAAGGATCCATGTGCAAAATATTTTAGTGAATTAAAGTGAAACATAAACAAATACATTGAATTTTAACATCATATAATATTATTTTTAGATTGAAAAACTGACAGTATGTACCATTTAATGGTTCTCAGGGGCATTTATAATGATTAAATTTATTATATGCATTATTTTAATCAATGTGAGTAATCATTCTTCACAAGGGAACAATGTGTGGTAGTTTCATATTGAACATTCTTATCCATTTATATCCAATATCGTAGGTTAAAATTTCAAAAAAAAATTCAGCACATTTTTCATAATGATAGACAATTTATGATAATATCTATATGAAAAAATAACAAACTATGTGGAATAGATTTGGTGGATACCCTATATACTGTATTATAAATCTATTCCTTTAAAATATAATTATGTTCTATATTTTCTATAATAAATTCCCCATTATTTCTAGAAATCCTAATTTGTTTATGATAAAATGTTATTTCAATTCCATATATCTGCACATTTCATACCCTTAATATAATTTTCTGTGGAATACATGACAAGGATAGTTTTTAGTTTCTATACACATTCTATGTCACATTATTTGGAACATCTATTCCTTTCACAATTATGGATTCACTTACATATATGTTGAAACTTTTGTTGATTTATTTTATTCCCGTATAAAAAAATTCATTCCAATAATATTTAAACCATGAATTTTACTCTATAAGTGTTACAAACTAGTGAATATTATATAGACAATCTTCTTAATTGATACACATGTATTGATACATTTTAATGAAATATTTCATTTTAATTTCAACTTCATCTAATTCTTAAAAACTTGATTCTTATTCCTTCTTTTGAAATGTTGGGGATGAGTCCCCAATTATTTTATTAAAAAGACACAAGCAGGGGAGTCGTCAAGTACAACCATATTCAAAAGAAAATCAAACCCAGAATTCTCATGTGTGGCTAATCATCTTTCTGATTTTATCAGCGATTTACTGATATTTGTCCAGCAACTCATTCCTGAGTTTGACATTAATGCGCCCAAATCCTCTCCCTCCACTGTATCAGGCTTCTAAATATTTTTCTTGATGATGTATAGAGTCCAGATATTCATCTAAATTGTCCTCCTATTCCACTACTTTTTTATTCTCTTATTCATTTCTTTTAGTATTTTTTTTGTCTACGTGTTCTAGACTGTTTCCATGAGCCATCTTCCATGTCTTCATGATTAGCATCCTGTTTAGTGCTATTAACCACTGCCTTATGCTCCATTTCTTGTTGTACAACCTCGACACATAAGAGTGGAGTGTGAGAAATAGTCTCACACAATAGAGTACTCACCTGCAGTCTAGTAGCAGTTTTGAAAGTGGATTCTGTCTCGGGAAAAATAGTAAAACCATGAGTAGAAATAGCAGCCTCCACACTGGCCACCTGATTTTCTTCAAAAGATGCAGGAGTAGCATTCACATTGAGAATATCCTAAGTTGTAGTAATATCATTAACATTGAGCATAGCCAAATCAGAATTTTCTGAAACATTAAAAGGGGCAGTGTACGGCTCTGATTGTCCAGAGTGTGCATTCACAAAATTCATAGGATTGGTAGTTGTGTCAACTTTCAACCTGTGGGAAACTTTGACAGCCTGAGAATAAGAAGCAGGCTCAGATAGAATCTGGGTCTCATGAATTTTCATAGGAACATCATGCAAATTATCCTCCCTATTATTGAATCCAGCTGGGACAGACATAGTAGGTAGCAGAACTGAGGGGTTAGATCCCTCTTCAGCCATGCTAGTCCAGTTTTTTCTTCCCTGTCCAGGAAACATAGAGCCTTGTCCCAGAAAAGGAACCTCAGGTTCCTTAACTTGCTTATCACGGTGATTCTTGTTTGACAAAATCAGCTTTCCCATCTTTCTCCATCCCTACTCTAGGGCATGATTTAAGATCATGTCCACGATGAGATCCATGTGTACATACAATGGACCTTCTACAGTTAGATGTGTCATGTCCAATGACCCTGTAATTAGAGCAAGATATTGGGAGGCCTTCAAATTCAATTAACAATTCTAAATCTTCTTCATCAGTTTCCATATAATCCTTATGAACCAAAGTAGAACATAGGTCTATTTCAACTAGTCACCTAGTATAATGACCATACATAGAAACTTCAGTTTCATTGTCCATTTTCATTCGAATTCCAATCGCTAATTCAATATCATAAAGTATTCTAGGATGCCATAAAATCTAGCTTAACCCAATTATTTTAATCCAGATTTGAGCATAGGAGTTACCGATTTCAGTTGGGTTGAATCTCCTATCCCACTATCGGATGTGAATAGCACCTAGTTTGAGCGACAGTGATCCAAAACCCCATGCGTACATTTTACGCTATTTAGAGGGGAAGATTAGATGGAAATACCCTTTACCTAGAGAGATACATTGCCATGAGTCGAATCCCCAAATAACTGATAGCCATTGCGTGAGATAATCCATTCTCAAAGGTTTCGCTCCATTGGGCAGAACGAGACACACAATAATGGAGTGCTCTCCCAGCTCTAATATTTCTGAAATCGCATCTAGATCAACTCTCACCTGAGCAACAGAACCACGCCTATGTATGCCTGCCCACAAACCCTTAAACTGGGAAGAGGAATGGCTAGAGTCGCTATCCTTGAAGGATTCCTTCTTATGACTTTAACATCCTCGATTCTCCGATCTCACTATTTAACTTGCAGTGTGCTTGTGGGAGTCAAACATCCCTGGCATCAAGAATCCCTCCGCCATCATAAATTGAAGGAAGAAAAAGTGGAACCCTAGAAACCATTTCATGTCGTAGGGCGGCTCCCCCGGCTGCACGACAGTTCATCCTCAAACTATCATATATATCATTAGATTATCATTTCAACAATTCACACATTGATTTATTACTCCATATATAAATATAATTACTAACAATATATCATTATATATAGATCATGTATTCTATATCACCATCTACATTAACATGTTTGTCATCAAAAAATTTACACTTTTCAATAATCACTATCATGATATATTCTCTATCTGAAAATAATTTTTAATGTACTACTTCATGAGGATCCTTATTAGCCTCATCCTTAATTATAACAAAACCATGTGTTTGGAACAAACTTATGTAAAGGAAACATTGTGGGGATATATTCATTTTTGAATCCACTACCATGAGATTCTCATTATATACTTTTCCCTTTCTTCAGAATTAAAATATTTAGTACACTCTAACACTATTTTTCTTACCTTATCACATTGAAATCAAGAACAATTTTGTTTAATAATAAATCATAATTTTTCTATTACCTATTATAACAATAAGAAAGATAAATTAAAAATATATATTAACATTTAACATAATTCATGATTTATTTTTTGATTTTACACACTATTAAATTAAAATTATTTTTTGGAATGTTTTTCAATTTCATTTGGAGTTATTATCATCTCATATTTCCTAAGAGGATTTTTTAGATAATAATGATAATGTTCTGATATATTTATCTCTTCCATTAGAGACACCATTTGATTGATTTTAAGAGGATGTCACATTAAAAATATTCAAATTTTTAATATTTTCTATAGGCTCTCCAAAACCAATGATATATTCAACATAATTAGTAGTATGAATAAATTGACCATCAGTACCCTCATCATGATATTTATCAAAGTATTAGGGATTTTTTTTGTAAAACTGGGATTATTTGTACACAAATATTAATGTGTTATTCATAAATAGATGATGGTTTTCTTGTTATTCAATATATGTAAAACATTTATCCACCTTATTAAATGTATGGTGTGTTTTATCACTACACGAGGTATTCTTGGAATTTATACCTAAATCAATTAGAAAATTTTTCACAACCCATTCCAAAAAGGCATGTATGTTGACTATATAAAGTTTGCCTCCGATATGCCAGAGGATGGCTACTATCATTAAAGAGGCATATCACATAAATGGGAGGAATTTTGCAATGTACCTATATAAACAGAAATACTATCATTACCCAAAATGCTGAAATATAAAATACCAAGAAACCAATCATTCATAATTTAAGACACCAACAATAGTGTACGATATTAGGAAAGATGGAAAATAAATAGGACTAAAATAAAAACCCACGAAAATAATGTTTCTGAAAAAAATGTAAGAACACGTTATTGAAACTCATATGTTGAAAACCCAAGCTAAACAATATGTACATGGAATATTATAGTATCTTTAGAAGCACACCTTATCTGTTTGTTCACCCTATGCCCCACCTAGTCCTGGTCTACCAAGGACTCTGTCAAATCGTCTATTGTCTGCACAAGACATGACATGTGCACAAAATGCATATGTTTTGGTGAGTAATACAATACTCAACATGACACCCTAAAACTATTATGGAATGTAAAACATGTAAAACACAAATAAAACCACCATGTACAAAAAAAATAAAAGACACCATGTATGGTTAGCTCACACATTAATAAATCTAATGAACAATGAGAGGGATTATTAGACGTACTCCGAGAACATCTAATACCAATGATACAAAGAGTGTTGATAAAGCAAGAAGCTTATTTTGTAGTGCACAAAATATTTTTTTCATATAAATAATTTGTTTCTGTTCACATAACATAAAGGTTAGTGCATAGAGCATCGATGGCACATGGAACATCATTGTCAAAGCACAGAGTGACGATGTTGGATCATAAAGTGTCCATGGAGCACCACGTGAGAATGTTGGCACACATAGCATTGCTATTGGCACAAATAATGGTGATGGTGCAGGAAGCATCAGTTTATACCCATCGATCATCTAGGTCAACACACAGAGTATCAAAGTGTCATACAAAACCTATCATCGAATTTATTGATCTAAAAATCAAAAAAATCATATCTTTCTAGGTGATGATAATTTTTAGTGTGACCTGCATATACCTTGATGAAAAAAGCCCTAGAGTACCCCACTTTGTGTCTCTAAAACAAGCATTTTCATAATAATGATAGAAAAATCACTATGTAATATATGAGAGGATACCATTTATAGAGATCCTCAAATACAAATAGATATGTCCATCAAAGAAGAACATAAAATAAATGTAGATGATTAATAATTCCACACATGTTAATAATTCATTGATAATATTTCAATAACACATATCATACTTTGTAATTAATGAATTATTTAGGAACATATCG
Source organism: Viscum album (assembly GCA_963277665.1). Lineage (NCBI taxonomy): Eukaryota > Viridiplantae > Streptophyta > Magnoliopsida > Santalales > Viscaceae > Viscum > Viscum album. The sequence goes on from OY728134.1 coordinate 1,321,435,765, forward strand.
TATATCTTTATTAGTTCCTAAAAGTAATAAATAATCCCCCCATAGTGTTTGATGAGCCCGACCTCCAATCCTATAGACTAGTGAGAGGTATCAATCATCATATCAGGATACCTAATGAGTTCCTACCATTGAAATATTGGTCTATAAGTATATAAAACCATTGGTGTTTCTGGTGCCACAAATTTTCCCATTGGAAAGAAGATATAAATAGAAAACTGAAACATATAGAGAAATATGAGGGAAATATAAAATGGTGAACCTGTTATAACTTGCTTAACTATGAAATATCATTCACAATATAAAAGGCTCATAACAATAAGTATCTTGTTTGAAATTCAGTTCTACAAGGAATGCACATCTTCTTGGTAAACAAAAAATGATTAATACCATGTGAATTACATAATTATGACACCTCCTTCAGAATATAAGAGGTTTGTAAAAACCAGTAAACATCATACCATGCAGTTCCTCAAGAAAAACCCTATTATGTTAAAAATTGACACACATTGTTTGGGTTGTGATGTAGATGACCTATATTTTTCCCATAAACGTTTTCACTTTTTATTAAGTTGTTGGATCTCATATTGGGCATGGTCAGGGGAAAATCTGTGATATGCAATATCCCTCAGAAGCACCGATAAATGGAATTCATAGGTTATGATAATACTGATTGATTCCATTACATAAATTTTCAATTTCAATTATATTTCTCCGATCCTTATATTTATACAAATCATGTGATAACTATTCAATTGATATATTATAAATGGGACTCTCGCTTAATGGTCAATTATTTATAAAATGATATAAAAAACAACATATGTGGACATGTTTTCTATATGATTATCGCATTATAAAATATTTAATTAAATCATAAGGTATATTTCATTTATAATAGTTCCAATATTTACAAAAAATATAATAATATTTAAATCAAAAAACAAAACCACTTGATTTCATTCAATTTATTCATAGATGTTTGATGTTACATCAACCAATAAAGTTTTATTTTTAAATTATTAATCAAAATTATTATTTTTATATTTTGGAATATATAAGGTTCTTGAAATATAAATTCGTGGCGATTTAATATTTTCTTAAACAGATAATATTAATTATATATGGATATTTAAAATCCAAAAGCTAGATTTCCAAATTGAACAAAATGTGATTTAATTTTTTTTAAAATCCCATAAATATAGAGATTGAATCAAATAAAATTATAGTGATTCATGAAATCCTCAATATAGTGTAGTTTCTCAAAGAAAAACCTAATGATTCATATAAACTAGAGGAATAATTTAATTAAAAGAGAAATTTCTAAATTGTTATGGTGAGAAGCAATATATTAAAATGATAATTTCAATAACAATTTTTTCTATGAACCAATTCAATAATGACACCATATGAAATTCATATTAAGAAAATTAATTTTTTAAAACTCTTAATGTTTTTAGGATTTCATGATATCCTAAAATAAAAAACACGGATGAAATAATGATTCATAAAAACACAATGAAAAAATTTCTATTGGTTATTCATCAAATTGAAGAATATACAAACATTTAAATGAACCTTCATATTGAATGGTGGATTATTTTTATGTAGTACTCAAAGATAACCCAAATTACATAATATTTGTTGTTAAAGATACAACATATGATAGATTGATGATTTTATATGTGGGAAATATGGATTATAATTAGACTTATATAACCATAAATAGTTATTTAGATAAATTTTGAGTTGTGTGAAATATGATAGAAATAACATAACTCTTCTTTTGATCATTAGAAAAATTTGTTGAATCTAAAAATATATTTGTAAATAAAAATACTTCTTATAGTAGTATGAATGTTGATATTTGAAAGTAAAATTCTTATCTCATTGGAGGACAAATAATCAGTTTTATTCTAAGACTAACATAAAGAGTGGAAATTGAATTTAATGAGGAATGATATAAAATTTGTAAAAAATATCACCATGTATCTTCTTCCAATATCATTTGGAATGAATTTTATAGTTACCATGTTTTTCTTTAGAAATATTATAAATGAAATAGGTACATTTCAGGAATTTGTTTTTCATGTTTGAAATGGATACCCTTAGGTTGAAGGATTATATTTTCAATAAAAATAATATATTATTAAATGTATAGAAACTATATGAACTCAATATATATTTTTTACACTTTATATGGAATAAATTATGACATCGTTATTATGTTATCTTTAATAAATTGTGATATTGAGAATGATGTTTATATTGAGAAGTATAGTGGATTAAAACATGATAAAGATTTAATCATTATACAAATTTTAAGGAACTAATTTTATTGTTTTAGAAGGACTCAACTTCCATTGAACATTAAATTTTAATGTTTCATAAAAACATTTATGACTTATAACATAAAAGTTAATATAAAATGGTATGTTAAGGGAATAAAATTGGTACCATTATTACGATTTCTTACATTAATGATATAATTTTATTTTGTAAGATGAAAAAATCATGTGAATAAGTTTTTGGGATATAATTAAGAAATTAAAAATGATAAGACTTGGTGAATAATCATTTCTTATAAAAATACATATTCAATAAAAGTAATGATATATATTTATATCTGATTAAAAAATTGACACGAAATTATTACAAATTTGGACAATGGAATACAACAAGGATGCTTAAATACAAATATATATTGCTGTAATGTTAAGACAATTTCATGATGGGAAATGTGTAGATCTAAAATAAATGTGAATTTTATAGGATTATTTTTTATCTTGTATCTCCAAGGATATTGATTGAATAACTTGTATAAATGTGTGTGTAATATGAATTTCATCATAAGGAATAACTCATTTTGAATGCTAATAAATTTATCTTATATATTAAATGAACACACTCCTATTTCCTTTTGTAAAAAACATGTCATAAAATTTACATTCATTAATAAACTAATACCGATTGGTCATTAGATTGTAATAATATAATGTGAAATTTATAAGTCATGTTTCTTAGGGGATAGTCTTTTGTGAATTTTCTTAGTAATTAAACAAATTTCAATTATATTAATCACAACAAAAGAAGAATTTTTTACCTCTACCCATGCCTATAAATTAATGATTTTAGTGAAAATTATTTGTGATTAATTGAGGATAGATGTTTTTAAACCATAGAAGATTCTTTTTGTTAATCATATATCACTAGATCATTCCAAAATTCTTATATGAAAATAGTGAAAAATACAATTGATACTATGTTTCATTAAATTTAATAGAATTTTATTGGTGGATATGTTATTCATGATTATTTAAAAATAGTGTATCAAATTGAAGATGTTTTCACTAATTTTCTAATAAAAGAAAATATTTGAGGAATTATGATTGAAAATTTATTTTCATCCTCCTGAAAATTATATATAATTAATTGAGGATGTTCTACCCTCCCCCATTGAAATATCCAATTGATTCTATTTTTATATGGCTATGGATGGGGAAAAAGTTACCACTCAGAAAAAAAAATCATGGATCTAAAGCAACTGATATCATAAAATAGAGTAGAAATGTAAGAAAAAATTAGATTTCCATAACCCCAAATATTTCAGTTTACTATTGGATGTTATTGTTTTTAACAAAATTAAATATTCAACAATGTTGTGTCAATAAATTCAATATAATAATAATGATGATTTTATTAAATTTATAATAATTTAGTTTTGAAACAAATTATCTATTATAATTTGCTTATATTATTTCTATAAAATTCAAACAGTTTGTTTTATGATACTTTATGATGTTTTTTAATAATTTAGGTGTTTTTATATAAAATAAGTTAATGAAATATTTTATCTAAAATGAATAATAGATTTTCTAATCATATTAATATATTTTCCATAAGATGATCTTCATGAGGAAAAAAATATATCCTTATAATCATTAAGAAAATATTCCTCTGACTAGATGAAATATATTCTGTCTCAAAATATATTAAAGTTATTAAGTGATTCATTATACATGAGAAGAATCCCAAAGGGGAAAATTCGAGATTTCAATGCTTTTTGAAAGAAATCGTTGCTACTAGACATAGATTTCTGAAATGACTCTATCATATTGAAGAAACTACAAAAACATGTCCAATGGGGGATATCACATTTCGAATTTTAATTTATAGAAATTTATTTCCCAATATACATGATTATGAATATATTTTATATGATATCCATATGTAAATATGGAATAGACCTAGAATATTAGATGGTGAAATTCATGGTGCGCGAAAATTATGATTTTCTTATTTCTAAACATATAACTAGATTATCAATGGGAAGAAGTAACTGTGAATGGTGTTCAAAGGGTGATATCATCATCTATAAGTAGATTATGGATAAAAAATATTAAATAATTCAATTAAAAATGTATTAAATACACTATTATTCCAAGAAGAAGTAGTGAAAAATTTAATAAGAATAATAAAATAACAACCAGGGAGAATATATTCAAATAAAATAAAAAATAAACATAAAAAAATATAGTTGAACATTATTTTTTTTGATTGAATTATTTAAATGATTTAAAAATGTATTCACCATATATAATTTTATTTTATAGAATATAGTTGATGTTATGGATTTTGGATCAACATTATTTAAATTGTACTAAATGTTCAATGTTTATTATTCGGAATTCATAAATTTTACTACGGAGGGAAGAAAGAAGAATCGAGACAATCAAACAATGATCAAATGTAAGTGTAGTCATCTTAATAGTATTAATGATTTCTATTAATTTATGTTTCTAAAAATTTAATCCATGTCATGTGAAAATATTGAGATTCATAAAAAATGAATGGATGGAGAAATTTCGATTCATCATTAATACAATTAAATTTTTGATGGATAGAGGATGGTTATGAAGTAAACCAGTTGAAGTGAATATAAGGGTTATATATAATAAAATACCAATTCAAAATGTTCTTATGAATCATTCAAACCAAACATATTGGAGGATCTTTAAGAAAACAATACCGAAAATTTTAATTTTGGTTTTAACATGATGATAATGGTATATTTTATTTTCAATTGGTATTTTATCATGATAGGGTATGGCATTGTTTCAATGTTTTTATTGTTTGTAATTAATGATACTCAAAAACTTTTTTGGATTCATGATATTATCATGATTCTTATATAATATTCATGAATACATATGAATATTTGGAAGGAATTTAAATAATATAAAAGAAGAAATAATAATAAATATTTAATTGTATTATGATTGAATATAATTTATGGTTTCAAGGGTATTTTTTGAAATGGTTTCCTTTGTAGAGTTGTTTAATGTTGTATGATCCAAAAACTATTCATATGTACAAAAATACAGAATGTTGATGTTTTTACCATAGTGATATTCTATATGATTTTTAAGTTAACATATAGAAAGAAATTTCTATATTTAATGTTAAGGTTTTTGGTAATTGGGATTCAATATGATTTATCCTATATAGTTTTCATTAGAAAAATAAGACATGGTATACATTTGAAAAATAAGATAGATAAGACATTAGAAATAACTAACATAATTTAAGAGTGTAGACACCTGATAGAGATACCAAATAAAGTCATTTAAATAAAATTATTATTTATGGTTCATAGATCACAATATATATCATATTTTTAGTTTGTATTAACAGATATATATTCATAGGATGGGTGCAAATCACATCAGACAAACTATTACATTATGTAGGAAATCAGATCGACTATTTATGGATGCTATTTTTGGGTGTTAATTTATAATTATTTACATATTTTATGTTGAATTGTTTTTATATAATAAAAATATATTATCAAAAATTAATTTTTATTTCCACACATCTCAGGAGATTGATATTTTATAATGGGAATTAGATATCTTTTTATATCACTTATCAATTATTATGTATTTCCATAGACTCATGAAAGTATCCTTTGTAAGGATTCAGTCACCTAAACTTTGGGTCAACCATTTTAATATTTCATTCTCTATTTTACATTCCCATAATTGCACACTTATTATATTTGTATATAATTATTATACAGATATAAATAAAACATCTTATAGTGGATCATATAAATACCTTATAATTTATTATAGAAAATCACTGATTTAACCAACCCTTTATTATGGTTAAATTAACCTAATGAATATAAATATGGACTATGTTTGTTCTATTTGTCCTTAAAAAATTATAAAACTGGAATATAGTCTTCATTTTCTAAGCACTAGAGAATGAAAAAGATCAATTATATGGTACAGATCCACTTCACATCAAATAGTGGATCACCAACAAAACATAAATTATGTGGATGTTTCTTCATAAAGGAATAAAAATGTAATTGTTTCATTTTTTATAATTTACATTTTCAAAATTTTCTTCAATTATGCATGATGTGTAAGTATAACAATGATATTTTTCATTCCATCCCCTTTATTAATGTGTTTATTAGGAGGAAACGAATTTCATTGTCTCCCCAATTCTATTAAAACTGTTACAACGGTCAAAATCCATTAAATATAACCAAAAGGTAGTGTTTGGGATTCAATAATCAATGTGAAACTATATATAATAATTTTAAATAATTTATATTATGTCCAAATCATAAAATAGTTTATTAAATTTATAAAACAATAGAATTAACTGAATCCTTTGATGGTTATATTCTACACAAATCATTCATATTGATTTAGAAAAAAAATATTAACCATGGAATAACCCTTGATTTATTTTATCTATTTTTATATGGTTAAGAATAAAAATATTGTACCATTGGTGATTATGTTAATAAGAATCTACATCATTCAATTTTCTTACCTCTATGTGTATCTATGTCGTGGCTACATCAAAAATCTAGTTTCATGACTGTGAAGTATTTTAAAAGAGAAGAAGCATATTTTATTTAATGTAATGTATAAATTTTTCCAAGAAATATGTATATATTGTGGGATATCACTAATGTTTTCTCATCATATGTGAAAATATAACTAAACTGTAAACTAATTCCAACATCAGTTAGCGAAAATATTTAATCATTTATATTACATATCATCTGATGAATATTTCATAAATAACAATATGGTCCATTATATAAATGTAAATTTTTCATGTATTTGTATTTATGGGTACTTAAAAACATGTACAAAATTGATATGTATTATCTAAGTCATCATTCTACATAACTAGATAACTTCTAATACATATCAAATTAAAAAAATCATAATTTGAGTCATTGGGATATGAAACATCATTAAGGAAAATTTTAAATGCATCATAATGGTAAAAAAGGGAGACATCAAAGTTAATTTAAAAATAAAAGGAGAATAATGGTATAATAACATATTTTTAGCCTCTACTAATTATAGCTATTAACAGTTGGTCATAATCAAGGTACATGAACTATATTATTGTAGATCATAAGATATGAATCATTAATTAATCATGGAATACTACCCATGTGAAAATATATTAAAGGAAAATAATATATTTTTTTCATATAAAAAATAAATGAATCTAATTTCACTTTTCAAAGAAAAATTCCAAAACAATAATAGTTGATTGGGATCAATCATTATTTTATAATATTTATTTTAACGTTCCACTCTGTGCACTATCATAGTGGATAGAGTCCCTAACTAAATTTGGTACACGCCCCATTCAAGTCATCATTATATCATTGGATATATATATTTAGAAAATGCATTAATAATCTATATAATTAAATATATAATCATCATATAATCATAATCCATTCATATATTATCAACATGTTCAAAAATCAATTATCAATTTGACTTATCACATACCATGAATTTGATATGAGTTTCAAAAACATTTTATTGGTTATTTATAGTATACCTATGGAAAATAAATATGTTTCATAAATATTTCATCTTTTCATCATAAAATAATGAGTAGAAAATTATTTGGTATCATAAGAATCTCATAATAAAAATAATAATTCATCAATATAAATAATAAATATTTTATCATTGAATCATAACACATTTAAAAAATTGTAAATGTCAGTGTTTTGTTATCTTAAGAGAAAAATGAATGTAAAATGTTATTATAATATCTAATGTGGAAAAATAAATTACATTAATAAATCACATTTTATAAATAATAAATATTGTTGAAATGTTTTTGAAAACATTTTCATTCAATGGTAAAATGGAAAACATAATTAAATATTGAAATAATTGAGAATTTAGGATGATAGAAAATTCAGTTCATAATATGCATGTCAAATAAAATATTACATTCATATGTTTGATAAATATAAATAAGTAAATCATTAAGAAAACATCATAACAATTAATTTTTAAAAAATTTATATAAAATATTAAATTGTTAAAAATGAATTCAAATAAATATAGTTTATCATGAAATAATTTCATTAAAATGTTTTTAAAAAACATACACAAGAATGAAAATTATTTTCTACCAAGGAGAGAAATCTTGTGGATTTTGCATAAAAATATTATTTTTGAAATCTTGAGTAACTAAAGAGAATAAAATGAAATGAAATAATTCAATCTCATGAAATAACCATTGTGTTATAAAATTACTTATATTCTGGAGAGATATATCATAAAAGTTTACCAATGAAATCTTAATCATAAACAATCTCAATAAATAATGAAATTGTAACATAAAACACTTTTAAAAGATACACATTCTTTTATAACACTATATTTAATTTTTTAATGAATATATATGTTTAATAATTATTTAAAAACATATTATATATTTATATAATATCATATTTATCCACATATTTAATTTTATAAAAAATTTATTGAAAATTCATTATTATAATCACCATTCTAGTTGTTAATAATTTCGGTTTTTCATGAATTGTGTTCTTATGTAGTAACAATCCTTATATTTTTATCAGTGTTACATCATAATAATAATTTTAATAATTATATAACTATCATATATATTCATTATATAAACCATAAGATGTTTCTATAAAATTTTTTAAATACAAAAATTATTTACACAATTCAGGATGATGGTAGGTTATACATAATCCTGAATGGTTTTATAATATTTTAAATAAAAGTGTGAGATAAGGATAAATAGTATTTTATCAATAAAAATTAAACAATATATAATAAATATAATACATAAAAACAACATCACTAATAATATCCATCCATGACGGATAGTGTCGCAAATTGAATTTTATCACTAGGCACTGATGATAGCCCAAAGGTATGCATGAGTGATTCATTTACATCAAATGGTATAGGTTTTATCTATACAGGGGGATCCAAACCTTGTAATGAAGATATAAGAGAAATTCCATTTTATATGTGATTGGATGGACTTAATATTAATATTTTGAAGTATGAATATATTCTTTTGTCATCTCCTAGAAAAAAATTCAAAATAGTCTCAGTATCAATGTTAAAATATTATATGGCCAATATATTTCGATCAAGTAGGATTTAGAGATATTTTATTCAAAATATTACCCCTATCTCTATGTTTAACCCAAATGATAATGTACTTTTAATCATAACCAAGGTTACAATATTTACAGCACATAATTATCTATGTGAACGAAATAGAATGTGGTCACATTACAATATATGTAAAAAGGATGTAAAATATAGAATAATTTTTAACAAATTCACACTCTTTGTGTAGAAGAAAATAATTTTTCATATAATCAATCAAAACAAATCACCAAATGGAATTCTAAAAAATTACATCTTATGTATAAATTTATTATTATACCATGATCCTGTATAATATTTATTGAAAAGGAAAAAAATCAATTATCATTAATCAGAAAACTATTGAAATTTAAAACCATTTTATAGAAACATTTTTCATTGAAATTAATATGACCTTAAAAAGAGTTCTTTTTGTAAATAATCAATATTTATCCAAAAAACATCTATTGTAAATAAATATAAAAAATGAATGTAAAGGAAACATTTAAATGATAATTTAAAAAGAGGATATTTATCTAAAATGAAATTTATGAATGTGGTATAAAATAATTCTAAATTTTATATAAGAAATCCAATATAAAACATTTAAGAAAAAACATATATTTGAAACATAAAATTACTTTATTTTAAAATGAATACGTATTTATTAGGATACAATCCATATATTATAATTGAGTATAAAAATTATAATTATTATAAATATTTTATTATTCATATTAATAACCTAAAATACTATGTCATATTCCAAATTTCACATTAAATAAAATTATTTTTATAGTCTTATGTGGTTCATTTACAATTAATTTTTAATGAAAATAATTCTATTAATGAAATAAAATTAATTTATAGAGAAATATTTTATAAAATTTTATGGTGTTATAATCTATTAATCAAATACTCAAACTAACACCCAATAGACCTAATAGAATTTTTCCCCACATGATGAATATCAGTTCATGTGAATTACAATAACACACATAAGAATTGATAAAAAAATAATCATAGTGAATGAGATAGAAATTGTTAACAACTAAATTTATTAAGGTGTTATTATATTAGACAGCCATTTCAAATATAATAACATAAAATAATTAAATTACTTATGACATATAAATAAAAAAATTTATATTATCATACACAATCTCCATAATATATAGAGAAACAATATTCACCTATAATTCCCTCTATAAATCTCATATACATACCTTACCACTTAACATATTATAGAGTAAATACACAATGTGGATTATTTGAAAAATATTCTTCTATGAGAAAACATGTATTTCTCAGTTAATTGAATATCTCATAAACAAATAAGAATAATAAATTTATCAAACAACATATATGATATGGGAATGGGAAAAAAATAGATTATTAAGCCGCCATATCCCATCAAAAATTGTTTCTACCCTTTATAAAATAATTCGTTAATACTGTTATGATCATGTGAAATAAACTATGTTTTCACGTGATTTTTAAAACCAAGACACATGAATCAATTGAAAAAATGACCAAATATATTGAATTACTGTGATATTTAATAATTTTAATTTAACCCTTAAATAAAGCAATGGGCCTTTAAACAATTGAGAAAAATAATAAACACCTTTTTCTCATTTTCATATATCTCAGGGAAATTCCAAATTCATAAAAAATTCGATGAAATCATATTCCATCAAACTTTGAATGAAAGAAAAATAATTTATTATTTTTAAATAACACATCAAAAACATTTTTAAAGCAACCCATTTTAATGTAATCAATTAGAAAATATATTATGCAAAAAACAAAATATTTAACCCACGTAAGGATGAATGAAATATAAAAATAGAAAACTAAATAATGGATCCAATGGAAAATGTGTAAGGTGGATCCCTTAAAATAAATTAATATTCCCCATATTGATTCCTAAAAAGGAACTATTATCATGGGAATAGTCCCTTGGATTTAGTAATAAAATTCCATAATGGGAGGCAATGAATCTAGGACAGTACTACTAATATTCTAAACATTCATGGAAGTCATGTCAAACTACAATGAAATAAATTAAAATAGATATCACCTTCTCTATAGGATCAAAGAATATTAAATCCCAAAAACACCATCATCTATGGGATAAAATAAGACTCATTGAATAAATTCTTACTAATCCTTCTATTATAATAATCTTACTTTTTAAAAAAACCACAGTTTTCATCCCTTTTTTCTACATGGATATTCCCTCACATAGATCATCTATAACATATCGTGGATTCTGACGACATATTAAATAATATTTATAACCAATAATTCATTTATTCAAATATATATCATTTAATGATAGCACACTCATACCCTCCTGCACCATCATAGGAATTATAACAAAAAATATTTTCATGAATTATATTCCTTAAATACATTTCAATACAGAGAATCCACCATCAGGTCACAAGACACAATTGGATAACAATATCATAGAGTTTCAAATAGGGTACCATTTATTTTTAAAATTATTTATTATTCCAAATTAGAATTTGGAACACACAACACATGATACCGATCCTGACAAATAATTTTTTGAAATCCATTAAAATAAAAATTCATATTCCACATTAAATCCAAACATTAAAATTATTATATAATTTACATTATAAACACAACCACACTGAAAAACTAAATTAATCACTAACACATTATATGATAGTATAAAAACATTCTAAACTGTATTTCCCACCCCCTCTTGGAATTCCGAATTCAAGAACCCTTTAAAAGACAAATGAAATAACAAATCATTGAAATAAAATTTGGAAATACATTTAATTCCAAAAAAAATAACCACCTATACTAATATCCCCAGCCTAAAGGAATCTAAATTTTTTAAGTACCTATTCATAAAAAAATCTCACATTATTCTAATATGATATCTCAATAAACCCTAATACCCTTAATGTAAAAACTGTTTTAATAGTGTCCCAACATAAAATATCTTATGAAAAAGACCATTAAAATAAATAATAACCTACTATATAATGAATCTATAGTAGAAAACATATTCAAAATTTTTATGCCAATTATAAGATTAGAAGTGATTTTAATTAAATTTTTCTATATGACGTATATCCTTTACCAATTGTTAACTGATTTTAAAACAAAATGAAAACAAATATATAATGTAAGAGACATAAATTCAATAATTTATAACTACATATATCAATTTAAATGTGAGATAACTAAAATGTTTACAAGAAAATTTCAATTGTATAAAGTATATGAAATTTGATAAACGACTAAAAATGATTCAAGGATAACAAATAAACCGATCACCCAACGAGCAATTTATTAAAAGTATTACAACATGGTTCTTAAGATGATTCATCCTAAAAAAATTATTGGGTGATCTGAAACATTAAAAAAAAATCTATTTTTTTATGGATTCATAATGAATCAAAAAGGTGACCAATATAATCCATCGTTGAATTTTTTTTATGAATGAATCATATAAATCGTTTGAAACAAACATGAAAAATTCTTCGACCAAACTATGATTTTTGATGGGTAGTTGAATTATAGCTATAAAAAGGAGACTTCTAGAATTTAATACATCACCTCAATGAATGGCCTAATAATCAAAATGAAACATTGAGAAATAAACATTAAATGAGGAAAATCGTGAGGAGGAAACTAGAAATAGGAGGAGGATCTATCTTGAGATTCCATATTGTGTGGATATGGGAAAGAAATTGTTCTTACTTACCATATTATTTATGGAAAAATCCAATACAATAACAAAATTATTTTCCTAGGAATCATGAACATATTATGATCATGATTTATAAAACCATGTTCCAACCATATTGTACAAACAAGTTTAAGGTTCCCACATGGATATCAAAATAAATTCTCATTATTGTGATAACAAATATACAAATATTGGAAACAATATGGTAATGTGAAGACCCTCCACACATGGTTTGTGTAAGGAGAATCCTAAAAATACAAAATTCCTTCATATTATGAATACAATTATAAATTAATAAATTTCCTAATAAAACTCTCAAGAACACAAATGTATAAAAAATAATTAACATATATAAATAATTAACTGTGATGCGATATAGTAGATATAAAAAATTTTCCCACAATACTATTTTATTCACCTAGAATGTTGGTATTGATTTTAAATTCATCAAACATCTAAAATCCTACAATAGAGAAAATATATAGACACCAACACACAGGGAACAAATGAAATTATCAATCATAAATTAAATCATTAAACATGAATGTCACACAATCATAAATAAGAAATTTGAAATAGTGGGAGAGTTAATGAAGGTGTCCTTCATATTATGAATTGATCTAATGGGGAATCAACAACAGACATATGATAAAGTAGGAGTGTCACAAAAATAATAATGATTATCCTCATACCAAAATATACATTGTGAAACATAAACTATAGAAATCCATTACAATTCCATATGTAAAAATTAAACATAATCCAACAAATATTCAATTGACTGTAATGTATTTCAATATTTGACATCACAAGATAAGTTATTTCTCCTAGGGGAACACTTCATGATCATAAAAAACACCATACTAATGGATCATTATAGTTAAAACTTATTGGTTCATCTATCATGATAATAATGAACCCCTCACGTATAAGAATAATAAATTAACTACATTGGACCCATAACTGGGTCAAAATATATTTTGGTTTACCTAGGAATCTATATGTGGAATATTTTAATATATTGAGCCACAAAAAAATTTATCCATTAGTTGTTAAACATAAAAAAAGAAAACAATGTTTTAATTACAAAATCATCGATCCAATGATTACCCATGTTCAATAAAAAATAATAATATGATAATTTCAAATTTATAATCATCAGAATCCTCAAAAACAGTTACAAAATATCAATGTATTCATCTACATACAAATAACCGAAGCATATTTAAAATATCATTATAAACAAAAAATAAAGGTTTTTCGACAAATCTAATTAATGTAAAATAATATAATAACATAAAAAACACCCATTAGGGAAATATGGTTCTAGAATCATCTAACAAATACTATTAAAGAAAAAATTATCTCATGAATATTGATCCTCATTGATTATGAATGGCTACATAGGCAAGGATGTCCTAGCCTAGGATCCTAAGGAGGATAAGTTTCTTTATCTCTACCACATGAAATATGGAAAATATATCCAACCCATATAATGACATACCATCAATGGGGTAATGAATGAATATAATTGAAAATAAAAATAAACCAAAATATTCTCAAAATAAAACATACTCAATGCAATATACACATGATGAAAAAAGAACAACAAAAAAGGACATCAGAAGCTAAAATCTATAGTCTTTAAATAGCACTATATTCACATAAGAATAACAGAGATGTTTATTTTGACAATTCCAATCATTTTATCATTTCATTATCATTAAGTGAAAATATAACATTTTACAACACACCTCAAATATCATTAAAACACCATTAACTTAAATCTAAAAGAAATAATAAATCCAAAATTATTTCTTGAAAAAGAAATCGAATTATGAAGATTAACTGAGTATTCATTTCACAACGTAGTAATTTCATTAAATTCTAATCCATTTTTAGAATTTTTTATTAAAATTTTGACAGATATTCTAAAAATAGTATAACTGAATGAATCCCATATTACTCAAACATATTTTAATATCAATCACACCTATAATGAGCCACATCACAAAGAAAAATAGAAAATGATCAACATAATAATCATTCGTAAATTATCATATATAATAATATATTTAAAATAGATTACTATCAAGATTGGTTTAATTAATAATCCATATAGGATTCAGAACCATTCATGACTCAGTGTCATTGTTTAACAAACAACATGACATCCATGAAAAATTTACTAATACATTTCATGATTGAAGAATTGGTAACATAACCATAGATTGAGTTAACCTCGATCTCTATAAATTTGTAAAGGCATATGTCATAAATTGGATAGAAGGATACAAATGACCGAATAATAATACCACAATCAATCAATAGTTATTTGACTATGTGATAACTGAATAAGGAAACTGATACTGAGATAATATATTCATGAGAAACAAAATAACCTAATGGGCCCTAAAAACCATATATTTCTAGAGAAAATTATTGTAAAATAGTTTATATGTGATATTTTTTGTATAATGTAGAATTTATTTTTTTACATGCTTCCTAAAACTTAGCAACATCCAAATTTAAAAAAAACTAATAATAAAATTAATGGTAATTATAAATTTTAAATGAAACTTTTATACTGTAAATATTCTTTAAAAAATTGACAAAATAGAAGAGAGTTACCCAATTTCAAAATATCTCATGAATATACCATTTAAAAAACTCAAGTGATATCCATATCATTTAAATCATTAATAAATAAATATGATTTATCTATATAAAATCATTCAATGAACACAATTAAATATAAAACAATTTATTTGTATACCATAATAACAAGATTATGAATTATATATAAAGGGATCCGTGGAATCTAGTAATGTACAACCCAAATATAAAATCAAACATTGGTGGAAATGGTCTACGAGTTACGACAAAACAGAAATATCAAAGACAATATCCCCTAGTGTTTCCACAAAACAAGATTTCATTATATCACCCTGAACATGAATATTATTTTATTTTATTCTATTCATTTCTTCAGATATTTTGGATGAATTTCATTTAGAGTTATGGGTTTTAATTTTCATGTTCTTGAGTTTTTGGGTGTCATTTTGGCCTTTACACGATTTGAGCGAACTGTTCAGTAAATTGTGACTCTTTATAAAATTAACTATAAATATTGTTGTGGGGTTTTTTAGTATGTTACTTGGGTTTAACATGTTCTGTTATTTTGTTTTACAACTTTATTTTTGATTCATTCAAATTAGAAATGACGGAAATTCTATTTACACAAGGTTTAGTAAACCGTGCATCCAAATCATACGAGTCACCTAGTTTACATAAAAATGAAATTCCAATTTTCTTATCCCATAATTTTAGAAATATTTTGGAAATAATAACCTTGGGTAATTTTTTTGAAGTAAGGGGTCTCAAATTTATCTCTTCCATTAGTTATCCACCCTCCATGGATTCCCCTCAAAAGTTCTACAGTGTGTTTCTTAGGCGTTTTTCCAATTTTCCCAAATGCTTCCTTACCACATTGGATTTTTAGGATTTTAACTTTTTATTATCCATCTACTAGGATATATAATTGATATAATTGTTGTCTTGTGTGATTATTCATTGGATCCAGGGTGTTTCGATTGTTTCTTGGTCTTTCTTATTCATACCCTTGATGTTTCATTGCATTTGCAGTCTGTTCAAGTAGTTGTCTCTATCCTTATCTTTTCTAGCTAATTCATTTTCATGATTGTGGTTTTTTAATTAACATAAAATTTTGTTTCTTATTCTTAGTAAATTATTTTTATTGCATGGCATGGTTTGTTTTTTTAAAAAAAAATAAGATTTTATTTTAAAGGGGTTTCATTGAACTTGTTTTATATTTATGTGCATTAGGTGTTGGATGAAATTCCATATTTTCCTTTAAGAAGAAATTGTATTGTTTTAATTTGTGTTTGTTATTGAAAATATTTTAATAGTTTTTTAGATGTATGAGTTTGATTTTGAATGATTAATTGTGTGACTTTTACAGTGTGATTTTTATGTATAGCTTCTATATGTTGGTATGAAATACAAGTGTGTTGTATAAAAATGGTTTGGATGATCTATATGTATATAATGATTGTAAAATTGGATGTATGACATCGATATATTCATAATGTACATGAATGTGTGCTCTAAATATTATAATTTTATTCTATTTTTTTAAATACTTGATTTTCAAAACACTTAACCATTATTCCTCCTCTATTTCATAAATCACATTAATCATAAATAAATTCTATATGGTTCATGTCCTAAAAGTGGAATTAATATCGTTTAATATGTTGTGTTAAAAATTATGGATAATTTGGTTCCTTTTAAATGATGTATGATTTCTAGATGATATGAATGTCAGTTTGGAATCATTATGTACATTGTGTGTTTTATCATTTGCACGAAGTGGTGATGAAAATGAAATTACAATTTTAATAATTATGAATGTTTAGAACTGTACTCATGAAGGTGGTGTTTAATAGTATATTATAAATGTTTTTGAAATTATTTGTAAGATTATTCAAAATATACATTGTGTGAGTTTATTTTTCACTTTATAATGTTTTAGAAATAAATGTGGGTTTTAGAAAATAAAAATGACAGGTTAGCAACATACCATGTTTTGAGAAATTTTTTGAATGCATGTGTAATGTGATAGAACATTTTTAACCTGTGAAATGGAAATTATGGTATAGTCAACCCTATAGATGATTTTCAAATATTTCTTATCACATGGGTGGTGTCAGTGATTTGAAAGAATAATGTGGTGTTGGAAGGTAAGTTGAGTCACATGTTAATGGGACACTCCTATCAATATGTATAATTATTAATACCATTAGTGTCATGGGTGTATATAAGAGGATTGATCCATGTTTTCATGTAGACCCCGATTAGAAGGGTTGGTAACCATTTAATTTCTATAGGCTTTGTGGGATTGTTATACTGGTTTGTAGTTTGAATTAATAGAGAGTTATTGACTCTTGTACTGATCCATATGGTGTTTTGCCACTCAGATCATAGTACATACTGGATTAATCATGGTATATTCTATAAATTCAAATGATTTTTTATCTATTTGTTCCATTTATATTATGATCCATGTCATATAGGTTGTGATAGCTTATATTTTCTATTGTGATTTATATAATTTTTGTGGGTCCGATCTTCTTTTTTTGTTCATATTTGAAATTTCAGGTTTACCATAGACATGCGTTCTGGAAAGTGAATCCATTTTTAAAATGGAAATATGTGTTCATTGATTTTGATGAAAAAATTTGAAAGACTGAATATGTGAAGGAAATAATTTAAAAGAATATTATGTAAATTATATTTCCCACAAGTGATTTTGGAATGTTTGAGTATTTGAAATATATGGATTCTACGGAGATGGATTAATGATTTAATTTTAGATTACACTATACTTTTACATTTTGGTGTCAGTATATTTGAGTAGTTTTGTAGGTGTAGGATTCCAGTTCTATTGCTCACACATATATCACGTTTTTCTTGAGGTTGGCGGTAACCAAGTTTACATTCGAAGACTAGTTATCTTTGTCCAATATCAATTTTTTTCATTTTCTTGCCCATTTAGTCGTATTTTGTACCTGGGTCAATATTTATAGTTTATTATGAATATTGTTTGGATTTTTCTTCTTTTTTAGTTTACATTAAGTTATCCTAGTTTAGGTGGAAATAATAATTCCTATTCTGATTAATGTGATTCTTGACAATAGTATGCCATCCTATGGGGATCAAGAATTCCCTTCTGTAGATGTCTCAGAATGGATTATCTGTTAAGAAGATGAAATCCATGTATGATTAATGAAAAAATAGTATCAGTGTGGGTTCTGATTTCTTGGTGTGTTAGGATGATTAGTGATTAGGATTTTTTGGACTCAAGAGGTTGGTATAAGAAGGACTTTATGGCCCCTTACTTATTCATATTTTCAATTTTCCATTATTATAAATATATTTGAGTCTTTTCGGTATTTTATGAATTGAGGAATGAAATTTAAGGAGAATTAATGTCATTTTTTGATCTCTCATGTATTAGTGACCCATGTGGTGTCTAAGTGTGTGATATAATTTCCTCACATTTTATTATTATTTGTTGTGGAATGATCAACTAACCATATATTTAGGTTCTGTTTGGACAGTAGTTATTTATTCTGATATTCTGGCATAGGTTCTTCTTCATTTTGGTATTAGTTTCTTTAAGTGGTATTTTAAAATGAAAACTATTTTGGAAAGGAAATTATTTCATTTTAGTTGTTTAAAATTAGAAAATTGATTTTTTAAATTAGAACTCAATTTTATTTAAGAATTTTTTAAATTATTGGGTTCAATATTAAAATGGTATGTGTGACCCTTCATAATCCTTCGTAATGTACTTACATGTGTGGATATATGGAGGATGTGGTCATTGGATCATGTTTATATGTGATGCAAGTAGGGGTGGAATGAATACATGTGTGACTGTTCATAGGATTCCATGGGGGAGTATATCAAATCATTTGTTTGATTTGGTTTTTGAGTGGAAAATGAATTGAATGTTGAGTTTTCGTTAAAAAATATATATATTTTTTGTTGAAATGGATTTTTGATTATGGAATGTGGCTCTTGGTTTTTAAAAGGGTGCTCTAATAATTTTATAATACATTCCTTTTGGGTTTATTGATTTGGCCTGTTATGTCATTTAGGTTATTTTTAGATTGATTAAGATTTATTTTTCATGTCCAATATTTTATTAAAAATATGTTGCCCAGAAATCTATACTTGTTTTCTATTTCATCCCAACCTACTTTTATTTATTCTCATAATTTATATTATTTCATGGTTACCAAGGCCCTTTAGAGGATGTGGAATGTCTTAAACAATTTTACATTGTTTTCAGATCCTGGGGTTCATCATAAACTATTAGATCGCATTCCTCTTCGCGTTCATTTGAATGTATGATTTTGGATCAATGGGTAATTATTTTTCCATCAACAATGAATGAATGGATGTCATAGTTAGTGTTTATGAGTACTTTTGGACAAAACATCATATATGAGGACGTGAATATGTGGAATTTAGAAGAGATCAGTGATGTTATACAGGGCTTACGGTCAATGAAATTTTATATTTATCACATTAAATAATTTTATTCATTTTATGTAGAGGTGCAGTCATAATATCAATTTAATGATAATCTTTTCATTTGGGGTGTTTGTCTAGATATCATTGAGAAATTCCTTTTTTCTAGTCAATTCCTTTTTCAAGATGTTATTGGAAGTGTATTTTTTGTGTTAGTTCATGGGGTATATTTAGTGGTTGTTGGAACTCATGATGGTTCCCTATCTCGAGAGATGGGTGTGCTAGAGATACTTATTCCGGGGAATTATTCCGTTTCTGGATCTAATTTCTAATTCATTTTACCATTTCCATATGTTCTTCTAGTGTGGCCAGTTAAGGAATACAAAGTTGTCTTTTTTGATATCCTCTATCAAAATGCCATCATTGAGGCTACATAGGTCTTTTAGATAAATATTATAGGAAGTATTTCCCATAGAATAATTCTATATAGAATATTTATTGTTCCTGACTATGGGGTAGCAGATGCAGCAACCATTAGGGTTCAAGACATATTCATTAGAGGGAAGGTTTTGATGTGGTTAAGAAATCATTAGTGGTGCAGTGATCCTCTACCTTGTTTTTGCCTTTATTGATGTATTAGAGGTAGTTTATGTTTCCTATTTAAATTTTCATCCTATTGTGTTTTTTGTATCTCTTTAATGATCTTGGTGATACAATTTTCATGTAGTCTATTTTTTACCATGTATGTTAATATTTAAAATCATAGTATTTCATATAACTGTCATTGATTTCAGTTTTCATTGTGTGGAATGATCTATTAATGTATAATTAATTGATATAGGAATGTTATTTTGTTTCTATATTGGGTCCATATTCTTTCATGATTATCCCCTAGTTTTAGGTGTGTAGTTAGTGGGGGATTTCATAGTTTTCGTGGGAGTGTTCCTCAGTTTGTGTGGATATGTTTTGTTTGTTTCCACTTTGGTCACCCTTAGGTGTCATTATTTGGTTCTTCATGTATGGACTAAATGACAAGATGTTATTATGGGATAACCATATTTTGTTCACTCATTGTTATCTTTGTCATGGTTTTATCGAATGGCAGACTGGTGTAAATTATTTAGAAAATGGTCACCCTGAGAGTTGTGGTCTATTCAGATTATTTCATATTTGGAATAAATTTTATTTACCTTATTTGAAGCTGAATTTTTGTTAGGAAAAGTATTTGTTGTGGTGAGAGTTTTCATAGATGAACCATGGAAATTATTTTATTTTTTAATGGATTTAGATCTTTTTATTAAGGACCAAATTTAGTACTCGGTTTTAATTTTCATGATTTTGTTTTTGGGTAGCATTTTGTCATATGCATGGTTTGAGCGCATGGATTGGTAAACCATGAAGTTTCACCTAGTTAACTATGGGGCCTATTTTGGGGGTTAAGAATATGGCACATAGGTTTTTCATGATTCAGAAAACCATGATGAATCTATGTGTGAGGTTCTATTTAATTTTACAGAGAGTTACATAGTCTATGAATGGTTTTGGAAAATTACCATCCAAACCTTATGAGTCAACAAGTTTCATTAAAATTGAAATTCAATGTTTTTTACCGAATGTTTATTAAATTTTAGGATTTCCTCTAATTGGGTCATTTTCAGTGCATGAAGGGGGCCCATCCCTCTATTCATTTTGTTCTCCTCCCACAATGGATGCTCTTCCAAATATCTATGGTTGTTTTCATTGTGTTTGGCCTATTTTCTCCTCGTATTTGTAAGGAATCGATCTTATAAATTAAATAATATTTAATTAAATGAATAATTCACATTGATGATCTTTTCAGGTTTACAGTTTTAGATAATTAGTCCATAACTATTACATTACATATCAAAAAAAATACAAATTAGACACTCCTACTCAGTTTCAATTTTTTTCATAAAATAATAACTCTTGAAAAAAAAGAGTCATGTCTAATTACTTGTATAAGAGTGAATGATTATTCCTTGATCTCATACTTGACACTATTACATTTTATGTCCTATGAAAAACATTTCAAAAACTGTGGATGAGCCTAAAATCTCAGAAAGGGATACACAAAAAAGGAAAACTGATAGTTTTTCAAAACAATAGGTTAGCCATGAATACATTAACATAAGAAATACTTTTCAAATTTATGAAGTAATAAATACTCTTCACTGAATAAAAAATCATTATATTTCCATTTTCCTCCAAAATATTACCATAAAACCCCTTATAAAGAACACATAACATATAAAGGTAACTTGGGACATAAACATACATAAATGTAATAACCAAACTTTCGACTTCCACACATATCACTAAATGGAATAGCCATACGGACAACTTCCAAACTCAATGCATTGGAGGTTATAACATAACAACCCATTTTGGTTTATCATGACACCACCCGTCATTGGGTTTATCACGTAACCACCCATCAAATGTCCAAGTACCATTATAAAATCATAACACATAAAATATTGAAAATATAAACATTTCACTAATAACATTTAATTTGAAATCACAAGAAATAATTTCAAGATATTTAAATAATAATTCCATTTAAAAACCCATTTTAAATACCAAAAAACCCAATAAAAAGAATAATGGATTTCTTTTTCATTTTAGAAAACATTAAGGCTTATATAGGAATCCAAATAATGATTACGGTGACAGAGAGGTCATTTTCACAGTAAATGTTAAAAACATTACATTATTCGTTTAGTAAAATGATTTGTTGAAAAAATATTCCTTTTGAATGAATGTAATAGAAAAATGTGTTTATACAACATATAAGTGAAATTATTGTATAAAATAGTATATGCCTCAATGAAAGTATATTGAGATAAAGTCCCTTACCTTTTATCCGACTTGACCTGTTCGTTCTTTAATCTCCTGAATTATAAACTAATGTTAATTTCTACAATCATCAGAACCATTTTCAAGTTTATTATTCTCATTATATCACTTATTACCATGTTATAAACATTACATAGTCATATATGTTATTAAGGGTCATTTTGTCGATATTTGGTACTTGAGTAAAAAATGACCACCTTATAATTACAAGTTATTGATGTGGTAAGATATCAATTATCATCAAAATAATATTAATGATTTAGATATAATTTATATCATATATATCCACTATATATATCTATCTATAATAGTATATTACATTTAGAGGTAGGATATGAAATGTAATGTTTATGGAGACGGTAAGCCGTACGTACGCATAGACACTACTTCCATTTCTATTTCTTATTTTAATGGAATTAAAAAATAATGTTACATAATTATAAAATAATTCCAGTATAATATAATACATAATTATATTAACTACATCCTTTATACATCCCTAATAAGGCATTAATGAGTCATATCACTTTGAGGGGGTGATAGTCCGCACTTCCTCTAATGAGATTATCTTATTTACCTACTACGGAAACCATAAAGGTATGCCATATATTAAAAATACATAAGAATAAAATAAACATAAACAAAATATATATCACATATAAATACAGTGCCATCATAATGGTCACAATGAGAGATGGTAGGAGATAATTGAACAATCATCATTTCGTGAGATGTTTTTCCCATCCACAGAAACATTATGTTCTTCACCAATTAGATGGTGGTGTGTGTAAGTGTAGAAAAATACTTATCATAAAAACATCCTAGTATATTGAGGATACTGCTGATGATATAAAAGAATGGAACAAATTGATTTTAGGTGTTGTAGAAGTAAAATAAAAGAAAACAATTTAAGAGAAAGTATTACCTTTTATTTGGGTAACTCCCTTTGGTTTGAACCAAATGGACTCTTTGAAGTGCCTTCTCCCTATGGTAAGGCTTATAAGAGGAGTATTGGGATGTATGGAGCTGCTTTGGGTAGATGTTGGATGATCCAGAAGGCTTTATATGTGTGAGGAATAGGTTAGAAGTGGTCTCGTTTTATAAGGGAGAGGATGGGCTCTTTAGGAAAGTGTTAAAATATTGTTTTATTATAAACATATATTCAGTTTAAAAAAGTCCAAAAATCATTACGGTAGAATATAAGATGACTCTTATTTGAAATAAAATCATCCAATAATAATTGGACATGTTTTAGATAATATTTTAATCATTTATTAATGAGGTAAACAATATATAATTATTGTGTCATAAATAATTTAATTTATTTGTTGTCTAAAAATTGTAAAATTATTTCAATGATGTAGGGAATTGTTTTAGCTTTTGAATGAATAATTATAGTCAAAATGATAATTTATATAACACCATGTTAAAATTTATTTACTAAAATATATTTGGTTATGTCATTTTTTTCATTACATTATTTTAATTAATCTAATGTGTTATTATAACATCCATGTGGCTTCATGGGGTCCCAAAATCGACCCAAATATGCATATGGTTATCCAAGACTCATCCAATAAGTATAGGACAAGGGGAGTTATTAGAATCTCTGTCTGTTCTAGATTCCATAACGCAAAAGTTATATACAAACCCCAATCACACCCTATAAACTATGGATTCATAAATATCATGTAATACCATGAACTAGGGGAGTCATTAGGATACACAAAATATATATAAAAGAGATAAATGGTGCTATATTGTAGATCACCTTGTCGAATAAATAATGAGTCATTATTAAATTCAGATAAATATACATTGAATTTTGTGAATTTATAGGATGAGTTATAGTATGTAATGTTATAATAAGAGGTAATATGTCTAATGTATAGAGTGTAATCAAATTTGGTTTCCCCATATTAAATCATTAAATCAAAATATGGGAAAAAATTATTATAGTCCTATGATTTTTTCATTTTTTACTAAAAAATCATCAAACCACATTTTTCCATAGTACATACACAAAATATTCATGCATCGTCACCTGTTATGATTTAATAATTTACCATAAAGTGTTAAAGAATTTGAAAACAACACATTAATGTCCAAACCCTACATACATAGTTAGTGCATGGTTACACGTGATCATGTACATATTATTCTAAACACAAATAAATTCAGAAATTTAAAAATTACATCTATAAAATATAGGTAACCCAAAGTTGATTAAAATTATTTTTATTAATTATATAACTAATTTCATATTGACATGAATTGTGTAACACTATAAATAATCTGTTTAAGTCCTATATTGACCATAACATGTTGTCCATACCAAATATATGTTGACATAAGGTAAACTTTAAACTACCCACCTATATTTTTTTATATATATATTCTGATTCCAAAAATATGAAATATATTTAAAATCAAAATTTCCATAGTCGTATGGAAAAAAATCCCATGTTTTCCCTTACAAAAAAAAATATATAAACACACTCTCACAATACATATTGTTATGTTATTTATATGTTAATTTATTGTAATATTCTCAATGTTAGTTATGTGTTTTTTGTGATTTAATAATATTTTTTATCTACTCATAATTTGATGATTTAGGAGTTTGGGTTTCATAAATTTATTTTTATGTGGTCTAGAGACAGTTTTATTACAATTTATTAGTTATATGAAATATTCATCACATGGAAATGTGTGCAACACCATGAAACATCAAAAAAAATTATCGAGTGTTGCCTTCCAAATCCTTCATAGATTGAATCCATGATCCACCTCATTATCATCATAAAGAAACTGATTAAATGTTTATTTTAATAATGGAATCCCAAAATGAAACCCAATTATCATCTAGTTGTCGTCCCATATCATTTTTTAGGAAAATTATGCTACAATGGATCATATAAATAGTTTCTTGTTCTATCAAATTTCATCCGTATATACTGATTCTGTGTGGTATGTATACGAGTCAATAATGAATTGATGTGTTATAATTTTTCAATTAACTATTTGATTTACTATAATACCTAATATCAGGTTGATCAATTATGATTAACTAATGGTGTCTTTATTGTTCAATTTAGTCAATGGCTTTGGATGTTTAATCTCTACTACAGAAAAGGGATGTGGTATATATATTTTCATATAAGTCATACCACATTAATTTGTTCATGAATTGTATGAATATTAAAACTTCACATTCATTAGACCCAAAATTATGACACCTCATTTAATTCAAATAAATTATGATAAGTGTTGAATCCTTGATTGTCATATATGGTTCCTCACAGGAATGCATCCTATTGAGATTCCATGGAATAATATTTTACATTACTTTAATTATAAAATGTTATGAAACAAATATGGTTGAAATAAATAATTAATAGAAAATATTGATGTAATAAATTGAGAGTGGTGATTTTTTTATAATGATAAAATGTGATATTAGAAACATTATTATTTTTAATTGTCTAAAATAGAATATCCATTAATATGATATGTTAATGGATGGATAAGATAATATCAAATTTAATTTTCATTGAATTAAACCACATTTATTGGCTTTTTGTTTTCCTTATGTATTTCATCAATATGTCTTGATGTGGTTTTTCCGAAGATCATGATCAATATTTAGAGGCTGATTCTATTTTCCATGGGAATGAATTTTATTTTGGGATTGTTTTACTTATAAATGTGTATATTTTCATTAACAATGGGTATAATTCCCTGATTAGAATTTTTTTATGGGGACGTATATGTTATCAATAGATGAAAACCCACTATCACAAGTAATATGAAATTATCCCAAAAATGTCGATTTTGACTCAGCTATATTCCTAGATCTCAATGATAAATGATGATTAATAATCCACATTGTTCTCTTATTTACATGATTATAAGTATTTGTATATTCCAAATAAGATTATAAATATATATATTTTCATTATAGTCAGTTGAATATATTATTGTACTCACATCCTTCTTAGGGAAATGGTTGGTATTAGTGAAGACATCATGACTATAGTATATAACAAAATATTGTGCCCAAAATTTTATATGTGAATTCATATTCACTATTTCATCATGAGAGTATGATCTCTTTTAGAGGGGTATTCTACCATTTTTATTTGTCATTTTTGAAATTTTTTATCAGTGAAGCTAAATTTTTTAGTTTGAAGTATAATCAATTTATTTTGATATATTATAAGATATTTATTTATTATTTCCCCATACTAGGATTCATTTTTATTTCTCATTTTATATTCTTACAATATTTACATTAATTATAGTGTAATATTACTCGGATATGAAATTATATCCACCCCTTAGTACAACTGTAGAAAATTACTACTAGTTTTCGTAGTATAGTGAGTGGTGTCCCACTCATGAGGTTATGTTATGACCACTAGTAGATATTTGTTAGTCTTCAAGTAGTAGGTAATGTTAATTAATACTAAGGGTTTTATGGTAATTTATTTTACTATTATACAATTTTGTAGATAGTGAAATGAATGATAATAGAATTTACGATTTATGGAATTTAAGTTATGGTTGGAACATTAAGAGAGTGTGTTTTCATGAATCAAAGAAGACATATGGGATTCATATATAATAAAAATGGTTTTATATTGTTTATTATTCTCTTTGTGATATTATTAAATTGTTTTTTGTGTTATCACATCTTAATTAACCAACTCTTTAATCAAATAAATTTTAATTTCACTATGATTTGTTCGATTTATTTTAGAATATAACGTGAATTAAATTAATTTAGTTGTTAGTAATGTGTTTATATTATAATATGAACCCGATATAATATTTCACATGACCCTTATTTTGATTTTTATATGAAATAATGGTGGATCATGATGATATGAATTATGTGTGTACAATTAGTATTTTATTAATATGATGTAGACATTACAAATGTATGACATATACCATGTGTATAGGTAGTTTAGATCCCATAGAACCATTTATATTTTGAGTTTTATATAGAATTTGATAATGAAAATATCATTACATTATTCATGTTATTATTTTCCTTATACTATTATTTATGGAAAAAATTATTGACTTGTTCTGAGAAACTTTTTATGGAATTATAAGAAGATACCTCTATAGTGAAAATTAGTAGATTACAAGGTGGTTGTTGATTATAACACCATTGAGGACATTTTGAATAAACCAGAAGTGGTATGTTATCATGTGGTAGATGAACTACTCAAAGTGAACATGTACGGAATGCTTTAGGATATGAAGAGAGAGATAGAGGCTCCACAAGTTGCAGTAATGGTGTTTAATATAACTAGAGAATTCTAGGTACACCACCCCACAATATTAGACGTGGAAGTCTATCCTCATGTCACTATGATCTAAAATTGGTTCTTCTCGACCATATTTGAATACATGAATAATACCCTTAATATGGAGGATAATAATACAATGTATATTCTATGGGGGCTTCTAAACCACTAATGTAATATTTTAGACATTTCTAGAAAAAAATTTAGAATATACTAGATTGATGTTTCTTATAAGATTCCATAAATAATTTTTTCCAAAGACTCTAACGTAAGGTCACACCAAATATTTATGCACCTAAAATGGGGGGAGTGTCAATATTAGATTATGTTTCATATTTTTAGGATTTCTTATGTTTTTCGCTCTTATAGGAATGGGATGTGGTATATAGTTCTTGAAATATGGATGATTGTTTCAGAATTAAGATATGGGGGAATGTGATTGTGTTCTACATTTTGAAATTTGATGACATATAGAATTAGTATTTGAATTTAGAGAAGAACCACGATATTGGAATAATCATTGATGTTTCCAAATTTTATTGATAGATTCAATTTTGAATCAATAAGAAGTACTAAGGGCCTTTTGTTGAGTCATTTTTGGGAGGTGGTTGTTTGATTAGTCAAAGTAATGGAATGAATCAGCATCCAAATGGGGAAATTCATATTGTGTACAATTAGTGTAGTATATAAGACCATATTAGACCTTGATTCCATTATCCTCATATCAAATTTAACCTATATCAATTGATTCATGTTAGTAATAGGATTTTAATGGAAGGATCAAATGTTATCCTACAACATATCATCATGACATGTTCATGGATTCATAGTCGGTTCTATTATTCCAAGAAAAAAAGGTATATAGAGATTGAATGACTGTAAGGTGTTTGTTAGAGGACGTCATTCTATTGGATATTTACAACCACATTATAAGGGATGTTATTTACAAGGGACACAATTCTCTTTTTAGGGTTGTTAAGAAATCCACATGTACGCATATCATCATTTATTCACTCAACACGATATTTGAACTTCAACTAACTTATGTATTTTAATAGTAACAACATAAAATAAATGAGAATTAGTTAACTAGAACATCACATTTTATATGACCTCAGACTTTGTACATCCACTAATTTTTTATACAACACGTAATAGTTGACATTAACATTTAATTATCATTGAGAGTTTGTTCAGATTGTATTCACTATTATAGTTATTATGCCTTAATGTAATTAAATGGTGAAGGTTAGTATTTCACATCATCATCACTCTAGATATACATATGAATAGTGGTCATTTATTACAACAACTAATGATTAGGTGGAATTTACAAGAATCTAATTTATGGATATTAATAAACATTTAATGAAAATTTTTTTCCTCATAAAAAACATGACAAAATTTTTGGGGTAATTATTGTGTTCGAGACATAAGGAAGAAGAAAATTATTTTATGTATGAATTTTACATTATAATGATATAATCAGATTATTTGAACTACAAATTTAAACAAATGAATTTGATGTTCAATTTCAATTGTTGGATTTATCAAATAATTACTAGGGATAAAGTATACCAAAAAACCTTATCATGTAGAGATATATTATCTTGATATTGCGTGATATAGAAGCAATTATCTATATCATGTGGATTGAAAGGAAGAAAGAGAAGAATAAATTTGAAGATACAATAATAAATAAGTAGATGATATGAATGAAGGATTTTAAAAAATTTGATAATTGGGGGATATACCTCATGTTACTTGATTAAATGGATTGGGTGTTTTCTTAACATTTGGATAGAATGGCCATTAGTTGTGTAAGTGATATTGTATTATATAAAACACTATTGCTTAGTTTTTAAACTATATATTTTTGGGGAAATTTTAAATTTAATTCCCCACGAATCAAAGGAATATACATCAATGTAAATTAATGGATAATACAACCTAAAATTTTTCCTCTAAAGCTAAGATCAAATATATTTTTGGCAGGTTAAAGAGGTATTGGATGATTATTATTCTTTTATCTACTTGTGGTCTTCATAGTGGAGATGTTGTATCACAAAAGATTGTACGAGGGCTTATTAGTTACCATCAGGGCTTGAGGGATCCTTAATAGTGGAGAGTCCTTGAAGGGATGTGGTATGTAAGGAGATGGGTAACAATTTTCAACATTTTCCCATTGACCAGAATTCTAATGATGATCCGCATGTGGAGAGGGAGTTACTTTTAGAAGCAGAGGTTCATGATGGTTGATTTATGGCAACTTGTTATAGTGATGCTTTTGTTAATAATGGGTCTTCAATGGAGAATACAAATAGTTTGTACATGGTCTAGATTTCCAATTAGTTTGTATTTCTTGAAAATTAGGAACCAATAATTGATCAATATGTTCCTCTATAGATCATTGAGACCAGATCAGACGGAATGAATATAGTGAATGGGGGAGCATGTGAATATAGAGGTACTATTTTACAACAATCTCATTGATGGTTGTACTCTTGGGAAGCATGTGGTAGTCATTTTAATGGGGAGAAGCATCATATGTTGCATTTGGTTGATCCTAATATAAAACTTCATCATATGGGAAGTGGTTTTGTGTAGTAAAATTGCATGCATATGCCTTTTACAGCACCATGTGGTGATGAAAATTCTACTAGCATGCAAAAATCCATTCAACTAGAGAAATCCCAAAACAAATTTGATTCTTTTCAAATCATAGGTAGTTGAGGGATGTCTCAGGTAATGATAAGGAGAATATTAGTAATGTTACAAATGCATTTAGTTGTGGTAAATCATCATATAGATACCCTGTCATTATCAGGGGAAATAAGGTGAATGCAAATGTTGTAATCATCTCTACTCAACCAAATAAAAGGTTATGGAAGTATTATTCTAACATTCCAAAAACCATTTCAACAAAGTCCAACTCTATGGCTTCATTATAGTCGGATACAAGTCCCAAGTGTGGTTGTGGTATCAAGAAATCTTCCATGAATATTCTCACATTAGAAGTACTAAAAATCAGGGAGCAGTACACCACTCTCCTCAAATAATAGAACAAAAAATATGATTAGGTGTCGGATGATACTAGCACAACCTCTGATTATACTTATTGTGAGAGGTTCGAATACATTGATATGTATTTATACTTTATTTGTAGTCTATCTTTTTTCATTATGTTTTTTGTCCTATACCTTTTATGTTTTTTATAATTTTGGGGAATTGGGATTTATACCCGGTCTTCTGTATCTTCAAGTATATTTTTTTCATATATTAATATTTTTATACATACATGTAACATATTCTATATTTTTAGATTTTATTTAATAAATAAATGGATACATATTATTTTAAATAATTTATGTTATAATTAAGGTTATATAGAGATGAATGTATTCCAATATTTTCATTGTGAATAACTAGGATATTTATTTTATTTGGTAATATACAATTATGCTGATTTTTCTAATTTAGTGACATTCATTCTTATATATATGATCTAAATTTGGAAATATATATTTTTGATTAGTATTATGGTTAACAATATATATAGTGGGTTAAAATGACTATGGGGTTGTTGTTAGTTTTTATGATTTAAATATTTTATTGCAAATAACCATTCTCATAATTTTTCCTTTATAGACACATAAAGACTGGATGAATGTCTTGTTATTCATTTATGCCTCTTATGGTTGATTAAAATATTATTTTATTTCTTTTGAATGTTAAAATTCCTAAAACATGTTCATTACGGTATGTGATGCAGTAGAAATTCAATGAATAAAAAAGAGAATGATTTGTTCATATGAAATTGAATGAAATAAAATATTATTATTTCCTTCTGTTAATAATTTAGCAGTTAATATAATTACTCAAATATTAAAATGGATATTTTAAAGAAAAATCATATAACCTTCATAAACTGATGCATTAATTTTATTTTTATCTCACCATATATTTTTGGTTTTTTGGTAGGTAACATTCTCATAAACATTATCTTAATAACCCTCTATTATTCATTATGAGATAATATTATATTCTATTTGGACATTTTCACTAAAGAATAATCTTATTCTATTTTAAAACCTAATTTTATTTCGAGATGGCCATTATTTTTCACATTCCCTCATTCTATGAGGATGAGTTATTAACCATTTCTACAATGTGGGATTTCGAAAAAAGATATTTTCAAAAGAAAAAAATTGATTTCTAAACACAAAATCAATTTTATAAGAAATTTTTTTCTGGCTGGGGAGAATTTAACAGCTCATGATTTTAGAAGGAAAAAATTATGTTCGATAGAATACGTGAAATGAAAGAATAACCATGAAGAACCCATAAAAAATTTCACTCCAATATGAAAACTATAAAATAGATGTTATATATGAGGGTACAAATAAGAATAAATTTTTTTAAAAGTCTTTTATATATTTAAAAATTAAGTTCAATAATTATAAATTAGTTAAAAAAATTATAGATCATCTAGTATAAAAATACTTTTTTTTAAAAGTTGTATATTTTTAAAAAATAATATCAATGTTTATTATGTTCATTTGGTAAATTTAGTGTATACAAATTATAAGAATTTATGTTTTTGAAATGAAAACAGTTGTTCCAAATAACCATTTAAATTTATCAGGAATTTTATTTATTATATTTTTATGAAAATAATTATTTGTAAATGAATAGTAAGAATTATATTTTTTTAAAACAAACATTGTGTTTAATGAATTTACAGACAAATTTTTTATAATGTAATATCAGATCAAATTATATAGTAATTAATAAAATATAATTCATTTTTCTTAATTATTTGTTAAATTTTGATAAAAAAAATATTTTATACTTTTGAATATTATTCACTTCGAGAATGGTTTTCCATCAAATCTATCAGTTTAATTTTAAAATTAATTAAAACATCTGTTAATTTAATTCGTAAATATTGATTACATATTTCTATTCATAATAATAAATATTTTATAATATTATAATTATAATTTCTATTCAAAATGAATAGTTTAAACTGAAAACAAATCATTCTAGTTTAGGTTAAATTCGATTTAACATTGTGTTGCACTAGAAAATGTGTTATAAAATAAACAACAACATTTTAGACATACTAATTTTACAGAACTATGAGGACTTTATCTACTCTATGTATTTATAAATATCCATTTTGGATATTTTTTATGACAAATATATTAGTTATAATTTTTACTTTTCAAAATATTGAATATTTTCCTCTCCCTACTTTTAAATTACACCACCGTTCCTCTCATATTCACATTTCAAAATATATTTTATTTGTAGAGTCCCTAACCAAATCCATTACTAACAGACATTTCCCTAAATTGGAGTTCTCATTTTCATTATAATCAAATTATATGTTACATATATAGGTATAAACCTAATGAGATTCTCTGAAGAAGTTTTATTGTTATTAACCATTCATCGTCATTTTATTTCTTCTCTTTCACATTAACTTTATATCCAACTCATATAAAATAAAAAATAAAGCATCTTAAATATATCTTGGTGTTACTTTGCTGATATAATTACCTTTATCCATCTCCACTTACATTAAATGGAAACTTTGGTCTTGTATCGTATAAACAGTAGACTACTTCCATCGGAACTAATGTAACTAGTATTCTATCTAAAACTCTCATGTATGGTTATAATTAAAAACATAATAATATATATATAATAATTTTATATTTTTTAAAAAAATTAATTATTATATTACATATTCCTTCTTACTTTCAATTCAATTTAAAAATGATAACTTCACTCATGTGTATATAGGACTATTTCCCCATGAAACGATGAGAATCATTTCTCCTAAATACTATTTATGGAAGTTAATATGGATAAATTAAATAAATATATGTGACGGATCTAAATAATAATGAATCCTGATAGTTTAATTATTACATTTATTTATTGTATTCCATTTGTTGAAAATATGAAATAGTTTTCATGTGCACGTTTGACCTACAGGCTCCAAGAACGATGTAACTTGTCTTTCAGTTTCATAATTATATGGATGAAAATAAATTTATATGTAACGAAAATTTATTATATTAATATCCTTTATATATTTTTTATATTTTATACTAATAATTAATGTATATGGAAAAAATAAAAATAGTAATATAAATGAAAAAATAATTTATAACATAAACCGTGATTTATGAAAATTTGTTATTAAATATGTTATCATAGATTATAAGTAAATATTTTATAGTATTTTATATTTGATTATGGTTCATAATTATATTTATAATATTTTTATTATATATATATATATATATTCAATTATCATGTATGAATGAAATCTTTTTTAGGTAATCATTTCTAATCTCACTATTATTTATGTGAGGCATATTCCATATTCAACATATAATTTGTTTCTATGTTGTATATAATTATCCTTTCAATGTTATTAAAATAATACATTTAACGTCATTAAATATAAATTATCATTTAAAAATAATTTTTCTTGGGTCTTTTGAATTAGAAGTTAGGAAAGTAGTATGCGTTCATTTCACAATAGCCTCACTATTCAGTTTTTTTATGTCCATGTATCATTTAGGAAAAGTGAATGTTATTTAAATATTATAACAAATATAATTTATTATCCCCCTTTCATTCTGGATCGTTTTAAATTATTTTACCATTTCCCTTGTATTGTACATTTGTTTTATTGATAAATTAGTATTTAAAAAATATGAATTTATTTATCTTTGTATATGAAAATACTTATGTATACATATTTATTTTTTCCCAAACAAAATTATAAAATGTTTTTTAAATTTTCAAAATTATACATTAAATATGTTTTAAAAATATTTTAATTTTTTTAAATATATTTATATAATCACCATTTAGTCACATTCTAGGAAATTTAATTTGTGACTTTTTTCAAAAAAGTAAATGTAATATCAATTTTAACATACATAGAATGAATGAAATAATTCAAAAATCGTGTTCTCTCATTTGATTATAGATTCCATTCATTTTTTATAATTTTTTAATGAAAATAAAAAATTCCCTTTATAATTGGGTCATTTTTAGTAACAAAAAGTGATTTATTTTATTAAATTTTTATTTACTCAATAGTTATTTTAATTTAATTTTAATGGTGTTTCTATCATAAAATGTCATACAAAAATTTATTTAATTTTATCCCATGAGTATATTTTTTAATGATACCGTCCTTATTAATTATGAAGATATTTTATGAGATTTTGACTATGTGTGAAATATTTATTTTTCCATTCACCATATTGGATTGGGTGGTTTATGATTATTATTATTCTTAGAGAAAAATATTAATATTTCATATTCTATAATTTCAAAATTAATCATTATTTTTAGTATGTTTCTCACATATATGATTTGAAATGAATTAGTGATATTTACTAATGGGTTGTTCTCCCTCGAGCCCCTATATGAATTGTTTGGTCTCTTTAGAAAAAAATCATTGGTATTGGTTGTGGAATGGCACATTTATCTAATATGAAATGGAATGAGTCCTTGATAATCTATTTATGATTTTTAGTTTTATGATTTACCTGATTTTGTTATTATATTCTATTTTCCATGTGATTATTATTTTATTTATTATATCAATGGATAACTTTTTATCTCGTGTGATTATTTTTTAGGAATTATTTGATGATGTAACACTTACATATTATTCTTCTTGATCATGTTATTCATTAAATGTCATTTGTTTAATTATTTTACATTCCATATTGAATATTTTTTAATTATTCATAATAACATCCACTTAATGTTACCATTACTGTCAATTTATCTTAAAGACATTCATATGGTTTCATTAAATATGATTCAAGAAATTTTACTATGAATTCTATTAAGGGATATGGTAAAGCAAATAATGTTTTTATGAATGATAATATTTTGTTGTATTTTGAAAATATAATTATAGATTAACATATACATATATATATATTTATCAAAAACATATAAACTATATGTTCATTTTTTATGATAGATTTTGTCTTGCCCAAATA
Organism: Viscum album; assembly: GCA_963277665.1. NCBI lineage: Eukaryota > Viridiplantae > Streptophyta > Magnoliopsida > Santalales > Viscaceae > Viscum > Viscum album. Next base: position 1,321,472,297 of record OY728134.1, read on the forward strand.
TAATACGGAAACCATCATATAAAGGCTATTGGGGATCTGGAATTTAAAAATAATATTTGACCATATCCAACTTTAATAAAAAATATAAAATAATGCTAATATTGATATATAATTTCATTAAATGGTCATTTGAATAATTTTTTGGGAAACCACCATTTTTATTTTTAATTACATTTTTTGAAAATAATATTATATAAAAACAAATTATGGAATATGTTATCTTTGAAAACCAGTATTTATAATTATAATGGAATCATCAATGAATATTTCAGTCATTATTTCTAAAAATTCCATTCAAGAAAAAATCATTAAAACTTGATTATTTCCACAGTAATGTTAGAAGAGAATCATTTTAATACTATCAAAAAAATGGTATTAACTCAAACATTGGATTAATTGACATAAAAAATTTATTGAATAAACAAATATCATGGAAATACTCTTAGAAAATGTGTATTTTCATTAAAACAATTTCTTATCAAAATAATACATATAAGGTTGTCTTTGCATAAAAATATGATTTAATAATTTTTTTGTTCCAATGATAGAAATATTTGTATGAGTAACATTGAATTCTATGAATAACATGTGAAGAAGAACAATTTATTAGTATAATGAGAAGAAATCATATAAATTACTCAATGAAAATTCAAACATAAATAATCAGAATTAAAATTATATAAAATCATATATCCATATACTAATGTATTTGCATAATTTTTATATTTTTGATTCTATTGTATAAGAAATATACATTTATTATAAATTTATTATGTAAAATATATTACTAAATCTTACTATATATTATATAATTATATAATGGTACCTGATTTTCAATAATTATTATTTTTTAAATTCATTATTCATGTTTATTACTTATTCACATATCATACATATTTCTGTTCTGTAGTTAAATTCTTTTTTACATTGATCATGGTTTTTTAATCTCCATAATTTTAATCAAGAAATAAATATCCTTTGTATCCATTAAATATATATTTATAATAATAAGAAATAGTGACCTATGATAAAATGATTTACACTGTTCATGGAAATGGTAGGTCATACATAGGCATGAATGCCATTTTCATTTTATGTTCATAATAATGAAGGAATGAAAAATAATTTTTTTTTCATAAAACCCATAATTATATTATAAATATAATATCAAAAAATTAAATAAATCATTATAACTATCAATGAGAAATAAAAGTAAAAATCGAAACACATCACTTCGCTAGGGTGGTAATCCACAGGTTCAAATAAGGGATATTTTCATTTCATTTAAGATTGAAATGAGGTGGTTAATAATTGTTAAATTATAATACAGAAAATAATTTATATTTAATATAATGAATGAATAACATTGTATTGGATACTATAGATTTATAGTATGTAGAATAGGTAATTAAATTTAATGGACCATGTTAGTAGTTTTACGGCTTAGATGATAAAACACTTTTGGCAAACACAATAAAAATTAACATTCATGGACTTATATAATGAAAAACTCATGAATAAGTGGGTCATGTATTATTTAATATATTGGATGAAATATTAAACTCATTATTTGTCGAAAAGAAAGGAGATATGGTATCTATTTTAATGGAGGGAAAGGACCCACATTGTATTACTTAACATTTGAAGAAAATGGATGTATTATATTAATGTAATGTACAACTAGGTAACCCGAAATTATAGTAGATCATTCTAGAGTGTAAAGGAAAACTCATACAATCACATTTTTTATTATTTCTATTCAATTTTAATATATTCCATCTACATATAACACTATAGAACTAATTTATCATTAGCCGTGATAACCCAATTTTTTAACTATTATAAAATAATAAAATAATGAATAATAATATGAGACTTCTAAAAAATTAATATATTAATAATAATTTTTTCCTCTTTTATCATCTTTATTTTCTATAATTCAATATTTTTTTTTATAATATGTGAACACCAATATAATGATTTTTTAAATACCTATTTTTATGTGTAAATATCATTAGATCGTGAAATAATGAAATAAATTGGTTTCTACGAAAATGGAAAATATAAATAATAATATATAATATTTTTTAAAAAATATTATCATTAAAAATAACTATTTATTTCTTTCAAACATTCCATTAATTGAGAATATATTAAAAGCTATTTGAATTTGAATTAAATAAAAAAATCTTCATAAAAGTCAAGATTCAGTTTTCAATTTAAAATTAGTTTTTTAAAATTAATTATTTTTCTAATTATACATATACTTGTTTGATAAAAACTAATAAAATGGGACAAATTTTTTTTTATAGTGTTTTTAAAGAATTAAACTATATTTTCACCCTTTTTAAACCACTTTAGAAGAGGTTGAAATTTGCTTCAATGCTCACTATTAATAATGAACATGATTTAAAATAGACCTATTATATAGAATTTATTAAACAAATTCATGATATTAAATTCATTTTTAATAGTTCAATTTATTTATGTGGGAAAAATTATGTTTTCTACAATGACATAAAATGTAATCAAAATAATTATTTTGGAAAATTTATTTTTAAGACATAAATTGAACAAATAATGAATATTATATATATTTGAATAAAAAATAATTTTATTATAATATTTGTTATGAAACAAAAAATATATTAATTTTTGATAAAATTAAATGAATTAATGTATTTTTAATGAAATTATGTTTTCATTAAAAAATTCCTTATATCATAATTCATTGAAAAAATTATTTTTCAAAAAATTATAAAAATACAATGTAAAAAATATTGACATGTTGACATAAAATATTTGTTTATTTATATAAAAAATTTATAATTAGAATCATTTATTTAATATAATATATATGGGAAATTTTTATAAGGTTGGTTTTTGATGAAAAAATAATTTTGATGTATATTTGTTTCAAAACATTTATAGGTGATATCACCATTTATTAAATGAATTAAATAGAAAACATGAAGTGAATTGATGGAGGGGTAAGACACATAATAATTCCCCCAAACAAAAAACACATTCTAGTAATATATTTAGAATAAAAATAATCTTACTACTAAAAAACAATTATCATAATCAAACCAGTCAGTGTCTTCACACAATTGGTTGAACATAGTGGAGGTGTACAAATTATTGTTTACGAAATTTTTATTCATAGTAATCATTGTTGGACTAATATTATAGTAGTCCCATATTTTATTCATATTCCTCCAAAATGTATGTGGTGCACTCTAATTGTCTATCTTTCTAACTTGTATCACTTATTCATTATATAGAATCACACTACCTTGATTCATCTCATTTTATATATGTTGTTACCTCCCCATTTTCCAATGATACACAAGGAATTGTAAACCAAATTGATCACCAGATTTTAATATACTATGCCCCTCTCAAATATAGAAGTTATTTAAACATAGTATGCTCCATGGTAGATAACTCTTATGTCCTTTTTTATCCTATATGATTATGATCACTCTGATTCTAAGAAGATAGAATAATAGCTAGGGTAATAACCTTAGATACCGCAATCCTAGCCCTTTATCATATACCAACAACACATGTAACTATGTTTATAGGTATATACATGACTAATCCACCATATAACATGATTCAAATATAGGATTACACTTCTAGGGGGAATATATTCATAGAAAAAAATTATTTCATATATGAAATAAATAATATGGTTTAGAAGATATAGTGGGAATACCTTTATCAAAATACATGATATTAAGGTTAATTAAACCTGTAAATAAAAACCACATTTATCATATTCAATGAAGAGGTTACATTTCCTATAATAACATCTAAAAAGACAGACAATCCTTAATAGTGAACATAGGCATAACCTAGGGAATCGTCTATAGAAATTAGATTCATCCAGGGTCACCTTTCATTCATATTATTAATATACATATTTATATATTTCCTAAGTTTACTTTTATCACTATCCCAATCAAATATTTTTTTTCATGACTTAAAAATACTTTAATATACAAAGATGCATCATGCAAACTTTTCAATAATGTTTAAAATATTATGTATTTACAATATGAAATGCTCAAGTGTCGAATTTGATTTACAGAAATGAAAATGGGGGGATTCTCATGAAAATTATGTATTATCATATCAAAATTTTATGTGGAAAACCAGATTCGTAGTTATAATTTAGATTAAATAATCTTCCACTAATATATTGGGATCTTATATTAGGAGAGTCTATTATATTTTTTAATCGATTTTATATGAATCTCAAAATAAATAAACTTTTTCGGAAATAATTTTAGGGTTCCAATAGATTCTATTGAATCAAAACAATCTAACCAATAGTTGGGTGATTTATTTTATAACCTCAAATAGAATAATGCTCTAGTTTCATTCAAGGATCTTCAAATCACCTGAAATTAGATAGATTGAATATTTTTCAGATTCTGTCTTTTTTAATTGAGTATTAATAACAATTAGTGATGCCACTCCCCCTTTTATTATATTATTATTTTGTAAATCCCTAAATAATGAAATGATTTCTTAAAAGATAATCATATTTCCATGGTTTCATCCCTTTACGGAGCACTAACCATCTAAAAATTGAGTGATTTCATCATTCTGTTGGAACACATGTCATGCATAACATTTTTTAATGATCTGACATGAATCATCATCACTAGAGGTAAAAAAACATTTTATTAATATTGATATACATTCATACATATATATTTTGAGATATAATACATTTAGAATATGAATACTTAATGATAGACCGTGAAGGAAGAATGTTCTTCAAGTAAGGTAAATCATCCTAATGCCATCCTTAACCAAAGATTTCATGCCCAAATAAGGATCTCTGTCCAATTTTCCTCATCCTGGAATCCAATTCCAATATTATTGAAAATGATATAATGGTCATGGTAAAATGTAAATATTTAGATTGTGGACTTTTTGAACTAGTCGTTGTGGGTACATAATCCTAATGATAAAATATAATATATTTAAAGATAAATATATCATAAAATATTGCAGAGCTAAAATAATGTATCACATTGTCCATTACCATTGATGAAGGATATTCACATCTCTTGATGAAAGAAATTATATTCATGTTGTAGAATTGTGAATAATATTTGTTCATGGATGACCTAACTTGTAGAAATTAGATGGTGTTGTAGAAAAAATTTCATGTCTTTTGATTTAATATAAGAAAGCATCACAATAATTATTCCATCCCATATGGGAATCTTTTATATAAGTTTCCAGAAGTATTGTTCATGTTTTCCAATAGTTTTATTTGTTTCCTTCACTACATATCACATTACTAGAGATTATCCAATTTTTAATCCAAGTTATTTAACTATTATAATTTAGTTTCATTAGATATGGTCTCAGATTTAGGTTATATAGGTTATTGGTTTTTTTAGGGTGAGCATGTCTCTTTGGAAACCTATAGTTTAGTTCACCATGAAGGGGGATGTTTCATTACAATCATGTGTCCACCATAAAAAGTTGAATTAGATGATTGTAAAAAACAATACTACCTTCTACATAATGATAATCAGTTTTGCATGATATATTTCACACATTTATTTTGTAATATTAATATGAGGTATAATTATGACTGTCTAAGGTTATGACCATTGTAAATTCCACATAATGCATTTAAGAGAATGTATTGTGTATATAAGTACCTACTAATGATAATATGGTTGATAAATTAAGAAATGGAAGTTATGGCCCTGATGAATATGTTAATTCTAAAGTATTTGTATCATTTTTTACTATTGATAACATTTTCACGTCCTCTTAGATATGGGAGGAGCACAAGAATTATATAGAGATAGTTTTGGGTACACATCTAGAATGTTTTATATAACCTATGATCACCATTTTAATCCATTAGATCAATGGTTTATGTTGTTTTTGGGATTGTAACATTTGAGGCAGGTATATTCATGGACAATAATATGGTTCGGGATATTTTTTCGTAGGTGTTACCAAATAATTATAGTTATATAAATATTTTATTGGGTTTATATGGATATTGATTGATGTTTATCCATGACCAATACAGTTTCGGAACACCAATGAATGGATTGAATAAAAAGGAGAAAATTATGTCTCTTATAGATCTCATCAGTGATCATTTTAGTAACTGATTGAACGACTAGATATAGCATGAAACAAAACACTAAAAAATGTGGGTAGAGAATACAATTTGTATTTTGACACATCATGTGTGCTGTTGGTATTAACATTTATTTATGGGGTTCATGTTGATTCATTCTACGCTATAAAGATGAAGAATCATAATTATATTTATATGACCCATGATCTATTGCATTAATCAATAAATAATTCATTATGATTTTGGGTACAACACATGGTTGGAGAGAATTGTATTACATATACCATCCAATGAATCAAAAAATATCTTTTCCCAATAGGGATTGATTAAATGGTATTGAAGGTTAGTTGAATGTATGCAGTCATCTGATATTTTTATGAACTATAACCCTAGAATTCTAAATTTGATTACATAAGAACTGTGTCTGAATACAACGGATCTGTAATTATGATGGCTTATAGTGAATGCTAGAAATTTGTTCTTTTATTGTAGATAAATATAGTTAGAAAATAGTTTTGGATTATGTAAACACTACTATATTTTTCTTTTTTCCACTCCATTACTCATTATGATAATTTATGTACAATTATCCAACCAAGAGTGTTTATCCTTAATGTAGAAAATATATTCATAGAAGAATCATCTAGATTAAACCATAAATGATGATGAGAATATCCATGTCTATGGTTTTTTCCTGGATCCCATAAACATTATTGATGTTTTTATGCAAGATTGATATTCGTTTAAATGAAGGGTTGGCCATATTATGATGAATATGATTTGTTATATTCAATTATAGTAATAGTGAAAATTAATTAAGATTGATTTTTGGGATCACTAAAATTATTATGAATATTCTATCAGGTGAACAGTTAGAACCAAAAGACTAATTTCCTTTTCAATATGTTGTATATTCAGTGGTGGCAATGTAATTATGTTACTATACATTTTTTATTAGGGTTATTGAGAATATCTCTAGGTAGTGATGCAATTATATTAATAGTGTATCAGTTGATAGGGTTGGATCAATTTTTTCTATTCAAATATATAATTTTACGATATGATATTGGATATCTATATTAACAAGATATTGTTCACATTCATGAGGTCTCGTATATGATAGTTTGACATTGATGTGCTTATTATACATAATGTTTTTTCTTTTTTATAGTATTTTTTGGGTATGTAATAGTATTTGAGCACCAAAAATAATACAATGACTGATGGAATGTCAAATTAGTGTATATATATATTGGAGGATGTATTGATAGTAGATTCACAAGATTATTTTTGTTCATGGGGAACCACTTCCCTTTGGTTGATTCATACTACAATAATAATTATTTTTCTTCTATTTAGATGGAACATTACAATGTGTAACATCCCAAACATAGTATCCACTAAATAGTGCCATGTTTTTAGTTTCTCACAAGGCCTCATGTGCATTTACCGAAACACCAGTGGCTTCCCACTAGATATGAGGTACTATGTAATTTAGTGACAAGATGATACCCACATCACAAAATTATATCCCAATAGAGGTAAATAACATACTGATAGAAGATGCATATACAACAAGAAAATAACAGATTGATAAGATAATACATGAATATAAAACAATAAATATGTTTCTAATATATAATTATGTATATGATACATGTATATAGATAATAGGAATGAAAATTTACATTGAAGTACAACACAATAACAGTTTCCAAATATCATTGAACACAAAATAGTATCCCAGTAGAATCACAAGACATAACATGGTCCTATAATACAATTCTACAAAGAAGAAAATAAAAAAACTATCTTAGGGTGCATTCCATCATCATTTCATGGAACTATATAATCAATTGGGACCCGAAGTAGGTCCAATCAAGGTGTGAGATAACATCCCAGCATGTAACCACCCATATGTCAAAATAGTTACTATATGCACAATGAATTTGGATAAATAAGTGTATATAATCAATAATACCTATGCGAAATCCCATGGCATATAACAACATAATTAAATAAATACCAAAATGCCTCTCAAGGATCCTTATAAAATGTAATAAGTCTTAACTAGGGAATTCAATGAAAAGTAAACAGGAAACCCATCCATACCATACATCCAACCATATTTTGTCAATATATCATTTCAATATAATGAAATATAATAGGTTTACAAATCCATGCTATAATAAAATAAGATTCACATATCCCATATCTATATCTTATAATGAAGTCGTGAACACTAAGGGTTGGATCCATGGTGTAGAAATTTATGTCATCCTCATCTTGTTATAGGATAATCTCAGTGGAAAATGTCTATAGGAATTTTTGGAACTATAGTAATATGTGTATAAACAAGTACAATGTGATTCCAAGAAATCTAGATCCAAGGGGTAGCATGTCCTAAAGAATCACAATGAATCAAGACTCCAGACGAATCACTAATCAAGGAATCCAATTTATTGTTCCAGGTACATGGTGATCCATTAATGGAATATAAAAAAACATTCATAAATTCCATACAATTTAATAATCACATTCCATATTTATCATCTCACTCATATAATCAATTCCATTTAAATATTTCAATGAGTAAACCCACTCATTAATTACATTTCCATCCAATCAAGTCATATGGTATTCCCACCCCTTTGTGATCAATTGTAATTTATCATATCACATGTGTATATTCACCCATTTATCATCATTCACCATTATGCATATCCCATGGATATACCCGATCATTCATTTAATTCCTCTTAATCCATGTTATCATCTAAAGAATTTAAAAACACAACAACATAGGGAAAGAAAATAATAATTCTCCAGAGAATGTAATTCATTTCAATTTAAATACATTTGAGTTTCGTATATCTATGAAACTCAACAACACACCCCAATGGTTTTTTATCATAGTTAAAACAATTGAAAAAATATGGATCACCCCATGGGGTGAACTAGGGATGGGGTAAAAATCACTAACCCATCACATGGAACCTACATGAATTAATAAAAGGTTCAAATAAATCAATATAAACTATTAATTAATTTATGGGGGGTGGGATATTAGCTGATAGTTCTAAAAAGGATGAAAAACTAAATGAAATGAATATAACTCCTATATTGGATCTTTAGTGGAATTATCATCCCACATCACGTCATGATTTGACAATGATTATGGGAAATTAGAAGAATGTTTAAAGGATGATAAATTATGGAATATGAGCCAAAAGTTTTATTGAACCATTGATATTCAGGATAAACCGGAACATTACAAATAGAATATAGACTATACAGATGTTGATATGATGAGAACAACCATGCTCAAATTAGATATCAGATGGAGATCAAGGATTAGATCCTTGTTTATCCGCCTATGGACAGCTCTCAAATTCATCCTTTACTATGTGTGGATGTTTATAATACATTATTGATTCTAATTGAATTTTTAGTTTAACTATAAATTATAATATTCCATCAATACAATGGTCACACAGTTTAGGAACATAGTTTGGAAAACTATATAACAACCATGAATGGTTTTATGTTGAGTAATATGAACCCACAAATTATACAAACCATGTATAAATTGAGTTAAAATCCACAATCAATATCTTTGAAAACTGCTTACCAAGTCACATGGACATGCACCACTTATCAAAAGGGTTCCTCAAAAATTATTTCACATACACCCCAACTATCCCACATCACATAGTTTGTACATAAATTTTGTCATGTCCCACACGGTATGTACTAAACGTGCGCTAGGGGTGACATCATTATTTTTACCAAGAGAGGCATGGTAGCGGTAATCATACATGTATATATACTCTTTCTATTGTTAATGATTATACATTGATATGTTCAAGAATAATGACCTAGGAAGAAAAATAATATTTTGTAGAGGTTACAAAACCCAAAGATTAATTATTAGTGTGAACACATTATAATAATTTTATAAATGTTTGATTTAAAATAATTTTCAAATATTACCCCTATATATAATATCTTAAGGTTTAAATAGTGGTTTGAGTCCTGATTTAGGTGGTGGCAACATGTTCAGTGAATCTTTGTAGGGGTTTAATGATATTTTATAACCTGATTATGGGTGTGAGTCATTATTTTATCATGTAGTTCCTTCTCAGTTGTTTTTTCTAGTTATATGTACCTCTTTCAGAAACTGCATTATATTGATAGAGACATGATTGGTTTTGGAGGATGGGTTCATTATATGAGTTCCCTTCATAAACATCTATTAGTTGAGAAATCCATCGGGGTGTAAAGAATCATTTTATTTTATAGTTGTGTTATTGAATTTAACTTTACTGAATATATTGGATAACTTCTAGTTTTATCTGATGGAATTGTCAAGGTAGTTCGAAATAATGTTCACAAGGTCATGGGATTGAGATGAAACTATTTTTTTGATTATAAAATAAGTCTAGAGTGACATGTTGTTTTACTATATGATTCATCATTCCATAATATTGAGTGGCATTTACCGTGATATTCAGAATGTTAATAGATAATTCAATTAATTACTCGTACCTAGAAAATGTTATTGATTACTTTATAAATAAGATATTCAAATAGAATCCAATAATTCTAATCATCCTACCTGGACCTCTATTATTTATTAATTTTTACCTCCATGGAATCACCTAAATTGCATCATATTGGATGTAATTTCAATTCATATTGTTTGGATTTCATGTTGTATGTGTTTGATTATCAATTCCATGATTACTTTTTTCTTCTCATTATCTTGTTATATTTATCATAAATCATATTATGTAATTGATGGAATATGATTTTGGGATCTTGAATGATTGGGAAATTGGGTTAGTGTCCCTTGGCATTTAAGATTTATTAATATTGAGCTAGGGGTATATAAGATTTTCTATAATAGAGAACATGTTTATTCTTGTATGTGTCTTCTCTTTAGACATTCATACAATTCATTTTACTATAAAATAAATTACCTAATTTTAATCATGTATTTTTTACTATGTGAAAAACCCATGCATCTTCTATCACTCCAAAAAAAATGGACACATATGGGTATTCCATGATATTTGGTTTTTTTTCAAATAATATGTTTCTCAATGTTAAGAAACCAATATATTTTGGATTGAATTCTAAATAAATAATATTAATCTGAAAATATGATTCTCTGATTATTAAAATTTGTCTGGGATCAAATTGTATTAGTGAATTAAAGTATATTGGTTCCATTAAAAATTTGATACAAGATAAATTAAAAATTAATGATTAGATGATGAGTGTCTTTTTAAAGGCAATACCATTGTTAAATGAAAATCCCATTTTAATGAACAAATTTCATATTAAGTATTGCAGTTATAAAACATAGAGATGATAGATTGGTTTTTTTACATTTATATTACATGGGTTACAAAAGTCTTTTTGCAATCATAACATTCAATAATATATCCCTTTATATATATTTATATGGAAAATATATATTAATGGTTATGACAATTTTTAATTGATATATATTTGAAGATCATATGGCCTTCACCAAGATTTTTACCATATGGATCCCATTTATAACAATATCAAATGGATTTTGAATCATTGTTAATTGGAAATGACTGTAACATCCGTAGTATGTAATGAATAATAGTTATTTTTATCTATGTCTATTAGTGAATTAGATAGTGTTTTGGAGGCTTAAAATGATAATAAATCCAATCTTAAGCATGGAATACAGTAGAATTTTTTTTAAAGATTGTTTTACTGACTTTTGATGGCAAACCAATTTTAAATATATCTTTTGACACTTTTATAAGCTATGTTTGTCAAAATATACTTATTCTTTATGATTAGGACATCAAAACTTACTTTGTGTTAATTTTTGGTATTTTTCCGATAAAGTTCATTTTTATTGAATAGTGAAAAATGTAGTATTTTATTTCAAAACCACTTTTTAATATAATTAATTTATATGATTATATTATATTTTAAATTGGTTTTGAAGTGAAATTATAATATATTTTTACCATTTAATCCAATGGTGATCATTGGAATCAATTTCACTTTGAAATTGGACTTAAACTGGTGTCAATCTTTTGATACTTATTGTTTCATAAAAACACGCTATTTGTCATCACATCGGAAATTAATTATTAATTTAATTAATGTAACTTATATGATTTGAATTTTATAAAATATAAATTATTTTTGAATTTGGAATAACAAATATAGCTTAGGGTGAAGTTTTGGTATTTTTCTAAAAAACTTCAAATATTGATGAATAGTGAAACAACTAAGTGGTACTTAAAAAACTGATTTTTCGTTGAAATGAAATTTTACCACCTCTGTGTTTTGAATTTCAAAAATCCCACATACATGTTTGTCATTAGGAAGTAAAATGTGGTTCAATGGGAAAAAAATAATTTTTTGGTGAATAGTAACTTTTATATTTTTAAATCGTGATTAGAGGTAATTAGTGCAATTTAAGGAAAAAATGATATTATAATAAAATGAAAATACCTAGACACATGTCCTACCCTTATTGGATGTGTCATGTCTGAAACAGACAAGCCATGGGTCAACTTGGGGACCCCATGGAGCCACTTTGGTTGGAAAATGACATTAATATCTTTTTATTTAATGTTAAAATTAAAATGACACAAGCATGAGTTGTTTTACAAAAACAATTTTTAAATGGGGTTATACAAGTCATATTTTTGACTATAAATATTTATTAGAAAGATAAAAAGATTTAATACATCATGATAGTTTTTTTTACAATTTTTAGACATTAAATGAATTAAATTATTTATGATATCATGATGATGCTGCGATTACCTCATTAATAAAGGATTTAAATAAAATGAAAAGATAATGTAAAATCTATGACCTACACATGTCCAAAACTTATTGGATGGGTGGATTTCGAACCTGTATCACCTTATCCTCGAATTATATCAATTTGGGTCCTTTTGAATCCGAAACTCATTTTAAAATAAAGTAACATTTCTTTACTTTCCAAGAGTGCCCCTCCTCTTCTCTTATAAAAGGCCCCCACCTCTACCTCCTTACCCACACATCCAAAGACGATGGCTTGGCCAAACCCTATCCATTGTGTCTCTCCACTTCCTTCTCTTACTCCTTGAAGCCTCACTTTGGGCAGAAGTCTTCCCAAGGAAACCATTGAGCTCAAACCAAAGGGAGTTACCCGATTTTAAGGTAATGTCTCCACTTGTGTTCTTTTGTTTAATTTTGCTTTCCAACACCCTAAACTCTTTTTATTCATTTATTTTGTAACAAAAAAAGTATCTCCCATATACTAGGATGTTTTTATAAGAATTATTAGAGCTACACTTACTCACACCTACATCTAATGGATAAGGAACATACTGTTTCCGTGGATGGCAAATTTCTGCCTCCCAAAACGATGATTGGTCAACATTCTTTTAACACCTTCAAAGGTGGCAATTAAGATGACACTATATTTATATATGATATAAAATATGTTTATGTTTTCCTTAAACTTCTGTATTTTTTATCTTGGTCATTCCTTTATGGTTTCCATTATAGGTAAACGTGATATCTTCATTTATGGAAGTGCGGACTACCGCCCCCTCAATGTGATTTGATTCGTTAATACCATATGTGGGATGTATAAAGGATGGAGTTATGATATTATATATGATATTAAACTTTAATTGTAATATTCCTTTATATCATTATTATTCCATTTCATAACATATGAAATAGAAATGGAAGCAGTGTTCATGCGTACGTACGGCTTACCATCTCCATGAACGGTGCATTTTATTTTTTACCTCTAAACACTGTGTAATATTATAAATGCATGTATATACTGGATATATATGATATATATGATATATACATCATGATTATAACTCTTGATATAAGGGATACATGAACAACTTGTAATTATAAAGAGCATATTTTGACTCATGTACCAATGATCGTTAAAACGATAGTTATTAACTAAAATAATTACATAGTGTTCATGACATGGGAATAAGTGATATAAAAGGAATAATGAACTTGAAAAACGTTCTTAATCAAGTATAAATTAACTCAACTTTATTATTCCGGAGTTTAAATAACAATTGAGTCATGTCGGACCCGAGGTATGGGACATCGTCTCAATCTCCTTTCATTGAGGCATATTTTGTTTTATACACAACCTTCTTTTATACGGTGTATAAACCCCTTTGACTTTTACATTTATTGAAAAGGAATCTTTTTTATACGAATCATTTACTAAACGACAAAATAGAATGTTTTTGTCGTACGTATGTGATGACAATGAATTCTCCGGCGCCGTGACCATTATTTGAGTTTAGGATTCCTCTACAAGCCATACAATTTTTTTAAAAGAAAAATAAATACCATGTTTTACTATTCTTTTATTTTGGTAATGAAAATTGTTTTCATAATGTTTTTATATCAATGTGTTGTATTGATATCTTGTGATTGAAAGGTGTAAAAGTTATGTTTCCATTATGCATGTTTTATGGGATACAATTATGTTGAGGTTCTTGGGCATTATTATGAAGACGGGTGGTTCCGTGATAAACTAAGGGCGGGTGAGCATGATATAGCTCTCTAATTCATTGGGTAATGCGAAGGAGTGAAACGTTATGGTTCCTCCGAAGAGATTTATGGAATATACTGTGATGGGTATTCCAAACGTAACCAAGAGGGTTACTCCCTACATAAGAATGTTATGAACGCCTCAAGTTACATTTATGTCTTATGATTTCTATGATTTATTCATGATTTGATGAGGTATGTTAAAGTGTCTATGTTTTAAGGGTAAAGTATGATTTCATTCTTATATATATATGAAATCATGTTTCCTTTCCCAATTTTTATAACCCTTACTGAGCTTATTATGCGCATCCCAAGTTTTTTGAAGAGTTTTTTCACAGGACAAGGGAAAGGTACATGATATGATGATAGTGTCAAGCAAGTTTCAAGAAAGAATCCATGTTTTATTTTAAATATGTTTCTGTTGATGGGAAAAATGAATACTATCTTTTATGTAACCACTTTTCTTAAATGTGGAATGTAATACATGTTTCATGATCTAATTCTCTAAAACTCTAAACCTGAAAATATCCTCAAAGTGTATTCTTGAAATTTCTCAAGATTAAGTAATGTTTAAGGCCGATACCTTATAGTTGGTATCAAAGGTTGGTTTAGATAACATTATGAGTTACAATTCTATTAAATGATTATCCACAAATATTTTTTTTTGAAATGATATAGCATTTGAAGATTACCATGTTGCTTCATCTAAGACATGTTTGTTCAAAATTGTTTTCCGCAGAGGAAACAGGGAAGCAGTGCTAGGAAGGCATACAGAAGGAAATAACCTTCTGAATCACCAACCTGAAATGGTCGGAATTGGAACTGAACAGTTTGTTGCAGTAATGGCTAAGTTGACTCAAGCGATAAATGGTCGTGGTATCCATGCAAGAGATCAGCCAGATCAACCGCAGAGGAACATGTTAGTGGTGGAAAATTTAATGGGGAAACATCCCCCATCATTCAGAGGATCATCTAACCCTGTGCTATTTGAAGGGTGGATTAAAGCACTGGAGAAGATTTTTGATGTCATGGGGTGTTTAGAAAATCAAACGGTTAGTCTCGATATTTACCGTTTAGAGGGTGAAGCATATCAATGGTGGTCGATGGTTAAAAATATCAGGGATGCTGATGAGATTGCTGCTCTCGACTAGGATAAATTCAAAGGTATGTTTCTTGAGAAGTATTTTCCTAAGGCTATTCGAAATAGGATGGAAAAATAATTATCGGAATTGAGGCAAGAGGAAGACTCAGTGGCTTCCTATGAAGAGAGGATCACTCGATTGGAAAGGTATGCTCCAAATTTTATCTGAGACCTTGATAGTCAAATAAATCGTTTTTACTCAAGATTAAAACCAAAATATCGAAGGGCATTAGCTTCTCGTGAGTTTAAAAGTTATGAAAAGCTTGTTCGATGTACTGAGAAGGTGGAAATGTAGTTTGCTGATGATCATGTTTTCTATAATAATCCGCCGAAGAGGAGACTGAGGTGGCCGGAGAGAGGGAAGAATTCTTCAAAAAAGTCTGATAGTAAGAAAACTAAGTATCCAGTTTGTGATAAATTTTGTAAAAGGCATGTTGGGGAATGTCTTCTGAATTCTAGAAAGTGCTAACGATGTGGTAAGATGGGACATAAGGCTCGTGATTTCCCTGAAAAAGATCAAGGTTATGGTGAGTCCAAATATGATTGACAGTTGGTGAAATGTTTTAAGTGCAATGAGATGAGTCATTATTCAAACGAGTGTCCGAAAAAGAGCTTGAGTGATGGGAAGCAGTTAGACTACAAGCAGAAAGGGGTGGTGAAGTCCTTTTCAACTACTTCAGTAGATGTCGAGCCATCAAATGAAGTTGTATCAGGTACTTTGTTTGTTTTTTCATATTATGCCAGAGTGTTGTTTGATTCGGGGTCCACACATTCTTTCATCTCTGAAACCTTTTATAGTAAAATGGGAATACCATCTCAAGAAATGACTCCTGAACATGTGGTAAAAACACCTGGGGGAAATGTTGAGGGAACAATAATTTATAAGAATCCTCTTATCCTTATCTGTCGAAAGAAACTACTTGAAAACCTTATTGTTCCACCTCTAGTAGAGTTTGATGTTATCCTGGGTATGGATTGGCTCTCCATTTGCCATGCTAAGATTGACTGTAGAGCTAAAGAAGTTTCATTTCATAAAGACTTTCAGTTTGTGTAAAAGAATGAACCCTTACTGTTGATAACTTATCAAGAGGTCGAGAAACTTGTAAATTTTGGAAATGAATGTTACCTTGCACATATTGTTGAAAACAATGGAACTTTTCATATTAATGATGTGCCAGTGGTAAATGAGTATCCTGATGTTTTTCCTAGTGAGTTGCCTAGAATAATACCAGATCCGGAAGCTGAGTTTGCTATTGACTTAGTTCCTGATGCTAAGACAATATCAAAACCCCCTTATCGAATGGCAAAAATAGAACATTTAGAGTTGAAGGATCAATTGCAAGATTTATTAGAGAAATGTTTCATTCGACCTAGAACATCACCATGGGGTGCACCTATTTTATTTGTTAAAAAGAAAGATGGTTCTATGAGACTTTTCATTGATTATAGATCCTTGAATAACACCACTGTTAAGAACAAATATCCTTTTCCTCATATCGATGATTTGTTTGATCAGCTCCTGGGAGCTCAGTTTTTTTCAAAGATTGACCTGAGATTGGGGTACCATCAGCTGAAGGTAAAGGAAGAAGATGTTCCGAAGACTGCATTTTGTACAAGATATGGCAATTATGAATTTGTAGTAAGTCCTTTTGGGCTAACCAATGCACCTGCTGTATTCATGGATATAATGAATATAATTTTCCATGAGTTCTTGGATACGTTTGTGGTGGTTTTCATTGATGATATTTTGGTGTTTTCTAAAAGTAAAGACGAGCATGAAAGACATTTAAGGGTTATTTTGAAAACCTTAAAAGAAAAGAAATTGTATGGTAAATTCAGCAAGTGTCAGTTTTGGTTGCAATTAATTTCTTTCCTTGGTCACATTGTTTCTAAAGATGGGATAACCGTTGATCCTGCAAAAACAATGGTTGTTGAAGAATGGACAAGACCCACAAATGTAACAGAGATTCGTAGTTTCCTTGGTTTGGAGGCATCATTTGTATTGATAAAAGTGTGAAATATATACCGATCAGAAATGTTTATAGAATATATTAACTCAGTGGAAAATCAAGATGAAAATTCATTTAGAGAGCATGGGTTTTGATATTTGGACTGCTATAGAATCTGAATACAAAATACCAACTACTGTTAGATCTACCTGGAATGAAGGTACTAAGACAGCCTACAATAATAATTGTAAAGCTATGAATTCCTTGTACTGTGCTTTAGGAGATGAGTAATTGAATAGAATATCGGCCTATAAAACTGCTTATGAAATTTGGGATACCTTAGCTGTTTGTCCTGAAGGAACAACTAATGTTAAGGAGATGTGATTGAATACCTATACTATTATGTATGATAAATTTAAGATGAAGCCTAATGAACCCATTTCTGATATGTATCTCAGGTTCAATGAAATTGTGAACACAATGACTTCTCTGGGAAAGGATGTTCCAGCAAAGGAACAAATCATGATAATTTTGAGATGTCTACCTGAAAGTTGGAGAGGAACCTCTGTCTCCATTAGAGAATCATGTGACATTGGAGAATTGTCAGTCAAAGAACTAATTGGCAAACTAATGATGTATGAAGAGGAACTCAAAGTGAACAAATAAGAAGACGATGAACCTAGAAGGAAGTCTGTTGCCTTCAAAACTACAACCTCAAAGATTAATGATAAAGAAAAATCTTCAAGCTATCAGTGAATGTTCAAGCTTTTAAGGCAGTGAGAGTGATTCTGATAGTGATTCTGAGATGGCTCACATTTCCAGAAGATTTAAAAAGTTTTATAGGAAGAAGAGGTATTTTAGAAAATCGAATTATAAAGGTAAGTATGTCAACAAAGGTCATTGAAAAAAGGATTGGAAGAAGCCTGATAAATCAGATGCAGTAGTCTGTTATGAGTGAAAAAGGAA
Source organism: Viscum album (assembly GCA_963277665.1). NCBI lineage: Eukaryota > Viridiplantae > Streptophyta > Magnoliopsida > Santalales > Viscaceae > Viscum > Viscum album. Next base: position 1,321,491,078 of record OY728134.1, read on the forward strand.
AGGACATATAAAAGCTGACTGTCCAAAGCTGAAATATAAGAAGAAGTATGAATACAAGGATAACAAGTATAAGAAATCCATGAAGGCAACTTGGAGTTCTTATGAGGACAGTTCTAGTGAATCTGAAGCTTCTGAAACTGAACACAGAAACAAGGCGAACATGTGTTTTATGACAAACACTTCTGAGGTAACTTCAGAAACTCCTACTTTAAATTCGTATTATTATGGAAATGATTCTGACTATGATAACATGTCAAAATCTGATTTATTTGAATATTGTGATCTGCTAGAAGAAACATGTAAAGAGCAGAAAGACAAATACAATGGTTTAAAGAAACAGTAGGCTTTAACTGTTAAACATAAATCTGATCTTGATATTGAAGTAGAAAAGTATTCTCAGTTACTTAAAGAGAATACTGAACTGAAATTATCTAATGAGCAACTCAAGAATGACTTAGAGAAATTTACCAATGGTAAAGTTACTCTAACTCAAATGTTAGGTAAGAAAATAGCACCTAGATACACTACTGGTATAAGATACCAACCTGGACAAAGGAAAATTACCCAAACTAGATTCATTCCTAAATCTAGATAGAATATAGCTAGCGCTGGAACTTCATATGCTTCAACTAGTTATATTCATAGTTATGGATCTAGTAAGGTTTATCTTTCATAATCTATTGACTCTAGAAATTTTATGAGACCCATTAGACAAATATGGGTACCTAAAGTGTTATTGGATAACCTGTCTGGACCCATGAAAATCTGGGTACCAAAATCATTTCTTGTTTAAATCTGTTTTGTAGGAAACCTTCTTAAAGAGATCCTATAAGAAGACCTGGTACTTGGACAGTGGATGTTCAAGACACATGTCAGGAGACTTCTCATGCTTCAAAAGCTTAGTCAGAGTTGCTGGAGGGTTGGTCACTTTTGGTGATAACTCAAAAGGAAAAATCATCGGCTTAGGCCAGATTGGTAACTCTGACTCAGTATTTATTTATATGGTTTTATTTGTTGATGGACTTAAATAAAATTTGTTAATTATTTCTCAGTTATATGACGATGGTTTTTATGTTAAATTTGAAAATGATTCTTGCAATTTTTTCAATTCTAAAAATGTTTTAGTGTTTGCTGCTTTGAGAAATGAAAATGTTTATGTTGTTGATTTAAATTCAATAGCTAAGCAAAATATTACTTGTTCAAATGCTTTTCATAAAGAGTCTTGGGTTGGGAACAGAAGATTAGGACACTGCAATGTGCATTCACTTAGAAAACTGGCTAGGAAGAACATAGTTATAGACCTACCCAAACTTGAATTTCCAGCATACAAAGTTTGTAATCCCTATCAAAAGGGAAAGCAACATAAAGTTTCTTTAAAATCAAAGAAAGAAGTGTCAACTTCTCATCCTCTCGATTTGGTTCACATAGATTTATTTGGACCTTCTAGAGTGTCTAGTTTAAATGGGAAGAATTATGTCTATGTTCTTGTAGATGACTTTTCTAGATATACTTGGGTATATTTTCTAGCTCACAATAGTGAAGCATGTTCTTGCTTTGTAAAATACTCCAAGTATGTAGAGAACCTTAGTGGAATTAAGATTAAAACTCTGAGAAGTGATCATGGTCATGAGTTTGAAAATCATGAGTTTGAATATTACTGCTCACACAATGGATATAGTCACAATTTCTCTGCCCCTAGGACTCCTCAACAGAATGGTGTAGTAGAAAAAAGGAATAGAACCCTGCAAGAAATCACTTGAACCATGCTTAATGAGTATGACCTACTCGTTTATTTTTGGGCTGAAGCTATAAATACAACTTGTAATGTTATTAATAGAGTCTTCATTAGAACTGTTTTTAAGAGAACCCCTTATGAGTTGTGGAACCTTAGGAAACCTAAAGTTAACTACTTCAAAGTTTTTGGCTGCAATGTCTTTATTATTAATACTAAAGATAATCTTGACAAGTTTGCATCCAAGAGTGATGAAGGAATTTTCCTAGGTTACTCTACTTATAGTAAAGCCTATATAGTTTTTAATAAGAGAACCTAGTGTGTGGAAGAATATGTTCACATCAAATTTGATGAAACTAATCTTCATGAACCTACGACCTCTCTTGAAAATCTTGAAGATTATCTATCTGTTTTGAACCTTAATGATAAAGACAGTGGACCTGTCGTTAAAACGTCCAGTTCTAGAAATTTCCCAGAACCTACTTCTGTTGAACCTCAACCTGTAGATGAACCTGAAATCTCGAGCCCTAACTTTTCTAGATCAACTAGAATTTTGAAGAATCATCCTTTAGAAGCTGTTCTAGGAAATCTTGATAGAGGGACACAGACTAGAGATTCTCTTAGAAATCAGGTTGAACATCAAGTCTTCTTGTCACAGCTAGAACCTAAAAATATCAATGATGCTATCAATGATGAATTTTTGGTAATGGCTATGCAAGAGGAACTAAATCAATTTGAAAGAAACAAAGTCTGGAAATTAGTGGAATGACCTAAGGACACTATAACCATATGCACAAAATGGGTGTTTAGAAACAAAGTTGACGAATCTGGAATCATCATTATAAACAAAGCTAGGATAGTTGCACAAGGTTACAATCAAGAAGAAGGAATTGACTATGAAGAATCCTTTGCACCTGTAGCTAGATTAGAGGCTATTAAGATCTTACATTCTTATGCATCACATCTGAATTTCAAGTTATATCAAATGGATGTGAAAAGTGATTTTTTAAATGGTTTTATTGTTGAAGATGTTTTTGTAGAACAACCACCTTATTTTTCAAATCCTCATTTTCAAAATCATGTTTTTAAACATTCTAAAGCATTATATGGTTTAAAACAAGCTCCAAGAGCTTGGTATGAATGACTTTCCATCATTATTATTTCAAAAGGATTTTCAGAAGGAACTGCTGATTCCACTCTTTTTAAAAAAAGGATTTCAAAAGATGTATTAATAGTACAAATCTATGTTGATTATATTATTTTTGGATCTTCGAAAAATTCTTTATGTACTGATTTTTTAATGGTTATGCAAAATGAGTTTGAAATGAGCTTAATGGGAGAGCTTAAGTATTTTCTTGGATATCAAATCTTTCAAACTAAAGATGGTATTATTTTAAATCAATGTAAATATACTAAAGATTTGTTAAAACGTTTTGGTTTAGATAGTATTAAGGAAAGTGATACACCTATGAGTACCACCTGTAAATAGGATATTGATGAAACTGGTAAACCAGTTGATCAAACTAATTACAGAGGAGTGATTGGGAGTTTACTTTATCTTACTGCTAGTCGAATAGATATTATGTTGAGTGTATGTATGTGTGCTGGATTTCAAGCTTATCCTAAATAATCACACTTACTGGCTGTTAAAAGGATTTTTAAATATCTTATGTGTACTATGAATTTAGGTTTGCTTTATCCAAAAGGTCAATATTTTGACTTAACAAGTTATTCAAATACTGATTTTGCTGGCTGTAAGTTAGATAGTAAGAGCACATATGGAACATGTCATTTTCTTGGAAAGTCCCTATTATCATGGTGTAGTAAGAAACAGAACTCAGTTGCATTGTCTGTTGCTGAACCAAAATATATTTCTGCTGGTAGTTGCTGTGCACAGATTATGTGGATGAAACACACTTTATTGGACTATGGATTTGATTTTAAACAGGTTTCAATCAACCATGACAACACTAGTGCGATTAATATCTCTAATAACCCAGTGTCTCACTCTATAAAAAAACATATTGATGTTAGACACCATTATCTAAGAGATCATTATCTAAGAGGTGACACAACACTTGAGTTTATAGGCACTGAACTTCAATTAGCTGATATTTTCACTAAGCCTTTAAGTTCAGAAAGATTAATTTTTATCAGGCATGAATTAGGAATGATAACTTACCCTTGAAACCGTTATAGAAACCTCACCATTAGGTAAAAATAACCGTTAGGGAAACCTCACCAATAGGTAAACCTCACTGTTAGGGATACCTAACCGTTAGGGATACCTCACCGTTAGGGAGACCTCACCATTATGGTGAACTCACCGTTAGGAAGACGTCAGCGTTAGAAGACTTTACTAGTACTTTTTCGCACTGTATTATTCTGTAAAGCCGATTCATCGAACTGTTGTTTATTTTATTTATGATTTATGTGATTTATGAATCCTAAATGATATTAAAACTCGAACTAGACTCACTCAATCTCACCACGAACCTATCTGCTTGAATTCTCCTAAACCTAGACCTCTCGACCTTTATAACCCTAACCTCAAATACATAATGGCCCGCGTCAAGATACCTCAGATGACTAATGGAAGTGAGGCGCCGATAGCGAAGAGACCAAAAGTATATAGTACTGATGCCAGGGGAAGTGGCAGTGGATGTGTATCTCAGAGAAGACCAGTAAACCCACACCAATCGAAGCATTATATTTTTGTTGAAAAAGTGGTGTGTGCAGAATGGCTTATGGAGAGAAAGTCCATGATTCTTAGAGTGTTACAAGAACAATGCTGGGTAGAATGTTTTGCGAATAACAAAGGACCTCACTATCCAGGACTGGTGAAACAATTCTATGAATTCGTTCGTTTTGAAAATTCTGAAGAAGAAAGCAGAATGGCCTCATATGTGAATGGTCAAGAAGTATCGTTTACTTTAGGAGAATGGGATGAGAACCTTAGAGTTCCTCATGAGGGAGATTTTACATATTATTCCAAGTCTTTAACTTTGACCAGTGATGTGTTTCAATATGAATATGCTTTGCTGGAGCTTACAGAGAATGAGACTCCTAGAAAGGTGACTACTGCAGAGATGGTAGGAGAAGATAAGCTGTTTTTTAAATTTATTCATCATGTTGTTAGTCCGAGAAGGGGAGACATTTCCACTTAGAGATTCCAAGACATATATCTATTACATTTGCTGAAGCACAATCTGAGAATCAATCTATGGAGATTGATTATGGCTCAAGTGGAAGAGGTGACTAGACATAAGTCAAAATCAAATGCCTTGTTTTTCTCAAAGCTAATTTCTATGATACTAAATGTGAAGGAGATAGCTGGACCTCAGGGTGAGCTAGTAGTGGTTAAGGATAACTTCTGTATTACAAGAAATGTCTGTAAATACATGAAAGTCAGCTGGAATCCTTGGAAAAAATCATGGGTGACTGATGATGGAAACATTTATGACAAATTCACTCCTGTGGATCATCCCTCTAGACCAAAGGATATGAAAGATCCTGGTCTTGGACCAGATGAGCCAGAACCGGTCTATAGTGATGATGAAGCTGAGGAGGAAGAGACATCAGTAGAGGAAGGAGGAGACCCGACTTACCCCCTAGTCATGTGCATCATGTTATTTCTTATGGATCAGCCAACCCTCCAAAAGAACTACTAAAGAGAGAAACTGTCTTGAAGGACAATGATACAGAGACTACAGAAGAAGGATAAAAAGCATGCCAGTATGTTGTCATGGACACCTCTGAGGAGGATGAGAAAACCGAATCTGATCATGGAGAAAAGGAGGATGATGGTGAAGCAGATGATGAGGAAAATGTTGAAAAAGAGATCATCTTGAGTCCTCTAATAGTCAGTACAGCCAGGATAATTCCTGATCAGGAAGACATAGCAGCAGCCCCTGTTGATGAGAGAGTCATTAATGACTTAGAATAAGTGGCTATTGAATCTGTTGCAATTGTAGAGGAAATTGCAGAATTACCTCAGGAAGGACAGTTGGAAGAGATACCTCAGGAGAATGTTCCAAGTGAAGGAGAGATTCTTGGCTTAGTATCAGTATTATATGACATTGAAGGTTGGACATCAGATCCTGGATATATGATTCTTGGACATTCCTATGGAGATTCTGATGAGGAAGACGAACCCCAAAAGGGATCAGTTACCTTACCCACTGTAACTGAACATGTAGCAACCAAGGAGGACCTTAAGTATTTAAAAGCCAATTTTATAGAAGCAATAAGAGAATCAGTGGAAGATATGAATAAAATTATGGTTGACAAGATGAAAATCATGGAGTAATCCCTTGAGTTATCCATTGGATGTAGTGTGCCAGTCCTGTGAAAGAAATGGTGGATGAACTTAAGGTGTGCCACACTCAGATTGAGAGTTGGACAGGAGCTGTAGTTTCTCTTAGACAAGAAATTGCTTCATTGACTTCTTTGAACAGTTCTCAAACCCATGTGCACACTGACATTCGATATATCAAAGAAGTGGTCAAATAGTTTGTGGATGTTTTTGAGTCCTTTAAGAATTCTTTCAAAGAACATCTGAATTGCCATGATGAACTTGTTCAGAAGGTAGTTAGTAGTCTGACTCAATCATTCAAGGAGACAGTGGCCTTCTCAATGAAACCTCTTCCCTCAACTAGCTCCAGTGTGAACCTTGACAAGATTCGTACTGTTATTCAAGAAGAATTGGCTATGGCCAGTCCCAGTGGTGCATCAAATACTCAGATTCTTGCTACCACTAGGGAAGTTAGTAGTTTTGTTCATGATCACCTGCGGGTAGCTACTACTTTTCAAGAGGAAATCAAAAATAAGGCGGATGCTTATTTTGAAAAGGTTTATACCAAGCACCAAATGACAAACCATTTCAAGATTTTGATGGAGAATATGAAATTACCTTTAGTTACCCAAGACTTCAGAGAACAGGTTAGTAAGCTCAGGGAGCAGACTCCTTCCTTGGACAAATTTATTGAGAACATAGATGATTTTGTATCTGATATGGAGAGAGGTGGAAACATCATCATGGATTTCAGGAATCTCTTGCTGCCTTTCCTACATGTGGATGCTTGGCCAATTATTGTACCACCTTCCCTTCCACCATCTGCCTCTGGGAGTACTCCTCAACAGAATCTAGTTCAAGTAATCAGGGGCTTGACACCTTTGATCCCTCAGAGAGAGACAAATTATAGATTTGGTACTGTATCGGTTGCTGATCCACCAGTGGTTCTTTCGTGAATTCCCAAGCCTGCTAACTCTACCTCTACACCCTCTGCTGATACTAAGGGAAAGACACCTGTTCAAGAGGATGATTGAGAGCTTCTAGCTCCATTTTTTATGGGATTTATTATATTTTTTACTTTTCTGATTTTCCCAATGTATCTTTTTCTTTTCAATGGAATACTTCATTACATTCTTCACATTCTATTTTACTTTGTATATTTTCTTTCCTAGTACTTGTCTTTTCTCCAATACCCTCTTTTTTTTAGTCACAAAGGGGGAGAAATTATGGAAATCTTGTACCCCGAGAGAGAGAGAGAATGTTTTTCACCTAAGGGGACAAAGGGGTAGAAAATCACTACTTTGGAGGAGAATCATGTAGTTAAATTGATAGGGGGAGGAATATGTGAATATTTTCAAACTAAAGAATCTTGTTTATGTTTTTATTTTTCCTATGATACTATTTTATTTCATTATTTCTTGATATATTCCTATTTTTATATTTTTCCTCTAATACTATTTTATTTTTGATATCAATTGCTGAGATTTTTTCTCTGATACTATACTGTTGATATCATACTTTGATATATGTTTCCTCTGATATTACATTATTTTGGCATAAGTTGTGATTATCAAAAAGGGGGAGATTGTTGAACCCTCTGGAATTAAGTGGATTTATTGTGTTTTGATAATCTCAACCATTCTTTATTTATATGTTGATTATGCTTAATACATTCCAAATATACTTTAATATATGATGTTTCTTTCATTATGCTTAAATTAAGTCTTTGGAATTATCAGATATATGTTTACTATGACTTAACTCATTCTACCATGTGAAAGCTCAAATAGTTTTCAGCTACCGTTACAAACTAGCTACCAATACAGAGTAGAGCAACCGTTAGACAGTAGCTACCGTCAGAACACATAGCTACCGTTACAAGATAGAAACCGTTACAGCTCACAGAGACATATACAGTTAAGTCTACTGATATGTTTGAGCTACCGCTATAAGAGAGCTATCAGTACAACTACCGATGCCCAAAGTCCATTGCTGCATCAAAGTCTACTGATAGAGCTACCGATTCAATGAATTAAACAGTTACCGCTACAACAATGTTGATAGGTACAAATATGCTGAATTCCACTGTTATGAAAAGTATACTGATAGAACGCTACCGTTACAAGTCCACACCTACTAATGTGATCAAGTCCACAGTTGCAGCTACTGAAACAAAGTCTACTGTTACAAATTAAGTCTACCGAAACAGACACCTACTGTAACACAAGTCTACCATTACAAATGAAGTCTACTGATACAGACACCTACTGTAACACAAGTCTACTGATATCAAGAGCTACCGTTCAAGAGACAGAACCCGACACTGGTTTAATTTCTTTATCTTTGTTTAATCTAACCAACGGTCATATCAGGTATATTTTAATACAATGACATTTATTTAATTTGTGCTCTTGGATGTCAGGGAACCATACCTCTTACCTGAAGAAAGAAAATCATCGTTTTCCAGATCACGTGCTTTAAATAAAGGATGTATGTGCTACTGCAAAGAGTGAGACATATAGACAAATACAGATATACAGACCACAAGGTGTACTGGAAGAACCACAGAGTGTGAATGAAAAGAGATGACTAAACTTACATGAGGAACTCATTCATAACTACTTACCAGTGAAGAGCTGAGAACGAGAACATAACACAAGAGCATCATCGACTGTCTCTACACCAGAAAGTCAAGGAAATAAACGATACTCTATTTTCCAGAAAAAAACAGAAGAGGACTCAGAGCGAATTCTGATCAATCAAAGGAGTCTACAACTACACAACAATCACTAGAGAAATTTCTAAACTCTAAATATTAGCTCTGTGATGTATCTTTTTACATATTGAGTAGTGTGTCCAATATGCTATATTTTACACACACTGTCTCCTGTACTCTAACTAGAGGATTTGTAAATCCTCACTCAACTCTCTTACATTTTTTTTCCCACTGGGATAGTGGTAGAGGTCGTGCGTGACCTGGACAGCTGATTGCTGTTGTTTTTGTTCCCACGGATAACAGTGGAAGAGGTCTTGGACATGGACAGTTGTATACTCTTGTTTATCCCCGATCTAGGGTGTGGATCACTTTTATATAAAGTTTTTAGAGGACTAAGTCTCATCTTGAGACTGAACCTCTTTGTTAAATCTGCTGTTCTTATTTATTTTCAATGTTATTTTTGTTCCACTGCTAATACCTTAAAACCAAAATTGTTTTAAAGCTACTTTGATAATTAAACTCGAAATTGTTTATATTAGTTGTAAATCAGTAAGTTAGTTTCAAAAGTTAATCAAGTCTTCTGATTTGATTAACTGGGAACTAATCAATCCCTTGAGAACCTAACATAACATTTACTTTGATATAAATTCACTACAGTTTAATTCTGTATTCTATTTGGGGGATTTTAACTCAATGTTTTAAACAGTAATTTTTAATTGGAACTCAATTCACCCACCTCTTGAGTATCCACTCCGACCAACAATAAACATCCCCCTTAAGATAAGCCCACCCAACTAATATGGTGGTAGATATTGGGTGGGAAGAAACCTGAGTCTACCTTCATTCCACCACCCAAGTTACTCGCCTATCAGAATTCAATGAATTATGCCACCTATATTTGGAGGAAAACAACAAGAAATCTTGAACAACATACGAAATCCACCAATACATCCAATATACTCATTTATAATCACCCAAAGAATTAATCAGAAATGTTCGGATGATAGTCATAGGGAATTATCATCACTCTTCCCCCAAAAAAATGTTATGTTAGTTTAGAATGGTAGGAAAGGAATGAAATGAGAAATAACATACACTTACACTTTAAATGGAATGAAATATATCCACATTCTAGTAACTAATGTCACGAAACATATCATGGAAATTGTGAAATGGAAGATGAAAATATGTTCACACATCCTATAGACATTCCAAGATATCATAACTACAATGATATTAGTTCCTAAGGGATGGACACATAACAGTAATCCCAAAAATGGGGTGGTTCATCAGTATAACACGCTAGAGTTGATACATAAATATTATACTATCCAAGAGAATTATGGTGTAAACACACAAAAAATATATAAATATACTAGGATTGGGAATATATACCCACTCTAATAAGAGATAATTAGCCCATTCCAATTGCCACTCGATGGTGGTGAAGACTCCTTCCCATGATGAGTACTTATTATAGAAAGTGTACCTAGTATCTTGTGGGAATGAATCTAATAACAAGTATCATCAAACATGACTCGAAAATTGATTATCGATCTGTGATCATGCTTCAGTTGACATTAGAGATATTGAACCCATGAGACTATTATCTTGTGCAACTTAAGATCCCTCTCTCCTATTACAAAATTATATGAGACTTAATTGTAATGTGGATGGTCCTCATCTGACACATAACCATGGATTTTTTCTTTATTCCAACAATTCATTTGATCCCGATAGTCTATCTCCATTTCAGATCCATTGAAACCATATGTGTGCCTAATAGAACAAGGAGAAAGAAAGTAACCCCATGGATATAATCCTCCATGTTTATTCTCCAAATTATGGAAATTTTTATGAAATTTATCTCTATAGTAGTAATTCGCATTGTCATATGAATTATCCAATTCACAATGTAGTGATGTGAAATACCTCTTATAGTGAGGAATTTTAAAATACAAGGTCTTTCATGTCTGATTAATTTTCACATTCATATGTAATCCTTTATCAAATGGAATAAAACCCTTGGCGATGGTTATTCACAAAACAACACATGGGTCAATATCCATCCATTTTATGAGTTTGAATCTCATCTAATCCCATTTTTTGTACAAAATTGGGAAATTTAAACAATGGATGGACCAGGTCAAGGAACCACTTGTGTATGATGATGATGATCAACTAAAAATGAGGAAAAATATGGATAATTATTTAATGCCAATCATTTTATGGCCTTTAGACAACACTCAATACAGAATTCCAATGGTTCTGGAAGAAGATTTTATGAATGAAATCAACTTCAAAATATGGAAAATAATTTGTTACCTAAAACAAAAGGTATTAACATATGAATAGAGTCAACCTATACTTGAGGTAATAGATTAGAAGCAATGCCTAATTGAATTGTAATATCTCATGGATTCCTAAAATACAATGTTCAAGAATCAATACGTTTCCCTTCAATTTTCATGTCTCGATGCATTAAAAATATAGAGATAATTGATCATAGACACCAAAACTAGTGTATCTATGAGATGGTGGGATGTTAATGGAGAATTTAATTTCACTATGCACCTAAGTTATTAAATCTAACCAAAGGAAGAATTATAAAATGATATTTACCTAAGAAACAATCAAAAAATGCAATCTATTCATGAATGAAAATATGATAGCCAAGAATAGGCCCTGACCAGCTATAAACAATGTTATACCATGAGTGAGAAATCTCTTTATATATTTTTAAGTCATGAATTTGAGAACATTGAATTGGAAGCCCTCTAAGAGGATATCATCAATCATATTCAGAAAATGTCAGAAATAGAACAATGATATCTAACGTGTGACAATCATGTGAGTGAATATCAATACACATAGACCACGTTCAATGAAGAATTAATATAATCAAAAAGAGATGGTAGTCCTGGAATAACCACATCCCACAACATAAGGGGATCTTTTATAACAACCCTCATGATCATCCAATCATAACCAAAGGGTTGTGAAAGAAGAACATGAATAGAACCAGCCCCTAGGGTTGGGAAATATTTCACCCCAATAATCCCCTCCTTAGTGGGAATCAGTCTTATCCTGGGTAGGGAAGATGTTGATGATTGAATCCTATTAATTTTTCCAACATTGTGATCTCATACACCAATATATATCATGTATGAATGAACTCTTTGGGTATTCCCTTCATTTCATGAACCATCATACAATTCTTGGGGTACCATCAAAGAAGAGGACAACATCTTATAGAGGGCGTAGAAGAATGTGATCTTGTAGAGTTTCCAAAATAATTATAGGGAAGTATTGTTTATCTATAAATTTAATCACACTATCATGGAAGATCATACTCAACATATGATTGATTTAGTGTATTATTAAGAATAATTTATTATTCATGAGGTGGTATACACCAAAATTAATGTAAGAGGATTGTTTATATAAAACAATAAGATCGCCCAAAATTTTGGAATTCCCTAAAATAATCCACCTCCATCACATTGAAAGACACCTAATAAGGGAAAAGGTATGGGCCATACCATGTATTTCCTTTCTCCCATTGAAGGAAAATCCATTTTTATAGAAGAAATATTTTCTCAACAAAAGGAGGAAATGAGTGAGATTAGAAGAAATAAAAAAAATATTTTTGTGATACAGTATTCCTACCAAATGTTCTCCATATATAGACCGAAAACACCTACATACAGTTGGATCACCTTAGCAATATTGGTTTAATAATACAATAAAAGATGATTCGGGTTATCTACTCAATGTGGTACATAAAATGCAAATATATTTTTATTGAACAACAATAGATTATGTATACCCTCTATTCGGTGCACAACCAGAAAATGGGAAGGAACATATTTACAGGCCTACCCAATTGGGTTAACCATGGAAGATACCAATGGTTCCACCTCCAGTATTATTTCTAATCGCAACATATAATCATTCTCTATCAACATCACCTATTTAGATCATGGCTCAACTTTAAATTCCTCGACAGGTTATGAACACCATTGGGTCATTAGTGACATGATTTGAAGAAATTGAATGATTGTTCATGCTAGTATAGAGAGAAAATATGGTGTTCTGTGAATGGATAGATCCAACACCTCCCCATGAAATCATTGGGAATCCTACATTTCAAATTTTTAGTCATGAGATAAGATGTAGAACATGATATAACACCCTACGATTTTGTGAAATATTTATTTAAATAAATTAATCAATTGGATATTATGAATTTCAAACAACACTGAAAATTGATTATTATTTTTTTGTCATGTGATATACACATCACCAGGTGGATCTTACACTATACACAACTCTTACATATTATAGCGGTATAGAAAACATAATGTTAGCTTAATATACACACAAGAACATGTTTAGCCGTCATTTATGGGGTAACATGATTAATAACAAAATTATTCCGCTTTTAGGAATTTTAAATTATATTATAAACATTATTTTTTAATTTATAAAGAAAAAATATATTATGGTGAATTATAGGCATTTTTCTGAGAAACATCATTTTTTTAATGAATAGTGGAAAATACTGTAATTTAGTTAATAAAAATCATTTCATTTAATGAATATTTAATTAACAATAATATTTTATTTTGGTTTTATAGTAACTTTAGTTCAATTAAAAATATATTTATAAAATAATTTCTTTTATAATATATTTTAAATTTATATTTAATATAAAAATATAAGAATGTCTTGATTGTTTCCACATTAAAATCATTATTTTTCCACGTCTATGTGGTTAACATTAATGTTACATTTCCAAATTTAGTGATATTAATTTTTAATATCATGCATACATAGTTATAGTAATAGTTATAGTTTTTGTTGAATAAGATAAAAATAGTTTTTTAGCAAAATGATTTGATACTATGATTAAAATTATTTATGCTGATTAACGTATGATTAAGCTTAATAAGGGACTAAAACATAATCAATGGAGAAAAATTAACCGAGAAACGTATCCAAAATACATTGAATTCAAATATTTATTCAATATCCCCGCATGGATCTCAATATTGGGGATAATGGGATTTTATTAAATTAATGTTCACTATATAAAAGGGTTTGTTAGGAAAAGGGAAATAAGGTAACTTCCCTTACCATTAATATTAGTGAAACATTTAGTGTAACATCTTAGGTAAATAATGAATAAAACATTTTCATATTTATTATTATTTATGAATTATATATTAATTTTACTTTAAAGGGGTTTATATGTTTGATAGCGTACCTGATATGCAACAAAGAGTTTCATTGAAATCTTATGTTGCACACTATTAATAAAATAATATTATTTTAAATGGTATTTAACACATAGTCGTTGTATTGGTGGGAAAGGATAGAAATAACTAAAATATGATTATATATGTTTTTCAAATATTTTTACTCTTTACAATAAATGTTAGAGGATTAGAAATTCAAATGAATCTGGTTTTTAAGCATAAACATTCTAATATTCTTTAAAAGGTCGGCTAACCGCCTTTTGATGGTGAACCCCTTTTAAATCCTCTTTTTGACAATTTTTAAAGATCTATATTTCAAAATAGACATATTATTTATTAGTGGGACATTCAAATTTACCTAGGGTTAATTTTTGGTATTTTTCTGACAATGTTCATTTTTCAATGAATAGTGAAAAATACCATATTTTACATCAAAACCGCTCTTTCATATAATTTAATTATATGGTTATATTATATTTTAAATTATTTTAAAGTGTAATTAGAATATATTTTTACCATGTAATTAAATTATGGTCATTGGGATTAATTTCACTTTGTAATTAGGCATAAACAAGTGCCAAACGTTTCATAAATATTGTTTCTAAAAAACCAGCTATTTGTTTTGTCAATGGGATGTTTTTTTAAATTAATTATTGCAAATTATGTGTTTTTAATTTGGTAAAATTAATTAAATATTTGTAATCAGAAGGTCCAAATTATTTAATTAAGACTCTTTTTTTTTTGACATTATGAATTGTAATGACGGTGATTATCTTTAATTATCTTGATTAATGAGTAATTCGGTAGTTAATGATAATAAAATAATATCATATTAATAACAAAATGACCACAACATGTGTCCTAAGGCTACTGGTTGTCTCATGGCAGACCATGTCATGCCTTTTTCCAAACTTGGGGGCCCCATGGAATAACATTTTGTGAGAAAGTGACTTTTTATCTTTTTATTTTTAAAGAATGTTAAATGTAACAAAGAATGTATCACCTAAGAAAAATATTTTTAATTTTGTATACATAAATGATATTTTGGACTATAAATATTAATTATAAAACTAAATGGATTTACTACATCATGATATTTGTTTTATAATTTTTAGACATTAAATTTATTAAATTATTTATGACAATATGATGATGCAGCGATTACCTCATTAATAAAGGATTTAAATAAAATGGAAAGATAATGTACACTCTAAGACCTATACATGTCCCAAAACTACTGGATGGGTGGATTTAGAACCCTTATCACCTTATAATCTAAACACATCAATGTGGGACCATTAAAATCCGAAACACATTCTAAAATAATGTAACATTTCGTTACTTTCCAAGAGTTCCCCTCCTCTCCTCTTATAAAAGGCTCCCACCTATACCTCCTTACCCACACTCCCAAAGCCATTGGATCAGACAACCACAGCCCATTTTGTCTCTGAACATACATCTCTTACTCCTTGAATCCTCACTTTGGGCAGAAGTCTTCCCAAGGAAGCCTTTGAGCTCAAACCAAAGGGAGTAACCCGATTTTATGGTAATGTCTTCTTTTGAGTCCTTTTGTTTTATTTTGCTTCTCCAACCACCTAAAATCTTTTTATAAATATATTTTTTAACAACTTCAGTATCTAAAATATACTATGATGTTGTTATAATAAGGATTCGAGCTACACATACACACACCTACATCTAATGGTTAAAGAACATACTGTTTCCGTGGATGGCGAATTTCTGCCTCCCGAAACGATGATTGTTCAACATTCTTTTAACACCTTCAAAGGTGGTCATTAAGATGACACTATATTTATATATGATATATTATATGTTTATGTCTTCCTTAAGCTTCTGTATTTTTCATTTTGATCACACCTTTATTTCTTCCTTTATGGGTAAACACGATAATGTCGTTTTAGGAAGTGCGGACAACCGCCCCCTCAAAGTGATGTGATTCGTTAATGCCATATGTGGGACGTATAAAGGATGTATTTAAAGTTATTATATATGATATTATACTGGAATTATAATATACCTCTATATCATTATTATTTCCTTCCATTAATATATGAGAGATAAATGGAAGTAGCGTTAATGCGTACGTACGGCTTACCGTCTCCATGAACGGTGCATTTCATTTCTTATCCCCAAATGTAATGTACTATTATAAGTACATATATATAATGGATATATATGATGTATGTTACATCTAAATGTTAATATAATTCTTGAATTAAAATATACATACCTCTCATTTAGTTTTAATTCCATTAATATGACATAGAAATGAAAGTAGCATTCTTGTGTACGTACGGCTTACCATCTCCATGAACGGTGCATTTCACTTCTTACCACTAAATGATTATGTAATATTATAAATACATGTATATTCTGGATATATATGATATATATGATATCCAAATCATTAATATCATTCTTCATATAATGAACCTTTGACCACATGAATAACATGTAATTGTAAGAAGTCCACTTTCGACTTAAGAACCAAATATCGACAAAACAAACATTATTAACTTAAATGATTACATAATGTTTATAACATTTAAATAAGTGATATAAAAGGAATAATAAGCTTGGAAAAGGTACTTAAGCAAGTAGAAATTAACTCATGTTTATTATTCATGACGTTAAAGAACGATCGAGTTAAGTCGGACCCAAGGTAAGTGACTTCGTCTCAATCTCCTTTCATTGAGGAATATTTCGTTTCATACACAACTTTCTTTTATACGGTGTATAAACCCCTTTGACTTTTAATTTTATACAAAAGGAATCTTTTTCTACGAAGCGTTTTACAAAACGACAAAAAGGAATGTTTCTTTTAATGTACGTGGTGACAATGACCTTTTCCGCCGCCGCGAGTATTATTTGGTCTTTGGATTCCTGAACAAGCCATAATGTTTTTTTAAATGAAATAAATACCATATACTATTTTATGTATTTTGGTATTGAAAATGGATTTTATAATGGATTTGTTATGTCAATATATTTAAGTGATATATTGTGATCAAAGTGTGGAATTTTTTTCTTTCCATTATATTTGTTTTATGTCTTATGACTTTTATAATGGTACATGGACATATGACGGGTGGTTTCTTGATAAACCATATGATGGGTGGTGCCATGAATACTAGGATGGGTGGATACGTTATAACCTCCAATGCATTGGGTATGGATGTAGGCCTTATGGCTATTCCATTAAATATGTATGGATGTTGTCCGTATGGCTATTCCATTAAGTGATGTGTGTGTAAGTCGGCCGTATGGTTATTCAACTTAAGTATGTTTATGTACCAAGTTACCTTTATATATTATGTGTTCTTTATATGGGTTTTATGGTAATACTTTGGTTACAAAAGGGTAAGTAATGATATTTTAGTCAGTGAAGAGTTTTTACTACTTCATAAAGGTGAAGGTATTACTTTGATAAAGTATACACGGTTTACTTGATGTTTGAAAAACTAACAGTTTTCATTATTTGTGTATCCCTTACTGAGAATTTTATGTTCACCCCTTGTTTTTTTGAAATTTTTTTCATAGGAATTAATTTGGAATAGGGTCAACGATGGGATAAAGGGAAAGTCATGCTATCTAAAACATGGAACTAGAAATGTTTCTTTTTAAGAGTTTTTATTTTATGGAAACTTAGTCTACTTTGTAATCTTTTGAGATGTAATAGTTATGTCGTAATTCTCTAAAACTCTATACCTGAAAATATCCTCAATGTGAATTATTCATTTCATTCAATATTAAGTAAGGTTTAAGGCCGGGGCCTTATAGTTGGAATCAGAGGTCGGTTTAGACAACTTAAGGATTTAGAAAAGTGTAAAATTATAAGTTAATTTATTATACGATTAAAATGATATAGCATTTAAAGATTACCATGTTGCATCCCCTAAGATATTTCTATGTTAAGAATGGTTTTTCAGAGTGGAAACAGAATAGATTTCTTGGGAAGGTATACAGAGGAAAGTAACCTTTCAAATCAGTATCCTGAGATGGTCAAAATCATAACTAAATAGTTTGTTGCAGTGATGGCTCAGTTTACTGAGGAGATAAATGTTGGTTGTTTTTATTGATGATATTTTGGTGTTTTATAAAATTAAATAGGAGAATGAAAGTCATTTAAGGGTTATCTTGCAAACCATAAATGAAAATAAACTATATGGAAAATTCAGCATGTGTGAGTTTTGGTTACAACATATTTCTTTCCTTGGTCACATTGTTTCAAAAGATGGCATAACTGTTGATCCTGCTAAAAAAAGTTGTTGAAGAATGGCCAAGACCCACAAATGTAACCGAGATCCGTAGTTTTCATTGTTTGGCAGGTTACTGCCGAAGTTTTGTTGAAAATTTTTCACGGTTATCTAGTCCAATGACTAAGCTAACTCGGAAGGGTGTTAAGTTCATCTGGAAAAAAGAATGTGATGATTGTTTTCAAGAGTTGAAAAGAAGATTGGTGAATGCTCCAATTTTGGAACTTCCTTCAAGGAATGGTGAGTTTGTTATATACAGTGATGCTTCGTTGAAGGAACATGGCTGTGTCCTTATGTAGAATGATCAGGTAATTGCTTATGCTTCACGTCAGTTGAAAACTCATGAGGTAAATTACCCTACACATGATTTCGAATTAGTTGCTGTTGTTTTTGCTTTAAAAATTTGGAGGCATCATTTGTATGGAGTAAAGTGTGAAATATATACTGATCACAAAAGTTTAAAGTATATATTCACTCAAAAAGAATTGAACATGAGACAGAGGAGATGGCTGGAATTAATCATGGATTATGATTGTACAAATCACTACTATCCAGGAAAAACAAATAAAGTGGCCGATGCTTTGAGTCGAAAAAGTAATGCTTCATTAACCATGCTAAGTTTGGAACGAGATCCATTGGATTTTGATTTGATGAACTTTGGCATAGTAGTTTTTGGTGTTGGATGTTCTTCTGTTTTTTTTCAGGTATCAGTGAGATCACCCCTATCCGAGAGAATTTAGCAAGCACAGAGGGAAGACAGTGAGATGTAGAAAATGGTAGAGATGGTTCAGAAGGGTAATTTCCATAAATTCAACATTGATAATGATTTTGTTTTGAGGTTTGGGAAGAGATTATGTGTGCCTTGTGAATCACAGTTGAATAATGAGTTGTTATGTAAGGCTCATAGTTCCCCGTTTTCAGTTCATCCTTGCAGTACTAAAATGTACAGAGATCTGCGGGAGTATTACAGGTGGGATGGAATGAAAAGGGATATTTCTGATTTTACTGTGAAGTGTTTGACTTGTCAGTAGGTTAAAGCAGAGCGGTAGTTACCGAAAGGGATGCTTCATCCTTTACCAGTGCCCGAGTGGAAATAGGAAAACATATCCATGGACATTGTTGTGGGATTACTGAGGACATCTCGAGGTAATAATGCAATCTGGGTTATTGTTGATCACTTGACTAAATCTGCTCATTCCCTTCCTATTCGAGATACATTCTTTCTATATCAACTTTCTCGATTGTATCTTAAATTGATAGTTAGGTTACATGGAGTTCCTCTCTCCATTGTGTCCGATCGTGATCCCAGGATTACATCTAACTTTTGCAAAGGCCTTCAGAAGTCGTTGGGTACTGAATTAAATTTTAGTACAGCTTTTCATCCACAATAAGATGAGCAGTCAGAACGAACAATTCGGACCTTGGAGGATATGCTACGAGCTAGTTCGATGGATTATCAGGGAAGTTGGGACCAACATCATTCCTTGGTTGAGTTTTCTTATAATAACAGTTTTCATTCCAGTATACAGATGGAACCATTTGAGGCATTATATGAGAAGTGGTGTTGAACTCTAGGATTTTGGGATGATGTGGGTGAAAGGAAGCTGAGGGGACCAGAATTGGTAGAAGAGAATGCAGAAAATGATCAGTTGATTCAGAAACACATGAGAATAGCTCAGAGTAGGCAGAAGAGTTATGTGGATAACTGGAGGAAGGATCTATCTTTAGAGGTAGGTGATCATGTTTTTCTCAAGGTTTCTCAATGGAAAAGTGTGATGAGATTTGGTTTTAAAGGAAAGATGAGTACAAGGTTCATTGGACCATATGAAATTCTGGAGAGAGATGGATCATTTTCATACAGACTGGCATTACCTTCGAGTTTATCTCAGGTATAGAATGTTTTTCATGTTTCGATGTTGAGGAAGTATATGCCAGGTTCGTCTCATGTTTTGAGTCCAGAGGTAGTTCAGGTGGAAGAGAACCTCTCTTATGAAGAACAACTAGTCCAGATTTTTGACTGAAGAGAGAAAGTGTTGCAAAATAAGGTAATCCACCAGGAAAAGGTTTTGTGGAAGAACCATATGGTTGAAGAAGAAAAGTGGGAATCTGAAACTTCTATGAGGGATAAATACCCCCACATATTTTGATAAGTGAATAAAATTGCGAGGACGCAATTCCCAAAAGGGGGGAAGGATGTAACATCCTAGGTAAATAATGAATAAAACATTTTCATATTTATTAGTATTTACGAATTATATATTAATTTTACTTTAACGGAGTTTCTATGTTCGATAGCATACCCGATACACAACAAAGAGTTTCATTGAAATCTTACGTTTCACAATAGTAATAAAATAATATTATTTTAAATGGTAGTTAACACATAGCCGTTGTATTGGCGGGAAAGGATAGAAATAACTAAAATATGATTATATATGTTTGTCAAATATTTTTACTCTTTACAATAAATTTTAGAGGATTAAAAATGCAAATGAATCCAGTTTTTAAGCATAAACATTCTAATATTCATTAAAAGGTCGACTAACCGCCTTTCGATGGAGAACCCATTTTAAATCCACTTTTTGACAACTTTTTAAGCTATATTTTTCAAAATAAACATATTATTTATGATTGGGACATTGAAATTTACCTTGGGTTAATTTTTGGTATTTTTCTGACAATGTTCATTTTTCAATGAATAGTAAAAAAACCGCATTTTACATCAAAACTACTTTTTCATATGATTTAATAATATGGTTATATTATCTTTTAAATTTGTTTTAAAGTGTAATTAGAACATATTCTTACCATGTAATTCAATTATGGTCATTGGGATTAATTTCACTTTGGAATTAGGCATAAACAAGTGCCAAACATTTCATAAGTATTTTTCTAAAAAACCCGCTATTTGTTTTGACAACGGGAAGTTTTTTTTAAATTAATTATTGCAATTTATGTGTTTGGAATTTGGTAAAATGAATTACATATTTGGAATCAGAAGGTCCAAATTATTTAATTAAGACTCTTTTGTTTTTGGACATTATGAATAGTAACGACGGTAATTATCTTTAATTATCTTGATTAATGAGTAATCGGGTAGTTAATGATAATAAAATAATATCATAATAATACAAAATGACCACAACATGTGTCTTAAGGCTACGTGTTGTCTCATGGACGACCATGGAATTCCTTGTGCCAAACTTGGGGGCCCCATGGAATTACTTTTGTGAGAAAGTGACTTTTTATCTTTTTATTTTTAAAGAATGTTAAATGTAACAAAGAATGTATCACCTAAGTAAAATATTTTTAATTTTGTCTAAATAAATGATCATTTGGACTATAAATATTAATTATAAATCTAAAATGATTTCCGACATCATGATATTTTTTTATAAAATTTAGACATTAAATTTATTAAATTATTTTGACATCATGATGATGCTACGATTACCTCATTAATAATGGATTTAAATAAAATGGAAAGATAATGTAAAATCTAAGACCTACACATGTCCAAAACCTGTTGGATGTGTTTATTTAGAACCCTTATCACATTAACCTCGAAACACATCAATGTGGGACCATTAAAGTCCCACGCTCATTCTAAAATAAAGAAACATTTCCTTACTTTCCAAGAGTGTCCCTCCTCTCCTCTTATAAAAGGCTCCTACCTCTACCTCCATACCCACACTCCCAAAGCATTTGGCTCCGCCAACCCCTGCCCATTTTGTCTCTCAGAATCCCTCTATTACTCCCTGAATCCTCACTTCGGGCAGAAGTCTTCCCAAGGATGCCTTTGAGCTCAAACCAAAGAAAGTTACCCGATTTTAAGGTTATGTCTTGTTTTGAGTCCTTTTGTTTTATATTGCATCTCCAACCCGATAATCTCTTTTTATTCATTTCTTTTGTAACAAATCCAGTATATTCAATATAATATTATGTTGTTATCAGAAGGATTTGAGCTCCACATACAGACACCTACATCTAATGGTTAAAAAACATACTCTTTCCGTGGATGGTGAATTTCTGCCTCCCGAAACGATGATTGTTCAACATTATTTTAACACCTTAAAAGGTGTCCATTAAGATGAAACTATATTATTATATGATATATAATATGTTTATGGTTTCCTTATGATTCTGTATTTTTCATTTTGAGCATACCTTTATGTCTTCAATTATGAGTAAACACGATAATTTCATTTTAGGAAGTGCGGACTACTGCCCCCTCAAAGTGATGTGATTCGTTAATGACATATGCGGGATGTATAAAGGATGGATTTGAAGTTATTATATATGATGTTATACTAGAATTATAATATACCTCTCTATCATTATTATTTCTTTCCATTAATGTATGAGATAGAAATGGAAGTAGCGTTCATGCGTACGTACGGCTTACCGTCTCCATTAATGGTGCATTTCATTTCTTATCCCCAAATGTAATGTACTATTATAAGCACATATATATAATGGATATATATAATGTATGTTACATCTAAATGATTAATATAATTCTAGAATTAAAATATACATACCTATCATTTAGTATTAATTCCATTAATATGACATAGAAATGAAAGTAGCGTTCATGCGTACGTACGGCTTACCGTCTCTATGAACGGTGCATTTCATTTCTTACCTATAAATGATTATGTAATATTATAAATACATGTATATTCAGGATATATATGATATATATGATATGAAAATCATGAATATCATTCTGGATATAATGAACCTTTGACCACACGAATAACATGTAATTGTAAGAAGTCCACTTTCGAATTAAAAACCAAATATCGAAAAAACAAATATTATTTACTTAAATGATTACATAATGTTTATAACATGGAAATAAGTGGTATAAAAGGAATAATAATCTTGGAAAAGGTTCTTATGCAAGTATAAAATAACTCAAGTTTATTTTTCAGGACGTTAAAGAACGATCGAGTCAAGTCGGACCCGAGGTAAGGCACTTCGTCTCAATCTCCTTTCATTGAGGCATATTTCGTTTTATACACAACTTTCTTTTATACGGTGTATAAAACCCTTTGAATTTTACTTTTATACAAAAGGATTCTTTTTCTACGAATCATTTTACAAAATGAAAAAAGGAATGTTTCTTTTAACTTATGCGGTGACAACGACCTTTTCCGCCGCCACGAGTATTATTTGGTCTTTGGCTTCCTGAACAAGCCGTAATGTTTTATTAAATGAAATAAATACCATATACTCTTTTATGTATTTTGGTATTGAAATTTTTTTTATAATGGATTTGTTATGTCAATATATTTAAGTGATATATTGTGATCAAAGTGTGGAATTTTTTTCTTTCCATTATATTTGTTATATGTCTTATGATTTTTATAATGATACTTGGACATTTGATGGGTGGTTACATGATAAACCATATGACGGGTGGTGCCGTGAATACCAGGATGGGTGGTTACGTTGTAGCCTCCAATGCATTGGGTATGGAAGTCATCCGTATAGATATTCCATTAAGTATGTATGGAAGTTGGTCGTATGGCTATTCCATTAAGTGATGTGTGTGGAAGTCGACCGTATGGTTATTCAACTTAAGAATGTTTATGTCCCAAGTTACCTTTATATATTATGTGTTCTTTATATGGGTTTTATGGTAATACATTGGTTACAAAAGGGTATGTAATGATATTTTAGTCAGTGAATAGTTTTTACTACTTCATAAAGGTGAAGGTATTACTTTGATAAAGTATACATGGTTTACTAGATGTTTGAAAAAGTAATAGTTTTCATTATTTGTGTATCACTTAATGAGCTTTTTATGCTCACCCCATGTTTTTTTGAAATGTTTTTCACAGGACATAATGTGGAATAGGGTCAACGATGGGATCAAGGGAAATTCCTGCAATCTAAAACATGGAACTAGACATGTTTCTTTTTAGGAGTTTTTATTTTATGGAAACTTAGTCTACTTTGTAATCATTTGAGATGTAATATTTATGTCCAGATTCTCTAAAACTCTAAACCTGAAAAGATCCTTAATGTGAATTATTCATTTAATTCAATATTAAGTAAGTTTTAAGGTCGGGTTCTTATATTTAGATATGTAAATAACATAATATTTTCATTTAAACATATCATTTTCAAATATAAATGGGTTAAGTTTTTCATAATGATTTACCATTAAATTTTTTATATTATTTTCTTACATAAAATCCATTCAAAAAAACATAGTGAATATTTTGTTATAAATTAACTATAATAAATTATATAATAAATATTATAAGTGAAGTGAAATGATTGAATTATTTTATTGAATTTTTTTTATAATTAATATACCATGTTAGTCATCTAGAAACATAATTTATATGTACTCCTATATTAGTTTTAGATTTTACAATTAAAATTTAATAAAAAATGGAAACTTGACATTATTGTTGTATTATACAATATGATATTATATTAAATAATTTTAAATTAATAAATATAATATATTTTATTAAGTGAATTTATAGTGTAAAAAATATTAAATATATTATATTAATCGAATAATTTATATTTTACAATTAACATATTGACCAATATATTGTAAAAAAATTTATAACACGATCTATGTTAATATAGTGTTTTGCATGTCACATGTTCTTGTTTCAAGACATAATTAAAAAACATGACATTTATATTTTTTAAAATTATGTTTCATATTTATTATTTAGTGGTTATATACTACATAATATATCACACATTAGTATATTATCTGTATTTTAATTTGTTAGGTTTTATAGGTATATACTTTAAAAAACCAAAATAAAAAAATTGGGAAATCATTTAAGATAATGAAGAATATTATTAAAATGAAGATATTGTTATTTGAAGGAGAATTCAATAAAAAAATAATCCTCTATATTAAATTAATCTTCCCGTATTTTGGAATTGTAGTTAAGGTTTACCACCCATTAATTAATACCTTTTGGTATTTAAAACATTACCACCCCCCTCTACTATAAGTAGAAAATTGCTATGCCCCTTCTTCAGACCACTGAAGCCCCTTATATTTAAAAACCTCCTATCAAATAATATACAAACTTCTCTCAATAACTCTTTTATGCAACACATTTTAAATAATATTTTCTGAGATTTCCTTTTGGAAAAAACTAAATGGAGATACCTGATTACGAGGTAATATATTCTATCAACATATATAGTTTAATTTCCATTCTCAAGCAACTAAAATAAGTTATTTTTCATGATTATAAAATAAAATTGTATCTTCAATGCACTAATATGTTTTTATTAATATATTTCAACCTACACATACACATTCCTCCATCTAATCAGTAATAAACACATTATTTTTTTCTACGTTGAACTAAAGCCTTATCCAACATTGATTGTTCATTTCTCTATTGCCATCAATCATGATGGAAATTATGATAGAGACACTATTTATATATGTGATATATAATATTTATTTTTCATTAATATAATTTATTTATTTTAAATCACACATATTTGTACATTCCATTTTGATTTATTTTAATAAATTCGATTGAGGAAGTGTGGACTACTTCCCCTCAATGTGATATGATTTGTTCACAGAAAACATGGAATGTATTAAGGTTAGTTTTATCGACCATATATGAAATATATAACATTATAACGATACATTAATGAAATTATATACATACACACTAGTAAATTAATTAATATTTTTAACACGGAAATGAAAACGGAAACAACATTCGTGTGTACTTACGACTTACCTTCTCCATGAATGGTGTATTCCATTTAATAATTCCTTATAGTATATATTATTATATTATTAATAAAATTTATATTAATGATATTTACATAATAATTTTAATTCTATAATTGATTATAATAATATATGTAAAAATTATATAACAAATTGTGACACATGGGATGAACTAAGCGAATATTCCCCGAAGTGAAACCCCATTATAGGATCTTTAATATGCTGATAATATGAGGTAACAATAAAAATATATATGGTAATATATATAAAAATGTTCTCATTTAATTTATTTATAATGAAAATTTATTTATTATACCATAATATTTTATGACTATGAAGGGAGTCAAGACACAAGGTGAGAGGATCTCATTTCCCAGTGAATTTCTACGAGATAAATGCTATATTCACCACTCATTTATTATGTATTGTGTGTGTAATTAAAATTATTGTTTTCTATGTATATTATAATAAAAGTTTTGGATAATAAGATAACCATTTAATTATATTTCATTCATGGGGTGTTTGATTCAAAATTTACTTAATTGGAAAAAATGTTTTGTCTCGATTTTCCTTCTTTGAGGTTAATGTTTTTTATGAACATGAAATATTTTGTTTTGGGTATATACATCCATTTTAGATGTTATATCATGAATCTAATCTATCTATGATATTTTAGGGTTCATGTAATTTCAATTTATGACACTGAGTATAATCCCATGTTACCATGTTGTAAGAGTATATTGAGAAAATCTTATCGCTTTACGAGAGTGTTTTTGTTTATACATCCTTTAGTGATATATTGTGATCCATTTATAAAGGCAAAAAATAAGTTTCCAAGTCCTATATTTATTCAAGATATCATCATTTGTTAGTTCTATTTTTCCACTCTTTACTACGTAATAAAATGTTTTTTAGTAAAATTTGATCATCTCTCTCTTCTGAGAGAAATCTAATGTTTTCAAAAACCATGTATTCGAAAATGTTTTCAAAAAAGATTTCAAAAGATATATAAAATAGTTTTAATGAAAATGACTTATTATTTTGTTTTTTTTGAAATATTAATTTATAATTGTTCAAATCTATTTTCAATGAAAACGTTTTTCAAAAAGCTTTTTGTTATAAAAAATAATTTTAAATGAAAAAAAAGATTCTCTTCAAGAACATTTGTGAAGGATATTTCAATATTACATATATGATGTAATATGTCTTTGATTACTATTACATTGCATGAAATTATCCAAATTATCCATTCATAATTATTTATTGTGTGGATTATGTTATTATGAAATGATGTTAAAGACACATGTTTCACTTCTATGGGTCATATGCTTTGGAATCCTTCTTCTTTTCATAGGATATGAATTTAATATGTGATTATGAACCATATATATTTTCATAGTTTATGATGTGTTAAAAGATGAATGATCCACATTTCATTTCAAGGTGTACGATTTGATTTTTATTAAAACCATCTCTTTTTATGATCATGATTTTATGACTGTTGTATTTTTTTTGGGAATATATAAAAATTATTTTATTATGAGATTGGTGGGACTTATATATCCCATCAATACATTGGGTAATGGTACATTGTGTATGATCTCAAAGAATAAATGGGTTGTATCCTGTGACAAATATAACGAGGGTACACAGGTTGTAGCACATTCTTCAATACAATAAGGTACGTGGGTTGAAACCCTTTCCTAAATGGAATAAGCTAAACAAGATTTAGTCGAAGCCTGAAAAAATATGGTACATGGGTTTTATCCCCATACTAAATGAAATAGGGTACATTGGTTTTAGGCCATTCCCTAAAAAAGGTAAATGGGTCATATCATCAAAGAATGAGGGTGCACTAGATGTATCCCATGACCGAAAAGAATTAAGTGTTTGGATTGTATCCCAATCAGAAAAGAAACTGGGTACATGGGTTGCTAGACCAAGCCTGACACAGTTACACAGTACGTATCCCATGTCTAGTATGTTTAATAGTCTCTATAGGTATCCTTGACTTGAATTTTTCTATTCTTTTATGTATTCCAAAATCATTTATCTTATTCCTTAGTTACGATTTCATGGATCATGATGTTTATTTTCATATGATACATGACTTATTAAGATCGATGAATTATCCCAATACACATTTTTATAATCAATTATTTATAGGGTATAATCTCTTAATGTTATTATCATGTTATCATAACCCTTTGTTCTTATTATGCTTGTGAATTTTCATTATTAACCCTTATTGAGCATCTTCTCTAACCCCATTATTATGATTCCTTTAACCAGGTTATAAAGAACGGTTTTAAGTAGAAGTAATAATAATGTAGATCATTATGGGAGATATTCCTGATCTTTCACCTAGATATAATTTTTTATTTCTATATCTGAAAAGACAGTAAACTATTATAGTCCTCCAACATGTACTTTTGTAATGTACTAACTACTAATTTAAAATGATGTAATATCCATGAATGTTAAGATAAGGTCATTATATTTGGTATCAATGGAAGGTATTATTCATCCTTCTGAAACTAGGATGAGAAAACATTAGATATATCCATTGGCATATTTATTGGGATATTTATAGTGATATCTCTAAAGAAATGTATAATTACTAGCAGTGATTTATAAAAAGTACATAGAATTTTGGTAAAGTATAGTGTAAATAAGTATCCTAGTAATACAATAATTTCTATATACTAAAACTAGATATGGATATTTCATTACTGTACTTAGGGGTGTCAAATTTGACAAGATGTTCTGAGCTTGGCTTAGGGTATTATGGTACAAGATAATGGAATTTACTACACACCTAGTTTGGCACTCATGGGTGATATTATTTAGTAATTTTAAAACATTTTAAACACCATATTTAATGATTTAATTAAATGTTGTCTATGAATAACCTTGGATAAACCTATGCTGACATATAATAAGCATGGTTTCAGGATTTAGACACACTATAAGTAATTTTTAATTATTATGGGGATTTCTTATATGCTATGTATTTATGAAATCATGTATTAATGATTTAGTAATGGAGAGAACTAGAAGTGAAATGGTTAATATTAATGTTTAAAATGAGGAAAGTATTGGAATAATGATTTTTTTCCTATTTGAAATCTCATAAATAGAATTAGGATGTTTTTATCAGTTTTTCTTATACTTCTAAAAAAAGAGACCACAAATAACATGTGAATGGTATGTGATGGTCTTCCATTATTTTTTAATTTAATAATATGAATAATTATTATATTAAGGTTTAGGAACATGATAACATGTTTCATATATAATAATCTGGGAAAGATGTATTAAGGAAATGATGATGAAGACTATGTAATGATCTAAGAATATGTAATGACAAATGAAGCGTTTACGTTTTTTAATTCAATGATTATGTTATTATAGTCAGGAAATATATTAGAATTTTTAGTATATGATTCCATTAAAGACTCAAAAGGACACATTGAATGATGATAATTAAATATAAATTTTATTTCATGGGATGGTGACATTGTGATTAAAGGATGTTAACACTTAATAAGATCTTAAATATGACATAATGATATTTGAATAATTATATAATTGATAAGAATTTTTAAATTGGACGGTATGAATTTCCCTATAACCGATTATTTACAACGTTTTCTATGTCATCATAAATAAATTTTATAACATCATGGATTAAAACAATATATCCAGTAATTATTGTAATAAGGAGGAATCTATTTTTCCAAATAATGTTTTGAAATTAAAGTTATTCCCATTTTTCTGGGAATAAAAGATTACGGTATTCACATTATTTGAAAGTGAAAACCATGTGGTAATTTTTGATAATATGAGGTTCAATGTAAATATAATATCATGAACTTCTTTATTAATCGTTGAATTTTCATATTTCTCAGTTTTTATTAAGTTAAATATTTTTTTATTTATTATTTTAAAATTAAAATGTTGTCGGTATGATTACGGTGTTGTATCTCCATTTAAGGATTTATGCATGTTTGATAGAATGTTAAACCTACATTATGTTGATGATAACTGATGATAGATGTGATTGAATATCATGGATTTGATGATATTTTAGTTCTTAAAGTAAGTGAAATTAACCTTTATTTTTTGTCAAAGAGTTATTGATAATCACGTAATAAGAAAAGGTTGAGGTTATCATTACAACTTTCAAGTATATATGTTTTTTTAAAATTTCCATGACTATTGCGAAAAAGGATATTGATACCAAAAAATGTTATTCTAGTACCTCAATTTCGATTCAACAAAATGGTCCTTTATTTCATCCTATATGTATTGATTTCTGATTGTTTACATTTTCCGGTCCTTTTTCTATATCACTCTCCATCAGAACATTATAGTTATATTTTCCATCCTTTTCCATGTTTTAATTCCACACTTATATTCCCCTATTTTGTAATATTGTTATATGTTACATTGGGAAACAAATATATTTTAAATTTTACTTTTGTTTAAATGATTTATTATTATTCAATTTATTTTACAGGTTTGTATAAAAGAATATTTCATGTATTATAACTTGGATAACACAGATGAATTTCAATAGTTAAATTCATTTTAAGTGGGTAGAATGTAACACCTCGAGATTTTAGAATTTTTTTAAGTAATAAACATTATTTATATATTTAATTTCATATAACAATTAAAACATATTATTTTATTTTTTCTTTTGATATATGAAACACCAAGTTGATCTTTCACAATAGACAACACATATTTTTCTTTACAGCACACACAACACTGAGTTAGGTTTCATTACACTGAAGACAAAATTTTACCCTCATTTATATGAAAACCTATTTTAGAACACAATTTAAAAATATTTATAAATTTAATTTTTAAAAATAAAATAATTATTGAATTAAAAATTTCAAAATTTCCGTAAGGTGAATTTTTTTGGATTTTTTAAAAAACATCATTATTGAATGAATAGTGGAAAAACAAAATTTTAGTTAAAAACATAATTTTCATTTGAATAATAAATAATGATAAATTATATTTTTATATTTTATTTACAACCAAATTATTTTAATTATACATATTTTTAAACAATTAAAATCATAAATATAAATTTTACTTTAATATTTAATTTAAAACATAATAACCTTTTGAATGTTTTTCTACATTAAAACCCCTTTATTTCTCCCCTAGGAGGGATACCTGTTATTCATAATTTTTAATGTTTTTTGATTTGAATTATAAAAATTTGAAACACACCATTTTAATAAGTATAATCTTTGTTTTCTATAAAGTTAAACTTATTGATTTTTGATAGAAATTATTACTAAATGTGATTAAAATTAATTACGGTGATTAAGGTTTGATTAAGATTAATAAGGGACAAAAGAATAATAAAAAGGTCCAAAATGGAATTTAATGTTATCCAAATTCCATTGGGTGACAATATTTATACAATACCCCCTTATGGTTCTTAATTTATGTGTTATTGGGAAATTATTAAATGGATGATCCCTATATAAAAGGGTATGTGAGGAAAAATACAAAAAGGAAAATTTGTATACCATTAACTTTTACAAAATTAAGAGACGTGAAAAAAACATAAAATTATCGGTTATGAATATCTCATTGAGATATAAATCGGATATTGAAATAATAATAAATTATCATTAATTTTTAGAGATGATTTATTTACATAAAATGCTATCCAAATGCTAATGTAGTGATTATTTACTTATTAAATATATAAAAATAGATATTATAAATAATAAAAGGGAAGTGAATTGATTGATTTATTTTATTTTATATTTTTTTATTTTCTAATTAAAATTAAAAGATTAATTTCAAATCAACATTTTTATTGTTTTATAATAAACGATATTATATTATATGATATTATATTAATAAAATAATATAATATGGAAATTTATTTTAAAAGTTTTTTGAGCATCACAAGTGCTTGTTTTTTAAAATTCATTACAAAAAATGAGATTAGTATTTTTAATTTAAGAATAATATAAATAATTAATATTATCTATATTATATATTAAATCTCACATTATTTCAATATTTTGTTTAATTACATAGGTTAGAAAACTAGATGCTTTAATAAAAACCAAAATAATAAAATTAGGGAATCCTAGAAAATAAGAATCCAAATTATTAAAATGAAAATAATTTTCTTATAGGGGAGGTTTTATTAGAATGTTATTACTATTTAATACATTTTATTACTTTTAAAAAATACATATACACATATACTTCATTTTGAAACTTTTTTCAATACAATAATTAAAATAGAAACATCGTTAATGTGTACGTACACCTTACTGTCTCAAAAAAATGTTTTATTCCATTACATAATTAACTCATATATAAATTATTATAATATAAAAATACATGATATAATTGATATTTATTTATTTATTTACTTTCATGAAATCAGGATATGTATATAATTATAATAGATATAACAATTTAAGACACATGTGAAGAACATAGAAAATATTACCTGAAGTGAAACTATCAAATAAGATCATTAATAAGTGGGTAATACAAGGTCATAATAAAACAATATAAGGTATTATATTCAAAAATATTAACCTAAAAAGTATTTATAATATACTTAAATTTATTATGTAGGATTATGGTAAGAGTACAGAGAGATTCAGGATATAAGGTAAAGGGATTTTATCACACTTTTAATTTCAATGAGTTACAAGATATGTTTCTAACTATTTACTTCTATGTGGTGTATTCAATACACATGATATTGTCTTATGTACATTATACTAATGATTATGGGTATTAAGATATCTATTTTATGATCTTTCCTTCATGGGTTTTATGTTTTAAAAAGTTATCAAATCAGAAACAAATTTGTCTCAATTTTCATTCTTTGAGACTCCTGTTTTGTAATGATCATAAATTATTTTTGGATGTGTATATACTTCAATTTTACATAATATTTCATTAATATAATTATTTTATTGATGATTTTTTTCATTTATTCTCAATTGATTACATAGAGTTTGATCCCCTGATAAAACGTTATAATTGTATATTGAGACAGTCTCATAACTTTTTGAGATGGTTTATGTATATGCTTCCTTTAATTAAATATTAGGATCAATCTATCATGAACCCACATTTGTTTCATTCTCCTCTATTTATTCAATATATCCTCATGTTTTAGTACCATTGTTCGGAACATTTTTACTTAAAATATTTTTTTTAGTAAATTATTACCATCCTTTTATTCAGAGAGAAATCTTTTATATTATAAAACAATGTCATCAAAACATATTATATTTTTTAAAAAGATCATTAAATATAATTTTAATGTGAAATGTATTTTAAAAATGTTTAATTGTATTCATTGAATCCTTAATTTGTTTTAAAAAAATTTTCAATGGAATATGTTTTAAATATGTTTTATGCTATAAAAATAATTTTTCAATGAAGAAAGAATATTTTCTTGAAGATTCAATTTTGAATGTTATTTCACAATTATATTCCATATGTGATTAAATATATTGTTGTTACTCATTCCATTCTATGAAATTATGCAACTTTTCCATTAATAATAATTTCTTCAATGGTTTACATTTTTGATTGAATGATGCTAAAGACACATGTTTCACATCCATGGGATCTATGGTTTTAAAGCATGTCACATTCCATTGGTTATGAATTCATGATGTGATTATGAAACCTATCTCTTTTCATAGGCTTTAGTGTGATGAAACATTAATTATACAAATTTTATTTCATGGGATATGATTTTATGTTTATGAAATATATCTCTTCTTATGAATAGTGATATAATAAATGTTAAATTCACATTGTAGAAAATATATGAATGATTTTATTATGAGATGGGTGGGACCTATATCTCACTCAAAGGCATTGAGTAATGATAATATTTTTATGATCGTAAAGTCTATATGTTATGTATCACAATCCCATATTAAATATGGAACACTGGTCGTAGACAAAACTCGAAAATAAGAAGGTACATGGGTTATAGGCCCATTATAAAAATATATGGTACACTAGTTGTAGCACATACGAACAAAGATGAAGGTTCAAGGGTTCTTTCCCAAGCCTAATATAAAGAGGGTATATGGGTTTCAACTGAATCCCTAAAACAAAAATGTACATGAGTAATATCCCAACCCTATAAATAATGTGGGTAAACGAGTTGCTATACCAATCCCAAAGTAGGTACATAGGTGGTCTCCCAAGACTAACATGTTATAAAGGTCTTGGTAGGTAGCCTTGGCATAAAAGTTTATGTTCCTATATATATTCCACATATCCAATTTTCCATTCCCTATATATGATTTATGGATCATTTTTTTATTTCTTTATGATTCATATGTTATGAAATACCATGATTTATCACATAACACATGTTTGTGGTCTTTGATGTGATGGGTACGATCTCCAAGTGTTACGATTATTTAATCATACACATATGTTATGATTATGCTTATGTATTTTCATTATATACCCTTACTTAGCATCATAGATCAACCATTTTTTATGATTCCTTTACTTATATTATAAATAATGGTTTTAGGTATAAGGACTAAAGCTGTTTTTCTTTAAGGGAGATGTTCATTATCTATCACCTGTATATAGTATTTTGTTCCACAATTCCAAATACACTAAAGTATTACAGTTTTGAGTCATGTATTTTTTCAATTTACAATATATTCATGTAAAATGATGTAATATCCATGTATTTTAAGTGTGTATCATTATACATGATGCATTTTATTTCTCAATGTGATCCCATGATGGGGAATACTATTGAAAAGGAACTAGTAAAAATCAGATTCTTCATGCAATCACTGCAAGGTTATCCTTTTATGGTATATGATTCTACAGTTTTTCATTGTCTCCTAATGGGATGATCGCTATCATAAGTTCCTATTCTAGTTTATCCCAGCGATATGACTCCTATCATTATTTAAAATCTCCATGATGACTTCTTCACACCATTTATCCCTAATGAAATAAACAGGATGATTTTGAGATATAGCCAAAATTTCTTAATTTCTAGAAAAAACCATTGTAGAGACCAAATCTATGTCCCGAGTAATCTCATAATCTTCTAGAAGATGAAAGGGAAGGTAGATACCTCTATAGTTACACAAAATCACATCCATATACCTCCTCCTACCTTAATTCCTACACCATAATACAAGACTCCACCTCCTAATAATCATTATATATAACAGCCTTATCAATATGATCAAAGATATTAGAGGAGGAAATAGTTTCAATAGCTAAAAAATGTCAACTATTTCTAAATGACATAGTCCCATGTTACTTAATCGCAACTTTTGAAAACAATATATTGTGTCTTGAAAATCCCAAAATAATAACAATGTAGTTGATGATGAATTGATAGACTATTTACCTTGCTATCAAATGTTGGTTCATCACATATAGGATTATTTTTTTTTGATTTCATCCTATAAATTATGGTGGATTCTGGGAAATTGAAACTAAAAAAATACTTCATCATCAGTAGATTTGGATTATTTTACCAATATGATGGATGAATGTGAGTGTAATTAATTTGAAAGAATGTATTTGATGAAAATTGGTGATTGAATGATGAAAAATCTAATCAATTAATCTCAAGACGTTCTATTGAAACAACTGAAATAACAGCAGGTTCCTCCTAACGCATTAGCTAAACAAATACAGCTTCATTAAAATACAATTCCTCTGAAGGCCTATACTCAAAGAAGTGACATTACAAGAAGGATAAGGATAATAAAGAGAACATGAGATTGTGTAAAAGTAAAATTTGTTCCTTCACATTAGCATATTTCATTCCTACCGTCTAAAAATCATGGGAATACCCCTGCCAAATGATTCAACAATAGACAACCCCCACCCACCGCCCCCTCGGGCAGAATCTTCAGTATGTGAGGTCTTGATCATTGGTTTCATTATTGTTATTCAATTTAATAACCTCTTATCAAATTAAGATTATAATTATATAACTGATTTACATTCACTTTATTGGGGAATTAGGGGGAAGTGGTCATCAGTTTCAATGATATATGGGGACTGATGGTTATTCTAAGAGCCCCCACTTCAACGAACTCCTGTATCAAACTACATAAACATGTAGAACATATGGGTTAGATCACCAATGGGATATCCATGAATAATTGATTTCTTCCTCCATATAAGATATGTTCATTCCTAAAATTATTTTCTAGGAACACTGGTTAGAGGATAAACCACCACCTTCATGGTAGTTAGGAAGACATAGAAGGCTTAATAAACAAAGAACATGAGTAAATCATGTTCCTTCTCCAAGGGATAACCCATTCACATTTGGAAGACTAGTTTCTAAAGTTACTTAAAAATTAAATTTTCATTCTTAAAGGCGTAAACCTTGGGACCAAAAATATGATTTCTTATGAAATTAGCACAAATTTATGCAATGTTGTAAATCTAAAATTCTATATGTCTCTCAAAATACCTCCAGGAAGCAGCCATTAAGTAATTGAAAATCCTTTTTTAATTTTATGTAGAGGTTCTTACTTCTAATTTATATAATTTGTTAAATGATACAGTGTATTTCTATGTTGTATTGTCCTTCACTGACCAAGCTGGTGATGTTTTCAATTAAGGTTTGGTTCGAACTTTGTAAATATGTGGTAGGATAAAAAAAATTTTCTTAGGAGAATTCATCGATAATGTATCATGAGTAAACCTCATCTTAGTTTGGACTAATAATATTCTTGGTCACAATGAATATAACTTGTATCCCTCTATAATGATGTGACGGGTTTTTGAGATGAATGAGAAGGATCCTCTTAGTGAGATCACACTCAAAACTCGGTTCAGAGGTCTTGTGAATGGACTCAAGTTACATGGATTTTCGATATCATACATATTTAAATGTTCTAATGGGATGACCTTGGAATCATCATAATGCCTCAATTGCTTCATCATTAAACAAATTTCTAAATTATTCAATCAATCATAAAAGTATAACATTGTATAATTACAAGGCCCCTATCAAATAATTTTAAAGTCAATACAATAATGATGGATTATATCTCAGTTGTGACAAAAATCCATGGATAATGATGTAAATGGAGTCAATGACCCATATGGATTGGATATGATAACAACTAAACCATTCAATAAACCCCATATTGATTATGTTATTCCTATTATCCAAATTGATCATGTGGGAAAAAACTCACAAAATCAACTAGTAGCATCTATAATGTTACTCATGGTAGTTGATCCCAGTGGAATATATGATATTATAAAATCTTCAAATGGTAAATATGTCTGGAATGAATATTCCATCATTATATCCCTTGAACTTCATCAATGAAGAGTTCTTCCTGCTGAACTGTAGGAATACTTCATTAATATAGATAAAAGTGATGAAACTCATTCTTAGTCCTTTGTTCTCCATTCAGGTCACCAGTATGTCTTCATATTAGTAAGGGATCATGAGATTATAACCTATTATTCTGAATACCAATATTAAGGCTCTCCTCTTCCCACTGAGGATCTTTTGTTATCAACATAAACCATGATGAATAAAAATATTGGTGAAAGAGATAGAGGATGAATAGGATGTTCTCTGGGATGACCCTCCACCATTTCAAGAAGGAATCTTCACCAATTTCTATGAACTCAACAATATTAATCAAGGAACAAAGGAATGTACATGACCCACTCTAATTATTGTGGAAATAACTATTGAAGAATAATATTAATACACAACCTTCAAAAGGAATCGTTATGATGTTTTTTCCTGAACTACAAAAAGAATCCATGTCTTTACCCAAGAGTGGACACCCATCTCTTGGTTTTCCAAAAGATCACTTTGGATACAGAAATAAACTAGGAAGACACAGTTGACTAATGTATCCAAAGTTGATGCTAAAGTTGAAAAAAAGCATGTATTATTTTAACCTAGATGTACTATACACAAAATGACTTTATAACATTGTCCCTATGAATAAAAAGAATGGTTAAATCACAATTTCCATCGATTTTAGATATATCAACCCACAGTTTCCCAAAGATTCCCTCCCAGTTCCAATAAAAATCACAAGATTGATGGAATTCACAGTTCTCATGCACTCTCCTTCTGAGATGGTTACTCATGGTATAATAAAATTTGTATGTCCCCAAAGATGAAGAATCCATAGCTTTCAGTTCCCCTCTTGACGTATTCTACTATTGGGTAAATCCCTTTTGCGTGAAGAATTATTGTCCCACATGCCATTGTGTCATGCATCACATCTTCAAACCATTCATGGAAATCATTTTATAATGCTACATTGATGATTTAGTGGTCAAATACTGACAATGTTAAGATCCCATGTATGACATGGAAACCATATTTCGATATCTCCAATTATAAAAAATAAAGATGAACCCATTGAAATGTGCTTTCAGGGTTACTTCGGGTAATATTTTTGTCTTAGCCATATTCCCTCATGGATTCAAAGTTGATCATGAGAAGACTAAGTATATTCTAGATTGTAACCTCCTTGAAACATGAATAATTTTAGATGAATTCATGGTCAATATGCCTACATTAGTCTCTTTACATCCAATGTCACACACAAGTGTTTGACCATCCCAAAATTGATGATGAAAAGAATCACTTATCAATGGAATAATAACTATCGTGAATTATTTTATTACTTCTATATGTACATCTTGAGGCAACCATTATTGGTTCCACTATTTGATGGAAAACATATCATTCTATATGTGACAGCCATAGATTGTTCATTCGGTGATTTCAATTAAAAATTCAATGATTCAGGGAATGAAAATTACATTAGTTTTCTTAGTGAATCCATTTTCAGTACATGGACATGATATTTAGATATTGATTAGATATGCATGAAGTTAATCTTTTTAGTTCATTAGATGAGGAACAACATGAAATTCCATGAGGTCAACTTTTTATTTCATGATTACCCACTCATGTTTATCCTCCATCATCCTATACTGACCAGATGTATAGCATGGTGGAAAATTATCCTATAGAATTTGATGTACAATTTGTAACCCTGAATGTATTAAAATTCTAGCCATTGTTAGAGTTCCTTGATAATCACCAATCTGTATAAGTTATGTCCTTAAATATTTAACATCATGATAATGAGATATTCCTTATTCATGATATCCCCCATCATGGGAAATGTATTTTGAAAATTCTTCTAGGAGTCCAATTTGGAAATGAATGGAAGTCCTTAAGCTCAAAGATTTAGGGTTTGGAAATTTTCCTATCTCACTAGACAAGGCATTGTTTCATACGTATTCATGTTATCTTAAGGTTTAACGAACAAAGAGGTAGAGTATTATGCAATTTTTGTGTCCTAGAATAGGAACTCTATGTACAGGTAAACCACCAATAGGTGATATGTGATTTAGAATTGATAATAGAGAAGATACAAGGGGATTATGACCTCAAAATGGAGGATAAAATTCCCATATGTGATTATGTCAGAGTGTTAATAGATGAATTACCTCAGATCCATCACTGATTCAAAACTCGCAATTAAGTAATTTCATGGAACCCAAATTTGTAAAATGTATCTACATCTTTTGATGATCTAAATCAGGATTAAATAGTCATTAGTATTTCACATAATTGTATAGATTCACATTTTATTCAGATCAGAACATAGGATGTTTATAAAACCATCCCCATTCATGAGCCATATGGTCCTTCCACAGGATGTATGACATCAATCACAGAATAACTGATTGGTAGTTTACATCCACCTAAAATTAATGGAAGAGGAATGAACTAGAGATGAGTGCCCAATATCACAATTATGATTTCCCAAATAAATAGAATATCATCACCAAGAGAGGCTTTCATGGCGTTCTTATCATATGTGTTGATGGTGAAGATACTATGAATATTATGGATAAATATATTTAACGGCATGGGGTTCCCACAAATCCATGTATGGGTTATCTGATCAAATCTGAAGGCTTGTAATTTTTTCCCTTCAATTATGTAGGATTTTACAAAATTCATGAAGAATTTTCATTGCATCCAAGTGAATGAAAATTTCATACATCAACCCTAGAGCTACAACATATACATAAATATTCATGGCCATTTTCCACATGGGGAATTTATGTTGTTGGACTATATCATCTTGTTACTGATACGAAATTCATGAACATACTTACTACTACTTAATTCATCTCCAAATGGGCTAAGGAAATATCCCGATTGAACACGGATCCAAAATCATTGTTATTTTTTCAAAGCTAACATCATTAACATATTTAGGAACCCTTATTCTATTTTGAAAACCATTAGTACCATTTTTTTTCTGCTGAGGTAGAGAAACAATATAAAAAATTTATTATCAAATCTAATAATTCAAGCCTTAATCATATATTAGACAGTAGACAGTTATAAGTTTTTTACAAAAACATGTTTAGTATAAAATATAATATAGTGAATAAATATAATAAATCTATCCTGGAAAATCTTATATTCTATATGAGATTATCAGATTACAGCTTATACTAGAAGGACGGAAACCACATACTCATTTGTAGATGTAATAGAAGTAGTCATTCCCATCAAGGTTATGTTTACATATCTCTGTATTTCCAAATTTTCACTATCTATCCAGAGATAAATGTTAACACACCAAGCTTCTACGGTGTATTTCCCTTTGAATAATGCAATTGCTTGCATTGTACGCAACTTCGAGTTCTAACAGACCACAACCAATCAAACCATCTGTTATGAATAGTAATATCAACTTTTTGAAATTTTATAAATTTACCTTTCAAAATGGACTTCATTTTTGGATTTGGAATATCTAAATTAGATTAGGGTGAATTTTTGTTTTTTTCTAAAAATATTCATTTTTGATGAATAGTGAATAACACTAAGTTATTTTTTAAAATCGACTATTTATTTAAATAATTATTTTTTTATTTAAATTTTTTGTGTTCAAAATAGAAAAATAATATATATATATAATTTCAGTGTATTTAATTGGAGTTATTTTATAATAATTATACCTATATTAAAATTTAGTTGTACTTTTTCCGTATTTTACCCACCACTGAGGAGAATTTTAAAATGCATATAAAACATAATTTTACAACTTCTATGAGTTTAATTTAATAAATATGATAGACATGGTTGATATAATTTTGTAAAATTCATATTAATGAGATGAAAATAATTTTTGGTGAATAGTAACTTTTATATTTTATTTATCGCAGTTAAAAGTTAATAAGGTAATTAAAAGAAAAATTATATTATTATTACCCTAACACATGTAAAAATTCTATTGGATAAGTGTTATTAGTCCCAAAACAACCTTAGGAATAATATATGATCCTTTAGGTCAACTGGGATTATATTATGACATTTATAAATATTTAATTCAAAGAAGAGTTAAACTGTTCAATTCAAGTATCTATAACTAAAACATTTTTCAAATAGGGTTAAAAACAATATAAAATTGATTATAAATATTCATTAGAAATATAAAAATATTTCCTAAATAAAGGTTTTATATTTATAATTTTTTAATGTAAATACATTAATATATTAATGACGCAATAATGATGCAGTAATTAACGTATTAATTAAATATTAAAACAATTGATTTTAT
Organism: Viscum album; assembly: GCA_963277665.1. Lineage (NCBI taxonomy): Eukaryota > Viridiplantae > Streptophyta > Magnoliopsida > Santalales > Viscaceae > Viscum > Viscum album. The sequence continues at coordinate 1,321,532,779 of OY728134.1, forward strand.
AAATACGAAAACAAATACATTTTTAGACTTTTATGAATTCAACTAATTTTATATATAAATATTACTTTTTATAGATGGTTAGAAGTATTTTTTTCGAAGTAATAATGCTGTCATAAATTTAGCAAAAAAAAAAGACAAAATAGTGTTAAAATTTACATAAAAGAATTTTTAAAACAAATATTATATTATTAATTGATATAATATATCTAAAAATAAAATTTTCAGACAAATTACTTAGATAATATTTTATAAATTAATAATGAACCACTTGGGGTTCTCGTATCTTGTTATAATAGGTTTATTAAAAATATAATATAAAAATACAAAGAGACATGGTAAATCGCAATCTAATTAACTAAGAGTTAAATAAAAAAGATAAGTATAATATAGTGACCCAAACCGATCTAACACCTTTTGGTTTAGTGGTTTTAGACGCATTCCCACCATAGAGTCTACATAATCCAATTATCATCCAATAAAATCCAAAAACTAATTTATTAAGAAATAATATTTCTAGCTTTTCCTAAAATGACCTTCACCTCTCTTATAAAAGGGAACATCCCTTTCTCTCAAATTCACTCCTCCCAAGCCTTTTTTCTCAGCCAACCCTGCCCAAATAACTTTTAAACTATCCTCCCATCATCCTAGAGGCATTCTATTAGTCAAATATCAAACCGATGGAGCCCTTTTGATGAAATCAAAAGGAAGAACCCAAAGAAGAGGTAAGTATATCACCACCACTTTCGTGTATTTTCTTCTTCCACTTATTCTTTCATTGTTGTTACCATTCTAAAATAAAAACTATAGTATATTCTATATATTTTGATGTTATTATAAATATGGTATAACAATATTGATTGTTGAATCCATCTTTTGAATGAAATGTCACCATACGTGCGTACAAACGGCTTATCGTCTCCACACTGTGGTGTAATTGTTATTCAGTAGATTATTATTTGGATGGGTATAATAATGATGTATAAATGATGTAAATAATAAATATAACATGATAATGATTATGTATATATGATATAACATCCAATTATATATGATTTGTATATCAATAGAATGATATTGGCGCTCGTGCATACGTATATGTTATTATCTCCACGACCAAGATGAGATTCCTTCCCCATCACATCCATTCAAGAAACATTTTCATATAATGATTAAAAAAATAGTTTAAAGACATAATTTAAGTCAGAATTTGATTATGATACATCCTATCCATAAACAAAATGACTTACATTACAAATAATATGAAGGAAAAAAAAATTAATTAACACCCAAAAAAAAGATAGTACTAAAATATTATTAACAATGAAATATTAAAAGATCATATATGACATAATATTAATGTATATGGTTCTTGTATAATATAATCACAATTATTTCACCATTATACAGGAGGTTAACCTACCCATGATCGAGAAAATGTACAAGGTAATGGATAATTATACAACCTCTTCATTATTCATGGTTATTTATATGTAATTATCTACTAGGATCTCTTTATCATCCACATTCATTTTTATCATAAAAATGTATTTAAAAACATATTTACTACTTACTAGACTATGGTTTAAAGTCATTTATACCATTATATGAACTTATACATTTCGAAAATAATCTTTATATCGTTTTCTAAACAAGTTACTTTATCACCTTTTCGACAAAATTAAGGTAAGAATGTTTTTCTAACATATATGGCGGGTGTGACTATTTTATGATGTTATAACATCATCGAATCATCCCTTGCAATATTATAATAATATTTTTAAAATAAATGTTTTTCTTTATAATTATATGACTTTTAAATTATTTCAAAATAGAAAGAGATATTTCTCAAAAAATGTTTTGATTTCATATATTCCAACATTCATTGATGGATTTTAATCTTATTTGAAGTTGATTTATTATGATTCAAAACATACATATTGTATTGAATGTTTTGTGATGTTTTTCGACACTGGATGTGTTGTTTTTCTATCATTAATATTTTATGGATAAAGTATTGACATTTCGTATGATAGTTTTAATAAGAATGTTTATGTTATATTTAAACATTTTCATTTGAGTAAATCATCACACTTTGTAAGTGATGGGGGAGCCCTATATATCTCCTCAATGCATCGGTAGGTATCATGAGACAAACATGTGTCTTGAAACAAGGCCTTGACAAAATCGGTTTTATAGTCTTGGCACAAGGCCTTGACTATTTGGTTATGAATGTGTGGCATTATGTATTCCATCATTATGAAAGTGGATATTGGTATTTCATGTGATTATTCGACTATTACAATATCCATGTGAGTAAGTAAATGGAATTATTTTGATTTTATCATTTCCATATTATGTTGATGATAAAGATTAAAAGGCTTTTGTTTTAGTCTTATACATTTCCTTAAATGTTTTTTCTCATTTATGAATGTTTCTGCTATATTGTAATCCTTACTAATCATATAATCTCACCCCTTTCTATGTTTTATTTTTTCCAGGATGTGAATAAGTATATTATGACTAACTTGTAGGGATTGTATATGGTATCTCAGTGTTTTCTATTGATGTAATGTTATGGTAGTTTTCCATTTTATCATTTAATGTAAACCATATGAATGTATATAGTACATCCAAGGCTACTAATATAATCGTTCTTTCGATACTTGATCTTTTCTGATCATGCTCATGGTATGTAATAATAAAATGACTCTAGGATTATAAGGTTGGGGTGTTACAGTTGGTATCAAAGGATGTTTAGTAGAAACCATGGAAACTAGATTTAGATAATCTCGGATTATAGAGCATAACCCTAAGATAGATTTTTAGGATTAGAATATACGAACATCTTAGAATTTTTGTACTGTAGATATTTTCCGAGTCTTTTGAGAAATACATCTCCGTATGGATAATAGCAGGTAGAGCCGGCTCTAGCTCAAATTTACCTAGGAGTGAAAACTCTGACAAGGAGTTTCAGGATTGACCCGGGGTATCCTTGTACACGACAACAGGACTTGTAGCACTATTGGTTACAACAATATCAGGATATATGCTTAGGATAATTCATGATTTCTTTGAAAACCATTATAATGGATTTATGAGTAAATACCTCCTCAAAGAAGTCCTTTTTATTATTATTAATTATATCCATAAAACTGCTCAATTTATGGTATGTATTTTATAAGTTTGAAGTTATGTATTGTGATTCCTGTTCTAATCTTGTGTATGCCATTATTTAGAAGTGATGACAAGTGTAAGGAATGAAATAACCATTGGTTAGAAAGGAATGTTGAAATAGAGGATGTACTTATTTTGAAATAATATGTTGATGTATTTCCAAAGGATTTACATAGACATCTGCCAAAATGAGAAATTGAGTTTTCCATTGACATAGTTCATGGTTCAGGGACCATATCGAAGACTCCATAAAAAATGGACATTGTGGAATTAGTGGAAGTAGGTAAACAACTATAGGAATTTAGTAATAAAAGAGTTATTCTCCCTATTATTTCTCCAGGGGGAGCCCATTTCCTTTTTGTTACGATGAAAGATGGATATATGATGTTGTGCATTGCCTACAGGGAGATCAATGCTATAACAATAAAGAACAAGTATCCCATAACTCACATTGATGATTTATTTGAACAACTTCTTAGATATCAATAACATTCAATGATTGAACATCGATCTGGATATCATCATATGTGTGTCAAGAAGGATGACATTTTGAAAACAGCATTTCGATTTGGGTACGGGCATTACGAGTTTACAATAATGCCTTTTGGATTGACTAATGCACCCTTTGTCATCATGGATCTAATGAATAGAGTTTTCAAGGATGATCTTGATGAATTTTTAGTGGTATTTATTGATGATATTTTTGTATACTACCAATGATACAAAGATCATAAAAATAACATGTGCATTATTCTAAAGACTCTTATAATACATGAACTATATTGGAATTTTAGCAATTGTGAATTCTCGATTCAAGAGATTTTTTTTCATGACCACATTATCTCAATGGATGGAATCTCTATTGATCCATCTAAGACCAAGGAAATCCTTGAATGGAATGAACAAATGAGTATAACCGAGGAATGTATTTTTATTGGTTTAACAGGTTATTATCAGCGTTTCGTCCAGAATTTTTCCCGATTTTCTAACCCATTAACGAAGTACACAAGTAAGGGGTTTAAATTTGTTTGGAGAAAAGAGTATGAAGAATGTTTTGAATAATTCATGAGAATATTATTCAATTCGTCTACCTTGACTCTACCATCAAGGAATGATGTGATTGTTATCTATAGTGATGCATCAAAGAAAGGACATGGTTGTGTCCTTATGCAGAATCATAGGGTTATTACCTATACATCACGACAACTAATAATTAATGAGAAAAAAATCCAACTAAAGATCATGAGTTAGCAGCTACAATATTTTCTTTGATGATATAGAAACATTATCTCAATGGTGAAAAATATGAGATATATACTGTTCACAAAAGTTTGAATTATATTTTCTCTTATTAGGGACTCAACATGAGGCAATGGAGACAGATTAAACTACTAATAGATTATGACTACACCATACACTACCACCTCGAGAAAGAAAATAAGGTGGTAGATTCTTTGAGGAAAATGGATCATGGAATTTTGAACAAGGTGAGAGTTGAAAAGGATCCAATATACAAGGATCTAGTAATGATGGACATGGAGATAAACATGGAAGGTGAAACATCAAAACTTTTTCAAATGGATTCTAAAACATCTCTACTAGAAAGGATAAATAGTTCATAGGACAATAATGAAGTGTTTTAAAAAAAGATTAAAGATGTGAATAATAGGATATTGATAGACATTGTGTATGAAGATGCAATTTTGGAATTTGGGAAGAGACATTGTGTTCCCGATATACATGTACAAAAAATTGAGTTTTTGGATGATGCTAATAGTTCCAATGTTTCTATACACCCTGGTAGCACTAAGATATATAGATATTTGAATGAAATTTGTTGGTGAGAAAACATGAAGAGGGATATTGTTGATTTAGAGTCAAGATGTTTGGTTTGTTAACAAGCGAAGGCTGGAAGGAAATTTCATGGATGAGTGATGGAACCACATCCCACACCTGACTGGAAATGGGATAATATTACGATAGACATTGTCACATGATTAACAAAGGCTAAATGAAGGAACAATGAAATATGGATCATTGTTGATTGTCTTAACAAGTCAATAAATTTTCATTCTATAAAAGAAGATTTACCACTTGATCTTTTAGAAAGAATATATATTAAAGAAGTTGTGAGACATCATGGAGTACCACTATCAATTGTTTCTTATCGTGATCCATGTTTTACATCAAGTTCTGGAAAATCATTTAGAATGTCCTAGACACTGAATTTCATTTGAGCACTGCCTGCCACCCTCAAATTGATGGACAATCAGAACGAACTATTCAGACAATAGAATACATTTTGTGATCTTGAACACATGAATTTCAAGGTATATGGGATCAATATTTACCTCTAGTAAAATTTACCTAAAATAATATATTCTATTAAAGTATTCAGATGGAACCATATAAAGCATTATACAGAAAGAGATGTCGCACACCAACCTGTTGGGGTGATGATGATAATGGAAAACTCATTGTACTAGAACATGTGGAGGAAACGATGGAAAATGTGAAGGTAATCTAGACCCACATCAAAGAAACTCAATGTAGATAGAAGGGCCATGTCGATAACAGAAGGAAGGATTTCGAATTTCTGGTATGAGATCATGTTTTCATGAAGGTATCTTTATTGAAGGGATTTATAAGATTCGGTAAGAAGGGAAAATTATGTCCCAGGTACATCAGATATTTTGAAATTCTAGAACAAATTTTGGTTGTAGCATACCGTTTGGCAATGCCACCTAGTCTCTCCAAAGATCATGATGTGTTCCACGTGTCACTATTGAGAAAATACATTTCTTGCCCAACGCATGTACTCACCTATGAATAATTAGAATTGGAACTTGATATATCTTATTGCGAAGATCCTGTCAAAGATTTTGTTACAATTGACCTTGTTCTATGAAACAGGACAACTCATCGTGTAAATGTTCTCTGGGGAAATGATAAGATGAAAGAGGCAATGTGGGAACATGAGGAACTTATAATGAAGAAACACCATAGTATTTTTATGCAGTATTATTGTAGAAATTTCGATGGTAAAATTATTTGAAGGAGGGGAAAATGTTACACCCCTAGCGTTTATGGTATGTTTCCCTTTGAATAATGCAATAGCTTTCATTGTACGCAACATCGAGTTCTAACACACCACAACAAATGAAACTAGCCTTTATGAATAGTAATACCCACTTTTTGACATTTTATAAATTTTTTCTATAAAAATTTACATCATTTTTTTATTCGGAATATTGAAATTATCATAGGGTGAATTTTTGGTATTTTTCTATAAACATTCAATTTTTGATGAATACTGAAAAAACTGAGTTATTCTTTAAAACAGACTATTTATTTAAAGAATTATTTATTTTATTTAAATTTAGTTTAGTTAAAAATAGATACTTAATACCTATATATGTTCAATGTAATTCATTGGAGTCAGTTTATAATAATTTTAGATATATAAAAATTTTGTTGACCATTTTACCATCCTTTACCCACCTCCTAGGAGCATTTCCAAATTTATATAAAACATATTTTTACCACATCATTGAGTTGAATATCAAATATCCAAGATAAACCATTTATATTATAATGTAAAATGTGGTTCAATGAGATTACATAATTGTTTTTGAATAGTAACTTTTAACTTTTATTTACCACAAGTAAAAGTAAATATGGTAATTAAAGGTGAAAATTATATTATTATTATTACAGTAACATAGGTCCTAATTCTATTGGATAAGTTTTATTAAACCAAAAACAACCATAGGAATAAAATATGATCCTTTAGGTCATCATAGATTATATTAGGGCATTTATTATTATGTAATTCAAAGAAGAGTTAAATGTGTAAAATTCATGATTTTATAACTAATACATTTTTTAATATAGGGTTAAACATAATAAAAATTCGACTATAAATATTAATTTGAAAGCTAAAAATATTTTCCAAATAATTGTATATTATTTAAAATTTATAGACAATAAATAATCTAATTTATTTCTGACACAATGATGATGTAGTTATTACCTTATTAATGAAATATTAAAATAATTGATATTATAAACACCCAAATGGATGTAATTTGAGACATTAATGAATTAAACTAATTTTCTAGGTTAATATGACAAGTTAGGGATGGTTATATGAATTTTTTCCAGTTATAATGCTATTATAAATTTATCAAAAACAAAATATCAAATAGTGTCAAAATTGACAGATAAGTGTTTTTAAAATAGATATTATACTATCAATTGATATAATATTTCTAAAAATCTATTTTTTGGACAAATGACATATATAATGTCATATATATTAATATTTAACAACTAGGGGTTCTCATAGCTTATTATAGTCTATTTATTAACCATATAATATAAAAATACAAATAGACATGGTAGATGTCAAACTAATTTACTAAGAGTTAAATCTAAAAGATAAGGTTAATATATTGACCCAAACTTCTATAAAACCAATTTTTTGAGTTTATATCAATGCATCCCCTCTTTACCTTTGAAATAAACAAATTTGGATCCATTAGAACCTGAAATATGAATTTTTATAAAATAATATTTCTAGATTTTCCTAAAGTGACCCTCACTTCTCTTAATAAAAGGCACATCCCTTTCTCTCAAATTTACTCCTCCCAAACATTTTGGCTCAACAAACCCCTACCCAAATATCCTTTAAACTATCCTCCCTTCATCATAGATTCCTTCCTTTAGTTAGAGAGCAAACCTAAGATCCCTTTCTGTCAAATCAAAAGGAAGAAACAGAAGAAGAGGTAAATCTCTCACAACCTTTTTCATGTATTTTCTTCTTCCACTTCTTCATTACTTGTTCTTATCATTATAAAATAAAAAATCCAATATCTTCTATATACTATTATGTTATTATAAATATGGTACATCCATATTCATTGTTATATCCATCATTTGAATGACATGTGACCATACGTTCGTACGTATAGCTTACCATCTCCACGTCATGGTGTAATTGTTATTCAATACATTATTATTTAGATAGATATAATAATGATGTATAGATGATTTCAATAATAAATATAACTTGATAATGATTCTGTATATATGATACAACATCCAATTATATGTGATTTTAATATCAAAAAAATGATATTGTCGCTCGTGCGTACGTACAGATTACCGTCTACACGAACACGATGATATTCATTCCCCATTGTATCGATTCAGTATTAATTTACATTTGATGATTATAAATAATTTTTAAAGACGTAATATCATTCATAATATTAATAAGAAACATCATATATTTTAATTTCATTTAACACCCGAAATGACAATAATACTAAAATATTATTAACATAGAAATATTAAAATATAATATATGATATCATAATAATTTATATGGTTAGTGTATAATTTAATAACAGTTATTAAACAATCATACAAGAGGTTAACCTACCCTAGAAAATGGAAAAGGACAAGGTAAGGGTTAATTTTAAAACCTCTTTATTATTTAAGGTTGTTTTTATGTAATTATCTACTCGAACCACTTTATCATCCACATTTGTGTTTTCCTAAAAATGTATTTCAAATGAAAATTCTACTTACTAGTCTTTGGGTTAAAGTAACTTATACCCTTATTTCACCTTATACATTTTGAAAGGAATCTTTCAGTCAGTTTTCCAAACAATTTACATTATTAGCTTTTTGACAAAATTAAGGTAACAATGGTTTTGTAACATTTATGGTGGGTGCAACTATTTTATGCCGTTATAACATCATCAATGTTTCCCTTACAAGATTATAAGAATATTATCAAAATAAATGTTTTTGTATAAATATATGACTTCTAAATGATTTCAAAATACAAAGAGATATTTTTCAAAAAAGAAATTGATTTCATCTATGTCAATATGCATTGATGGATTGTAAGCTTATTTGAAGTTGATTTATTATGATACAAAACATCCATATTGTATTGAATGTTTTGGGATATTTTTGACTGTGGATGTGATATTTTTATACCATTAATGGTTTATGGATAATGTATTGACATTTCATATGCTAGTTTTAATACAAATTTTTATTTTATGTTTAGAACTTTTCATATGAGGAATGCATTGGACATAGTACGTTATGGGTGTAGCCCACTATAACTCCTCGATGCATTGGTAGGTCTCATGAAAAAACTAGTTTCTTGGAACAAGGACATGAAAAAATCATATTTGTAGTCTTTTCACAAGGCCTTGACTATGTGGTTATGAATGTCTGGAATTATTCATTCCATTATTATGAAAGTTTTTATTGATACTTCATGTGATTATTCGAATAGTAGAATATATATTTGGGTATGTAAATGGAATAATATTACTTTTATCTTTTCCATATTATATAGAATTTCATGTGTAAAATGATTTTGTTTTAGTCTTATACATTTCCTTAAATGATTATGCTCATTTATGAAAGTTTCCACTATGTTTTTTCCTTACTGAGCATCTAAGCTCACCCCTTTATATGTTTTATTTTTTCCAGGATGCGAAACAGTATATAATGACTGACCTGTAGGGATAGTCTACGGGACCTTAGTGTTTTCTATGGATATAATGTTGTTGTAGTTTTTGATTTTATGATGTAATGTAATACTTATTAATGTATGTCGTACATCTAAGGCTACTAAAATAATCGGTCATTCGAGAATTGATCTTTTTTTATCATGAAAATGATACGTAATAATGCACCAACTCCGGGCTTCTGGTGTCGGGGCGTTACATGAATATTATAGGAAAGGACTATATGAGCTAAAGAAAATAGACAAAATGAGATTTCATATAATGTATCACTTGTATGTCTATCAAAACTAGATAGAATGTGACTTTATTGAGAATGTTTTTCTTCATATATTTTTCCATGTATAATTGGAATTTGTCCTTTAGAATCTGGTGATTCATGGAATGAAGTATCAAAAAATGTGCCAAAGTGGTAGGGACCTTTCTCCATACAAAATATCAATTCTAATGGATATTATTCATTAATCTCAATGGATATATAACTCACTAAAACTCCAACCATTTCATGCTTCATCAATTAGTAATTTTTATAATAAAAATGAGTTCATCTTAGCAATCGTATATTAAACATATACCACAATTTGCATCCATTTTTTATAACGATAAACGGTGTTGCATCATCGTCCTCGTCGAATGATTAAAAATTGAATGACATGAGGTCCTTGAAACATTTTTATAAAATGTATAGAACCATTTCCATCACCAAATTACATTAATATTTATGCTTAATGTCGCCCTTATTATATATTATGAAATACCCAATATTCCTCGATTATAATCTCATTGTGGTCCCTCAAAAGTTTTATATATTTTTATATTAAACCTAATTCAAATAATTTCTACACCCTAGTGAAAATTAATCCCCATTTATACATATTTTATGATCAGATCTTCATGGTGGATATTTTTCATGAACTCCATGTGGCCTGATTATTGACATATCATGATATATAATGATAGTTTGTTATTATCCCCTTATTTGGCCACAATGTTTCTTCCACATCAGATGACCCACATCATTTATGAATGATGATGAACTACAAGGTTTGTCTAGATGTATATGTGGAATAATAATCAATCTAATTTTATATGTAGTGATGCCAAGATCTTGATTCTCTGGCCTAGTCTTGTTCATAAAGAACCAATTTCCCCTTTCCGCATATAGTAATCTTGTTTTTTGTGGGGATCCAATTAAAATAATTTTGTTAGGATTTATTCTCATTCCATTTAGATACATAGTGAAACCTGGATATCCAATCATAGAACCAACTATAATATTTAAAATCCACATATCCCCAATGTGCATGAATTAAACCAGAACATGGAGCATTTCAATGAACTATATATGTCTTCATTCTTATCCCATTGAGATGTGCAGTGTTTCCCAGATCTCCAATCATATTCCCAACCACAATTTTGGAAATGAAATCCCCATTTTTCTCATGAACAGTTCATACCCCCACATGGAACCATTAAAATACTTATTATTTGATCCTCATTACAATGAGATGAATGGTGATGCCTAGACATCAATCTTTTTCCCCAATAATCTTTTTTCATGTTATCAAAATTCTGCTTCCCCATAATGTATTCTAATTGATCTGGGGAACATCGTTCAAAGACTACAGCTTGCATAATTCAATAACCACATGAGATATATAGTGGTTCTGATATCTTCAATCGTTGGATCAAACCGGATTAAATCACAATGCCTATTTACTTCTTGTTCCAAAATCAAATCTATATAGTGATCCAATCATGGGCCACATGTGGTTTGATACTAATCATACTTAGATACATCGAGACACTCGGGACCTAAAAATTTGGTAATAAACAATGATTTCTTACTTTTAAATTGGTTCATATTCTCCTTATTGAATGAAATTAAACTAAAGGGAATCCCAATAACTATATATTAATTGATACTCATCACATGATATATGCAGTGATTCCTACAACCCATCTCCTAGCTCAGTGATCACATAATTTAAATTCCCTTATCCTTTAAATGTGTGTCCTTTTTGTTGTAGAAGAAAATTTTACCATTCCATGTTTCTCAAACAAAGAAAATATCATCTGGGAATTCATGTTTGGTAATGTATTTATTTTAATAATTAAGTTGTATCTATTCACATTAGGACTATCATGGTCCAACATCCATGATCATAAAAGAGACACCATGTTTACTTAATGCATGATAATAAATAGTATGGTACTAAAAGTATTAATTTTATCTTGATTCACATCAAGATGAGATATGTAGTGAATCCCAGAACATCAATCTTGGGATCATCCCCAAAAAAATATAAAAAAACATAATTTTTCAATTAAATGTAAGATCTAAATGTGGAGAAAAAATATGAGTTCCCACTTTACGCATGAACCCATATATGTTATATTATTGATCGATTGGTTATTTCTCTAAAAATATTTATAATGGATCGGGGGATCTTTAAATTGCTATCGCCAATATATTAATTTTCACATCAGAATTACCCCAATATTTTTAGTGAGATGTTAAAAATCATGTCCAAAGTCGTCACACAATACTTCAAACTACATAGTATCACTATAATTGTATGTCGACTAATTAGCAATCCATTGAAATATTTATTGAATCATAGTCCTTAATCCCTAGACCCGTCCAATGGGTAAAATAAAATTCCCCCTCTCATTCATGATATAAAAAAATCATTGAAATAACTTTTATTTTAGGTTCTCTCCCTTGAGAACCCACCATGAAAACAAGAGATATACCCCTCCTATATATGAGAAAAAATTGTACAAGGGAAACCTAAATCATGGAAAATTATGGTCTAGTGCATCCTTTTTGAATTGAATATTTCTCAATTCACATTTTACACTCTTAATCATTAATATGTTAATTTATTTATATCATTTATTCTTATTTTAGTGCTAGGACGTCTGGTACATGGGAGATCAATTTCCTATCAATGTTGTATATGTACTAGTTGGCCTTTTATAAATTTCCCCCAAAAAGGATTCTCTAGATAAAGGATTCCATTATTTGGCTATGCAGTATGTGCCAAAGTTTTCCTTGTATAAAAAAGCACTCATAATGGGTTTGTCACCAACTTGTAACTTCATTCATTGTAGAAGAATCATCTTTATATCTAATCATTTTACGATGGTATGCTAGTTCCCATAATTTAAATTCAATTTCCAACCATTGTATATTTGTTTCATATCCATTATTTCGACCTAAAAGTATCCAAATACATGGTTTATATTTCCCCACATTAAATTTTAAAATAATACTAGAATAATCGTTGTCCATTTAACCTCATATAATCAACTATTTCTATAATCTTATGGTCTACTAGTATGACATAAATATACAGGAACTATATTTATTTTAATTGGGTGAGACTTGTGTAGATAATCCAACTCCATGATTCTTCTTAAATTTGGACTTGAAATAACACATCCATGTTCATGTATATTCTCTGAAAAACCGAATTGTATCAGGGGAAAAGCCAAATATCCATAAAGAGTCATTGTATTTTAACGATTGAATGTCGAAATTATTGAGAGATCGTTTTCATGGGCATGTTGTATGCTCCCTAGTTGGTCTTACATATGATTCCTCCCTAGTTGGCTAGTCAGTAATAGGTTGTTGCTATGGACCTTAAAGTATGTACCCTAGTTGGACTTTCTTAAAACAACCCTCATAATGGATTTTTCAAAGAGTTAAAAACAATTTAATGGTTGAGGCATCCTCTAACATCATAAGACCTTTTTCAAAAACCAACCATAGGATCCAGGAACACCCAATCATAGCTTAATAATTTCTCCTCCACACCTGGATATAGAAGCAAATTTATAGAAATATTACCATAAATCACATAATCATCAAATCATTTGTCAAATATAATAACATAAAATATAGGAAAACTAATTTTTCTTCTACATGAATTTTAACTGCATAAAATTATGTCCATATTATATAAATTTAAATAGTAAAAAAATTTCCTCACTGTCGGACTTTAAACTACACATTCTAATGACTTTCCTACAACACATTAATCTACAAAAACTAATGTCCTCACTTAATGAAGGTAGACTACATGGTAAATGTCTAAGTCGCATGATATAAAACTGCATTATACCATGATCCTTTTTCATAAAGGATACCTCCCCCATTACATTTGTTATTTATCAAAATATATCATCCATCAAACATCGAATATATATAGGAGTGTATTTATATTATTATCCTTTCCATACACAGATATTCCCCTCTCTTCAGACATCTTACCATGTAAAAACCAACCATAGTTGTCTTGGGAATTTCTAATCTCCAGAACATATTTCACTCAAGAGAAATATAATTTCAAAATTGTTGGGGAATCCTTTGACAGACTATGCAGTATGTGCCCTCATTTTACATGCATAAGTTTCCATCATAGAATGCATGTTATCCTAAGGATTTCTCTACTTTACCATCTAGTAAATGCCCCAGTTTTCCATGAATAGAATTTCCCTCCAAATGGGTTTATCCACTAGTAGTAAATTACTTCTAAGGAGAATCCTCCTCTATTCTCAAATAAAATATTTTATTTTCATGAACCATATAATCACGACTCAGTGTTCCCCTTGTATGTGTCTGAAGAATTTTAGAAAATTCTTATCCACCATTCCATGTTTGGATTATCAACTAGAATTTCATGCTCAATGATGTTCAACCTAAAATATTAGTTCATTTGTTCCATCATGAATGACATAAATATACCAACAGAAAGAGTCATCGTAGTCACCCGTATGAAAACATATAATGGGAACAGTGGGAAAAGGTCAAGTAATACATCACCATAACAACACTTTGTATGCTTTATGAAATATTGAGTTATAAAAAGATAAAAATCATAAAAACTAATATACTGAAAACATGAAAATGTATGTTTAATAGAAATCCAAGACTCGCCTAATAGGAATCATTTATACCGTGTTAGTAAAAACATTAGGGTGCTGAATCAAATGATATAATGTGTGTAGGGTTCTTTACATGCCCCTAATAACAGTCAAACTATGATAACTAGAACCATGGGTTCAGGTAATAATTAAAGATACCTCAACCTATGATTTTAATTATTATTACCTAGTATAGAAATGTAATTATATGGAAATTAGTTTTGACATTGTGAATATAAGTGGAAATTATGGATGAAAACATATATGATTAGAAACAATAAAATTTCAATTATGGAGAAAACTCTTGGGAATTTACACAAAACAGAGTGTTTCTATATTATATTACAAGAGGACTTATGCATAACTCTTGAAATGTTAACTGAACTCCTATGACCCCTCATCT
The DNA here is from genome assembly GCA_963277665.1 of Viscum album. Taxonomy (NCBI): domain Eukaryota; kingdom Viridiplantae; phylum Streptophyta; class Magnoliopsida; order Santalales; family Viscaceae; genus Viscum; species Viscum album. Next base: position 1,321,547,842 of record OY728134.1, read on the forward strand.
ACTTACCAAAACTCCATCAGTCGACAATCTTCTATCTCATCATCATGAAAAAGAGATTGTATTTCTGACACAATGGTTGTTTCCCCTTAAATTTTGGTTTCTACAAAAGAATAGTGATTTTATTCAAGTTATCCATGAGTGACCTATAATTATTTCTTAATAAGACACACTTAAATGGACATATCTATGATTTTCTATTTAAATTTTTTCCAATTTTTTACTATTTTGTTTCTCTAACAGTGATAGTATAGGTTAAAAACCATCAACATTGGTGAGAATTTGGGTCTTTATAAGGTCATGATGAATTTTATTCACTTACTCCCATTGATAAACTACCACTTACACATTATTCTATTTTAGACGATAGTCTATTCCCCCAAACCCTAGTAAGAGAAACATATCTATAAGCCATCCAAAATGTATAGGAAGGTCTTCCAGATATGTTATAGAGTTCATTTTATAGATGATCTGCCATGTGATTTAACACATAATACTAAGAGAATCATATAGATTGGATATTGATTGAGAACCACAATCTTGTATAGAGAAGTAATATGGAATTAAATCACTCAATAAAATTCTTTTTTTACTCCCACAGAGACAACAACTGCCTCATATTCCATTTCTTTTTGAGATAATGTGTATGATTCACCGTTAGATAAAGGCATAGAAGCTGATGATACTGTATGATGAATTAAAATCATAGATTTAACCAAATAGTGACATTAATTGAGAAAGATTGAAGAGTACGGGACATTAATAAGATAATATGGGAAAAGATTCAGTATATTTCCTCCCAACATTGAAAACATTTGTGTTATAACCATGTACGTATTAGAATGGGACTCTCTTAACAACATTATTAGTATCCATAACCAATGCTTCTGGAACACCACTCGATTTCAGATTTTCAGCTAATACCATTATTATAGAGAGGGAAGGATGTATTGGAATTCCGTTATCATCATTTTCCTTTGAAATATTCTCTACAAAAAAAGCAGCATGGGTTGAATTTAAATGATAAATATCAGATAAATGAGGAACATGTATCTATAGAAAATTCAATAATGACAACACACATGTCCTTATAGTTTCATTCATATTTCTAATGGTTTTAAGGGATGTGAACCATTAATTGTTTTTACATTCATTAATTACTTCTCCTATTTCAATCATTTTTTTATAGATGTATATTTTGGTGGAAATCACTCTTTGTGTATTATGTACATGTTCATTAATATTCTGTATTATGGTAATATCTATTCATGTTTATGTTAACATAGTGTGTTGTTTCAATACACAACACATGTTTCTAGAGCTCCAATGTATTGTAGTTTCACACAGCAGTTTTGAACGTTATCAGTGCTAATAAATGTGATGAAAAAAATGTAATATATATGTTCTACTAAATTCACTAATAAAAAGAGTATTTATCAATGGTGATAATGGTATGTTTATCAGTTCCTCGAAAAGCACTGATAAAGGATATCTTTTCTAGTGTTGAATAAAATCAGTTATAAATTTATTCACTTATAGTGCAACTTAATGTCAAAATAAATATTATTTTTTCAGTAGTTTTATTTTTGATGATAAAGATATACATTATCATATCATTTCTCGTGCTGATAAAATTCAATACCTTTTAATTTCACTGATGTAGTTTTCACTTTTCAAACACTTTTATAGGCTTCTTCTAGTGTTGTTAGATGTATGTTTTCTAGTAGTTAATTGTCGTTACATTCCCTTAGGCTAATGTAAATTAGAATTAACATACATACATACCAAGCAATGAGAATAATCATATGTAGTATCTATATTCAGTCCATCCGACAATATATACTCTTTTAGGTCCTTATATATCATTGTGCAATAAGGATGAATCGATAATGATGAAATATGATCCCTATAAAACGAATCCTTATTTAATTTTGTAATGGAAGGAATAAAACCATTGTTCATTGAATATATTATTCTATAACATTCAAGGTAGAACTTGGGAAAATTTCTCCCCTTCATTATTATATCCACATCATCTATATATGCCTCCATAATCTCCACTTATATAGATTTCTGAACAGTCTGTTGAAAAAATCGGATTCCCCCCTTCCTTTACAATTTCTATATCCATCCTTGGAAAATCCATAAATGTTAGATATTTTGTTATCCTCATCATTGATGAGAAAGTGTGGTCCCTTCAACTAAAACAAAAATCAACCATGTTTGATTTCAAAGGGTGGTAAGGTATTGAATAGTCAAGATATTTAATAAACATCAAATGTTTCCTTCAACACATGTTCAACAAATTTGAGTCAAAATACATTAAAATCATATGATCTGTATATATATCACACATTTTTTTACAATGATAATGCCTCCATATATATAATTTAAATATTACCACAACTAATGTAAAATGAATATTTTGGTAATTTTTCTAATGGATTTTCTATCGTTGTGTGGCCAAATATATGGCCATATTGTTTTTGATGAGAACACATCCCAACCCCTTCATAGATGAATAACTATAAATCACAAATATCGATCCACTATAAGGTATGATGAAGAAATTAGTTATTAATAACATTATTTTATGATCATTGAAATTCTATTCACATTCTTCCATCCATAAGAACATAACTCATTTCAGAGGAAAAATGTTTAGTATAATAAATAATGATGAAAAATCATTCACAAAATGTCGATAATATCCAGATAATACAAGAAAACATTTGATATAATTTACCATTCTTGGTCTAGGAAAACATTCAACAACAATCATCTTAGCTGGATTCATAGATATACCCTCCCTTGAGATTATTTTACCCCAAAATGAAAAATTCAAAACCAAAAATTCACACTATGTAATTTTTTAATAAATCATCTCATTTCTCAAGACATTCAACACAATACTAATAGGATGTACATGTTTTCAAATTCTCTTTAATTATACAATAATATCTTTAGTAATGTCTACCGCATGTTGATAAACATAGTCTCTAATGACTCTATTCATTAAATCAATTGAGAAACAAGGGGAATCAGTAAGACAAAAAGGCCTCACTAAATATCCTTAGTGTCCATGCCTTTTATGTAATTCATTCAATGTTATATCCAAGTTCATAACACTTAATTACTGATATATTTAATGAATATAAATCTGGGAAAATTATTGAGCTCGACATGGTTGGTTAAGCATGTCATCTACATGTGGGGTTGGTTATTTCATCATGATAGTGATCTTGTCATGTTCTTAATAATAAATGTAGAGTCTCATTGACATATATTTATTAAAAAAAATTGGTTCAACATGAGGTAATGCACTAATGAGTACAAATAAATTATCATGATTATCTTGTAGTTTATTCTCAAATTCATGAAACATAATTGGGTCCATTATATGAGGATTATTAAAATAGGGTTAACACTTGAAATGATTTCTATTTAAAACTCAACATCATGCATCGATGGGAGAATATGAAGTTATTCCAAAAATAAATCATAAAAATATTCTATAATAGGTTTATACAAAGTGGTAACTTATTCCCAACTAAACGAGATAGATAAAATTTTTCTATAGGAATTAAAACCCATAAGATGGTTGAAATTTCCACAATAAGTTCATATTTATCCTTACATAGAAATATGATCATATATTAAATTGGAATATGAAATTTGGATGAAATTCCTTGGAAATTGATATGAGATCCATATAGAAAATGTAAATCCATTCTAAAAAACAAATGGAGTTAAAATACAAGAATGTTCATAATATTTAGTGGAATCACTTTTGGACTAAATCAAATAGAAGAAGACTCAAAAACATTTGATACTAATATTATGCCATTAAGATTATTCATAGCTAAATATACATATAATTTTTGAGGTGATACAATGATACACCTAAAAAATTATTTATAAATAGAATAGATTGTGGATCTAAAATCAAATATTAACTTTGAATCATTAGATTGGATTGTAAGTGAATCATTAACCATTTCATTATCTTTCTCCACATCTATATTATTGTGCACATGTGATTTTAATTTTAATTGTCCACAAGAGGTAGGTGATATCAGTATTCATCGATAAAACATTCATTTTGAAATTGGTTATAATAATACCCCATTTCCATTCACATTTAGTATTTATGGGTGGGATGCGAATTCTATTTTTCCATTTTATTATTTGTATTATTATATATATTTTTCACAACAATATTTTATTAAACATCCTGATAACCTTATTTTCCACAATTAAATAATTTTTTATTTCTATTATGAAAATTTCCTCCATGTTTCTTTATACATTGTAAGAACAACAGAGTACTCATCTTATTTTCACTATGACTTTTTTAATTTCCCCTAAATTCCAATTTTCTTTTCATTTCAAAACCCATAATATTTACAAGTTAATCCATCCTCCATATAATCATTGAGATTACATTTATCTATTTATTCATAGATATTGATGTCCCTTATGGGTAATTAATTTGAAAGACTTTGTTTTTTTCTACTACAAAATCAATCAACCATACACTAATTTTTATTAATAATTTCATAATATTACGTTGAATGTAATATAAAATTTTCTTCATAGGTACCAACAGATTCATCATATTTTTTAAGCTTAAGGAAGTCATTCTATATCTTTATAAGATGAATAACAGGAATATAATTATTTGAAAATATGTTCTTGAGATCATAAAATTTTATATAGGTAATTTCACCAGTTTTCCATGAATTCTTAATAATGTTAGACCATTGAACAATTTAACTATAAATATAATAAATGTTCATGATTAAATAATCATGATATGAACATTTTAGAACTAAAAGTATATTATTATTAGTATATATGAATTTTCCATTCAATAGTTGATTATAATACCCAGTGAATGAAGGGGGGGTGGATCCTCATTACAGATTCATCAGAATGGTTTCCTTTAATTTGATCAATATCAAACCCTACAAATTCATGTCACAAATATTTTTTTTGATAATGGAATGAATATTTTTTATTCTCGATCTCATAAAATTCATTATCTCAGGAGGACAATCATTTCATTTCCTATCGCATTAAACATTATCATGGTTCCTTAGGGTTCCATACATTGACTAAAACAATAGAGTATAGTATGAGAAATACTATTCATAATGGAAATAGAATATAATCACGATTAATTAAATATAAAATATTAATTCATGATTCGTTAGGTTTTACCCTAGTTTATTCATTATAATTAATAAAACACAGAGATTATAACCTATACTTATACATGTCCTTAGGGTAAATTACAATTTTTTTCATTCTAGATTCTAATGCAAAACTCGACCATTACAATATTACTAACAATAATTTCCCTTACCTTCTATATATAGATATTTAATAATAAAATAATTATATTAATTAAACATTATAACAACAAAACACAAGGACTATTTATGTTTACTATCTTTAGAACTGGGAAAAATAAAAAAATGGATAATAAAAGCTATACATCCTCTCCCAATAATTACATTATAACTTGATACCATTTTTACATATAATACTATGTACCCTCCTACATATCTTAGTGAATAGAATAATAAGAATGTGTAACATCATGTGCTTAGTAAGCATTATCAAGGGAGATATAAATCATATCATAATCATAAAACATATGAATATATACCAAAAAGTTTAAAATTATATCCTAGATATGAAAGATCATGATATCATCTCATGGGATAAATTATAGATCTCATTAATGATCATATTTCTAGAGAGGATAATATAATACAAAGAATTTGTGACAAACACATAATAATAGAAATTCATATCCATATTAGTCAAGGGTTATTTCATTGACCATTATAGTGGGTAAATTATTATACAGAACCAAGTTCACTCCTCATTCGAGCCTTGTATAACTGAACTCCGATTACATTATGTTATAGAACTATATTATTGAAATAAGATCATTTACCATTCAAGACATATCTATCCCATGATATATAAATCATTACCCAATGAATTGGAAGGAGATATAGGTCCCACTAATCGCATAATGAAAACCATAAATATGTGTAAAACAAAAATATAAATCATTCATCATATCAGGACCCATGAAATAAAACTGGTTTCATAGACATCATTCAATCATAACACACCCCGTGGAAAAGAAACTGGTTTCATAAATTCATTCTATAATAAAAATAATAAATCCATTATAATAAAATGTATAATATATTTGAAAAATATCCATATTAAAGTACGTGTATCACAAATTATATTAGCCTATATTGAACATAATTTTGTGATATTACATGAAAATAATATGTCATGAATTTTTAGGAATCCATAATTTATCAATATGCTAATATAAAACATTATTTTTGTACTTTTTAGGATAATCCAACAATTAATTCACAGTTAAAATGAAAAAAAAACATCCTTTCAAACCATATTATAAGAAGTAATACCCAGTGAAAAATTACTTCATACAAATATTTGAGAATTGTAATAATTTTATGGAATTATTTTTTACGTAACATTGAAATGGATAATTAATGTACCCCAATAATTACATATGAATAAATAGTATTTGATAATCATAAGATTGTGAATTATCACTTACATTTCGTCTACGTTACACTATATGTATTATTAATTGATATATAATTGATTTAATATGTCTATTAAATTATTAAACCCCATATTAATAATTATGATATAATATATGACAATATTATCACCCCTTTAACAGTATTTAATTATTACTCGTCTTTGGGGTGTTAATTTCTTTACATTCTTATGCATGTTTTGTTTGTATATGGTTAAGTTCAGTCACAAACAATATATTCTATTAATTTCAATAATTTTATTAAGAAAATGTAAATCATATTATTCATTCTATATATTTATATATTCATTATGTAATGTATACAATGTATGATGAATCACCAAATGTTTTGAAGACGGTAGGTTGTACATACACATGAGTGACGATATCATTCCCTTAATTAAGAAATGTTAATGAATTGGATGTTGTATATGTTATTATATAATAAATATAATTATATAACCAATATAGATAATTTATATTTACACTATTACAACTACCCAAGTAATTTGGAAATGAAAAAATGATTACACCGCGGTGTGGAGACTCTAGTCCGTATGTACGCACACAAGCTGACTTCGTCATTTATAGGATGCATAGAAGGTGGAATATGGCTAATACATAATAATAATAACATATAAAAATATATCTAATAATTAATTTAAAACATTATAATGTAAACAACATTTGTAAATTTTGTAAAAGAATAAATGATTTTTAGGGAGTCCGTAATGGAGATTAAATCTTCTTCAGTGAGCTCCCTCTAGATATCCACTTATGGACACCAGAGTTTCTATTTTGAGAATAATAGAAATGATATATTTTTTATAAATATTATTAAAATTTAAATTGGTAGGGGATATCTAATAAAATATTTTTAATGAGTTGTGAATAACTGAGGGAGGAATTTAACTTTTATAATTTTAGTATGTGACACCTCTAGAATTTATAAAAATATTATTTTATTATAAATCCAATATCATTAAAAATACAACCAATGTTTCATATATTCTGTATTATATGTGATATGGTATTAGTATCATTATAAAGTATGTTTTATATAGTTATTATATTAATTAAATCTTTATCATTTCAATTAGCCATAAGTTAGCTAACACCATTTTTAGATTCGGTAATAAATTATGAAATATTAAAAGACTGTAAATTTTATATATTAGATATCATATAGAGAATTTATAAATTATATTGAATTATTTTAACATTATTATAATTTTATTTTATTATTAATGTATCTTCTATGATTTTAAAATAATTTAATAAAACATTAATTTTCGTAAATATCAGTAGTTTCATTTTTACACTATTCATTTAATTTGATTTTAAAATTTCTAGAAAACTTGTTTACTTAAAAACAAATATATAATTATATCTCTAAGAGTTGTAGTTAATCTAGAATATTTTATGAATGTATTAATTATTTAAATTATATTTATTTTTCTATATTTATTAACATTTATTTGAAATTTTGATTAATAAAATAATTACTTCAAAAAAATTGTCTAGTTATTTAATAGACAGATTTCATTACTAAAATTTAAATATAAAATATCATGATGAATATAAATATTATATATTTTATTATAAAAAATATAATGAAATGTATTTCTATATAACCCTCTTTTAGAAATGATATGATTATTCAAATATGAATGTGAAATATTGATAAATTTATTAAATAATACGTTATAAATATCATAATTTCAACAAAGTTCCCAAAAATTATATATTATTTCATTAAAATATATTTATTATGATAAATTTTTACATTAATATTCATTCATAAAACTCATTTTTTCTCATGTGGAAATAAAAGACTAATTAAAAATAATAAAAATTACATTTTGTGTTTTTATTTCGATTTAATTAATATATAAGACAATTGGATGAAAATGTGTTCATTAAGTGACTTAATTTTGCTCTTTGAGTGGTAAGGGACCAATTTAATTCATATAATAATACTTTTTATGTTTTTAGAGTCATTATTTTGTGTATAAATGTTTATTTTTATCCTAAATTACATAATTTACACATTTTAGTGGAAAACAAATTTACCATTGTTCCACTCAATTTGGGGTAAAAAATTTACATATTTAATAAATCTCTCTCATATGAATCTGACATTAGAATCCATTTTTAAAAACTCAGAAAAAATATTTTTCATAATTTTATATAAAATAGAACTTTTAAAATGCGATGAAATTTTATTTTATCAAAAAATATCCTTTTAAAACATAAATTTATTTTTCTAATAAAATCATTTATAAAATCCATTTCCAAAAAAAAGAAATTTATTTTTAATTTTAATGAATCAATTATTATTTGAAACTAATTGAAAACATAATTTGGTCTTTATGATAATTTATAATAAAAAATATTTTATTTAGTAAATATTTTTATTTCAGTATCAATTAAAACATGATACATAATAGAAAAATACAAAAAAAATATTAGGTAATGTAAATTTTTATATTACTATTTCGATGAATATGTTTAATTTGTCATATAAAAGTTATAAAAGGTTAAATAAATAGATATAAAAAGGGTTCTCCATTTTAAGGTGTTAAGAATATCCTTTTGAGAAATATAACCATTTATTCATAGAATTGTATATATTCTTTTCATATTCCAATACAATATATTTTTTTGAATATCAAAAATATTTTATTGAATATATAAAATAACTATTTCACTGTTATCTTTCACTAATTGATATTTATAAAGTCCAAATAACATAGGGACTATAAAACTATGAATAATTCCAATATATTTAATCAGATTATATTTTTTTCTAATTTACCAATGGGTTATCATGATAAATTTATTAGTTATATATTAATATTTACTAAGATAAATTTAATGTCTTTGTTATAATGGACTTTTTATAATGCCTCATTTTTCATTTAAACTCATAACTTCCAGTATTTAATGCTATTATAGAGTAAAAATTATTTAATGATAAATATTGACTAAAATATATCCTTATTATAATATAGGATATGAAAATAAAATAAAATAACCTCATAATATGTCATATAATGGTGTTATTGTTTAATCCTAAATGAATTTTATTTGATGAAGGTGGAATAAGAAAAAAAATCATGCAGTTAAAAAGTGTACCTATTATTTGGATTATCACCATAGGCCCTTTATGGTTTTTGTTATGAAACAAATACCTCTATAACAAGGGATTATTTTATATGAATTGATTTGGGTATATATTTACCAAAAAAAGGTTTTTATATGTTATAGTTTGAGAAAAAAAGGTTCCTTTTATAATAGATTTTACGTGCCCTATTAAAAGTCATCATATTATTTATTTAAATAAATTAGTTTTAAAATATAAATGAATCCTAAATTATATAACTATGATTGATTAAAATTTACTCATATTATAAAAAGTAGAAATGTTTTGACTATTTTTAATCCTTATAATTTTGTTTTAACCCATCACAAATAGTTTTTAATCTAATTATTGCAACAATATTATATTAATATCATTGTAATAATTATAAATTTTGAAAAGGAAAAAAATACCAAATGGTTTATATTATCAATCATATCCTAATAATATAATAAAATATATAAATTTTATAAATTTTCCAACATTTAAAAATATTTTTTTTATAAAACCAAAATATTTTCAAAAGTATAAAATTTTCATTAGTTTGACATAATTAAATTGAAGAATATAAATAGGATTTAGACCTAATATTTTAAAAAAACACATAAATTTAATTATAATATATTAAATTATTTTTTCACATAAATTATATCATATTATAATACTTATGATATCGTTGATATCATTTTTTTAATAAAGTAAATTATTTTAAAATCTCTTGTGTGAAATCATTTGAGATAAATTTATAATCACTAAAAAATTAAGATAAATTAGAAAAATTCATATTTACCATTCAACTTAAAAAATTATATTATTTTCAAAAAATAACCTCAAGTTATCTCTATTATAAAAATATTAATGTTATTTAAAAAGTGTGTTACATTTTTAACATTCCTATAATTGAAATATTATAAAGGTAATTATCATCTAAAAATGGAAACAAAAGGCTATATGGTTGGCTTCTTGAAGAATATGGATTAGAGATATCCATCAAATAAATTAAAAAAAATTGGTACATTCTTCTTGCAATTATCATAAATTGTTAGCATTATTTTACTGATTTAGTATAACAAGTTGATATGTTTTGAGTTAGATTTTTGAAATTAATATCGTCTTCTTGATATTTTTCATTTCACGAAACACTAAAAATAAGTCATTTAATATTACATCACCATTTTTTTCTTTTTTTCTTTCCAATATCAATTTAAACATTCATTACACTAATAATCAAATTTAGCTTTCTCTACATGGAACACCAAGGTTAGCATATGTTACACACAGGACTAACACTCCTCAATGGATTCTGTAGCACATAAGACTGAGGGTTACTGAAAATAATTAATTTTTAAATGATAAATATTTAATATTATATAAAATATAAAGTAAATTCATTATTATATTATTAACTAACATATTAATATATAATTTTTAATTTATTGGTTACATATTAATTAGAAAATAATATTGGAATTAAATGAATATAATGTTATTGTTTTTATAAAAATATATATTTCTGTGAAAAATATGATTTATTTTCAATAGTAACATTAATTTATAATATTGACTAATATTAAATAAATTTATATTTTATACATTAAAAAAATTTATAACCCTCAAATATATTTGATGGATATAATATAAGTACAATATCAAATTTATTCTTAAAAACATATATTCTAATAAATGTAGTTTTACTATCATTTAATTGTGAACCATTTTTATATCCAATTTTAAAGACATTTATAATATTATATGTAAAAGTAAACTTAAAAATTTAATGATAAAATTTAATATTAAATTATCATAATTTTATTTCTTATTTTCTATAATGTTTCATTTTTTTGAATAGTTATTTTTTTTAAATTTTAATTGAAAAGTGAATTTTCATATTATACTTTCATAAGGATAAATATTATTTTTTATTTTGTGTAAAGTATAATTAGATAGTAATTATTTAAATTAATCTATTATACGTCATTTAATTCAATTTGAGTTTTAAATTTGTTATAAAAACATAACATACTTTTGAATATTTTTTCTTTAAAACCTCCTAGTGTCGTCCCATCATTTGACTTATTTTTAAATTAGTTTATTCATTTTTTGAGATTTTAATTCGAAAAAATGGATAATATAATTTTCATCCCAATAATATTTAATTTATAATAAGGAAAGTTTTTTTATGATGATAATTTCAGGGATTATAAAATTAAGTGAATGTTATTGAAATTAATTGTAATGATTAAGATAAATATTATGTTAATAATGTACAATACCAAAAATTTAAAACCCTAAATGACCATTAATGTTGTGAAAAATTTATTGTATCATAGTTTTTCAGCCATTAGCCTTGAATTATTTTGTTTTTTTGGTATGACTTGTTTTTCGTTAAAATGTTGTTAAACCTAACTTCTTTTCAAAAAATGAAAACTATGTAGTTTACATTCCCTATAAAAGGCCACCATCTCTACATATTAATCACACCAATCAAACCAAATAGGTTAAGAAAATATCCTCCCAGTACACTTATCAATATCCATCCCTTCCTCCCAGAATCATCCCCTTGGTTAAAAATAATTCCATGTATTCCTTTTGGAGTAAACAAGAATCAGTTTCCCGATTAAGAGGTAATGCATTCTCTCAAGATCATTTAAATTATTTTCATTCTCCACCCCTACAAACATTATTGAATGATGGTATAGAAACTCCTATGTAATCAAGATACTAGAATTTTTTAATTCAAAATATTTTACCAATATTTATAAAAACCATCATCTAATGGGAATCGAACATTCAATTTATGTGTACAATGAACTACCACATCACAAAATGATGATGGATAATTTTACTTTACTGCCTCTCATGGTGGAAATTAGGATTGGAAAATATTTTATATATACCATGTATTATATTTATTATGTAATTAATATTATATAATGCTTTTACTAAAAATAAAATTATACATTTCATTTTTTGTTAAAACAATTTTCTCTTTTGAGGATGTGCGGGCTACCGCCCCCCTCAAAAAGATGTGATTCAGTCAAACACTACATTTAATGTCTTATATATGGGGTTATTTAATATATATGATATATATGATATAATAACCAAACAATAATAATGATATATTTAAATAAATATAAAAATATTTCTTTCACTTTCTTTCTTTCAACCCGACAAGTAAATAGAAATAGTGATCACATGTATGTACGACATAACATATATAGGAATAATTTATTCTATTTCTAACTTATATATTATAGGTAATATTATAATACAAATATAATTAATACAAATTATTTTTAAATCATGTTTTACATTATGAAAAGCTTGATATATGTATAATGACCAATGTTATAAGAAAATAATACACACGTGAAAAACAATGTGGATATTACCCAAAGTGAAACCTTAACAAAGAATTATAAACCAGGAAGTAATATAAATCCACAATAAAACAATATATGGTTTTTGGAGTAATAATATTTCTTTTTTAATTATGTATAATAAACGTACATTCATTATATAGTAGGTCTGAACGAGTGTGAATATATTCAAGACTTATGGTATGGGGAAGCAATATCACTTTTTATTTCCATGAGATACATCCATTATTCACCACCCATCCATTGTTTTCATGTGTAATCCTACCATGTATATATTCAATAATTATTTTACATACATTTTTGTTTATTTACATATCCATTTAATTATCTTCCTATCCATGGATTTATGTTTCAAAAGACACAAATTACATATAGTAATTTTTTCTCCATTTTCCTTATTCGAGACACATTCCATGTATGAACCTATATTTTTCCATGAGCTATGTTTAATATCTATTTTATCTTATATAATTAATATAATTTATATCTTTTTATTTTAAATTACATGTTATTAAATTTTGATACATGGGGAGTATGTTCAATGATATCAGGTGGTAAGCGTTTATTAAAGAAATATCATTTCTTTTTGAGATTTATTATGATTATATCTAATTTGATGAAATATTATGATATGTATCTCAAGAAAAATACTGAATTTTATTCACTTATGGTTTTTTCATAATATCATTGTGTATTTGTATCATTTTCCCACTCTATGGTACATAATATTATTAAGGACGTGTTTTTATAATATCTTGGCATTACCTTTCAGTTAATTTTAGAATATGTGTTCAATTGAAACCATGTTTTATAAAATGTTTTAAAATAACATTTATATCTCAATTTATATGTTTTCAAATTGTTCTAAAATAAAAATGTTTTTATTATAATTTGATCCTGATTTTATATTTTTTCAATAAAATGGTTTTAAAAATGATTTCAATCCATCATTATAATAATTCTATTTATTTTCAATGAAAATTTTTCATAAAATGTTTTGAAGAGTTATTTTATGATTAAATGGTATGACATTTTTTAAGAGTCATTTATATTTTTAAGGAAAATGTTTTTCAAATTGTTTTCCAGATTCTTTTATAATCCATCATGGGAAAATGTTTTAAAAATGTTTTTAGGTTTTATTTCTTTTTTTAATTCATTTTCAATGATAATGGTTTTCTAATGTGTTTATGTTTAAAAAATTAATTTTCAAATAATAATAGATGATTTTATCATGAAATATATTGAAAATATATTTCCATATTATTATACATCTAACATGATATCCATCAGTACCAGCCTGTGCTTGCACGGGAATCCTAGCCAGACGGTCATGCAAAGGTGGAGAGCTACTATCAAGATGCAGATGCTGGGGAGGGGCAGTTCCTTGTAGATAGTCTGGTTGAATTCCCTTGAGACCTTCGGGTCATGTAATCTCTTAAGCCTACATGCCATGTAATCTCTGAGCCTACGGGCCTTGTAAGGGTTCCCTCTCATCCCTTGAAAGAGGGGTTATCAAAAATCAATAAAAATGAAGGCCTTTGGGCCATTCAGGCCAATTATGTTTATAAAACATGTTCCCATTACATGGGTTATATTATTTTTACCTCATTCCACTCTGATGGGTTTTATGCTTTTCAACTCGAAATCTTTTAATGGGTTATAATTTCAGGAAGTGAGTGTGATGAAAATTTATCATCATAGGTTATGATGTGTTGAAATTATAATGACATACATTTTATTTATTTAGTTACGATTTGATGTTTTAAAACCTATCAATTATATCGCTCCGCATATGTTGACCTCATTAGTTATTGGAACATGTATAAATGATTTTATAATGATATGTCTGGGACATATATCTATTTCTAATTTATTTTGTAATGATAAATATTTTATGTGCTCAAAGGGTAAATGAGTGGGAATCCCATGCCCAAAAAATAGGGTACATCGTAGGACATCCCAAAGTCTACAACTCTCAATGCCTACATCTGAATATGAAATCAAGTTAAAATCAAATGTTTTGGGATAAAGAAGAGATTGAAAAACAGATCCTTTTAAATATCTAAAAATTCTCTTAACAACAGTTAAATGAGATTCTTTAGGATTTTATTAAAATCATACACAAATTCATAATGAATACATTATATATGTCCTACTAGAAGTGTGATATAATAAACTACCTATCATTCCTCTATATAAATCAGAAATGTATTTGATTTGATTCAAAACATTTCCAAAATCTTTTTGATAAATTTGATGCCGTAAAAAATTTATTTCTCCTATCATACTCATTTCAAATATTTTTTGCATTAACATTCAAAAATCTTGACAAAGGGTTTTATTAGTTGATCCAAAAATAAAATCATCAACATAAATATGAACTAATAAAATATTAGAATTTAGAGTTTTCTAAAAATTGTTGGATCTGACATTCCAATAGTAAAATAATTTTTTAATAGAAAATAGCTTAATCTTTCATACAAAGCTCTAGGTTCTTGTTTAAGGCCATAAAGTTCTTTAGTATGTTTAATAACAGAATCAGGCTTTTGAGGATTTTCAAAACTAGGAGGATGGTCAACATAAAATTCCCCCATTAAATAACCATTAAATAGGAATACTTAACATCTATCTGAAATAACATAATGTTCATCTTAGATGAATCGGATTAAAGGAGTCTTATGGTTTCTAATATTGCTACAGGTACAATGGTCTCATCATAATCAATACCTTCTTCTTTATTATATCCTTTAACTACAAGTCTGGCTTTATTTCTAGTTATTATTCCTTGATCATATTTCTTATTTCTAAAGACCCATTTTGGTCCTATCACAGGATAGTTCTGTGGTCTTTCATCTAATTCCCAAACATCATTTCTTTTGAACTGATTTAAATCTTCGTGCATTTCTATCATCCATCTTCCATCATCTAAAGCATATACTATAGACATGGGTTCCAATAGGGATAGAAAGGAAGATAATTCTACATGATTCCATATATTTCATCCATTTTTTATTTTTGTGTCTAAGTCACATATTATAGTTTTTAAAGGGTGATTACATAGGGTTCTAGTCTATGGAGGTAGCACACTCATAGGTTCTTCAGTATCATGTTATTCTGAATTGTACTGTATCTCATTTATAACTTTTTCAAAATCATTTTTCAAATTCTTAAGCCTCATCTTATTATTAGAGTTAGATTTAACCATTTGATCTATCTTTTTTTCAAAGGTATCATATTCATCAAATTTCACATGAACTGATTCATTAGTAATCCTTTACATCTTATTATAGACTCTACAATATTTGGAGGTAGCTGAATATCCTAAGAAAACCCCTTCATCATATTTTATATTGAACTTTCCCAGATTGTCCTTGGTGTTCAAGATGTAAACCTTGCGTCCAAAAACATTAAAGTAATTTAGTTTGGGTTTTATATTATTCCAAAGTTCATAGGGTGAAATTTTCAGAATTGGTCAAATTAAAACTCTATTCATTATATAACAGGTTGTTCATACATTTTTTTCCCAAAAATAGGTAGGAAGATTGTATTCATTTAGCATAACCCTAGCCATTTCCTGAATAGTCCTATTTCATCTTTCCACAATTCCATTTTTAGAGGTGTTCTTGGTGTAGAGAAGTTATGTTTAATACCCATATTTGAGCAGAATGAATTAAATTCCTGAATCTCAAATTCTCCATCATGATTACTTCTTAATGAAATTATTTTAAAACCTTTTTCATACTGAACAGCTTTACAAAAAATTTCAAATAAAGTAGAAGCGCCATTTTTTAATTTTAAAAATAAAATCCATGTAAATATATAATAGTCATCAACTAAAACATATACATATGAATTAACAGCCAAACATGCTACACTTGAAGGTCCAAACAAATCCATATGGATAATTTATAAAGGATTATATGTATCAATTCTGTTAACAGATTTTAAGGATGATTTGTGTTTTTTCCAAGTTGACATGCATCACAGATTATGTCACTTTCACATTTGAGACTAGGAAAATCAAAAACTAATTGATTCTTAGATAACATATGTAAAACATATACATTACAATGTCCATGTATCCTATGCCTGATCCAAGATTAATTAACATTACCAGTTAAGCAATTTACTTGTTGTTTTAACAGGGAATTTAAATCCAAGGTATACACATTGTCTGTTCTAGGTGCTCTAAATTTAAGCAGTTTATTTTTGAAAACAAAACATCAATTTTTAGAAAAATAAACAACATAAGAATCATCACATATTTGAGAGATACTTATCATATTTGGATTCAATCCTTGTACATAAATTACTTTTTTAATTGAGATAACTTCTGGATCTCCAACAATTCCAATACCAGTGATATTTCTTTTTGCATTGTGACCAAAAGTAACAAGACCACCATATTTTTGAGTAAGTTTAGATAAGATTGATGAGTTTCTATTCAAATGACTTGAGAAGCCACTGTCCATATACCATATGTCCTTTTTGATTTCTTGACCTACTCCCTCATCTGTTTCTTCCATAAAACACATGTTAGCTTTTAGATTTGGATATCCCTTATCTGAGTCTGATTCTGAAGTGCAACTAGAGTCTTCATATACACTGCACAAAGCTTTCATAGCCTTCTTGTATTTATGATCATAATCAATTATTTTAAAGAATATCATTATCTTTTATTGTTTTAGATGAGGATAGCCATGTCTGATATGACCCATTTTAATGCATTCATAATATCTGACTACCATGTCATCACTTTTGAACGATTTTCTAAATCCCGTATTCTTTCTAAAGAATTTAGTGAATTTTCAAGCTAGCTGGTCCAATTCCACATCTGAATTAGATAATTCAAAACTTTCTGATTTCTATTTTAAACATCACTTCAGTTTTCTATTTTTCCTCTATGTTAATGCTTCCACAGCAGTGTTAGATCTTTTGATAAGAAATTTATGTTCATTTGATTCATATTCCGTCGTAGCTTCATAAAACATTAATGTTCTAATCAGTTCTCACATGGTTAAATCTTTGATAGTTATCAACTGTCTGATTGCTACAGAGATTCCATTCCATTTAGTAGGAAGTACCCTCAGTACTTTAAAAGCTTGACCAGCTTGTTTAATGTGATATCCCAAGGATGTTTATTGACAATCTCTATCAATATTCCATTCATCTGATTAATACTCTCACCTTCAACAATTATTAAAGTATCAAATTTAATCTTAGCAGTTGCATATCTTATTTCTCTGTTATTTTTAGTTCTTTCATAAGAAATGACAATATTTTTCCACATTTCATATGATGTTGGTCATTTAGATTCTATGTTAATTTCATCAGGTCCTAGACCACATATAATTGCATGAATTTCCTGTGAGTTCTTGTCATATTATTCTTCAGTAGCTGTACTCCATGTTTCAGGTTTTTATGGTATTTCATATGGAGTCAGAATCATAGAATATACTCTATATCCATAGTTTTTTAGATAAATAATCATTCGTGACATCCATCATCCATAGTTTTATCCATTGAAGAAATGTTCTCTCACCATAAGCATTCCCTTTCTTATATCAGTAATCTTGCTCTGTGTATAATCACTTTCAGCTTGTTAAAGATTTATCAGAATGATCAACCTCTGATACCAATTGTTGGATCGAATTATATCAAATATAAGAAGAGGGGGGTGAATTGTTTCTTTTCACAAATCATTGTGAGATTCTGTTCTTCCATTTAACATTATTCAGATGAAAAGATGAAGTGGAAAGTTAAATTTCAGAGACACAGGATGTATAGTGGTTCGGGGAACAGAAGGCCACTTTTGAACCCATTATTGGTTTTATGTTCAAGGGGTTCCATTTATGTAAAGTTATGAACTATTGAAAAACTAGAAGTCATAATCACATGCCAATGACAAATACATGCAAACAACAATTTAAACATTCACACCTGGTTCTCTTGTAAATTCACATCCACCAAAAAGAATTTGTGAGACCCGTCGAAGTATTGGAACCATCCAAGCCTCGAGATACAGCCCCCAAACGTCCCCAAAACCATGAAACTACAACTTCACAACAATTGAGGATCCCACCACCATTCTTTCCACCCCATAAACGTCAATCAGAACAACCATACATACTACCAAGACTGAGCAAAGGAGTTTCAAGGTTCAAGCACACCATTAATTAAGTTTCCTTTTTTTCTTTGGTTAACCTGGGTGATCACACATGGGTTGTTGTTCAATGGACATTCATTTAATCGGATTAGTCTACATGATTATCCAAATTCCATGTTAATCCATTGAATAATCATAGAGGAAATGGGTTCATTAGTGAACAATGATTAACTACCAACGGCCATGATTTTCAGTTGTCATAAGACCATTAATTTCACAATATAATAATAAAGGATAAGGAAATATAGCAGAAAAATCGATCAAAGCCCCCCTTAATTCTATAAAAGTTCATTTTTTATCTTCATTAATGTTTGGTTTCATAAATCCCATTGAAAAAAATAGCATACTAACCCCGCATGAACCACACTAATGCGAGATACAGGAAAACCCTACCTGGATGATCAACAATTGATGTTTTCCTCCACTCCCAATAGCTGAGGATGCATGGCTTACAGGGGAGGAACTCCGGGGACTCCAAGGATGAGCAGAAAAGCTCTAGCACAGGCGCAACACAAGCCTCAAGATGGAGGGACTCCGAACGCACCAAGGAGAAGAAAGAATACTATCCAAGAAGAATAAGGATAAATTCTAGCATTATATAAAGATGAGATCCCATTGTTTTGGGATATGAAATTTTGAGCGGCTTTAAAGTCTTCTTGTGGTTTCCCACACAGTTGGGGCGGTACACACAATGGGATTAATTCTTATTTAATTAGTCCCATCAGGATGGGGGCCATAACTATTGTGCATTAAATGTTTTCCTTTAATTATATTAGAAACAGACAACATGGGTGGAACTAGAATGTACGAGGAAAGGTTGTGACACCATCAAAAACCACACATTTTGGCATGTCAGTGTTCGTCCGGTTCTTAGGTTTTTTAGATATTATTTATGGGCATTAAATGTATTTGTAAGGGGTACTAATATTATTTTATGTCAAATGTTATGCTATGAGAGTGGAACAGGAAAACCCGGGAAAATGGATAAATAACTAAGGGGTGAGGATATAGTTTCACCGTCATGGTGCCACCCTCACGGTGCCACCGTAACTGATGTGTGACCATCACGATGCCACCATAACTGGTGCCACCGTCATGGTGGAGCCATGTTTTGGTAATGTACTGGGCCAAGAGTGTCCGGTCCATTATATTATACCATGCATATCAATGACCATAATCATGATTAATGGAATAAATTAAAGAATTCCATATGAAATGAATCATAATATAATAAAATTAGCATAATAAATTTAACTATTTCATACACTTAAAAATCAATTCCTTGCAAGTCAAGGGTCATTCCAAATAATATCACAATGGCATAAGTTTACTCTCTAGACCGTCGTAGTATCAAATGATATCTCCAAAGATTATAATATAACACATATTAATTTAGAAACTCAATTCCATATAACATTACCTCCTTGTACTACTAAACAGATTTCAGTCATCATTCCATTTCTATTTTACTAAACAGAGTTCAATTTTCATTTCATTCCTATCTATCTAATGAGAGATAAATAATTATCCAATGCATTGTAGGGTGATATAAGTCTCCCAATACATTGGTTATAATATAGGATTTTCATTTTTTACAACCTACCAACCTACTTATTATTTAAACCATAATTATGGTTTACACATTAGAATAAGTTATTCATTGTATCAGAACCCAAGTCAATAAATTTTTTTCATAAATGTTTTATCTTAACATAACGCATGGATATGAAATTTGATTCCTAGATATCATACCATCATAAACATAAACCAACTATGAATATAATAATGATAATATATTCGAATAATATCCTATCATAAATTTCATGTACATTAAAAATGATATATTAGATGGAAAATAATTATAGGATAGCACATAATATAAGTTATAATGGAAAATAAGCTTCACATGTTGAAAATCAGATTTTAAATCTGGTAAATTTAAAATGATTTTTTTAAACATCATTTTATAATTTTTGATGAAGCTTAATGTCATTAACTGTTTATGAGAGTGGGAAAATGTTATCATGTAATAAAATTTAAAAAAATCATTCCTTATTAATATTTTAAAAATAAAAAAATTAATTTTGGAAAATAATAATAATAATATATAAACATAATATTTTAAAATATAATTTTTATTTGAAAATTAACATGAAATAATGAATAGAGAATAGAAATAAATTTATTGAAATTTTTTTCCAAAAATATTTCATCGAAGAAAAATATAGTTTTATGGAATATTTTAAGAAGATAATTTTTAAAATAATGAAACACATATATATCATATCACTAATGTGAAAAATAATGAAATGAGTTGAATATGTTCATTTTATATAAGAAAAAATAATAAAATTGCAAAAAATCATATGAAATTCATAATTTATTTCACCAATAATCACAACATGACATAATCAACAATGAAGATGTCTAACCCAATGAATAGAAATTAGATTAAGAATTCACTTACAGATTTATAATATGTCGAATAATATTCCCCATAAAAGTAATAATATCCATTAATATATTTAATTCCATGATGATAATGATTTTCATGATATGACATATAATAGAGAACTACACACACCACAAAAATGAATGAATTTTTGAATATTGAATATATCATAAGAAAGTAAATTTTAGATAGTTTACCCATTAATGCGCACTTCCTTTCAGTTTTTATTACATTAAAACCCTCTATAAAAGATTAAACAATGATATTAATTCATCTCATAACCTTAATTTTTAATACCTTATATGATACTTGTTTGAAATATTACAACCGATTCGTTAACAATATTTCAGGAATCTAATTATTTTTAGTATGATCGTTTCGTTGTTTCCTGGTTAGTTTTCATGTGTTTAATTATGGATTTTTAATTAAAATGGAAATAAATAACTAGAAGTGAAATTATGTTTTAATAATAATTTGATATAGTTTCATATTGTTGTATATATAATTTTTATCTCTTATATAATGATAATTCATTTCATAAAATTGTAATGAAAATTGTTTAGATTATTTTTCAAAACAATTTCCAACCATAAAGACATATTATTATTTTATTTAATTATATATATATACTTATCATGAATTATTATATAATTAAATATGTATAATTTCGTTTAACATGAATAATATTATTAATGACATCCTTAAATTTGGTATTGCAAAACCAATAATCATTACTCATGGATATGATTATCCTTACTAGTAAACATAAATTTATTTTATACACATGTTAATTGAGTAATTATTCATTGATTTTTGATAGGGTGAAGATAATTTAATCAATGAAATGAAATTATGTGATATTTTTTGGGAATATTAACTATTGAATACCTCCTCCTTGAAGACCCCATTAATGAATACTGAATTGTTTGTTGGATAAGTATATAGAAAAAATTTTCTATGGATATTGGGGATTAACTGTTTTGGTAGGTTTTTTTTAGATTCAAAAATTTTTATGATCAAGGGTATGTTAAGATGTGGTATTTATACTTGAGTAGGGTTGGATTTACGTGATTAAAATATTACTATTTTATATTTACTGTCAATAAAAATTGGGTGGCATTAATTCCAAAGAACAATAGTGATGATTAATGTTTTAAAAGATGGTTAATGTCCTGAAACAAATCAAATACCCTTTTTTGTTTTATTTTTTATATTTTTTTCATCCTTTTATCTTTAACAATTTTTATTATTTTACCAATTCTACAATAAATATAATTTTTTATGTATTAATTTTTTTATACATAATAATGAAAATTAATTTATATCATATTTTTGAAATACATATTATAAATATGGAAAATATTTTTAGAAATTTAAAACATGGAATTTCAAAAATAACATTTTAAATTAAACCATAAAAATTCAATGAAATCAATTTTTTTTGAAAAAACATGCTTATATCCGAAATTGTAAACATGTACCAAAATAATTTATAAATTTTGTTTAAATGTAACTAATTATTTTATATATATCTATAAAATATATTACTTAATCTTATATTAATTTAATATCATAAAATAACTTATAAATATAATAAAAATTAGGGCTTTATTGAAATTAGTATTTCTCTAATAAACAGTAAGAAACTAATTTTCTCATTAAATCCTTAAAATGAATCCTAAGATAGTTTTAAACATTCAAAATCCATAATTTTTTTACATTTAATAATATTTTTTATCAAAATTTTTGAAATGTTGTTTATATTTATTTCCTCATTGAAATAATAAAAATTTTATTTTTATGAAATCATTCATTTAAAGAAAAAATAACTTTACTAAAAATTATGACTTATTTTCTGTAGCACAAATTAATATATTAATATCAAATTTTACAATTTTATAAATAAATATGTGGTTAATATTATTCATTCCATCCAATTTAATGGATTTTTATAATAGTTATGTTAAAAAATAATATATTTTAAGTGATCCTTTAAGCTCAGTGTTTCATGAAAAATATTAGAAACTCATCCAATGTTCAATTTATAACATTTTATACATGGTTACTCTAATGATGCATCCAAAAAATTCAAATCCAAAACCTATGATTAAATGTTAATAAATTTTCCACATCAACTAATTATTAATACCTTAAAAACATGATTTATATCATAATTTGAACACATCCAATATATGAAATTCTCAATCATTTAGTCTCTTAAAACATGGTAACAAAAATAATTTCCATTAATACTTAGTGAAAATATTCATACATTAAAAAATTGACTCTTTCCTGATAGTATAAATCCTAAAATTCAATAAAATCAATCCAAAAACAACCATATATTAATATTACTAATCAGTTAAAAATTCATTCTTACTATAAAATTTAAATTATAACTATCATTCATCTCTTTATATAATCATTTTCTTAAAATAATTCACATTTTTTGGGCTATCCTTTCATTATTAGAGTGTTTCTTAAAAATATCACCTTACCACCACAATCACTTTTCATGGTTAAAAGTATCATTCAGATGATTACGAAAACAATATAATGGAATAATATATAACATTTTCATTAATATAGAATTCATTTATAGAGTTATAGTCTCATTATATTATACAAAAGGATAGAAAATAATATTTTAATTGTTTTCACACATACAAAATTACAAATGAAATTACAAACTGTGGATTGGAGAATAAATGCTCCCTAATTAAAATGATTTTCTTTTTCCAATGTGATTTAATAATAATTTCCTTTTCCCATTTCAATTTGAGTGGTATTTTGGTTCATCCTCATTATTACCCTTTGAACTCTGTCATTGATTATAATAATAATAAAACTCTTTGTATTTAAAAGAGTGATGTTTTGATGGTGACTTCCATGAAAATATCTCTATATTCATATCATATACTTACAACATCGCACAAAATTTTCATTTAGTTAGCTAAGTTCATTCCCTTCTACAATGGAATAATTCTCTATTTACCCTAAGAAAATTTCCACCATATTTCATTCCACATATTGAAAATAATGGAAATCCTATATCATTATATCCATATTTTTTATAATTTCTTTTTAAATCCATTATTTTTACTTATCAAAACCATCAGATTAATTTGTGCCTCCGATTTCTAAATCAATCATATATGAACATAAAAATCATTCTTTTAGGTAGTTAAGGATGCAACAGTTAATTCCCTTCAAATACATGGCATTATGCCACCAAATAATTGATATGTTTTATGTATAAGAATGATAATTAAACCATTGACCTTCATTTAAACCCATGTAAAATTGTCATCATATATACCAATGGATTATTCATCCTATTGATTTAGCTCAGGATACTCATTTTCTATATTGTTTTTTCCAATGCGAGGTATGTACATTGTGAGAAATATACTATTAAGATTATCCCATTAAATTGATTCAATGTTTTCAAATTTTTCATATTTATGATAAGATTATACCATTCAATATCAACGTAATCTAGATTATAAAAATTTTGTGAAATATTTTGTTGTCCTATAAAATGATGGAAAAAATAATTTTCTTATTGTTCTTGATACACCACTTAGATGCTAATGGATTTGAATATCCACTGAATGAATGATATTGTTTCCTCATAATGGACATAATAGAATATTTTTCCCTCATTTAATCATTTTGATTCAATTTATGATTACTATATTGTGATATTATCATAATAAGATATTTTATTCTCGTCCCATAATATTTAATTTCATTGGAGTAATTTCATTTCATTTCACATCAAATTGTGTTTTACAACAATTTTTTCATCTTCCAACCATGAAATATAACCAAAAAAATAGTGTAATATGTAGTAATCATACTGCTAAAATTAAAAAATCCTGGGAAAATACATTTAAAATCTTAATCAATTAAATCTAATATTCAATCAAAATTTAATCATGATCATTACAAAAAAATAAGATTGTAACCCAGTAATTATTTTTGGCTCTTAGAAAGGATCTCTCATCCTAGTTTCAAATGGTAGACTAAACCATTATCTCATGACAATTAAATCATCCCATAATTTTAATTGATTTATATTTCAACTCAATATATAAATATAAATTATAGAACATAAAAACCTATGCCATGACTATATGGGTTTATAGTCATTGAAAATATGGAATCAAAATAAATTAATCCAAAATAACCAAAATATTCTCCCTATTATTCAATCATTCCTAGAACCATTTTCAAAAATAAGACATTATAATATTTTATATACCCTTGGGAAATGAATCATATGAAAAGGGTGAGATAAGATTCTAAGTGTAAATAATTGAGAAAACAATCATATCATATATATAACGGAATAACAATATAGAATTTCAAAATTATACCATTCATATCAAATATCGTAATAATAGGTCATGGAATAAATCATATATTATAACATGAAAATAATCATATGTGAATAACATCTTCATAAGACATGGAATTGTGGTGTACACATAAGAATAGAAAATATTTTACTTTATGGTCAATTTTATTTAATTAGACTATCATTGTGGAATCTGTTTACACCAAATAGCACCATCATAGTGAATGTTCACTTCCTGTAAAATCACAGTGTAAGAATACTCTTATAACTAGTTTCACTACCCATCCTAATCCTACAATATTGTCCCAATTTATCACTCTATTAGAGTCTTATTTGATATAACTGAAATCAATTCCATGTTAGTACTATATATTATGTGAGATATAAATTATTACCCAATGAATTGTAGGGAGATTTAGGTCCCACAAGGATTTAATTATTATGCAAAAAAATACATAGTTGTAAATTAACCATCACCACATAATTAAAATATACATTTTCTTAGTAAATAACATTTATTATTCATTGTATTATAACATATGTAATTAAATGATTTGAATATACAATTTATCATAATGACACTCAAGGAAAATAAATATATTTCATATTGGTTATGTCATCAATACATAAACACTATAAATAAAAGGAATAATGATAATATTCTAGAATAATATCTCATGTAAATATTATGTTTCATCATATATTATTTTCCTAGATGAAAAATAGTTTTTAGAGATAACAAAAAATATACTTCTGTAAAATAACCTTCCTATTTTTAAAAAAATTGTATATTTGAATTATTAATGAAACCATTTTCTATGAAAATAATTGTGTATTCCTATAAATTAATCACTAAGGTTATTAGTTTTTTTGAATGACCTAAAATCCACTCTTTGTGTATGATTTAAAAAATCTTCATTTATTATTCTTATTAGAAAATTTAAAATTATTGATGTTTAGAAAATGAAACAACTAATCCATTGATACCATTTATTGAAAATAAAAAATTATGTAAATATTTATTTAAAAAAATAATATTTCAATACTATATACATTTTCAGACTAAATATTAGAAAAACGTATAAGTGAAATTTCAATATAAATTTCTTATCATTGATGTGATTATTAACCAAAGAAATCATATATGGGTACCAAATATAAATCAAAATAACCCCAATGGATACACAACATATATGATTCAATATCCATTTAACAAAAAATCATATCAATCCATAATTATTGTAGGGGAGGATTAAGCTAACAAATGAAAATTGAGTCAAGAATTTCTTAATCATTTATAATTAGTCAAATTGTAAGAACATGAAAATAACAATTACAAATTGAAACATTAAATTAAATTATATTTTTAAGATATGTTAATGATTTGATATAGAAAATATCAGTATATACCCTACAAAGAAGATTTAATTTTTTAATAAGAAATATTTCACATAAAAGTAAAAGTGAGGCATGAAATTCCATACATCATGCTTCTTGTCAGATTATCCTACATTATCCTTTTTTATAAAAGATTAATGAATGTTATTAATAAATTATGAAACCATATTAATATTTATAATTCGTTATAGGATTATTTTATGAAATCTTTCCACATATTTAAAAATAATATTTCACTGTTTTTATTGTTTTCAGTATGTTTGAATCATTGTTTTGTGGATTATTTACATGTGTATAATTATGGATTTGGTGGAAAATTTTAAATATAACAGCATAAGTTATTTGATATTTTATTAATGCAATCCCATATTTTTAAATGATCCCATATATCACTTTTCATTCTAATGTGAGGATGATTCAATTGATAAATGTTTTATCATATATCTTATATTTAATTGGGTGTATTTTCATCCCATAATGAACTAATTTTTTATTTAATATTATATATATATATATATATATATTGGATCCAAAACATGAAATAGTATATATTATTAAATTTAAAATACAACGTACCAAGAATAATAATTGTAATTCCATCACTGATGGATGTTATAGAAAACATAAAATCAATATCCACAGAGATGATTAAGTACTATAATAAGGATAATAGTTTATTTTCATATAATAAAATTACATAATAATAGATAATGATAAAATTGGTCCATTAGAATGAAAAAATTATAGCCTAAACATGAGAATTGATTTATTAATAATTGATTGATGATGGACTTGGACATAATGTAAATAAATAAATAAAATTAAGTGAAGTGGTTTCTGATAAATACCTCTTGAATATTACCACCTTGAAAGGCCTCTTGAGGAACTCGAAAGTTTTTGTTTGGTGAGAAAACAAAAAAAAATGGATACAAATAGTGTGTATATGAGATTATTTTACAAATATTTATGGATATTCATGTATTTTTAGGATAAGGGGGTGGTGAGGGTGGTATTTATACTTTAGGAAGGCTGGATTTAAGTGTTAAAACAATGATTATCATATATACAAATCCCACCACATTTGGGTGGAATAGATTCCAATAAAGTTGGTTGTTGATTATTTTTTAATTGATTTTAATGATTTATAAACAAATAATACATCAATTTAAAGTTATATTCATTATTAATTTTATTTCATTTCCATTTAACATTAATCTATTTAATTATTTAAGCTATACCACAATAAATTTTTTTTATGATGGAATGTTTTTATTCATGTAAATGGGATTTAACCTTTACATGAATGTTGAAAACCCAATTAAAAATATTTAATATTTTATAAAATAATATAAAAACATTATATTAAATGTTAGAGTAAAAATTAAATTGTCAAAATGTAATGGAATATTTTTTTTGTACGAAATGGTTTTATAATACAAAAAAAAATTTACATTTACAAAATTATGGTATAATTATTTTTTCTGATTAATTAATTATATATATATTTTTTTAAATTACATATTTTACTATAATATACGTATAAATTAATAAATTTAATTCTTAATATAATGAAAATAATGGTATTATAAAAATTAGAATTTTTTTACTAATCACTAAACATAATAACATTTGTATAATTTACCAAAAAAACACATTATAATATAATTATAACATGATTAATCCAAAACTGAAGTTAATTTTATTAAAAAAAATTCTAAAAGTTTTTTAAAAAAATATATTCATTTTCATCATTGAATGAAAAAAAAATAGATTAAAACATTTATTTGTAGAATAAAATGAATTTATAAAATATTAATATGTTTTATTACTAATCCTAAATTAATACATTTACAATGTTTTATGAAATAAAATATTTCATCATTTGGATAATAATATTCATTCCCTCAAATTTAACTCCCAATTTATACTATTAATGTTAATGAAATTGATATATTTATGCAGTTTGTTTATGATTGTTATTTCATACAAGAAGAGATATCAAATACCTTAAATTTATTAAGAAAAATACATACCATAAAATCATGGTATGAAAAAAATTTCAAAGTCACATTAATAATGAAATAATGTATTATATAAATTGAATATTCAAATAATAGATACCACTGTATTATTGGAGAAGAGATATTTATTATTTCCAATTAATTTGATATGAAACATTCAATTTATGAATTTAGTATAATCCCCTAAAAAATATTTATTTTGATGTGAGTGATCTAATCAATGGTAATGAATATATAATTATATGGTTTTTGATATATAGTATCAAAATAAGGTGTATAATTTTAAAATCCCAAAAAAAATAACGAAATATGACATTTTCATATTTATTAATATTTTTGAATTAAATATTAATTTTAATTTAAATGGCTTTTTGTGATCGATGGCATACTCAATACACAAAAATGAGTTTCTTTGAAATAGGAAATTTCACAATAATAATATAATATTATTATTTTATATGGTAGTTAACGCCTTGACGCTGTAATGGAACTAATAAACATAACTAACTAAAATTTGATTATACATGTTTTTTAAATGTTTTTACATTTATCCAATAATAGTTAGAGGAATAAAAGGAAAATTAATCTAATTTTAAGCATAAATACTCTAATATTCTTTAAAAGGTCGATATAACACCTTTTGATAGAGAAAACTCATTAAATCTAGTTTTGGTAACTTCTATATGATCAATTGGAGAAAATTAAATTCTTCTTTAGAATCAGAAAATCAAAAATTACTTTGTGTTAATTTTTTCTATTTTTCTGATAAAAATCATTTTATAATGAATGGTGAAAATGATGTATTTTAATTCAAATTTTTTATAATATAATTTATTTATATGGTTATGTTATCATTTTAATTGGGTTTAAAATATAATTAGATTATATTTTTACCATTTAATCCAATGTTGGTCATTGGAATTTATTTCACTTTGAAATTGGACATAAACTAGTATCAATTTTTTATAGTTATTGTTTCTTAAAAGAACACTATTCGATTTGACAATGGGGATTAATTTTAAATAAATTAATGAAACATTCATGTTTGTAATTTGGTAAAATGGATATCTTTTTTTTAATTTATAATATAAAATATAGCTTAGTCACAATTTTTGGTATTTTTTTTGAAAAATATAAATTTTTTATAAATACTGACTCCACTTAGTAGTAGTTAAAAAAACTGACTTTTCATTTAAATGATAGTTTACTGCTTTAGTGAATTTAATTTCAAAAATACAACATACATGGTTGTTATTAGTATGAAAACTATTGTTCAATAAGATGAAAATAATTTTTGGTGAATATTAACTTTTGAATTTTATGTACTGCGGTTAAAGGTAAATATGGTAATTCAACATAACAAGAATATTATAATAATAAACACTTACCATTACACTTGTCTTAAACATATTGGATTAGTAATGGACAACCATGGGCATCCTTCGGTCGATTTTGGGACCCCATTGAGCCACTTAAGAGTTACAAGGGCACATTATTTAAATTTACTTAATGTAATGACAAAAATGACATAAAAATATCTTTTATTAAATAAATTTTTACATAGGGTTATATGACTTATCTTTTCGACTATAAATATTATTTTGAAATCTAAAACAATTTCCAACATCAAGTAATTTTATTTATAATTTTTAGAAATCATATAAATTAAATTATTTATGACACAATATTGATACAATATTTACCTCAATAATAAATGATTTAAATAAATAAGATTATATCTAATAAAAAAATATTCAAAACATGTCCAATTATTATTGGATTAATTCATTTTTAACATGAGTCATCTTTACATAGAATTTCATGTGTTTTAGACCTTTTGAAAATGAAGATAAAGTTCTAATAAAATATCATTATTAGACTTTCCCAAGGCTCCCCTTCTCTCCCTTATAAAAGGACAGAACTTCTAAACCATTCCTCACACATCTCAATCCGTATGGATCGTCCAAACCCAGAACAAATAAGCTCTGAATATCCCTCTCCATCTCTTATAATCCTTACCATAGGCATAATGCACTTAAAGAAGTCCTTTTGGTTGAAACCAAAGGGAGTTACCCGAATTATTGCTCATGGTTTCTCCTAGATTCTTTTGTTTTATTTTGTTTTATGTTACTTCCCCAACCCCATAAACTCTTTTTGTTAATATATTTTATAATAACTCAAGTATCATAAATATACAATTTTCTTGTGTTTAGAAGGATTCAAACCAAACCTACACACACCTACGTCTAATGGGAAAGAACATACTGTTTCTATCGACGGCGAATTACTGCATCACGAAACGATGATTTTTCAAATATCTCAAACAACCTCTCATGGTGTCCATTATTATGGAACTATATTTATATATGATATATATTTTATTTATATTATTTATATTCTTTTTTATTTTTCATTTATAGAATACCTTTATAGTTTCCATAGTGGGTAAATATGATAATCTCATATGAGGAAGTGCGGACTACCACACCCTCAAAGTGATATGACTCGTTCATGCCATATGTGGAATGTATAAACGGTAGATTTAATGAAATTATATATGATATTATACTTGATTTATAATATAAATATGAATAATTAATTTTTCATTCCATTATAATAATAAATAGAAATGGATGTAGCGTTCATGGGTACGTACCGCTTACCGTCTCCATGAACAGTGCATTTCAGTTCTTATCTTCAAATTTCATGTAAGGTTATAAATAAATAGATATTATAGATATATTTTATATATATAGAATCTAAATCATGAATATCGTTATGGATATAATGATCTTTTTACCACTTGAACAACTTGTAATTATAAGAAGCCCATTTTTTACTCAAGTACCAAATATCGACAAAATGACCATTATTAACATAAATTATTTCATAATGTATATAACCTAGAAATAATTTATGTAAAAGGAATAATAAACATAAAAAAGGTTCTTATGAAATTATAAATTAACATTAGTTTATTATTCTGAAGATTAAAGAATGAACGGGTCAAGTCGGACACGATGTAAGGGAACTTTTTAACCCAATTTCAATTCATTGGGTTAATCTTCTAATTTTTTATTATGTAATTCTATGATTAGGACCTATCTTTAATTTATAAATTATTTATGTGTATTTATATTTAATACACATAATAGATCTATTTTATTTAAAAAAAAGATCGTTCTAAGGGACTTCGTCTCAATCTCCTTTCATTGAGGCATATTTTGTTTTAATACAAGAATTTTTTATATGCTGTATAAACACATTTGACATTTAATTCCATTCAAAGGGAATGTTTTTCTGCAAAGTGAATTACTAAAAAACCAAAAGAAAAATTTCTTTAAAATTAATTGGTGACAATGACATTTCCCCCACTATGAGTATTATTTAATCTTTGGATTCCTTAATAGGCCACAATGTTTTTAAAAGGAAAATAAATATTATATACTCTTTTATGTATTTTGGTATTGAAAATGGTTTTTATAATGGATTTTTTATGTAAAAATATTTAAGCTATATATTTTTATTGAAATGTAAAAATGTTTTCATTCCATTATATTTTCTTTAGGTGTTAGGATTTTATTATGGTACTTGGACATTTGACTGGTGGTTACTTGATAAACGATATGACGGGTGGTTCCATGATAAACCAAGAAAGCTGGTTAAGTTATATCCTCTAATTCATTGGGTATGGAAGTTGGATATATTGATATTCCATTTAGTGATATGTGTGGAAGTCGACTGTATGGTTATTCCATTTATGTATTTTCATGTCCCAAGTTACCTTTATATGTTATGTGTTCTTTATATGGGTTTTATGGTAATATTTTTGTTTACACAAGCGTAAGAAATGATCATTTATTTTGTGAGGAATATTTACAACTTCATTATGGTTAAAAGTATTACTTATGATAATGTATAAATTTTTTAATTGTTGTTTTGAAAAATTAAAAGTTTTCCTTCTTTGTGTATACATTAGTGAGTTTTTTATGCTCATCCCATGTTTTTAATTGTTTTTCAGAGGTCATAAATTTGAATAGGGTCAATGATGGGATCAAGGAAAAGTCATGTTGTTTAAAACAAAAAACTAGTCATGACACATTTTTTCAAATAGTTTTTATTTTGTGAAAAAATGGAAAATGTATAGATGTGTCTACATGTAATATTAAAGTTGTTATTTATATGTTATGACCTAATTATCTAAATATCTAAACATGAAAAGATACTAAATGCGAATTATTCATTTAATTCATGATTATGTAATGTTTATTTCTGGGTCCTTATAGTTAGTTTCATAGGTCGGTTTAGATAACTTCAGGAGTTATGGTATTATTAAATTAAGATCCATTAATTAATTTTTTACAAGAGTGAAGTGATATAGAAATTACATATTAACATGTTTCTTAAACTATGATATTCTTGCGTTCAGAATGGTTTTCCATATAGAGAACAGGGCAACTATGATGGGAAGGCATCAGGGGGAAGACAACCTTCCAAATCGGCAACCTAAGCAAGTTGGAATCGGAACTGAACAACTGGTTGCAGAGATGGAACAATCAACTCATGTTATAAATGGTTGTGGTATCCATGCACGAGATCAGCCAAATCAACTATTGAGGAACATGTCAGTAATAGAGCATTTCATGAGGCAACATCCCCTATCATACAGAGGATCATCTGACCTTGTGCTAGAAGAAGGGTCGATCAATACATTAGAAGAGATTTTTGATTTCATGGGGTGTTCAGAACACCAAAAGGTTAGTCTTGCTGTTTAGCATTTTGAATGTGAAGATGATCCATGGTGGTTGATAGTGAAAAGTATCAGGGATAGTGCGGATATTTATGCTCTTGATTGAGATAAATTTAAAGGAATGTTCTGTGAGAAATATTTTCCTAATGTTGTTCGAAAAATGATGGAAAAATAATTTTTGGAATTGAAGAAGGAGGATTACTATGTGGCTATTTACGAAGAAAAGTTAGCTCAACTATAAAGGTATGCCCCAATTTATATCCAAGTTCTTGATATTATGATTAAAAGATTTTACTTTGGACTGAAGTCAGGATATCGAAAAGAATTATCCTCTCGTGATGTCAAATGATATGAAAAACATGTTTGATGTGCAGAGAAGGTGGAAATAGAGTTTTCAAATGATCAGGTGTTCTTTGAAAAACAACACAATAAGAGGTCTAGTTGGATGGAAAAGGGAAAGAATTTATCAATAATGCGTCGAGGTAAGAAAAATAAAAATCTATATTGTGAAAAGTGTGGTAAAATTCATCATATAGAATTATTATCAAAGTATAGAAACTTCTTCTGGTGTGGTACGTCTGGACATATTGCTCATAACTATAAAAACGATGATCAATAAGGTAATGAAAATCCATCGGTATGATTTTTTATGTCTAATAAAATGGGTCATTATACAAATGAGTGTACATTGATGAACTCAAATGAGGAAAAGAAACCAGACTACAATCAGAAAGGGGTGGTGAAATCCTTTGCAACTACTTCATTATATGTTGGGCCATCACATGAGGTGGTATCATCTTCAGGGAGATCAATATTATTCTATGATTGATTTGAGGTCGGGGTACCATAATTTTAAGGTAAATGATCCATATATTCTAAATACTGCATTCCGTACTAGATATGGCCATTATAAATTTCTAGTTATGCCTTTTGGTTTAACCAATGCACCTGCTGTATTCATGGATCATATAAATAGAATTTTATGTGAGTTCATTGATTTGATTGTAGTAGTCTTCATGGATGATATTTTAATTTTTTCTAGAAGTAAAGAGGAGCATGAGATTTATTTAGGGGTTTTCTAGAAAACCTTAAAAGAAATTAAACTATATAGGAAATTAAAAAAGTGTAAGATTTGGTTACCACAAATTTCTTTCATTGGTCACATTGCTTAAAAAAATGGCATAACTATTGATGATGCAAAAAAGTAGTTTTATAATGTCCAAGACCCACATATATAACCGTGGTCCATAGGTTTCTTGGTTTGGCAAGTTATTATAGGAGGTTTTTTGAAACAATTCCATGGTTATCTAGCTAACTGACTAAGTAAACTCGAAAAGGTGTTAGTTTCCTTTGGACAACTAAATGTGATGATTTTTATTGAATTGAATAGAAGATTGGTGAATGCTCTAGTTTGGCATTGTCTTCTATAAATAGTGAGTTTGTTATTTATAGTGATGATTTGTAGAATTTAATTGGTTGTGTACTTATGCAGAATGATCATGTAATTTCTTATGCTTCACGTCAGTTGAAACCTCATAAGTTAAATTACTATACCCATGATTTGTAATTAGCAGTGTTTGTTATTGGATTAAAAATTTGGATGCATCATTTTTATGGAGTAAAGTGTGGAATATATACCGATCAAAAAATATTAAGTATATATTCCCTAAAAAATAATTGAACATCATACATAGGATATGGTTGGAATTAGTCAAGTATTATTTTTGAATGATACTTTATCATCTGGGAAAATGAAATAATCTGGCTAATTATTTGTGTCGAATATGTAATGCTTCATTAACCATGGTACATTTAGAACAAGATCCATTGTTTTTTGATTTGATGATCTTCAGAATAGAAGTTGTTCGTCTAGGAAAATAATCTCTTTTGTTTTAGGTGTCAGTTAAATAATCTCTATCAGAGAGAATAAAGAAAGCACAGAAGGAAGAATGTTAGTTGTATAAAGGGAATAATTGGTTCAGAAGGCTAATTTTCATGAATTTAACATCGATCATGATTGTGTTTTGAGATTTGGAAAGAGATTATATGTGCCTTATGATTCACAGTTGAAGAATGAGTTTTCATGTGAAGCTCATTATTCCCCATTTTCAGTTCATTCTAGAAGTTCAATGATGTATAGAGATCTTCGGGAGTATTACAGGTGGGGTGTAATGAAAAGATATATTTCTGATTTTTCTATGAAGTATTTGAATTGTGAGTGGGTTAAAGAACATCAACAGTTACCAAAATGGATGCTCTAGTCTTTACTAGTGCCAGAGTGGAAATGGGAAAATTTATCCATGGACTTCATTGTGGGATTACCAAAGGCATCTCAATGATACAATGCAATGTGGGTTATTATTGATCGATTAACTAAATCATATCATTTCCTTATTATTTGAGATAATTAATCAGTAGATAATCTTTCCCTGTTGTATGTTAAAGAGATAGTCTGGTTGCATAGTGTTCTACGATCCATTGAATCTGATTGTGATCCTAGGTTTACATTTAATTTTTTGAATGGCCTTCACAAGTCGTTGGTACTGAATTAAATTTTAGTAAATATTTTTATCCACAATCAGATGGGCAGTCATAAGGAACAATTCATACCTCGAAAGATATGTTATATTCTTTTTCAATGGATTACAATGGATGTTGGGACAAAAATATATTTTGGTTTAATTTTACTAAAGAAAGCTTTCATTCTAGTATACAGATGCCTCCATTTGAATCATTATATAGAAAGATTTGTCGAACTCTAGCCTTTAGGGATTATGTAGGTGAATGGAAGCTAATGGGAACAGAATTGATAGAAGAGATGGTAGAGAAAATTCAGTATATTTAGAAGAACATGAGAACAACTCAATGTAGGAAGAAAATTTATGAGGATAACTGGAGGATGGATCTATCTTTTGAGGTAGGTGATCATGTCTTTCGTAACGTTTCTCCATGGAAAATTTTGATGCATTTTGGTAAGAAGGTAAAATTGAGATCAAGGTTCATTGAACCTTATGAAATCCTGGAGATTGTTGGATCATTTTCATATAGTGTGGATTTACCTCCATATTTTTCCTAGGTACATAATTTTTTCCTGTTTCACTATTGAGAATGTATATTCCATATCCCTCTCATGTTTTGATTCCAACAGTAGTTCAATTGGAAGAGAATATATCCTATAAGGAACAACTGGTCCAGATTATTGACCGTTGAGAAAAAGTGTTTCGAAATAAGGTAATTCACATGGTAATGGTTTGTGAAAATAATATATGGTAGAAGAGGCAACATGGGAATCTGAAAATTCTATTATGGATAAATACTTCCATTTATTTGATAAATGAATAAAAATTGTGACGATGCAATTTCCAAAAGGGGGGAGGATATAACATCCCAAGTAAATAATGAAATATGACATTTTCATTTTTATTATTATTTTTGTATTAAATACTAATTTTACTTTAAAGGGGTTTTTATGTTCGATGGCTTACCCAATATGAAACAATGGGTTTCATTGAAATCCCTTGTAGAATACTAAAAATATAATATTATTATTTTAAATGGTAGTAAACGCCTAGCCATTGTCATGTCGAAAATAAACATATCTAACTAAAATATGATTATACATGTTTTTTAAATGTTTTTTCATTTATCCAATAAATTTTAGAGGCTTAAAATGTGAATGAATCTATATTTAAGCATAAATACTAAAATATTCTTTATAAGGTATATTTACCTCCATTTGATAGAGAACCCTCTTTATATATTGTTTTATTAACTTTTATATGTTCTATTTGACATAATGGAACTCCTCGTTATAATCAGGCTATCAAAATATACTTTGGGTAAATTGTTTGTATTTTTTCTGATAAAATTCTTTTTTAAAGAATTGTGAAAAATAATGTATTTTAATTCAAAAATTTCTTCTCATATTTTTTATTTATATGGTTATATTATATATTTAATTGTTCATAAAGTATAATCTGATTATATTTTTACAATTTAATCCAATTATGGTCATTGTAATTTAATGCACATTGAAATTAGACATAAACAAGTATCAATCTTTTGATGGTTATTTTTTCTTAAATACATTATATTTGTTTTGACAACGAGAATTAATTTTAAATAAATTAATGAAACTATTATGTATTGAGTGTGGTAAAATAGATATAATTTTTGAATTCCTAATATCCAATATATTATAGGCTGATTTTTTCGTATTTTTTCTGAAAAAACATTAATTTTTGATGATTAGAGAAACCCCATAGTAGTTGTTAAAAAACTGAATTTTCATTTAAATGATATTTTACCGCTTCTATGAATTGAGTTTATAAAATATTATACACATGATTGTTATTAGTATGTAATATGTGGTTCAATAAGTTGAAATATATATTTTATATTATTAACATCTGACTATTATTTACTACGGTTAAAGGTAAATGTTTTAATTAATGGTAAAAAGAATATTTTCATAATACAAAATTACAACAACACTTATCCTAACCTTATTAGATGAGTAATGTTTGACCATGGGCATCATTGGGTCAATTTCGGGACCCCATCGAGCCACTTATCATTGATACTCACACATTTTTTTAAAAAACTTAATGTAATTAAAGAAATGACATTAAAAAATATCTTTTAGTAAATCAATTTTTACCTAAGATTATACATGTTATATCTTCGACTATAAATATTAAACGGATAGATAAAAATATTTGCTACATTGTTTTATTTTTTATAATTTTTAGACAAAAATATATTGAATTATTTGTTAACTAATAATGACGTTGTATTTACCTCATTAATAAATGATATAAAAAATAAGATTATAAATATTAAAAAAATATCCAAAAAATATCAAATTCATTTTGGATGATTTTATTTCTAACATGAATCATATTATAGAAGACTATAATGTGTTTTGGACCCTTTGAAACTAGATATATGTTTATAATAAAATAACATTTTCAAACATTCTTAAAGAGGCACTTCTCTACCTTATAAAATGACACCACTTCTAAACCATTCCTCACACCTCTAGTTCCCCTAGGATTGTACAAACACTATCCAAATAAGATCTCAAGATACCTCTCCTCCTCCAAGAATCCTTACATGAGGTAGAAGTAAGTTCATGATGTCTTTTTGGTTCAAACCAAAGGGAGTTACCCGAATTAAAGGTAATAGTTTCTCTTAAATTCTTTAGTTTTATTTTGTTTTTTTACATCTCCTACACCCTAAAATCCTATTGTTAATTTATATTATAAAAAACCAATATCCAAAATATACTAAATTTTTATGAGAATTATTGGAACTACGTATACACAGACCTCCATCTAATGGTCAATGGACATACCATTTCTCTGGATGGTGAATTACTGCCTCATGGAATGATGATTGATTGAATATATCCAACCACCATTCATGGTGGAAATTATGATGGAACTATATTTATATATGATATATATTATATTTTTATTGTTTCTATGCTTCTGTATTTTTAATTTATAGAATAAATTTATGGTTTCCATAGTGGGTAAATATGATAATCTCATTAGAGGAAGTGCAGACTACCGCCCGTTCAATGTGATATGACTCATTCATGCCTTATGTGGAACATATAAATGGTAGAGTTAATGATTTTATATATGGTATTATTCTATAATTATAATATTCTTATTTATCATTTTGTTTTCATTCCATTACATTACGGATGAAAAATGGAAGTGGCGCTCATGCGTACGTACGACCTACCATCTCCATGAAAGACGCACTTCATTTAGTATCTTTGAAAG
Source organism: Viscum album (assembly GCA_963277665.1). Taxonomy (NCBI): domain Eukaryota; kingdom Viridiplantae; phylum Streptophyta; class Magnoliopsida; order Santalales; family Viscaceae; genus Viscum; species Viscum album. The sequence goes on from OY728134.1 coordinate 1,321,587,913, forward strand.
TTATATACTGTTATAAATACATATATATACTGGATATATATGATATTTTAATATGTAAATCATCAATTTCATTATAGATAAAAATAACTTTTGACTTCATGAAGAACTTGTATTTATATGAAGTCCATTTTTGACTCAAGTAACTAATATCGATGAAATGTCCATTATTAACTTAAATGATTTCATAATGATTATATCATGGTAATAATTGATATAAAAGGAATAATAAAAATGAAAATTTTCATAGAAAATTAGATATAATCTTTAGATTATTATTTAGGATATTAAATAATGAACGGGTCAAGTCAGACACGAGGTATCGGAACATCGTAACCCCATTTACATTCCTTGGGTTTGTTGGAACCATGGTCTTCTATGCATGATTTGGAGTGTGGTTTGTGTTTATTGTCAATCATCAATGGAAGCTCGACTCATGTACCAGCAAAGAGATCATACCATTCATGCAGACAACAGTATTGAAGGTGGCATCGTTTCCCAGTGTTTGCCAAATTTTTGGGGTCCAAAATCTGGAAATTGGTGAGCATCGCGAAAATAGGATTTCCGGGAAGATCATGATTTAATATGGAAAATGCATGAATTTCACGAAGAGGGGATGCATGGTTTGGAAATCGCGAAGACCAGAAGAATGGAGGCGGTGAGGCTTCGCGATTACGTCAAAGCTTCGCGAACGGCAGAGTTGAAGAGCTTCGCGGCGATGAAGGGCTTTGCGAGGGAGCATCGCGGCGAAGGCGCGGAGGAATGTTGGGCTTCGCAAAGGGAGATTTGTGGCGCTGTCATGAAGGTATGTTGATGGTGCTTCTTCATGACTACATCAACCTCCGCGAATTGATGATTTTCGTGGAGCTTCGTGATTTGGACCGATTTCCGGCAGAAACATTGGAGCTTCATGATTTGAGATGACGTGGCATTGACTTCGCGTGTAAGGGACGAGGGTCGGTGGAATCGCCAATAAATAGAGGCCGTCCCCCTCAAGAGAAGTAGAGATAATTTCAGAAAAGTCCTTTGCTCTCGGTTCGCAAAGGTCTCTCGCGAAGGAAGCGTGCTTCGCGAAAGAGGAACTTCACAACGGCTATTCGAGCTCCGCGAAAGACGTGCACCCCGCGTTGGCTCAGTGAGCATCGCGAGGAGGCTGGAGCTTCGCGATAGACAAGCATTGCGAAGGATGGAGCATTGCGAGAGTGCTTCGTGATTAATCTTCGCGTTTGAGCTTCGCGATTGAGTTTCACGAAATGGCAGGGGCCCTACGAAGTCTTGTTTGAGCTTTGCAAAATTGGGAGCCTCGCGAAGTAGGTTACTTTGCGAAGGCCTTTTCCAAAGGTTGTTTTCCCTGTGAACTAGGGAAAAGGGGTTTTTCCTCAGTGGTTGGAATTTGGATCTTAACAGAGCATTAAACTCAGGACTCTGATGCAAGAAAAGTCTCATGCTGAACAGGAGACAATGAACTTCATGACTTTCAATTGAAGAGACCTTCACGTCTATAAACTGAGTGTGAATTCACGAACGGCAGTAAGCCAGGGGGAGTCAATGGGAGTGACCCGAGGGAAGTAGTGAGCTATCTCAGAACCTTTGTACAGGCAGTGAGCCTGGGATAGAGTGATTGTACCCATACTTGTTTAATCTACAGCTAGTGAAGCACAGTGGTTTTTGGTACGACCGACAACCTATCAGCGTATGCTCCATGGATGTAGCCCTTAGTGGTGAACCAAGTAAAAAGGTTTGTTTCTTCTCTGTGCATGTGAATGTTTGCTTTCTAATCATAATCTTCATATAGGTTCAACAAGTTCCCACCAACGTGGGAACATGATCCATCACTTTAAAAAGAAAAAGTGGCCACCCTGATTCACCCCTCCCCTCACAGGGTGTCCCGGGGTCCTTCAGGGTTAATCTTCTACTTTATGATTTTGACATGCTATGATTATGACCTATCTTGTATTTATAAATTGATTATGAGTAATTATAGTGAATACATATAATCGATCAAACCTTATTTAAAAAATGATCTTTATGAGGTACATCATCTCAATCTCCTTTCATTGAGTCATATATTGTTTTAATACATGACAATCCTTTATATTCTATATAAACACAGTTGACTTTTAATTCAATTCAAAGGGAATCATTTTCTAAAAACAATTTTACTAAACCCAAAAATTAATGTTTCATTTAATGCAAGAGCTGACAAAGACCATTCCAATGCCACGAGTAATATTTGATCATTGGCTTCCAAAACTGTCTATAATGTTTGTAAAAGGAAAATAAATACCATATACACTTTTAGGTATTTTGGTATTGAAATTGTTTTATAATATATTTGTTATGTCAATATATTTAAGCTATATATTATTATTTAAATGTGAAAATTTTTTCATTCCGTTATTTTCTTTTTCATGTTTTATGAATTTATTATGGTACTTGTACATTTGTCGGGTGGTTACATGATAAACCATATGACGGGTGGTGTCATGATAAACCAGAATGTGTGGTTACGCTATAACCTGCAATTCATTTGTTATTGAAGCCATCTTTATGTGTTTTCCATTAAGTGATATATGAAAAAGTCTACCGTATGGTTATTCTATTTATATAATTTTATGTCCCATGTTACCTTTATATGGTATGTGTTATTTATATGGGTTTTTTGGTAATATTTTTGTTACAAAAGGGTAAGAAATGATCTTTTATTTAGTGAAGAGTATTTACTACTTCATAAAGGTGAAATGTATTACTTATGATAAAGTATTCATGGTTTACTTGTTGTTTTGAAAAAAAATATTTTTCCTACTTTGTGTATCCCTTTCTGTGATTTTTATGCTTATCCCATGTTTTTGAAATGTTTTTCACAGGACATAATTTGGAATATGGTCAAGGATGGGATCATGGAAAAGTCATTAATTCTAAATCATGGAACTAGACATGACTCTTTTTTTTAAAGAGTTTTTATTTCTTTAATAAAATGTAATCTAGGTAAATGTGTCTACTTGGGATATTCAAGTTGTTATGTATATGTTATGACCTAATTATCCAAATTTCAAAACCTGAAAAGATACTAAATGTGAGTTATTCATTTAATTCAAGATTGTGTGATCATTAATGTCGGGTCCATATATTTTTTTTTGATGAATAAATATATTGGATATAGGTAAACTAGATCAGGGATAAAGAATGAAATTATTTTGAATAAAATGATATTTTGAGGATTCAATCTATATCAATTATGGAAAAAAATTTATTGTGGTTTGGATTATTTTTAATATAAAAAATATGTTCTAAATTTATTATTTTAAAAAAATATTCATACTAGTTAAATTGAAATGATGATATCCTCCATCATGACACTAATGGAATGAAAATATTTAGAGTGAAACATGTAACAACAATGGGATTACAGAGGCACCCAACTAGACGTGACTCGCTAGATATATTTGTTGATATTTCATATCACATTGAAAACAAGTCTTATAGTAATTTCATTTTCACCAACAATGTTAAATTATAAATCCCACATAAAAATTCTAATCAAAAAAATGAAAAATCATCATTTTATATAACACTGGAAAATTAAAAATCCAAAAGGGTTGTCCTCAATCAAATTATATCAGATTAAAATATCCCTCCATCATAACAATATTATGTATATCTTAGAAATTAAAACATATTAATTCTCATCCCTATGATGTTATCATGATGAATATTTTTTTGAATCATTTTATTTAATCGAATATCCAATCAAAAATAAAAAATTACAAACATTATATTATTGACACATAAATGATCTTTAGAAAGGATCACCCACTATAGTCTCTTGATATTTCTCCCAATAACCATTAGTTATATCTATAATGTTATATTATACTCCAAAATCAACATATCCTAGATAATTAAACATGATAAATGTTAATAAATACCCAATAGGATTGATTTCATATTATGTCCATCTACATTCAGAACCCACTGAATCTAATATATTAAATTTAATCCTTAAAACATTTTTTGTAATATAGGTAGATATAAAAATATATAGTCAATTAATTTAAATGAACTAATTTTGAAATAAATTTTTTAAGATAAAAATATTATTAGTGGAGGTATATTGACATATTTACTATCTACACATGATTTTGAAAAAAATATTGAGATTTAATGAAATTGACAGTTCATTTAAATTATAATTTTTCTCATTCCACAATAGTAGTAAATATTTCTCATACTATCTAACAACGAGATTTTTAATACACAGATTATGTTCCAAACACACTGACCTCACTAAATAATTACAAACAATACATATTTTTTCTAAAAAAATATGGAAACTATCATTTCTCTTCATATAAAATTCACATAGATAATTAATGATAAAAAAATAAAATATAACCATTCAACTATTTTTTTGATTTACCCTCAGTATTATTTTATTTATATAATTAAGACCATATCTATAGAAACAATTAATTCACAAAACATGAAATTTATTCATTTATTATACCCAACTCAATTTAATGCTCTAGTTTACGAGAAATAACTGATGTAATCCCAAATATAGAATTATAATTTTTATTTTCGTTCATTCAATTTTTGTATCTATATCACCATTGATACATGGTCACCAATGATCAAGAGATATGATCATAAGAAACTGGTAATCAATATCCATAATCCTTGGTCTTGCAAAAAGGGTTATATATTGATTAAGAAAATATTTCCTAAAATATAAATTTTTTATCGACATGAAATTTGTTACACCAATAGGATATAACATTTTCTATTCATGACAGAAGGTTTGGATGTGTCATAGCCTTCCACTATAGTTGAATATCAATAAATACCATAATTTTGTAACTATACATTCTTTAAATTTAATGAATTATTTTAAATATAGTATTCATAATTTTCCTGAGCATGTATCCTTGTTAGTTGAGACAAAACATTTGTTTAGATGTAGTGAGGGGGAAATATGATTTTACTATAACTAGATAATACTCTAAAACAACATAATAGTAGCTGTAAATGTGAGTGATTTAAATTAGTATCCATAATGATAGTGGTCATCCAATTAATAATAATTATTCTATTATATCAATTCAATGAAAATCATGAAACATGAACAATTAGTCTATATGATTCAACAAAACCCTAGGTCACAAAAAATCAAACTATAATACACTGAAGTATTGTATAAAACATCTCAAATGTATCAATTTTATAAAAATATATTCTTAAATGTGAGAGATAGAATATATTTAATATGTTCTTGAAAAAACACTATAAAAATATATGGTCCAAAAATTGTAAAACTCATTACACAATATTAAAAGGACTAACAGTGCCACTTGTAACTAATTATACATATAATTTGTTTCAAAAAAAAAATTGATGTTCCCAATAATTGTTTTTTTATATCAGGAGAATTATTTTATCACTGAGTATGAAATTGGAATAATATGAAGATCTATTATAACCCATTTAATACATTATTCTTCCCTCATTGTACTCATCTATCATGATTTAGTCACTTATAAAAAAATGCAACTGTCTTTTAAATAAAAAACAACAATCATATTTCCCATTAAACAAAACCTAGCAGCCCATAATTTTATAATGAAATCAAACTATGTATATATCTTACCCCTTTAAGACATATATACTTTTAATTAATAATAACTAATTAATATCATATAATACATTATCATTTATTACAGATCATATGATGTCACAGTAAATCAACCATGTTAAACATACTAGTTTCATGATTTCTAAATACGATAAGAACAATTTATGATTATGTCATGTGATCTCTTATAGATACCCAAACATAAAAAACTATCCATTAGATTAAAAAAACCCCAAATTGCACTATATTGAACTCATATAGGTCAAACCAAGCCAAAAAAACTAGGGTTTAAATTTTTTATTATAATATAATAGCAAAGAGATATTTATAATGCAAAAAACATTGGAAAGTTTATACATATATTAGAGGATATTATTTCACATTATTATTTATGATATAATTCATTTCAAAATCATAAATTGAGTTATTATTTCATGAAACTCCATTAAATTGTAATAAAACATGATAAAATGTGAACTGCAATTAAAAAAATAATAATATAATTTACATAATTACATTAAAAGAATCATTCACCATTCAAATTTAAAATAAATAAACATCAAAAAATAAATAATTTACTAAAATAATATAATATTATTAGTAATATACCATAATGCAAGAGAATCTCCTCAATTGAAATGAAATACATGTGAGTGAATTTAGTTTATCACAATAACCGCAATTAGTTATTTATGAAAACATTTATGAGATAATTTTATCATATTATTATCGAAGTATAGTTATATCAGAAAATTAAAACATATAAAAAGTCATATTGCACAATTTCCTTTAAATATATTTTGCATGAATGGAAAATTATTTTGGATCCCAAATTATTCCTATGAAACTTATTGAGTCTCCATATCTCATACTCATGATGTTTGAATAATAATATCACTATATTATAGGGTACATGTTAAATAACGTGACATATACTAGAAACAAGAGATTTATCAAAAATGTTATTTGTAATAACATTTAAAGTCATAGTTCTCACGTCCTGATTATCATATATCATATCTATTAAATACTAGAAAAAAATTCATAATAAGATTGTGATACAAATACATTCAACCATGTAGGGATCCTTGATTGGCCATAAGAATACCTCCACCGACTCAAGTGCATTCATAGATATACAAGTGTCTTTGAATGGATCTAAGGTTATAAATGAATAATTTAGTGAATTGGAAAAACACATATAGGGAAATTATTTGATGATAAATAATTTAGAAGAAAATTTGTCATTACTGATACATATTTATGGCATTTCCAAAAAAAATAAATAACATCCAACACCCCAACAAGTATTTTTTGAATCATTAAGAGAATATAAATACCATTAAATATTCATGAATCAAGAATAAATAATATAATTGTAAATTATATTCAAAATATTCTATATTAATCATTTTAATCAAAACTAAAATAAAAATAAAAAATATAATTTTTGAAAATATACTAAATAATTCTATTTCAATGTTGGAAATGTCATTCAAAGAATCCAAATAAATACCTAACTTATTATGCTATAAAAATTACCAATTGTACTCTAACTAATATATTTAATAAGATAAGTAAAAGACATACTTGTACTTGAAATGTATTATGTGAAAGTACAAATGCATTTAACTGTGTATCCTTAGTGTGGGTATGTAACTTATTTTTTTCTCAACCTCTAGTTTCATTATCATAGTCCATGATATAAATGAGTGTATTCCAGATATGGAATTATATGAAATTGAAATTCTTGATATGAATAATATTTGGTTCATAGAGAACAATAGTAAAAGAATTATACTATATATCTATTATTTCCAAAAAACAAGCCATTCATGTTGGTTTCCTATGTTATCACTAAATCCTTCTACAATGAGGATGTGAATTTTAAGTGATTATCCAAATATTATAATCATGGAACAATTATCCACTCAACAATAAAATGTATTGTGTGGAAAATCTGCCAACCATGTAATAATCTATCAATCCTATGATAGTATTTTTACCATTGACCATTCTATCAGTTGAGGGATAATATATCCATCATTAAATCAATTTTCATCCAATTGTTATCATGAACATCATGTTTTAGTGAGACACTCATTTAAAAATATTTTTGTATCTGTATTAAACTGAATTTAAATTTCAAACATCATAAAATAATCAATAAAATGTTATGATCTTCTATTTTTTGTGTAATTGTGAACAATGAATATAACACAATATCGTCATCATATTACTATAAAACATAATGTATAGTATTAGACAAAAATTTATAATGTTACATAACTATGTAATCCTTGTATAATTAAGGGTAATATATATGGACAGGGGAAAATTAATTGACTACTATAATATATTCATGAAATCCTAAGATATTATATATTTTATTATATTATAATAAACGACCATATAATAATGTCTACAAAATTAAGATATTAATTTAGTGGATAATAAGATAAAAAATATATCATTCGTTACTATTACAATATGATGGGACACATTCCACTATTAATAGTTGTAGAGATTTCCCAATGACATATAAATATTTTATAAAATATGTAATCCCATCAAAAATAAATATATTTGTTATTTTCGAAGGAACAATATCATGGTGTATTAGTCACTCTACTCAAGAACTATACATTTTTCTCTAGAGATGCAAACACTACCCAATTGATTTGGGGGCTAAATAATATTTTATCGCCTTTCACATTTAATCACATCATATATTTATGTGTCACATGTGTCACGAACCAGCCCGGGTCGACCCTGAACCGGTCACCCGAGCCGGTCCGCGGCAAGTCCCGAGGGGCGTTCCCGATCCCCCCGGGATGGCAACGAGTGCCGGGCATTAAAACATTAATTTTTGGGAACGATTTCAGCCCAAACTCAAAGCAGGATCGGAAGAAAGAATATAAATTAAACAAACTGACAACCAATAAAGACGTAAACAACTATACCACGACATACCTCCATGTGACCTCACGGGTCACTACCCAAATACAACCAACGTCGCTCCCTCACTGAGCGACTCAAGCCAGGAAAACCTGAGCACAAGGAACCTGCAACTAAAAAGGTAAAAGATAGGCATGAGAACAAAAGTACTCAGCAGGTGAGCCCCACAACAAATCCCAATGCACTTCCAGCAAATAGAGAATCTATATAATCCAGGTTTGAACTATAATGTATAAAAGTAAATTTTATAAAGCTTTACTTGAAAATCAAACACGAGACATTTCCCTTATTCCTTTTTTTCGAAAGTTAGTTCCCTTTCATTAGTTTTAAACTCATTCCAAAAGCAAAGTGTCACATTTTCAAATTTTTACCCAAAGAGAATAAAGCATTTCCATTTGAAAACCATTTTCCCAGAGTTGAACAGTATAGGATATGAAGGATGACTGAAAGTAAACAAGCAGGGAAAAACAAGTGCAGGTATAGGTAAACAAGCAAGGAAACCAAGAGCAAGTAAAAAAAATAAACCAGAAGTTATCAGCAATGACCATGGGCGATCCTGAACATCCCTAGAAAACCCCTGGACGTACTCGGGTTCAGACTACCTGCCGGCATGGTACTCCACAGTCAATAACAAACTGGCCGCCCTAATAGCCAACCAGTGGCACATCCCACCTGGCCTGTCCACAACTCCAGGGGGTACCAACCCGTCTAATCAGGGTTAGCAAGCAACCGTCACTCGATAATCTACAAGACGCCCAGGAACCCATAGTGGTTTTAGTATCACTGTGTAAGTGGGAGACCCTCGCACGCGTGACTCATCTCACCGAACTTGCCAACCCCTTACACGGACATCACTACACGACAACCCTCCAAGGGAAGTCCCCCTGTAGAAATGCCCTCACAAGTACGTATATATATATATATATAATCACTTCACATTTGATAAAGTGCCAACCGGGCCGTCATGTCACTTACATTTTGATAATTTAAGACTAAAGCATTTTTAAAGAGAGATGACACTCGCCATTTCATTGAAAACCATAAACGCACTTAGAAATTTATTTAAGAAACTCAAATCAGCATCTTAAACCTGGAACACTTTTGTTTCACAAGTAGAGTCACTTTCCAACCACCAAACGCACCCCACTTTTTTCAAGAGCCAAACGGGCCTTTAATCATTTTTTTGAAGGAATGCCATTTCCCAAATGAAATCCAAACTTCTGTTCGCGCAACAAAGGAAAACATCTTTCATTAACCAAGAGCCACACATAAAGTTTCCAAAACAAGTTCAAAGGTCACACGACGTTTTCTCTAATCAAGGGTCTAAGAAAACACCATTTTCCATAAACAATATATCTACTAATTTACACACGCCAAAACATTTCAAAACCCAATTCAACATGTCTTTCATTATTCAGGAAGAACCATCTAGAAACACTACCATGGAAGCACCAATTAAATCCAAGAAAACGCTTTTAATGATACGCTAGAATTAAAACAACTTTTATCATCAACAGATCACCAAACTATAGATAACTACTTAATAATACTTTTGAATTTTCTGAAACTTAATAAAAAGTCAAGGAATAAATAAATTCTAAATTTAAATGCGAGTGCAAAGGGAGACCTACCTCAAGATCCAAGCGCGACGGAACAAAAAACGACACAGTGCAAAGCTCCCGTTGCGTAACGGTCGCACCGTATTGCGCCATCAAATCGGTCCTAAAACAAAAAGCCGTTAAACGGGTTCAACGATAATAATAATAATATAATAATAACTATAATAACATACTTTAAAAACAAGAACAACATAACAATCACAATTTAATAAGAATAATAATAATATAAAATTAATAACAATAATAACATAATAGAAATAATAATAATAGAATAATATTAACATAATAATAATATAAAAATAATATAATCATGATAATAATAATATAATGATATTAATGATAATTTTGCATAATTATAATATAATAATATAATAATAATAAAAAAGATAAGATAATAGTAATAGCATAATATAATAATAATAATAATAACAATAATAATAATAAAATAATCATAATAATAATATAGCAATAATAATAAAAAATAATAACTTAATAACATGATAATGATAATAATAATAATAATAATAATAATAATGCAGTAATAATAACACCATGATAATAATAATTATAATAATAATAATAATAATCGCATAACAATAATGATAATAATAATAATATTATTATTAATAATATGCTAGTAATAATAATAATAATAATAATAATAACAACAATTTAACATAATTATAATATATTAATAATATAATAATTAAAATAATATAAACATTATAATATTAATAATAATAATATAATAACAATAGCATAATAATAATAGTAATATAATAATAATAAATAGAATAAAATAATATAATAATAATAATAATAATAATAACAACAATAATATAACAATATTAACATAATAATAATAATAATAATATAAATATTAACATAATAATAATAATAATAATATAATAATAATAATACTAATGACATAATAATAATATTATAAATATAATATTATTAACATAATAAAAATAATAAACATTATATAAGATTAACCAAAAATAAGAAATAAAAATAAAAAATAAAAATAAAAATAAAAACAAACTTACAGCAGGGGGGGTTGCGGAGCAACGGTGAGGCTGGACGGGGTGGAGGCAGCAGGGCGCGGCGACGTCGGGCACGCGGAGGAGGCCGGGACAGGGAGGCCGGCGCGGTGGACGGTGCGCAGGAGCGGAAGGCCGGGTGCGGGGATGTCGGGACGGGGAAGCCGGCGGGAAGGAGCAGGGCCGGAGGGCCGGGATGGGGGCGGTGAGGCGGTCAGTGCGCAGGAGAGGTGCGAGCGGTGGAGGGCGCAGGAGGGGAATCGTGCCGGGGTGTGCGGAACGGGGAACGGGACAGGGGAGCAGCGAGGCGAGGCCGGGGGTTGCACGGGGGAGCCGGGACGGAGATGGGGAGCGGGAGCCGGTGGTGCGGGCCGCCAGAGAGGAGTGCGCAGGAGGGCCGGACGGCGGCGGTTCGGCGGGAGGAGGGTGTGCCGGCGACAGAGGAGGCCGGGACGGCACGGCGGGCGGCACGCAGGGGAGTCGGGCACGGCGCGCGGGGTCGGAGCAAGGCGGAGAAGGCCGGGGAAAACGGCGAGGCGCGGCCGGCCGAACCAGTAGGGGGGGGGGGAAGAGAAAAAAAAACGGGGAAGGAGAGGGAGAGAGAGAGAGGGGAGAGAGGGTTGTGGCGGAATGGGGTCTAGGGTTAGGCTAGGGTAGGTTTATATATATATATATAATAAAAATAATAATTATAATTATTATAATTATTATAATTATAATAATAATAATAATAATAACATTATAAAAATGTCACTAATTATAGTATTAATAGTAAAACATTATAATAACAATAATAAAATATATAATAATAATAAAACCTTTTAATAATAATAAAATTTATAATAATAATAAAACTTATAATAATAATAAATAATGAATTAGTTAATTCAAATAATAATTATTTTGGTCAAATATTTAAAATAATAATTATAAAATAATTTAAAGATGTTACACACATATATATATATTTATACATATATAGATATATATATATACATACATTATTATACATATATATATATATAAACATATATAAACATATATGCAATGATAATAACACAAAAAAAAGGTATTAATAATAAAATACCAACATATAAATTATAATATTTAAAACACTGGGTGAACACACTGTCACCCGGGCTGAACGCACGGTCACCGCTAACGATGCGGTGACCGCGCACCGACGCGAAACCACCAACGCAATTAATCATCGAACAAAAATTTAAACCGGGACCAAGAAAGGAGAAAAAAATACGGACATCCACGGTCGGGGTGTGACAATTCTCCCCACCACAGACACTTTCTGCCCCCAGAAAGTCACCAGGCCATAATTCGATCATGATTCAGGTCCATGCCCAAACAGAACTAAAGTAACCGAAAAGAACTGAGAATCCCGGGATGACCTTACTCTACACAGGTCACACCCGACCGATTCAAGAGAGAACTGAGGTCCGAGATTGAGGGGAGAATACGAAGGGTTCTCCCCACCACAAGAGCTTAACTTGTGCAGAAAAGTTGACCATCTAAATAGACAACCCTAGGAAAAAAAGGGGGTCGACACGGGAACTCCCAACCGATTTAAACCAACTCTTGTAGCATGCTAATATTTACACCTTCGTCGAAACCTTGAACCCACGACTAGAGTCAACAACCTTCAACCCCGGGGAAAACCCATAGAAAAACATTTAACCAACATCAAATTGGAGACATGATCCACCGAAGTCCACAAAACATAACCATATCTACAACACAACTAAAAAGTGGTCAACCCACACGAGAGTCAAACACACTTTTAAGAAGGACACACAATTTAGAATATTACACTCACACGACATGTCCGCTTAGATTATCATTGATCAAGTCCATCATCACTTTATAGAAAAACAACGCATTGACAATGTTGTTGAAACTTTAATAACATGAAAACAAGTATGAAAAGGTTTTTAATTATTCCACCATCAATACGGAAGACAGAACCTGGACCAAGGCTTCACGACCTTGGGAATTACTGACTGCGCGCGAGCTTCGCCCCAAGACCTGTGGCTGGGGCTCTGATGGCTGAAGCATCTCCTTCCTCACAGTCAGGTACTGACATTCTCTCATCACAGCTTCCTCTTCAAGCGACGCTTCTTGCAAAACATCTCCAGATGACCCAGACAACCACAGCGATGACACGTCTTCGGAGGGTTGCGACAAGATGACTTTAAATGCCCGAAATGACCACACTGAAAGCATACCATCGAACGATCTGATGAACTGGAAGCTGGGACCAAAGGGGATAACTCATTAGGAACAGGTACCTCTGGCGCCTTTTCCTCACCAGAGGGGGAACTCTTGCGAACAACAACAGGGGACACTGAAGTATTAACCACCCGCACACCCGAAACTAACTCAGCCAAGAAAGCTTCCTCTACCAGCTTCTCGAAACAAAGGTCTTTAGAAGGGAGGACTCGCTCCTTGATCTCCGGACGAAGACCCCCAGTGAAAAGAGATACCTTCATGAGCTCATGCGACTCTACCTCTGGAGAAAAGGGAATCAGTTCCTAGAAATGGTCAACATATGCCTTCACCGTCCGTTGACCTTGTTGAGTATGCACAAGCTCTCTCTTTTTCTCCAGCTTCACTTCCTCAGGTACAAACCATTGGATGAAAACAATTCTAAAGACATCCCACGTCATTTCAACTTGCGTCGATGGTGGGGCAACCACCTTCCACTGGTCCAGAGTTGGACCCTCGAACAACTTCATAATTGCACGAACCGTAACATTATCGGGAGTTCCCAACATTCTAAAGACACGCTCCACTTCCTCGAGCCATTTCACTGCATCTAATGGACCCTGATCACCATAGAGAAAAGGCAGAGTCTGAGGAGGACCAAAATCTGGGCATGACCTATCAGAATCCTTAGGGACCTTTCTGGGTGGCATTTCCTGAGCGACATATAAAACACAAGGCCAAAACCAACATCAAATCGAAGCAACATCAATAAAAGCGCCTTCATCAAAAACAATCAGCACAAGGACCAATCAAATACAACACAACCCAAAATAAAATCTCCTCTTTTAAATTCCCTTTTCATTTTTTTGATTTCAAAACCTCCCTTTTTCAAGATCACTTTCCAAAACCAATCCACTTTCAAACCAAAAACTTTCCAAAACTGTTTCCCCTTTAAAACCAATATAGAAAACAAAGTCAAGCGTTAAATTTCAAATACACACCCAGGTACTCCCATTACCCGTTGCACATGTCTTTATCCACTGTCCATTAATACTCGCATCAACACGCATTTTGAATGCATTCTCACACATGTGCAAACGTTCATGAAGAGGAACCGAGGTTCTACCCCAAATCATTCTTAACCAATTCCAAGCAAACAACAGATTTTCAAATCAAGAGATTTCAGTTTTAAAACCCATTTTATACATTTAAAGTCCTTTGAAAGAAACCAGCCAAATTTTCGAAAACCCTTTTTCATTTCAAACTACTCACTCACACAGACCAAAACGAAAACAACATCCAAATTTGCATCAATCACTGAAATGAGGGACTAGTAGTCACACTCAACCTGGCGACATGGTAGTGGGCCATGTCCCAAGTCAGCGTCGACCACTAGGATGAATTCAAACCATGTACTCGGACTCCACATGGGTCAATACTCCATGTGAAATTACGATGTAACGTCGGCTTGCCTCCATTATCATCTCTCAATCCAAGACAAACCAGGAAACACAAGGACACAATTCCCAAACTACCCTTGGTAACTCGAGGATCAGTGTGAGCAAGAGTTCGCAACGCTCTTCCTGTACCTACCCCTCGAGTTCCGACAGTCCTAATCTCCTTCTACCGGACAACCCAAATAGCAAGAACCTGCCTCTGATACCATTTTGTCACGAACCAGCCCGGGTCGACCCTGAACCGGTCACCCGAGCTGGTCCGCGGCAAGTCCCGAGGGGCGTTCCCGATCCCCCCGGGATGGCAATGAGTGCCGGGCATTAAAACATTAATCGTTGGGAACGATTTCAGCCCAAACTCAAAGCAGGATCGGAAGAAAGAATATAAATTAAACAAACTGACAACCAATAAAGACGTAAACAACTATTCCACGACATACCTCCATGTGACCTCACGGGTCACTACCCAAATACAACCAACGTCGCTCCCTCACTGAGCGACTCAAGCCAGGAAAACCTGAGCACAAGGAACCTGCAACTGAAAATGTACAAGATAGGCATGAGCACAAAAGTACTCAGCAGGTGAGCCCCACAACAAATCCCAATGCACTTCCAGCAAATAAAGAATCTATATAATCCAGGTTTGAACTATAATGTATAAAAGTAAATTTCATAAAGCTTTACTTGAAAATCAAACACGAGACATTTCCCTTATTCCTTTTTTTTGAAAGTTAGTTCCCTTTCATTAGTTTTAAACTCATTCCAAAAAGCAAAGTGGCACATTTTCAAATGTTTACCCAAAGAGAATAAAGCATTTCCATTTGAAAACCATTTTACCATAGTTGAACAGTATAGGATATGAAGGATGACTGAAAGTAAACAAGTAGGGAAAAACAAGTGCAGGTATAGGTAAACAAGCAAGGAAACCAAGTGCAAGTAAAAAAAATAAACCATAAGTTATCAGCAACGACCATGGGCGATCCTGAACATCCCTAGAAAACCCCTGGACGTACTCGGGTTCAGACTACCTGCCGGCATAGTACTCCACAGTCAATAACCAACTGGCCGCCCTAATAGCCAACCAGTGGCACATCCCACCTGGCCTGTCCACAACTCCAGGGGGTACCAACCCGTCTAATCAGGGTTAGCAAGCAACCATCACTCGATAAACTACAAGACACCCAGGAACCCATAGTGGTTTTAATAACACTTTGTAAGTGGGAGACCCTCGCACGCGTGACTCATCTCACCGCACTTTCCAACCCCTTACACGGACATCGCTACACGACAACCCTCGAAGGGAAGTCCCCCCTGTATAAATGCCCTCACAAGTACGTATATATATATATAATCACTTCACATTTGATAAAGTGCCAACAGGGCCGTCATGTCACTTACATTTTGATCATTTAAGACTAAAGCATTTTTAAAGATAGATGACACACACCATTTCATTGAAAACCATTAACGCACTTAGAAATTTTTTTAAGAAACTCAAATCAGCATCTTAAACCTGGAACACATTTGTTTCACAAGTAGAGTCACTTTCCAACCACCAAACGCACCCCACTTTTATCAAGAGCCAAACGGGCCTTTAATCATTTTTTTTGAAGGAACACCATTTCCCAAATGAAATACAAACTTTTTTCGCGCAACAAAGGAAAACATCTTTCATCAACCAAGAGCCATACATAAAGTTTCTAAAACAAGTTCAAAGGTCACATGACGTTTTCTTTAATCAAGGGTCTAAGAAAACACCGTTTTCCATAAACAATACATCTACTAATTTACACACGCCAAAACATTTCAAAACCCAATTCAACATGTCTTTCATTATTCAGGAAGAACCATCTAGCAACACTACCATGGAAGCACCAATTAAATCCAAGAAAACGCTTTTAATGAAATGCTAGAATTAAAACAACTTTTATCATCAGCAGATCACCAAACTATAGATAACTACTTAATAATACTTTTGAATTTACTGAATCTTAATAAAAAGTCAAGGAATAAATAAATTCTAAATTTAAAGGCGAGTGCAAAGGGAGACCTACCTCAAGATCCAAGCGTGACGGAACAAAAAACGACACAGCGCAAAGCTCCCGTTGTGTAACGGTCGCACCGTATTGCGCCGTCAAATCGGTCCTAAAACAAAAGGACGTTAAACGGGTTCAACGATAATAATAATAATAATATAATAATAATAATAACATACATTAATAACAAGAACAACATAACAATCGCAATTTAATAAGGATAATAATAATATAACAATAATAACAATAATAACATAATAGAAATAATAATAATAGAATAATATTAACATAATAATAATATAAAAATAATATAATCAAGATAATAATAATATAATGATATTAATGATAATTTAGCATAATTATAATATAATAATATAATAATAATAAAAAAGATAAGATAATAGTAATAACATAATATAATAATAATAATAATAACAATAATAATAATAAAATAATCATAATAATAATATAGCAATAATAATAAAAAAATAATAACTTAATAACATGATAATGATAATAATAATAATAATAATAATAATGCAGTAATAATAACACCATGATAATAATAATAATAATAATAATATTCGCATAACAATAATGATAATAATAATAATATTATTATTAATAATATGCTAGTAATAATAATAATAATAATAACAATTTAACAT
Source organism: Viscum album (assembly GCA_963277665.1). Lineage (NCBI taxonomy): Eukaryota > Viridiplantae > Streptophyta > Magnoliopsida > Santalales > Viscaceae > Viscum > Viscum album. The sequence continues at coordinate 1,321,605,537 of OY728134.1, forward strand.
AATTATAATATATTAATAATATAATAATATAAAATAATATTAACATTATAATATTAATAATAATAATATAATAACAATAGCATAATAATAATAGTAATATAATAATAATAAATAGACTAACATAATATAATAATAATAATAATAATAATAGAACAATATTAACATAATAATAATAATAATAATATAAATATTAACATAATAATAATAATAATAATAATATAATAATAATAATAATGAAATAGTAATAATTCTATAATTTTAATATTATTAACATAATAAATATAATAAACATTATATTAGATTAACCAAAAATAAGAAATAAAAATAAAAAATAAAAATAAAAATAAAAACAAACATACAGTAGGGGGGGTTGCGGAGCAACGGCGAGGCCGGACGGGGTGGAGGCGGCAGGGCGCGGCGACGTCGGGCACGCGGAGAAGGCCGGGACAGGGAGGCCGGCGCGGTGGACGGTGCGCTGGAGCGGAAGGCCGGGTGCGGGGATGTCGGGACGGGGAAGCCGGCGGGAAGGAGCAGGGCCGGAGGGCCGGGATGAGGGCGGTGAGGCGGTCGGTGCACAGGAGAGGTGCGAGCGGTGGAGGGCGTAGGAGGGGAATCGCGCCGGGGTGTGCGGAATGGGGAACGAAACAGGGGGAGCAGCGAGGCGAGGCCGGGGGTTGCACGGGGGAGCCGGGACGGAGATGGGGAGCGGGAGCCGGTGGTGCGGGCCTCCAGAGAGGAGTGCGCAGGAGGGCCGGACGACGGCGGTTCGGCAGGAGGAGGGTGGGCCGGCGACAGAGGAGGCCGGGACGGCGCGGCGGGCGGCGCGCATGGGAGTCGGGCGCAGCGCGCGGGGTCGGAGCAAGGCGGAGAAGGCCGGGGACAACGGCGAGGCGCGGCCGGCCGAACCAGTAGGGGGGGGGGGAAAGAGAAAAAAACGGGGAAGGAGAGGGATAGAGAGAGAGGGGAGAGAGGGTGGCGGCGGAATGGGGTCTAGGGTTAGGCTAGGGTAGGTTTATATATATATATATATATATATAATAAAAATAAAAATAATAATTATTATAATAATAATTATAATAATAACATTATAAAAATGTCACTAATTATAATAATAATAGTAAAACATTATAATAACAATAATAAAATGTATAATAATAATAAAACCTTTTAATAATAATAAAATTTATAATAATAATAAAACTTATAATAATAATAAATAATGAATTATTTAATTCAAATAATAATTATTTTGGTCAAATATTTAAAATAATAATTATAAAATAATTTAAAGATTTTACACACACATATATATATTTATACATATATAGATATATATATATACATACATTATTATACATATATATATATATATAAAAACATATATAAACATATATGCAATGATAATAACACAAAAAAGAAGGTATTAATAATAAAATACCAACATAAAAATTATAATATTTAAAACACCGGGTGAACACACTGTCACTCGGGCTGAACGCACGGTCACCGCTAACGATGCGGTGACCGCGCACCGACGCGAAACCACCAACGCAATTAATCATCAAAAAAAATTTTAAACCGGGACCATGAAAGGAGAAAAAAATATGGACATCCACGGTCGGGGTGTGACAACATGAATATGAAAAAAAATAAATACATGGATCCCAAATTAATATTAAATAATAGAAAAAAAATTATTGTAATATTTTATAAAGTGTCAATATTGTTAAACACTATACAATTAATATGATAAATGAAAAAGAATCAACCATAACATGAAAACTGTTAAATTTTGAGAAAAAATAATTTCCCAAGGCAATTTAATATTTCTGTACATACATGAATGCAATTAAATCATTTGAAATAAGTAATAGTTATTCACAATTTAAAGTACAATATTAAAATAGTCACCTTATATATTTTCATGACCAGTCCCCTAGGGCCCGTGTTGTGACTACCCTAATACCGCCTTCCATAGGCCAGGGGTAGGTGAATAACACAAAAAAGGCGTATCCCTTCACCAGAAAGAATTTACATTAAACCTATAGAAAAAGAAAATACAAGAACACAACTAGAAACAACAATGAAGTAAACGACTAGGGTACAAGTGTGCTGAAAGTAAAGGGGCTAGAATACAATTCTAAATGATGTTAAAATTACATCTAAAAAGAGAAAAAAATCATGGATTGTCCTCCAAGGATCCTACCTAAAGTGTAGGTACTTCTCATTTCCACAACACTCCACGCCAGCTCGTCTCCTCCATGTAACGCCTAGTCATAGTTCCCACAAGTCTCATCTCATTTTCTCGTCATATGCACAAGGCACAACAAGATTTCGGTGAAGCCTATGGAGAGGTGAGTATAACAATACCCAACTGGGGACCACGAAACCCTCAAAATATTCTGATTAATTCATGATAGAAAACATCAAAAGACATACCTTGAAGGTTATATTATAAGCATGAACTAATCCATGAAGCACAAAGAGAATGAGACATCTCAAACTAATTGTATAACATTAATGTTACTAGGATAAGGATGACTAATCATACATTCATATCATCATAACTATAGAAACTATATTGTAGACCTGTATTTGATCCTAGGGCAGACCCGTACTGGTCACTGGTGAAGACCCTTATTGGTCGATGGTGAGACCCGTATTGGTCACTAGTGCCTACCTATATTGGTCACTAGTGAAGACCTGTATAGGTAGCTAGTACAAACCATTATTGTTCACTATTCTTCTTCATGTGACAGTCATCTGATCAATTCCCATTGATAGGATGCTTAATTCTATGAGAACCGCTCCTCAAATGATCTGTTATATTTCAATCTCTACTATGTCCCACAAATATCATTCCCAATGTACCTACCCATAATAGGGTTACCAACGTGAAAGACAGTTGGTTGATCGGACACACGGTATGTGAGATATGGGAAATTTGGAAAAAAGGGACATGTTTGATCCATGTCAGATCCTACACAAGTCTCAAGTTAAACTCTGTCAAAACTCACTTATAGTAACTACAAAAGAACTCATTGTCATAACGGTCCTTATGCCACATACGACACATTAGTCAGACACTATGACTGTTAGTTACACCTATTTCTATTAAACGGGGGTGATCACACCTCTGTCCGTCCAGGCCCTGTCAGGACCGTCAGAATATACCATACACTGCATCCCGAAAGAGATCTCAACACCACTGGTGGAATCTCAAACATACACTTTGTTCTTCAATTATGACTATTAATTTATTCGGGTACTAGTTGGTACTCGACCCGGTTCGACTTGGTCAGGCCGGCCCGACACAAAGGGTCTGGGGGTCTACATGACCACTCCTAGGTCCAGCCTGTCTTGGGTATGCCCGATTCACTGGGTCTGGCCCATCAGGGTCAGCCCGGTTTGGTTTGCAGGCCTGAGTACTGGTTGACATGCATAGAGGGTGGGCTCGGCCCACCCATGGTGGCCAATGGGTGTCGTGGGGATGACGCGATCTGCCTGAATGCAGACCTCCTTTGCTAGATGGCCCCACAGATGTTGGGCCATTTCTTCTGGCATGATGTGTCATAACATGGGTTTTGCATCACCCCCTCCTATAGCTGACTGTGCTAGTGGGTACCGCCCATCTCCTGCACTGCCAGCTTAGGTTGTCAACCTTTTTCCACCACAGCATGCGACGACGTGCCACGTTCTACCGCCCACAACTGAATTCAGTGGGTATCATCCGCCCTCCGCTGGCTGCCACCAGAAGATCACACGGGTTGTTGTTTCTATGGTCCACTAGAATGTTGCAGTCATTTCACGTACGTCAAACGAATTTCCTCTTTGTTCGTTTCTCCGCCATGAAAAATGCACCAAGGACACGTTTCGAGGACGGTATGGGTCTTATTGGTTTCATCTCGCGCCCTTAGTGTTATCATTTTAAACATGGGGAAAATTAATAATAACAAAAGGATGAATAATCACTGAGTTTAGGATCCCACGACAACCATCCACATGATTAGACAAGATGTTTATCAACCCGTTAGTCAGTTGGTCCGTGTTCATTATATTCTTCATGAACTGGAAGAAAGATAACAACTAAGCACATCAACTTGCTACCTTTTTTGGCATTCGTTTCCATACACTCGTCATCCAATGATTACGACATCGACGATTCTGCCAGGTTCTGATAATCGAAAGGTGTTATTCATTTTTCTTCATTCCTCATGGGGTTGGATGTGAGACAGATATTCTTTAGAGATTCCTCCAAATACTTCCCCTTATTTTTTTTGATACATCGAACTATTTATAGAACCACGATGCATAATTTCCATTATGACATGATGACACATCATTACTCTTTTTAATTTATGAAACAACATCATTGTTTTCACCAGTAAAATCATTGTAACGTTGCGGAATACAGGTCAACCATGTCTTACATTATGTTTCCCCATCGCCGCATCATTGTTTCCCCACAACGTCATCTACTTTCTTGCAATAGGGAAAAAAAATTAAATAAATATATTTAAAATTATTTTATTATTATTCTTGAAACATCCATGTATTAAATTTTTCTCTCAGCCCTCTATAGTCAGTGTTATGTCATTTCTAGGAAAATCTCGGCATTCTCGTTTTAACAATGCCCTCATATTTCTTATCTGAGAACCGGTTCAAATGAAAGAAAACGCCACCCGTGCGTTCACTAAACATGCCTTAAAAAATGTTCAGAAATGAATTTCGGGCACATCAGGACTCGATATAATGTGTTTTCAATGTTCGAAGACAAGTAAAAATAATTTTTAATTTAAAAAAAACAATTCATGGAATTTCTAAGTCATTAAATTCTCTCCACCTTAGGGATTTACCTCCCCGAAATAAAAAAAAAGGCTACAGAAACATAGAGGGGTATTAGGAATGCATATGAGCCTCTCTCTACCATGTACTCTCCTTGAGATTCCCTTGAATCCATAGAATGAACACCGTAGGTATCAACTATCCCTGAACCATCCTCTCATGTGTTCCTATATCACCACTGGGTAATCTGCAAAAGTCATCCCTTCATCACTCTCCACCTCGCCATGGTCGATGACATGAGATCGGTTATGCACGTATCTCCTCTACTGGGATATATGGAAGACATCATGAAACCTCTCCAACTGTGATTGTAGTACAAAGTGGTATGCCACATCTCTAATCCACCTATGTATCAGGAATGGTTTGATAATCGATGGTGAGTGTTTTATACCCTTTCCAAATATCTATAGTCCCCATCGAGGGAAAAATCACAAGAATATGTGATCTCTCTCAAAGAACTCCAGTGGTATCCATCACCTATTAGTATAAGACTTATGCCATCTCTGTACAGTCTTCATCTACACTCAGATGACCTGATCATTCTCGGTGGTAGCTTGTAGTGTCTCTGGGCCCATGAGTTCTGGAACTCCTGGATCCGTCCACTAGAAGGGTGGTCTGCACAGTCATCCATACAAGACATCAAAAGGGTCAAAACAGTTGATAGAGTGATACAAGTTGATATACGAGAACACCACCAGGGTATGTGCCCCTAACAACTATTACCAAAATTGAGGACATAATCACGAAGCATATCCTTGATTTTCTAGATGGATCACTTAATCCGAATATTGGTATATGGGTGAGAAACTATGCTCAAACGAAGATGAGTCCTGAAAGCCTCATGCAATCTCTTCCAAAACCTGGATGTGAAGCATGTGTCACAGTCTCAGACTATCGTCAAAGGCAACCCATGATTTCACATGATCTCTTGAATGTAGAGATGCCCCATGCTCTCAACCAAGCCCTTATCTCAAAGAGAAAGGAAGTTGGTCAACATGGTGAGTAATTAAACAATCACACATATGGTACCGTGCCCTATGGACGTACATAGTAACCCAGTCAAGAAGCCCATCAATATCCCTTCCAACATTCACTCTGGTATCTCGAGGGGTTTTTTCAAGACTGTTTGTACCAAATGCTCATCCTTAATTTTCATTCAAGGGAGGAATCTAGAAACAAACTCAACCACAACTTTTTTTATTGCTGGCCACCATTATTGACGCAGTAGGTCCTGATACATCTTTTCCACAATAGGATATACCACTAAAGGGTAGGTATGGAACTCCTTTATCACCTCCTCTCGTAGAACCACTATTAAAATTGAATGTCATCTGAAAGTGATTGTGTCCTCCACACCTTCATAATATCTGTTAGGTTCATGGCCTGGGGATATCTAAGCACTTCGGGACTCATAGTCATTCTCCCCAAGATTTTCCTCTACAACTCACTAAATATGTGGGGGAGTGACAGTCATAGACTAGAGGTATGCTACTCCATCTCTATCCACGATGGATACTTGAAACGCGACTTGCTTCTCAGTCGCCTCTTTCAACAGTAGTAGATTAGAAATCATGTTGAGTGGATATACTACTACATTCCCATTTCGACTAGTATATACTATATTAAAGTCAATGTCTAGGAGGAACAATATCCAATGTTGTTGTCTCAGTATTATATCATTCTATGAGAAGATATATATGAGAGTCTTGTGGTCTAAGTTGACAAATAAATTCTCGCCAATCATGTTATGTCGCAACATCTTTATTGATAGGACCGATACTGCCAACTCTATTTTGTGAGGTGCATAATTATGATCATGTGGCCTCAGCTGTTGTGTGCCATAAGAAATAATTGCATCACCATCCATAAGGACATAACCAAGTCCTGTTTCTGATGCATCACAGTAAAACATGTATTCAATGTCCTCCTATGGAATCCTTATGGTGGGAGTGGTGGTTTAGATATGTTTCATCTATTGAAAGATCTATTGGCATGTCTCTGACCAAAGGACGTTTTTACCCATCTTTGTCAAGGTAGTCATAGGTGCTAATACTCATGATAAATTAGGCATGAACCTTTAATTGTTTCCCTCTAATCTAAGGGAGCTTCACAGCTTAGTACCACTCTTGGGTGGCTCCCAAGAATGTACTTCCTCGATCTTTGTTGGATCCACTGCAACTATAACCTCGTAGTTGTCATGTCCCATGAAGTGGAGCATTCATATATAGAACTCACACATTGAGAGATTCTCATATAAATGGTGATCCGGTAGTGTATCAAAAACAATCCACAAGTGTACAATGTCATCTTCCTTAGGTGTTGATTACATTAGGATGTCTTCAATGAAGACCACTACAAACCGATCTAAGAAGATCTGAAAGATCATGTTCATGATACCCATGAACACTGAAGGGGAATTCGTCACGCCTAATGGCATCAATTGGAACTTTTAAAGTCCATACCATCATCTGAAGGTTTTCATCGGCACATCCTAATCCCATATCATGCACTGAAGATAGCCTAATCTGAGGTATATCATTGAAACCCGTCGAGCTCCCTCTAGTTGGTCGAAGATATCACCGATCCACCGGAGAGGATACATGTTCTTCACAATCCCCAAGTTCAGGTGCCGATATTCCACACAAAGAATCAACCTCCCATCCACCTTCATAGTGAACAAAATTTGGGATATCAATAGAGAAACACTTTGCCTTATATACCCCTTTCTCTATATGTTCTCCAACAATACCCGCATCTCACAAATCACCAGGAGTGCTATCCGATATTCGAGTGTAGATATCGGTGTTGTCTCGGGGTATATGTCAATGTGAAAGTCTACCTATCTGTGAGGAGTTAGTCCTTGAACATCATCTAGAAAGACATTATAAAACTGGTCCACCATTAAATGAAATCATGGACTCTCAACATCAACTTCTCCGAGGGTATTTCTAGCCAACTTATGTGTGATCGTCTACAACCTCATCCAATTAATGACATCATATACTCTAAAGGTTACCTTCTTTCCAGTAAAGGAAAACCTGGTCCCATCCTCATGGACACATCACATTTTTCTCCAAAAACATTCAATTTGAGCATGGAATTAGGATAGACATTCCATACCCAAGATGATTTCATAAGTCCTAGATGATTTTACTCAAAGATCCTAGATGATGCTCTCACCTCCAAGAGTAATCTCACATTGTAGCACTAGTTCATAATCCTCGAATCTTTGCCCATATATGTCACTAATCATATGGATCGAGCCAATGGCTCCATCGAATTATCTGATCTTCGAACGAGTTTCAAGGAAATGAATAAAGTGAATGTAACATGTGTATATAATAACAACACTAGGGTGAAATATTCACATATCATACCATTAATCATCTCTGAAGTGCTATGGTAATAGGACTAAGCTTCCTACTGTTGTACTTTCCCCTATCCACCTGCTCCCTAAGGTTGGGGTTGACCAACTAGAAGAGGTGGCAGTAGTGGTGGTTGTAGAACCTCAAAACGCTGCCTACAGCCTACTGCACAACTTTCTCATCTTCCTCGTCCACCGCCTTGTAGACCTCCTTCCTCTAACCTATGCCTATACCATATATGTTCCTCGCCATCTGATGATATTTAGTGCATGGAGTTGGAAAATCATTAGCTCTATGACCCTATCCCCTATAGGAAAATAGATCATTTCATGATGATGTCTCTCTTGTCCTCTTTGATGAAATCCTCTAACTCGTGAGCTTCGCACCTCTGACCCCACGTCCTAAGGTCATCCACCAGAGGGTCTGTCCCACATTGACCTATGCCTCACCTTACAGCTGCCTCCAACATATGACTCCACTAGTGATCGTATGGTGGGGGCTCTAAATTCTTGTGCCTACTCAGCATGGAATCTCTCCATCAGAATTTCACTTTCTAGCACCACAGTCTACGTCGGGATGGTTAGAGAAACTATAGAATCTTTGATCTCGCATCGGAGCCCCTACTCAAGTGTCCAGGCCATGATGTATAGGAAACTGAAAAAGTCAGTGGAGTATCATGAGAGGTCAGTAAATCTCAGCGACTACTAGGCTACTATCAGACTTCCCTACTATAAGTGCAAGAGCTCCTGAATAGGTAGAGAGTTTATAGATGCTAAAAAACTCCTCCTTGAAGTGGATCTCAATTTCCATCATGGGAGTGTCTCATCAACATGTGTTTAGAGTGACAGACTCCACCATCTTCCTGTAGATCCTTGAAGATGGTTTGAGGTCAATATCTCTTTATTCTCAGGGGGAATCTCTACTAAGAGAAAGACCCACGAAAACACATAAATATTGTGCTCTACTGCTTGGGGTCCGTCGTTCTGCAATTACTTGGAGAAAACATCCTCTTGAACTCATGAAAAGCACTCATTCGACATGCATGATGAACTGGTATCATGTAATACTCAATGGGTGGTGGTGTTATCGGTACAACACCTGAAGGTTCCATTACTATTAGAGGGCCCTACACTATATCCTTGTAAGTCGACTAGAAGTTATCAAGTACTCTCTCGAAAATCCTACTTGTCAGTCTTAATGGAGGCATCCTATAAGAAACAGATGTGCTATGGTAAATAATCTATACCTTGTGATTTGACACAAGAAAGATCAATTTTTTTTCAAAACACACACAATCACTGTTTTCATGCAACGAGTTAGAAATCGGAATATAGGGTCCTACTATATGGATACGTCAACCTACAGACCAATAATGGACTCCATGAAATTAAAGACACACTATAAACAGATTCCAATATTAATCTTTAAAAGTATACTCTTAGTTATTCAGGTATAACCAACCACCCTTTGAAAACACTTTTTCATGATCCATCCCCTCGGGCCCATGACATGACAACCCCAAACCCATATTCCATAGGCCAGTGGTTGTTGAATAGAACTGAAATGGAATATCCATAAACAGTAAGGAATTGTCTTTAATTCTGTAAAAACACAAAACTCATGAGAAAAAAATGAAACAAACATGAAGTAAACTGCTGGCGTAATAGTGTGGTGAATGTAAATGGGTCGTAATACAATCCCAAATAAAAATTTCAAGTTCAACTGAAATTATAAAAGAGCTCATGGATCGTCTGCTGGACATCCAAGATAATGTTTAGACATAGAGAGTCTCCACAGTACTCCATCTCAACCTGTCTCATCCTTGTACTTCATGGTCTTGGATCCCTTATTTCTTAGCCCAACTACTCATCATTTTCACAAGACACAACAAGGTGTGGGCGAAGCGTGTGCATGGGTGACTATAAAAATACCCAATAGTGGAACCTGAGACCCCCAAAGGTCTCTCAGTAATCCACAACGTAAAACATATATATTCCTAAAAAGTATTATCACATGAATGAACTAAATCATGAAGCACAATGAAAATGAAATTGATCAATAAAATGTTAAAACATCATGGTTACAGGGATAGGGATGACTAATCATACAACAAGATCAGCCTTACCTTAGTAACTCTATTACAGACTCGTATTGGTCACTACAGAAGACCTGTATTTCTTATTGTCACAGACCCATATTGGTCGCTGGTACAGACCCCTATTGGTCGCTGGTGCAGACATGTATTGGTCACCACTGCAGAACCAAGTTGGTCGGCAGTGTAGACCCATATTGGTCGATGGTGTAGGCTGATATTGGTCACACATGTAGACCCATATTGATCCGTAGTGCAGACCTGTATTGGTCATTGTTTTTATTCATGTCACAGCTAGCCACTATATTCCCACTAAAAAAATTTCTTTATTCTATGAGAACTTTTCCTCAAGCTATCATTCATATTTTATCTTGTATTATGTACCACAAAAAGCATACCCAAGGTACCACCCCTTCAGAGTGGTCCCAATGTGACATGTGACAAATTGATCGATGCCCATTCTGCGAGATATGGCTACTTTTGCAAAAACGGAACGGTTGGATTCATGTATGATCAAACCCAGTTCATGCGTCAGAATTGATCAAACCTCACTTAGAGTGATTCCAAAGGACCTCTTTTTCACAAGGGTCTTTATTCCACAAAAAAAGTGTCGTTCGGATGACCGGTCTATTAGTTAGATCACTTTTTATGAAACGAGGGTTACCAAACCTCAGTCCGGACCCTCCTAGTCTGTTCCTTTGGAATATTCCAAAGGGACTGCATTGCAAAATGGATCCTAATGCCACTGACATCATGTAAAACGAACACATGGTTCGTCAGTGACAAGTGTTTCTTTATTCGGGTACCGGTTGGGTTTGGGCCATTTCTGACTCGGTCAGGCCTACCCGACGCAACGGGTCATGTTTTATACCTAACCCTACCTGGGTCTAGTCTATTTAGGGTTGGACTGGTTCACTAGGTACGGCCTGCTGGGGTTTTCCCGGTTCGGTTTGTGGGATCGGGCTGCGATTCACCCGACCTGTCATGTGGGCTCTGCCCGCCTGCGTTGGCCCGTTGGTGCCACGGGTCTGACCCGCTTGGCCATGGTTTCGGCACGCATCTGCCTGATCCCCCGAAAGTTGGAACACCATTTTCGGCTAGCATATAATATGAGGGTCCATTTCATCTGACATGACACGGCGTGGCGCAACGTCCATGGTGGCCCCTCCTGTCGTGGTTAGCTTGAGCTAGCCGCCTTTGGCCACAGCGGTACGCCACCTTCCACTATCTTCGGTCCATTTACATAGGTCTACTCTGGCCACCATCATCATGGCGCATAGGTAGGTGTGTCCACGGTCCACTGGAATGTTGTAATCGTTTAACATCCCTCTATCATCTTACATCCACGTTTGTTTCTCCACTACGAAGAACACGCCAAGAACAAGTTTAGCGAATGGTATAAGCTTTGTTGGTTTCAACATGTGCCCTCTGCGTTAGTGTTTTAAAAATGTGAAAATATTAATAATAACAAAGGGAAGAATAATCCATGAGTTTTATATCATGAAATAACCATCCACTTGAATAGACGAGATGTGGATCAGCCTGTTTTTCATTACATTTATCAGGAACGGGAAGTGAGAGAACACCAAATCACAAAAACACCCTACCTTTTATGGTGTTTTTGTCGAACGATCGTCCCTAAGAGTTTGTGGTGTCAAAGATGCTCCCTGATTCGGACCCTTGAAGGTGTTCTTCATCGTTATTCATTCTCCACTGGGGTGGAAGTCTATCAAAGATTTTCCTGGGAATCCTCCATATCCTTCACCTAATTTTTTCTGATACCTCGAACTATTTATTGAACCATGCTGCAGCATTCCTATAATGACGTGATGTCACATTGTTAGACTATTTAATAAATTAATCATCGACATTGTTTTGCACCATTAAAATCATTGGTACGTTGTCGAATACGTGTCATATATGTGTCTCATTAAGGTGCTTCGTCACTATATCGTCGGTACCCCGCAGTGTCTCTTTTTTACACACAATGAAGATAAATGAATAAAATTATTATCTTCAAAATGATTTTATTATTTTTCTCGAATAGTCCAAAAATTATCTTCTCTGATTGGCCCTCATCGGTGGATGTTATGTTGCTGTTAGGTGAATCCCAACATTTCGGATTAAACACTACTTTCAGATTTATAATCCGAGTGATAGTTCAAAAGATAAAAAATACTACCTATACATTTAATTAATTTACCTTATATATGTTCTAAATTAGTTCCAGGCACACCGGGCCACAGAATCACGTGCTATTAATTTTTGAAGACTGCTAAAAATCCCATTTAATTTAAAAAAAAGTCATGGAATTGCTGATTCATTACATTTTATTTGTTTATAAGGTATATTAAAGGAATAGATATAAATATAAATATATATATATGTATAATATCTTTAATAGGTATTACATTTAAAACATATGACATATACATGGTATCATTAATAATTATATAGCAATTTATATTTTTTTACTATACATTTTTGGGATGTTATAACTCATTGAAATATAACATTAGAAATGAATAAATTGATGAACGACAGAAAATTAATAAAATATATTAATAACATTCTCATGAAGGATGATAAAATTTATATTTTTAGGGAAAACATTCATAGGTTTTTCATAGTTTTAATGTAATTAATGAGAAAAAATTTTCAAAAAGGCCATTAATAGAGCAATGGATGTAAACCTAACTTATACATAAAATTAATTATTGATAAAAATTTCTGAAATAAATTATTTAATTGAATGTTAATCAGTATAAGAATAAAAAAATTTATGATATAAAATATGAAATGATCTCCCACAACTACTATTGAGTTATTTCTAAAAACAGATAATGTAAAAAATAAAAAACCATTACATAACAAGATAAAAAATATATTAAAAAATATATCCATAATAACTATTGTCAATAACGAATCCTTGAAATGAAATATATTTAAAATATATGAACATGGAAATGAAGATAAGAAGAATATAAATGTTCCATTTTAAATATTATAGGTTCTAAATTAAGGGAAGTGTAATATGGGAAAAATAAAGACATGTTTATAACTAAAAGAATAGGGGAAATAAATCCTAAATATTATAATGGATCACTATTATCATATTGGAAGGAGTATGTAGGGGCTATATGAATGATCGATAAACAATAATCATGAATACGAAATGGATGGGGATATCCTATATCATCAAAATATGGTGTAAATAATAACTAAATAATGAAATAATATTAAACTCTAATTTCTTAGGGCTAACATTAAAATATAAAGTAAGGCATTCAATATAATGAAAAATATGGAACTAATACTCAAAAATGTAAGATAGTTTCCAGGACAAAACCACAAAAAATAGGTAATATATTTAACATGAATGTTTATGATAGTAAAAAAACAATATTTTGAAAAAAATAATAGATAAGGATTATGAATATATTAAACTAAACATAAAAAATTATATTTCTAATTAATTAAACCAGAATCCATTCTTCTACATTTAGAATAATAATTTGGGATTATATTTTTAAATAATTAGGTGACGATTCATTCATGACAACCCTCAAATATATAATGTGTATACCCCTAAAACATGTTAAATGTTTCCAAAATAAAAACCTTTTTAATAAAAAATTAATTTTTTCCTGACGAAATCATTAAAAACATCATCAATTGTTTTTATTTTATATTTCCAATTTTTAAAACCATTTTTAAAAATAAAATAACATGACATGATCACAAAAATCATTTGTAATGGATGTAAAAAAGAATGAAACTATTAGTTCACGAATACGTATAATCATAAGAAATCATTTTCACAAAGACATACATATCATTTATAGAGCATCATATACTAAAATTGTGAGAAAATTTTATTTCCATAAAATATAGAAATAAAATATAAACCATTTAGGTAATATGTGGAGTTAGTTACATAGGAGTATAACCCTCACAACTATAATTTTATTAGTCACCCTCACAGAAACCTTATAATGTAATCATCACATCAACCTTATGATGTATCCCTCATATATGTAATATGGTGTAACCAATTTAGTTACACCTGAAATAAACCTTAGGATCAACATAAAATATAAATACACTCAATTAATTGGAGGTAGATATAGTTTTAACTTGTCATCATAAATAATTTATACGAATAATAACATAATCGTAAATGATGAAACCCTTTGTCATAAAAATCAATCCTTGATAAAATTAACATATTTTAAAAAATTGTAAATAAACAAAGAAAAACATATAATTTAAAAAATAACTTTGTAATATTATAAAGAAAACAATAAAACATTAGTGTTTAATGAAATTGAAAAATCAACTCTTGTCATTTCGAGGAAAAAGTCCATTTATATTTTTTCAAAAGTAGAAATTGAAAAATGCTTTTAAAGATATGCCCCTTATGTAATGATAGAAATCCTTAAAATGGGTTTAAAAATAATAATATAATTGTTTAATAACCATTATTTAATACTTAATGAACTATATAAATATTTATAATTCCTTATATAACCATAATATAATATATATCCACAAATTTATTAATAATATTTTGGTATTATCATTGTTTTGGGTGTATTTATTTCAATCCATTCATGGTTTCTTCATTATTTATTTTCCATTAAAATTAAAGAAAAACTATAGATGTGAAGAAAAATGGTTTTAATATGTTTTTAGAATTTTAAATGATACCATATGTTACATTTTACAGATATGAGGGAGGTTCATTAGAAAAATCATTAGTGGAAATTTTTTAATTTATTTTGGCTATTTTTAAGACAATCACAATCTTATATTTTTTTAATATAATTTCAATATATTGGTTCGAGAATATTATATAAATCACAACATGTATAATAAAATTTTACTTAATAAGAATAATTGTTTTATGAATATTATTGAATATGATAAAGGAAAATGAAGAATCTTCTCCCACAAAGGCGGTGAATCGACATATCATAGATGATGTATTCATTTTATATAATATAAATAGAATAGTAGAGGATTGATCATAGAAGTTTCATTAAAAAAATAACAACATGTATTATATAATATAGATGATTAATAATGTAAATTAGATTTCTGTAGGATAGGATATAATAAGAATATATTAAAAACTGAAAATAAAATAATAGAAAATGAAAGTGGATTTTACCTCTCGAATTAGAATAGTGTAGATAAATCATTCAACAAGGCTTTAATATTTGCGGAGAAGAGGTATTGAGAGGTTGTATTTATAGTTGATGAATGTTATTTCGTTTTATTATATTATTGATTTCATTATTATTTTTTCAGAAGAGTATGAATAGTTTTTATTATCGATGCTAAATAAAATAACTAATAAATTTTATTCTAAAATTATTTTTCTTACATAACCCATACATAAATCATGACTCAATAAATCAAGTATTTATCTTTTTCTGCAAGTTACATTATTTACATATTCTAAAAAATTTAACAATTTTAGAAAAATACCAAAAAATCACCCCAAACATTTTTCAACGTGTTTAATTTAAAAACTGGGCTCCTTTTTTATGAAAATCAGTTTATATATTTCAAAATATAAATTTCTAATTATGGTATTTTATTATTTAAAAATACCAATATTAAAATTATTACTGATTTAATAACACTGTGAAAAATAAATAATTTCCCAAAAAATAATTTTATAATATTAAGAAAAAAAATTAATCTATGAATCTTTATTATGGAATTAATTTAAAAAAAATTATATTAATTGTATATTTGGTTTATAAAAGTTTATTTGTCTCATAAATACCCACACATAATTTATCAATTACAAAACATTTATTTCTTTATTACATGATATAAATATATCATATTTTCACTTATAAAAAATTTTAATTTCATTTCTACATTCATATATAATATTATTTTTCTATTTTTATATATTTTTTAATTTATATAAATACCAATTATTTCATTATACATTTATATTGAATCCCATAATTGAATTCCAAAATAAGAAACAAATATATTATAATTACCATGGTTGTTATATTCTCCCTCTCTTATGGAAATTAAGTATTCACAATTTTTATTCACTTATTAAAAAATTGATAATACCATTCCCTCAGAGAATTTTCAGATTTTCATGTTTCTTCTTCAATGATGTGGTTTCTCCCCAAAACCTCTTCATAGTGAATTACTTTATTTTTCACTACTATCTCTCAACAATCCTGAATCTAAATTGGTATTTCCACATAAGAATGGTTATATTAGAGCATAACTACTTCTATGATCAAAACATGAGATGAATATGGATCATTAATTTGTAACATTGAAACAATAAAAAGAATATATACCTGAGATAACCTTGAATGCTAGGCTACCCAGTAAGAACTATACCATTGTTCTCCAGCATTTAAAAGGTTCAAATGAACTGTAGTGATATATTTCCACAAATATAAAATTTATACCACATTCCTTGTGGATAATTAAGGAAAAAAAGATCACCAAACGTGATATATAGTTATTTCCTACCATTATTTTCTTACTTATCTACCTTATATATGTTTTCATTTTGTGTCGTTGGATCATATTCAATTAATTAGCCACTTAGTCTATTACTTTTTAACCTATCAACATACATTTCCTGCCTTCACCTCTAAATGAAAGAGTTCAGAGCTATTTCCAATATAAGGACTCAGAATATTCAATATGTATATCGTAATGAAAACTATCATTATAAGGAAACTCAACGAAATAATTATATTGATTAGAACATATGTATTAGTCCAATAAATAAACTCAAAGAATATCCTCCAATGTAATAATAATTCACACTGACTATGAATCAGATTCAGGATGAAAGGATGTTATTAAATTTAATGAGGTTCCTATTATCATAAAAACTATCTAAATGTTATATGCGATCATAGTATCAAATTTATATATAATGGAGAGCGGTACTCTATGTGACATGATAATGTCATTGAGGTAAAATTGGGAACGATGATATAATGACATAGTATCCTTAATATGGATGAAATTTTCATATTCAATTAGTAAATAAAGAATATTTATTACTGAAGATGTATTTGTTCATACCACACAAAGTCAATGGAAATATTTTCCCATTAACAAACTATTACCGGAAAAGTCAGAACAATACACTTTGGAAATTTTCTATCTACTTTAAATTTTTCATATATCAAAAAATTCAGGTAAAATCAGAAATATACATTTTCATTTTATCCAACTCATAATACTCCAGAAGGTCTCTATACATGTTAGTGTTGTGAGGATGATATAAAAAATAAATTCAATGAGATTCACATAAATTTTTTTACAAGGAATGACAATGATAACATTTTCTATTTCACAATATAATGACACCATCTTTTTTACCAATAATTTCAAAAAAATTCCATTCATAAACAATTATTAAATTTTCAATAACTCATACGCATCATTATATGATTTCGTAATTCTATACGAGTATTATGATTTCTCCAATACATGAAAAATAGGTGAATTTCTTACACTATAAAATTTAATTCCAAATTTAATTGAATCATTAACTAATGGGTAATATTACAAACATAACTTGTTTAATGTAGATTGAGTTTTACAAATCAAGACATCCCAAAATGTTTTTGGTTTTATAGGATAGACATTTATTCTAAAATAAAAATAATTCATTAGTTCCAACCATCTTCTCTTCCTCATGTTCAATTCCTTCTAAATAAATATAATCTTCAAACTTCTATGGTGAGATATATTTAACATTTTTTTCTATATAAATAATTCCACTATATTCTTAAATGAAAAGGAACATAAATTAATTATAAAACATGGGTATGATAAATTTAAATATGATGTTTCATATTTCATGAATATAAATAAATTATCAAATAATTATAAATCTTAACACAACAATTTCACTTCAATTAATTATCACATCAGTTGAAAAATTATCCCTTTATGGATGGTAGAACCCAAAGAGTATCATTCAAAAAAATCCTCTTCAATTCTAGAAAAAATTCATCACATTCTTCTATCCATATAAATTTTACCTGTTTTCATGTTAACATATTTATTATTCTAGATAACCATGACACGTTCTTAACAAATTATCTATAATAACCTGATAACTAATGAAATATACGAATCTGACTTAAATTTGTAGGTCTTGTCTATTCATCAACCACTTTTTGGTGGGATTAATTGTTATTCCATCATTATTTTCAATATTACCATGGAAATGAATCTATTTTAAACAATAGAAATATTTTATAAATTTTCTATATAAATAAATTTCTATGGGAGTTTTTATAGCAATCCTTAATTTTTGCTCATGATCTAAATAAATTTTTTAAAACAATAAAATATAATCCATAAAAACAAAAACAAACTCATCAAAATTTTCATCAAAGTTTCTATTAATAGGATCCATAAATACACATATAGAATTTTTCAAATAATATTCCTAATAAAAGACTCATAATTTTCAATTCTAGTACATACTATTGTTTTGTTATTTCCATACTTATTTACCTTCAGTTGATTGTACACAGATCTCAATTCAATCATGGAAGAATGCTGGTATCACTAGAGCTTATCAAATACGACATATGTATGAAAGAATAGATACTTATTCATATTAGTAATGTTATTCAAAACTCTATAATAGATATGCATTATCATTGAATCATATTTATTTTAAATGAATAAATAATGAGCACCCTATGGTGAAGTGAATTGACGAATGACACATTTATCAACATGGTACTAAAACTTCTTTTTCCATCCTTGATGTTCCACATGATCCATTAGATATGGGGGTTTTGATATAACCTTACCATATAGAACTATTTCAATTGTAAATTCCATTTTTAAATATGGTTTAACTCCAGGAAACTCATTAGGATAAATATCCAGTTATTCATTTATACTCGACACATCATTAATCTGAATAATTCCATTATTTTAAACAATATGTATATCATAACATTAATTTCCATATTTTAATGGTTTTTTAGATTTCGAATATTTTATAAATTATATAATTTCATTTATCTATATATATTTAAAGACATTTATAAATATAATTACATTCATTCAAAATTAAATCTTACCTTGATAAAATAAAATCCATTATATACCAAAAATAACATCAAACTCAACTAAGGAAAAATTAATAAGGTGTATTAGATATATATTTATTCATATAAGAATTATAAGATTCATATAATTTAATTTATATTTATTGATCCCATTGTGTTATAAAAATAATGTATCATTTTATTTTATAAGGTGACATTTATGATATACCTGAATATTTAACAGAAATAATAATATTTTTAGACCCCATAACATGTAATACAATAGGAAAATCTATATAAACAAACAATGTACCTAATACCACTTCATTGAATAGACAAACATCTTCTGATGTAGTACCAAAGGATTTATTTACATCATTTTTATTATATTTTGGATACAGTCAGCCAATCAAATCTTTATTTGGGATGTTATTTTCATAATTCCATATCTCACTATATTTCTAACACTTTACAATTTTCTTATCAAAATTAATCATACCAACACAAATATCATTTTTATTGAAATCACTTTCCATATGTGAAAACATACCACATAAAAACACTTTCAAAATATATTAAGGAATTCCCCATATTTCATTTTTTTCTTCACTTCCCACAAATTGGAAACTCAAATTTATTACATTCCATCTTATTTGATGGATTTTTAACCATTACATTCCATATGGAAATATTATTATACTTGTTTTTAATGTACATGTGATCACTAGAAAGATCCATTTATAATCTCTAAACATATCAAAAAAGTTTCTTATATATCTTCAATACATATGAATACAAATCAATATTGATATAATGGCTTAAATCCTAAGTAAAAAAAATTGATTTTACTATCACGATATTCAATAACATTTACAACATAACTGACCAATCAGGTGAATTTTTTACCACTCAATACTATGAAATATTCAATAAAAAAATTCATTTTATATCATATGTAAACCCACATTAGGAAAAAAAATTCAAGGAAAACATTCAAAAAATCATCTCATTCAAATAGATATATATTATATCTTTATCTATTATTTTTTCCCATTTTCAACCACTTTTGGCTTCACATTAAAATTGTTAAATTGGATAACTAACATTTTGATTATCCATAAACCTCATGACATGGAATTTCAATTCAAAGGTATTCATCCACCCTTCATCCATGTCTAGGTCAGTAGACCCATTGAAATTAGGACGGTGTGGCCTCATAATATGTTCTACATTCATGATGTTCCTTTTCGGTTTCTATGGCTATTCTCGTGTTTTGATGCCTCCACCTATTATGGTCATCATAAACGAAGACTTTATAGTAACAAAATAATTTTCCCAATTCCCAACATTACAGGATGTGGATTTACAACAATATCATCTTATCGGTTCCTTCCTACATCATCATGCTTATTCTATGGAAAACCGTTTTTATGAGATAAATATTAGAAAAATAAACCATGTAATTATTAATTAATATATAATTTAAACATATCCATAAAATATAAATAATTTCTTATGTTATATTTATATAATTCTAACACAAAAATTAATCTATATTATGCTCTATTACAAAAAATATATAGCTGACCATAAACATTACAAACTCCAATTCATTCACCTATAATTTATATTTTATACAATCAAAAAAAGAATTTTCATTGAGATTTTTTATAGAATTGGATCATAATTAAAACATGAAAACCCAAAACAAAAAAAAATATAATTCCTATAAAATATTATCTATTTTTCAAATATAATTGTTTTTAATAAAACAATAATTATTTCAGGAAAAAATTATCCCCACATTTATCTTGTATTCATCATTTATCTTACCCATCCAAAAAATGTTGTTAAATATATTTTAAATTTTTAGAAGAATAGAAAAATAATAGTAAGGGAAATAGAACAAAATTTAATCATTAGACCATAAATATATAAAATCATATGATATCACATTCATAATGAAAAAATTCTCACACCTAATGAGCTAAATACATGCATTGTGATACAAGAGGTATCCATAAATCATTGAAAACATAGATAATCCATTTAGATAACATGTGGTATCAAATAATTAATATTTTAACCCATATATATACCATGTGATATATAACCCTCACATTTACTTTATAATGTAACCCTAGAGACTACCATATGATCTAATAACCAATGATTCATTATTTTATAACCACACAGTTACACATTGGAAAACCCACATCGTCATCTTCCACCCTAAACATGTCGAATGAATTAGAGGGAGTTATAGGTCAAATCCATAATTATAATACATTTCCAAGAACCATAATATCATCATAAATCAGCCATACCTTTATTTTAGAATTCATTCCTTGAGAAAAATCATTTTTTAATGGAATACTATGCATATAAAAATGAAAACTCATTATTTGAAAAATAACCTTATAATATTTTATTGAAAAAAATAAGTCACTATATTAACGTTAATGGGGAAAATTCAACTCATTATTTATGTTTTAAAAATTTATTTCATTGAGAACATTTCAAAATTATAAATTAAATGTCGATTTTTAATGAAATGTCCCTTACCTCATCTTTGAATTACATGAAATGTGATAATCCCACCAATATAATGTTTTAAATAGTTTTAATAATTTATTACTGAAACATATTAATATTTATAAATCCTTATACTATCATATTATATAATGTATCGTCCCATTTATTAAAAAAACATTTGTTATTTTCATTGTTTAGGGTGAATTTATTTCTTGGTCTCCATGGGGTGCTAATTTTTTATTTTCAATCTGAATTGATGAAAAATACAAAGTTTAAAATAAATTTTATAAATATGTTTCTAGACATGAAAATGAAATATATAACCTTTTTGGGTATGAAGATTAATCATTAGAAAAAAAAAATTAATGAAAATAATTTAATTTAGTTTGGATCTATTTACAACCATCATGAACTTATATATTTTTATATAATATAATTCGTATAAATTGGTTTAAGAATATTATATAACATAAAATATGTATAGTCAAATATGATTTAGACATAATAATGTTTTTTTATGTTCTTTGAAGAACGTTAAAGGAAATGATAACTCGTCATCCATGGAGGCGGTGAATTGACATGTCATGGACGATGTCTGTATTTTATAACATAAGATGATATGATATGATGTTTAATGATAGATATTAGTTTAACACAATAACATTAAATTTTAATATATATATATAGAGTTATTATGTAACCTAGATGGTCCATTTTTTCTTGATAATAAAAAATAATAGTAATTGAGATGAAAATTAATGACAAATAAAGAGGATTTTACCTCTCCAATTCATACAGATGAGAACCTCCTAAAGGCACATGGTTTTGGCCTATTTTTGAGACCTATAGGAAATGGAAATATGGAAGAAGGCTGAAAATTTTTATGGGGTTTAATAAATCAATATACAATACTTTTAGGTGTTATTAGAAGAGGTGGTGAGTGGTGGTATTTATATTGGAGGAGATGGGTGTTTTTTATTTAATTCCATTGATTAATATTTTTCCACCTGACTATGAGTAGTTTTGATTCTCAAAATAAATATAGTATCTAGTTAATGTTATAAAAAATGGATCATACATCATCTAAACAATAAACATGATTTAATAATTCTTGTATTTTATTTATACCATCAATAATTCTATTTCATTTTTCATAAAACATTCAAATACTTTTGAAAATATTATAAACATACACTAATTTTTTACATGTGTATAATTGAAAAATCTAATCCATTTTATGATTTTTTTATTTATCAAATATTTAGTTTCTAATTAAATTCATAATTTATACAAAAAATAACAAATTTATAATTATAACAAATTTTATAACACATACAAAAATAAAGAACATTCTCATAAAATTGTCTTATAATCATAATACATCAGAAAATTAATTTATAAATATATTATAAGTAGAAAAAACATATTTTAAATATTTATGTTAATTGTATAATTTTAAATAAATATTTATAAGTCACAAAAATACTAACACATAATTAATTATTTTCAATACATTTTTTTATTATTCAACTATATATGTGAATCAAAATTAAAATAATAAAATTCTTAAATATTATATATATATATTCATAAGTGAGGTCACTATTATATTTGTATAGATACCCACATTTCTCTAAATACCATATATTTCATTATACATTTTTAATGAATATAACAATTTAATTATAGAATAAAAATAAATTGTTTTATAAGTACATAGGTTGTTACAATGAAATACATTTTATACTTTCTAAAATAGTTAAATAATAGTTGATATTATATTAGGATGAAATTATGGAATAGAATAATTACTTGTTTGAGGACCATGTACCTCGTTCCCTAAGTCACATCATATATAATCTATAGTCATTAAAAGCTCAATTAAATATGATTAATTGATGATTAATATAAATTAAAATATTTGAATAATCATTTATATTGTATATATTTTTATATATTTTTCATTTATTTTTTAGTTGTTTCTCAGGTCGATCATTTTGGGTTATTCACTCAATATTATGAAATCATTTTGGTAATAATGATGTTGGTAGATGTTATTTTTTCCATGGTTATATAATTTAAAAATATTTCAAGGCATTTTTATTCAAACATTCTAGTGGTCAATATGATTAATATAAAATTTTTATGAGAAAAAATAATAATTAATTAATTATTTCATGATTTGATTTTTTGAAAAAATTATTTTTTAATTGTTTTAAAATATTCTTATATATTATTACCCCTTTGCAGTTATTTTTCCTAAATTTATTATAAACACATTTGTTTGATATTTTTTGATAATATTATTCGACATATTTATTTATTATTTTATGTTATTATTTTATCATAGTAATACTAGTTCTTATTCATTTATACATCTTATCATAAGCTGGACAACACTCATTATATATAGTTTGTTTGTTTCATGAAAATAATTTCTTTTGTTATTGGTATGGTTTAAGGAAATTAATTAAACTCTTGTTTTTCTATGTTTGTTTTAATAATATAAAACAAAATATGATGTTTATTTTTAAATAAATTATAATAAATATTTTTTATAATTAAAAAAATTAATTTAATTTTCAAAGTTATTAAGATCGCCAAAATTATATGTTGGTATTGTAATACCCAGGCTTCAATTTTAGTAATTTTTTATTTTTAGAGAAACAATGACACATTACATGATTCATTTTTCATGAAATGTGTTGAAAATAATATTCAAAGTGTTTATAAATTTAAATTGATGAATTTAATTTCTATTCTCAATTAATTATGTCAATATTTGATTATGGTGAGAATTTGATATTTTCCATACATATTTTATTAATCGTTGAATTGTGAAAAAAACAAAATTTCAAAAAGTAATAAAATTTACGACATTATTATATAATAATAACAACAGGATCATTTATGAAAATATTTCCCAAGAAAAAATATATATTTAAGAAGAAATATTATTCATATTTAAATATATTATAGAACATTGAGTTATGTTATTAACATTATTGAAATCTATGTAATGTGTTTGTTTAAATAATTTGGTATTTGTTTCTCTCACAATTAATGTATAAAAAGTATCCATTTAGTTTTTGTATAAAATAAAATAAAACATATTTCAATTAACATAATCCAATTAATTAAACTTTAAGCAAAATTAATATTAATTTCATATAAATTATGTTTTTTATTAAGAAAAAAATTTTTCGAAAATTTGTTTTCGATAAAATTTTATAACATGTAATATAAATAATTTTAATCCCCTTATAATAACTAAATCAATGAAAATGGATTATTTATTTTGGTTCCTGAAAAAAAATTCTGTAATATGTTCAATATAATTTTGGATCATATTGTAATGTATAGTGACTAAAAAATTGTTGCATTTTTTAAGGTTAAAACATGTTTATATTAGGATTAATATATGAGATACTTGTATCAATTCCACATAAAGATGAGTAAATATTATTGAATTATTAACTGTTAACCCATTATTTTTAATTCATATAATTAAAGTCCATTGGGATCCACATATACAATAAAATTAATATTTACTATTTTCCAAATTATTGTTATTCCAACTATGTCACCCCACTATCATATAAATGGGAACCTATTCACTTTAATTATTCAGATATATTTTTTTAATATTTCTCTTTAAATAACTGAACAAATTAAATTATATGTTCATTTGATTATATTTTGATCTTCTGTTTATAATTTAATGTTATCAAATAATGTATTATGGTTCAATGGAAAGGACATCTCTCAATGAAAAACAAATAAACTTTAATAGACTTATTCCTATCTTGTTTCATTATCGACATCCTCTAATAAAATTGAAACCAACTTAAAATAATAAATACCATATTATCAATATTTTAAAATTTTATTATTAAAATTATATTACTACATTATATATCCTTTCCATACCATTGAATACATAATCATTACTCTTTTATACGTAATACCTATCATCTCGACATATCAGTGTAATTCATTCTCTATAAACAATTTATTTCGATTATTATAGAGATGAAAACATATTATATGTATGAAATAATTTATATTCTGTAAATATATGATATTTTATTCTTACGTATCGTTCAACTCATTCAAAAATTATAGTGTATATTGTACATACATGTATATTACCTCCTCCAAGATGATATGTGCCTCATTTTTTGTCTTCATTTAATGGATTATCCAAAATTTTTATATAACAAATATATCTTATTTTTATATAATTATTAATATTCCGTTTATAAAGGAAAAATTTGATTTATTCAAGGGGTAATCTACTTGATTCAAAAAATATATGACAATTGAAACTCAAAAACACAATAATGATGATATTTATTATGATCTACTAACAAAAAAGTATTATAATGTTATAAGTGGGTCAATTATGATTTCATAATTATTTAAATTTTTTCCTAATAAAATATAATAATATAAAATTTATTATATATGATATTAATATAAATTATACGCCAGACCTAAGGTAGTGGTTTATCTCAGAATCATATCCATATATAGTATTTTTATTGATTAATATTCCATTTAGGGAATTAAATGACTTTTCAATCAGAAACCCCATCTATGATCTTTCTTTTTGTTACATTTACATATCACCATTATCCATCCATTTTCCTCTCCCTATGTACTCAAATTTTTGAAATAATATTTTTTTAAAATACATTTTCTCTATTCATTAATGAATCATTTTCATATGTGTCCATATTTTAATTCAGATAATATGAAGATTGTTTTAACTATTATTCAAATAATTTTTAAAATAATATATAACAATGTTTTATGTTTAATAAAAAGGTTTAAAATGAAAAATCTTACCATTTTTAAAAAATGGTACACTTTCAATATCATTGAACGAAATCATTTTTATCATTTACCAAAAGAATTAATCATCCCCCAATTATAATAATTTTTATAATTAAATATTTATGTAAAATTATCAATGTTTATTTTAGAATTTTTTTCATAATATTTTTTAAAAAATTATTAAATTTGAAACATGTGATTTCAAAATGAAAATTCTATTTTTATTCTTAACATTTTAATGGTATAGTTTATAATTATTTATAGCACTGTGTATAAAATTAATTAATATTATGACTGATAAGGGATATAATCATATTATAATAGTCATAACATTAATTTGAATAAATTAGCATACGTTTGATTAATTTACTAACTATGAAAATATTGTATTTTGAATACAATTTTTCAAATATGAATTTTTATATTTAGTATTTATTGATTTATTAATAAATTTATTTATATAAAGATTGAATTGGTAGAATTAATTAATCATTGCACCATTTTATATCCCCATTAGGCATCATAATTTCTCATGAGACAGTCTTGTTTGTGTATTTTGTTTATGTCCTCTCAATTTTTAAATTATGCTAAGGAAGAAGGCTATGGTGGTTTGTTAACATATCCATCATTTATTGGATAATTAATTTGGAAACAAATTTTTTATCCACATTATTAATTTCGTTTATATAATAAATTTGGCTTAATTTACCATTCTATTATATTTTTTTGAAATATGTTTTCATTTTTTTCAATAATGACATTCATGCTTAATTTGTCTTATGAAATATTCTACTGTGTAATTTCTCTTACTAAGCATAATATCTCTCCCATAATAATGATTTTGTTCCCCCGTGTATCATGATGAAATTAATGATCTATTTCAAGTTTATACCATAGGAAATTATAATGTTAACAAAATAATATGATATTTTAATATATGTTTTCAAATGTAATGTGAGAATCTAGTATGTATATACTATCTTAAGAATAATAAACAATTAAATCTTATGATATGTGATCAATTTTATCATGTATCAATGATGTAAAATAAATAAATAAACTTTGTAATTTGGGTGAAGGTGATACATTTCATATCGCAGGTTATTTAGTATAATCTCTAGGAACCATATTTTAGAAATATATATTATGACTGAAACTAATAATATTTCTATGTATTGATAATCCCTTAATCATCTTGTAACATTATTATTGTGTTGTTTTTCTATAATGTGAATAAATTCCTTGATATTATAATATGGAAAATGTTTTTATTTCAATTGAACCTTAGGGTAACAACTGTGAATGGATTAGAAATTAAATGAACGTGATCATCGCCAGTTCATGATGAGTGGGTCCAAGGTACCACATCCAGATAAAAATATTTGTGGCATATTATTTGGTTGATTCCCAAACTATTTAAAACCATTAAAAAGTAAATTAAAATATTATTATGTTGAGTAGATATTCAAAGGGATACCAATCTTATTATTTATATATTATCACTACATGGAAAATGACATTTTTTTATTTTTTACACAATAGTTACAACATTAAGTAATGACCTTGTCGTATATTTTATTATATGGTATTTTATTTCAATGGTACCTATATGATAGATGATAAACTATTTATATTAATGTATATATGTTTGAATTTACCTCCATTGAATGATAATTAATTATAAGTTAGTGTTAGTGTTTGAGATGAGAAATTGATACTTGTATTACGGTAGTTGAATGAGGTTATGATTAATAAATGTTCTAATATATAAGATAGTATTGATCTGAATCATAATGAAAAATATGTTAACCATTTAATTGATATGAATTATACATTTCTAAATTAAAAAAATATTGTTTTAGTATACAAGTAATGTATTAAGTCATTCTTTAATATTATTCTTTCATTGGGGTATATAAAAAGAAATATACTTATAATTCGAGTTTATAATTCTAACGAAGATAAGGATCAAAATCGGGGAGTGATCTAAAATAAAAAAATAGAATGTGGAAATAAATAGCATGGCCTAGAAGATATTCATGGAGGTATTCTTTAATAAATACATTCTCTATGATAAAAACTGATTCAGAGAATAATTTCCCCCATATAAAGAAATATTAATTGGAATATATTAGAGAGTTTAAAATTACTTTCACAATAATATCATCTCATGATGTGAATAATGCATATAATCTATATATTATTTTTTATTATTTATATGGTAAGATATGATATATCCTTTAAGGGTGAAACACCACAATATTTTAAAATATTATTATATTTAAGATTATACATGACACATAACACAAATAAAAAATGAACCATATAATATTATTACATTAATATCATCATTAAAACTACACCATTAAATTGGATAGTATGAACATGAATAAAAAAATATGACATATAAATTTTTGAGAAATAATTATATTTTTTTAGCCTAATCTAAATAATTAATTTTTTTTTGAAATGGAAATTTATTTATTAAAAACATTTTGAATCCAAAGTAATATATTTATCTTCTAATTAAAAATTATAATTAATTTAATGATTTTATCGAGAATTTGTTTTGATAAAATTTCAATTACCTTTTCAAATATGATTATAAAAATAACATTAATTTGAATTTCTAGGAATTTTCTAACTGGTTTGTTTGATAATTATTGTTAGAAAATAATTTTTTTTAAAAAAAATTATTTTATATTAATGTATTTATATATTACGGTTCCAGGTTGAGATTATATTAAACTTATACAAAAAAAATTTATCGAAAAATATATTAAAACATTATCTTTATCAAAATTATATATTAAATTGATATTAAACCCTTTAATAATAAAAAATAATTTTTTTTTAAAAAACATTTCAACATTATTTAAATATTTTAAATTAGTCAAACTCATACAGATTATATATATTTAAATTGTCAAAATAAATCTAATATTGTTAATAATGTCTTCTAAATTTGTGCTATATGATCTTTTTTCCTTTTTTGCATTTTTAATAGTAACCTTATAGAATTTTTCTACTTGG
This sequence comes from Viscum album, assembly GCA_963277665.1. Lineage (NCBI taxonomy): Eukaryota > Viridiplantae > Streptophyta > Magnoliopsida > Santalales > Viscaceae > Viscum > Viscum album. The sequence continues at coordinate 1,321,635,332 of OY728134.1, forward strand.
TAAGAGTATGTCATGAAATTAAGGACACAATATTAAGATGATATGAACTAAAAAATGTAGATAAAAATTGAATTTATTTCATCGCATTATCATATGTCATCAATAATAATATGGAAAATGAAAAAAATTCATTTTGTTTCTATTTTTAAATTATTTTTAGAATTATTTTATTTTATGTAATGAAAGGTCATAATTAACATCTCGTCATTTAATTATCATCTACTTTTCAAAAAAGGCATGAATTTAGGATTTCATTAGTTATAGGTGGTTACATAAGGGAAAAAAATTTATTATTAAAATGTATATCTAATTTTATGTATTGATAAAATTAAATTAAATAATTTTGAAATATCGCTATATTATTTAGTAAATCAATAGAAAAATGATATTAATGATATTAATTGAATAAAAGTAATATATTTTAAAGTAATTTTTGATTTCTGTAATGATACTGATTAATATATCATATAATTTATTTTTATAATGGTAAATATTCTAATAACATTTTTATGATGTTTTTTAGTGTCATATTATCTTAATAATTCCAAAAAATGACTATAATGATAATTTGTAATAAATAATGTTTTATTAATTAATTTTAAATAACAAAATTATTATAATTTGTAATAGAAATGGTGAATGGTTGAGAATTTCAACCATGGTGTGTATATGGGTGTCTTTACCATTTATAATTGCACTCATAAATCCTTTAAGGTAATATCAGTAATTTCATGTTTATTATCTAACAGATTCACAAGGGGTGAAAATATATAAATGTGAAACCATTTCTAATCACATAAAACATATATTGAATGAATTTATTTTAGATATATATTTATCACATCATCGAATTATATCTCTTTGATGATTTTTTATAAATAAAATAAATATAAATTATTATAATATATTTTTGTAATTCATTTACTACATCTCCCCTCACATAAAAATTTGATCCTCCTCCCATCATTTATTAAACTGGATAATGGTATTGTTTTAGATAGTCCTTGTATAAAGACCTTCATTACATACCACCCACCTCTGATATTCCATTGGTTTTATTTGAATACCATTACATGAATTATTTTTTATTAACATTAATAGGTTCTCAGAATATGTGTTCTTGTTCATAACATATATTTTTTCATTTTATTTATTATTCTTACATAGTAATATATTATTAAAAAATTCAAAAATAAGAAAAAAGTTGTCATATAAAATCCTATAAATTTTTATGTTAATATAATAAACTATATTTTCTCCTCTTCCAACAAATTGGAAACACAACATTTGTTGATGTAAACAGTGAAATAGAACCTCACGTACAAATTTAATTAATTTTCTAACAATTCCTCTCATAACACTTCATAATGGTTAAATTAACATATAATTATGATATTAGTGAGAAATCATAAATTTTGGACTGATAATGTTGTACCAATATTATTAACATTCTATACCGTGGTGAATTATAACATTATACATGAATTCATGTGGGTTCTCACATCCATGAAGCTATGCATTTAATTTTTTTAAGCACATCATAGGAATTTCATATATATGTGAATATAAATAAAACATATTATATTGATTTTATAATTAAAATTAATAAATGTTAATATAATTTGTATCTTCTTTCCATCATGGTCATTAAAATGGAAACATTACACAAGCATACTTATTACATACCTTCTCTATGCCTATAACATTTTTAATTTTTCAAAAAACTTCATTATTAATTCAATTTAAATGTTTAATTGATTATAAAAATTATGATTATATAATTTATATATTTTATTTAAATGATCCATTAATAAATACTCTGCCATTGTCAATCTGACAAAGTGATTTTTGTCAAAAGATATGATTATTGTCAAAATATACAAAATAAAAAATAATTAATTAAATATATCAAGGAAACAATTAAAATTAAATGAATAAAAACAGTTAAATATGTTAGTAATAATGATAAAAATTTAAATAAATTTATTTTTCAGCCCAATGTAAAGATTATTTGATATGTTGGACTAAAGTTAAGGGACACACTATTTAAAAAAAATATGTTTTAATATTTTTAATAATTTATTATTTAAATATTTTCATACATAATAATATTAATAATAATATTCTATGTATTTATTTATATGTATATTAATGATAAATAAATATCCTATGACGTCACATTAATATTATTTTAAAAAAATTTGAAATAAATCTTTTTTTGATATTTTATATGGAATGTTTTGAAAAAAGTGAAAAAATTGAATGAAGAATTTCATCATAGAATATGTAAATAGTGGTTCCCAATACCATATAATTAATTTTATTTTTGGATTCTAATTGTATGTTCAATTATTTATTAATCGTAAAAATCTCTATACATATGTTCTAAAAATTAGTTTTGAAAATTATTATTCAATGGAAATGGATATATCGGTATTTGAAAATGCTCTCTTATAAATGAAATGAATGTTGTTGTGATGAAATAATTCACATATTATGTTCATTTTATTTTTCATGAGAATAAAAAATATTGGAGGGTGGGTTTTATATAATAAAAACTAGTGATGGGTGGGTCTGGGATAACCTTGTAAACAATTTGGTAAGGTTTATGTTGGATGTTGATAAAGTAGATTATTTAATTAATAACAATGATGTTTATTCCATTTGTGATTGAAATTTTTTGAGTGACTACAATATGATGTCCTAAGATAATTATATGGGTTCCTATTATTACTATACATTTTTTCCTAAATTAAAAGATCATAAATGGTATTTAATGAGTAATTGTTGAATGGAATCTATAAGGTACATTTTATGGGTGAAATTTACAAGTTTATAAAAATGTTTTGAAAAATATTCATGATTCAAATGAAACATGATTAGTTTTATTTTTATTTTGTTATTTAATATAATATAATATTTGAAAAAATGATTATAGGGATGTTTTTTTCAGTGTAATAAAATGGTTATTTTTTAAAATGAATATTATAACGAAGAGAAACCTATATGAGAATTCATGGACTAAACAGTTTCTCTTTTATATTTATATGTCATGTAATGATAGTTTATTGAAAATACCATGTTTTTTAAAAGAGTTTCATAGGGTTTTAAGGATTTACATGGACATTGATGTGGTAAAGTATTATTTGATGATGATATGTCATTTTTTTACATTATTGTAATATATTTTTGAATAATGGATATTTATTAAATTCTCCACATTGATATTGTCTATATTATTTTTCTAATTATTTAGTCTTAAAATTCAATGGGCTTAAATGTGAAGAAAATTTATTTTTTATTTTATATATTTAATGGTATTTATAGTTATACATTATTCTCCAACATGTATATTAAATATTTTAATAAGAATATTTGTAACATTAAAATGATACATGTTTGTGATACACAATAGTATATTTCAAATATATATATAGAAAATGATCTTCTTAATTTTTTGAAAGGTCATAAATCATTAAAAAAATATCCTCCCATTGTTCACATTTTAAAAACATACCCAAATTAATCCTATAATTATAACATGGGGATAGAAAACATAATAAAGGGTGAACTATGATGTCTGGTAATGGTAAAATTGGGAGATATATAATCATAACATGATAATAATAGTATGAGATCATAAGAATAATATTTGAATACCATCCCTAGATATCAATTATTAGAATATTGATTCATGTAATTATTTTTTGTATTTTATAAGAGATTTATCATTAGTAAATAAAATGAAATTATCCATGATAGCATAAAATTAGAATAAGACATGGATTTTTGTTATACAATTATTCAAAGAAAATCCTTTATCAAAAAACCCACCAAGGAATTCAAAACATGTTAAACATGGGTTAACCTCCAATGTAGTATTTTGGTCATGGAAAAAACAGATATACTATGTATTTTTTTCATAGTATATCCACCACAGTTACCTAATTTTCATTATTGGTATAAACACTCATCGACCCATTGATTTTATTGAATATTAATCATTTCCCAATTTATTGGAAGGAGATATTGATACCACTAATCACAAGATGACAAGCATTCATATGTGATCTAGAATATTGGAAAACATTCATCAAATCACAATACATGCAATGATATTGGTTTCATATACTTTCCATAGATCATAAAATGTTGAAAAGATACATGTTTCAAAATCATACCATCATTTATTCGCTGCATAACCCATTAAAAAGACGTGGGATCTATAAGAATTCTACAAAGGTATAACCTGTAGAGGGGGAAAGGGTTCCAAAACAAATTAAATCAAACCATTCAGAGAAATAATATGTATGGTATCCATAAATGTTATTAACATTAAATCATAGGTAATATCAATATATTTCATCTTAGTTGGAAAATGTTTTTTAAATATCATTTAAAAAATTCCAGAAAAAAATATCATTTCATCTTTAGATTAGAAATTAAAAAATAATTATATTTTTCCAAATCTATTTATTTGAAAATAACATTAAAATATTTTAATTTAATATTAAATAAAAAAATTTATGATGTTGGAAATTTTCATTCATTATGAACATGCCAAATCAATAATTATTTCACATTTTTGGAAATATTCAAAAAATAATGTCTTGGAAAATGAAATGATGATTCATTCAAAACTAATTTTTACAAATTAAAAAATGGTAAAAAATTATATTACAAATCATATGATTATATTAAGAAAAAATATTACATTATTACAAATCATGTTTTTCAATGAAAATATATTTTTGACGACAGAGATAAATAATGTAAGATTTATCTAAAATAGTTTCTTCAATACTAAAATGTTACAAATAGGGTGTAATAGAATTATTAATTTCATGGATAACAAGTGTGTATGAAAATTTATTAGTTTAATGAGTGTTCAATAATAATATATTTTCATTGAAAACATAATCCTAAACAACCATAAAAACAATGAGATCAGAGCAAAAAATGTTTTCTAGATTTGTTAATTTTGAATAAATTTCCCCTGAAAATAATTGCATAAAATGAGTAATAAAATATAATGATGGTAAATAAATTCATGATATTAAATTTCAATGATGATTTATATAAAATAATTAAAAAATATATACTTGAATATATGAATATATGAATCAAAAAATATATTTTGATACAAATAATCCCTTACAACTATAGAGAATTTTGAACCAAAATCCTCTTTATAAAGAATCCACAATATTTATTTTTAAATCACCATAAGTATCATTATAATATTAATAAAATATATTAATATTTATTATATTATCAACATTAATAAAATAGGTTGTTAATGTGGAATGTGTCTTATAGTTGTAAAATTTGACATGAAAATCTATTACTATTGTAGTTAAATTTTGAATCAAAATACCCAATAAAAAATTAACAAATTAAACATAAAATATTATGAATTTAATTTTATTAATGTTATAAAACTAAATATATTTTTTATAAAACCCATTGAAAATAAAATATTAGTGAATTCGAATATGTCACCTAGAAGTAAAAGAGAAACTATAAATATCATACCATTACACTACACATCAATCATTCCCATTCAAATTATATTATAACAAATATATAATTTTTATCAAAAATTTATATTAAAAAACACACATATATATCATAATATATATTATATAATTTTTCATTTTAATTACACTTTTATTATAAATATCTTCTTATGTTCAATATTTAGTTAATAAATACTTTGATTTTGGGTAAATTTTGTTTTGATATTTTTGGTGATCTTACATTGATCAGGATTCAATAATTTACATAATAATAATTAATAATTAAAAATATTATTTGTACATATATTATAATTTATGACCTATAGTGAAGGATTGAATATATAAATTCAATAAGTTATGATATTGGAGACAGTAGGGCGTACGTACGCATGGATAATGTGTCAATTTTTTAATGATCATTATGGAATGAAATTAAATAACATCATATATTTATAGAATTATAATAATATTGTAGAAACCATATTATTATTTCAAATAAACTAATATATATCATACAAATTTAGAGGTTAGGAAAATAGAGTCACAACGCTTCATGACGGTGTTATTCCACACGCACCAATATGTCATTATCATAATTCAGTGAGTGAAAATTTACGAAAGAAAATATTATATTGTATTTTAAAACATGTAAATATCTCATTAATATTGTAAATACCACATTTATATTACATATATTTATTTAAATTATTATTATTATTATAAATTAAAATTATTTATGAAAAAAACACATCACGTTATGAGGCAATTATCTACCGTACACATGAATAATGTTATGGTTCCCAAAACAAAATGGATTGTAAAATTCATAATATAAAATAATTTATAAAATTATATAATTATTTTATAATAGTTTTATTTATAATTCAGATCCATTAACATTCTGAGTCAGTATAGGTGGTAATAATAAAATTAACTCATTTTATGATGTGGTAATCCGCTATTCACATGAATAATGCTTTTGAAACCCATTTGATGGATGTATTGATGATTATTGATAATTCCCAACAGATGAAAAAAATTATTATAATTAATTTATTGTTTTAATATATTACCACAATTTAAGACTTAATGATGGAGGTGAGGAAGAAATAAAATAAAAACCCTCATTAAAAAGGGTAACATCTTTTTCCGGTAACCTCCTTAGGTTTTCACTAAAACCCTTCCTAAGATGGTTTTCTACCAAAAATAATAATTTTATGATTATATTAGGAGATATTTTACAACTGTTTTCATGTATTTTCATAAAAAAATGTTTTTTATCTATATTTATTATAGTTGAATGTGTTCTCTATTATAGGTGAGGTGATATTCACACAACTAATATTTGAGATGAAATCCGAGTAACCACATTTCCCTCTAACCACCAATGTAAAAATGTAGAAAGTATATACATAGAAATTATAGTGTTTAGATATTAAGAAAATATAAAATATATTTATCTTTATGACATTCAACCTTTTTCCTTTTAGTTTTACCCCTAGATTACTCAGTTTCCCCTAAATAGTGAGGGTTATTTTTTAATTTTTTCACACTTATTTTGTTTTATTTTTTTACCTTATTATGTAATATAAATGATTATGATCCCAAATATGGAATGAATTATTAAAAATTAAATTCTCATAAAATGAAACATTTTATATAAATTAATCCCTCATTTGAGATGACAATGTAGGTTTTTATAGAGAAAATGTAGAATGGGTTACAATTTTTTTATTTCAAATATTAATCATAAATTTATTCAAATGAGTTAATATTTATTAATAGAAATATAATTGATCAAATTTATCTTTAAAAAATATTTAAAATATATTTTAAAAATATATTAATGTTAAATTAGAAAGATGGTTTAATTTAAATTCATTATTATTCAACATTCATTAAAAATATAATCGTATCATAAAATTTTCAAAAATCCTTCCAATGTTATGTTTGAAATTATCCTTAAAAGAAACACGTAATTTTATAAAATATTTTCATAATGTTTTAAAACAAATTGATTATTAGTCTGAAAAATGAGAGAATATTTTTTTAAGCTTAAATTGGGATTTTATATAATCTCATATATGAAAAAATATTAATGATTGATTATATAATATATGAATTTATTTAAAATAACCAATGAAAAGTGATATTCTATATTCCTTATATCTGAAAAAATTCAATAATATATTTCATAAAATTACTTTCTATATTTTCATATAAATGTTTTTATATTATATAGTTTATAAAAAAATTATTTCATATTCATGTTTACAGTATATATATTCATAAATATGTTAATTTTATTCATACCAACTGTTACATAAAATTAGTGATAACTATTTTACTAAATATTAATTTCATTATAGTTTTCCATGCTCCATTTGATTTTAGTGTTGATTATAACCCATGATAATTTCTATGTTGCATGTAATTCAACCAAAACTTAGTGTTATAAGTAATAAAAGGTAATATTTATATTGTGTGTTATTTATAATATAAGAAACTAAATATATATTGGAATATATATATATATATATTCCAGAATATATATATATATATATTCCAGAATATATTAGTGGTATATTCTATCACCATTAATTGGATTTCTCAATAGAAATTTATCTCCATAGTAATAAAAAATTAGGAAACATATACCTCATTACATCCTTTGGTTCCCATGTAGAATCCATAAGGTGGTGTTTTTTCACGCACAAAAAACTATATTTATATGTGATCTTATTTAATAGAAATTTCATAATTCATTCCAAAATATCTACTATTTTTTCTTTATAATAAATATATAGAACCAGTGGTATTTACTCTACGTGAATTACATAATATTCGTATGTTTTATAATACATAAGATTAATATAGGTTTCACATCATGAACCTATAAGAGTATCAATGGAAGTGACAACTGATGTGATACTATCCTTATATGATACTGTATTGTAATAGAAGAAATATAACTAGGATATTATTTAGCATCATTCATATTTGATGTAATTCATATAATTACCTTATTAACAAGATAAAATTATAAATCATATAATATTTTTTCAAAATAACACTTCTATAATAATTTTTTTATATAATGTTGTTAAATGTCAATAACATTCTCTACATCCTCATCTACTTGATCAGGTCCCCATATATTTCTTTTAAAAAAATAATATAAGTACATTGATGTTTAACACTTATTCAAATGTATGTATTCATAAGGATCCACATTCAATACCCTATAATCTACAAAAATTTGGTATTGTTTTTTTATTGTCAATACATTTGGTTTGATCAGAGAGTTTTAAAAAAAGTGATCTTATATTAAAATGATTATATGGTATTGAAAGTGGCAACGATTCACAGTTTTTTGGAATTTATTAGGGCTTGATATTAAGTGGTTTAATGGAGATTCATGAAAAATTATTTTCTAGATGTAACACTTTTAATATATATCAAATGAATGATTAATTTTATATTTATTGGATTCACAAAGGTTGAGATCCGTTAGTGAAAGATGTGTTGATAGTGTTCTTCATGACTCAATGAAGTAATGTATCATGAATTTTTTTTAAATAATAGTATTCTTCACGGCTAAGAAAAATATCATTGAAGCATTGTGAATATAGTAACTTCACGATTATCTTTTTGGAGGATCATTAAAATTCTCTGAAGGCATGGGGGAATCAAGAATTGTCAAATTTATAAATATGAGACTACCCACACATCTTCTGATATTACATTTAAATGTATTAAAGTTTGAAATATTCTAATTTCTCTAAGGAATAGAGATTATCTATTTTGGATTATGTGAAATATTCAAAATCACGAAAACACTTTAATAATCATGAAATTGCATACGTATGTTGTAGAATTTATCTTCATCATATTGGGATATTCCTTGATTACTAAATGAACATTATAAAGTTAGGGGTTTCTGTGAAAGTGGTTTTTATAATGAACATATGGAACTTAGAGAAGGAGCTCTGTGAGATAATGTTTTATAAATTTGTTTTAGTGAAAAAGGGTTCCAAGTTAATCATATCTGGTCAACAATGCAATAACAGTTCCATTATATTTAGTTAAGAAGAATTAAATTCGAAAATACTAAAGAAATCGACATTGCGTTAAACATAGTAAGACTTTAACCCATGTAGTGATCATGGTGGGAGTCGATTGTAGTGTTACTTGGGAGGAAATGTGTTCGCCCTATAATATTGTAATGCCAATGTTCCTTAAATAGTGTGATTATGTCGAAACTATTTTCTCAAATATAGTTAATATTATTGGATTTGGGTTTTATTTAAACACTATCAGCGTTTTCTCCTTAGACTATAACTTAGTGTTAAACCACGTAAATATGTTGTGTTGTCACTTTTAATGAGACTTTTTATCTCTACAGGCTACCATAAGAAATAATTAAGAATTTTCCAAACATTTTGAAACAATAGATATAGATTTAAATGAAAAACATGACAAAATGAATCACAAATCCCATATCAAGGTGTTAATGGGTACTATAAGTGGTATCTAAGCCTATATGTTGCCGATGTAAAATATATTTTCACTTATTGATGTAAAATTATTCAAATGATTGTAGAGTCCCCCTCTTTTATTGATGTAACATTCAGATTTTGAAGAACATGGTGGTATCTCATATTACATCACAAGGAATAGATGTTATGTTTACAAATTTATATGGGATTTCCATCACTGATGAAATATGATTGTCTATGAATGACACAGATATGAAAATGCAATATGAAGATTAAAAAGCACAGAATTCCCTCACTAAATATTTATATGGACAAATATATCTAATGGTGATGCGTTTCACATCACCCATGTATATGTGGGAAATTTTGGAAAATATATATGAGGGAAACCATAAAGTGTAGAGGGGATAACCATGATTTCCATAAATGGATTTATGATTTGAAAATGTACATTGATGAAAATTTAGATAAATTTTTTACTCAATGTAATAAAGTTGGTGGAGCAATATGATGAATTGGTTAATAAATAAAAGATACTTATTTCTTGAGTAAAATAATTGGAAATATTCCACCACTCTTTGAAACATGTGATCTTCCTATAATCACTCTTTATTATCTATTATGTAGTCTTATGTCCTCTCTAATGAGATTCAAAACTGGAAAATTCAACGAATCATGTACGAAAGTAAATGGAATTCAATGGAATGGAAAAAAATTGATATTGTAAAGATATTATGTGATGAAGATATTAAGGAAGATGAACTTTTATCCACTTAAAATAAATTCATTAATAGTGAAGGAAAATTTTAATGAAAGATTACTCTAGCATGTTTTCAATGTGGGAGTGTTGGGAACAGTACCTATGAGTGATCACGGAAGATTTATGATGAATAAAGTTAATATGTAAATGTGATGAAGACTCAAAATATCTATCCACAAAAGGGATACATCTAACATAGAATAAAATTATAGAGAAAGAGTTATAAAGAAGAACAATATGATACTTAATTTATCTGTGTTGAAGATCCTATGTTTTAATCTTGAACACATGGTTCCATGATGGGAATAATTGAAAATTAAAATCCTTTAAAAGATAAAGATAATGATAGTCAATTGATTGAGGTTGTTGATTATTATTTATATTTCGAGGATTCTATTTATAATATTGAAAATTATGTAAAAAGAATATGAATGATAAAATCCATTTTGGAAAATTCTTTAGATTATATTTATCAGGTTGTTGAAGAAATTTATCGACTAAAATATAAATAAAAAAACATTTAATAACTCAGGATTTCTTAGAATATGTTCTGGAACCTAATCATATAAATTAAGAGTGCGAAACAGTCATCAATAGAATTACATACATACTAGAGAAGAATAATAAGGATGTTTTGGAGCATGAATAATAATTTGTTATTCTAAGTTGTAAACTATAGATTAAATCAAATTCAAGAGGAAAAGTGAAGAAATTATAGTTTGGATGATTCTTAGATGAAGAGATAATAGACAAGGAAAAATGTGGATATAATTGAGTAGGGAAGGCTTTGAATGATCAATTATCCATATTCAAGTAAAAATTTGAATTTGTTGTGTTGTTGATAAACACAAGGCTTGGAAAAAATTGAGCTGAAATAAAGGGATGTTGAACGTATGACATATCACAATAGCATCAGATGCCCTATCAAGTAAAGAATCAAATCAAATAAAAAATAGATTGGAACAATTTCCATGAGTATCCAAAGTTGATATATATTCAAATAAAATTTAAATAGGATGATACATATTGAGGAATATGATTGATAAATGGATTTCTCTTATGAAATGTCAACTCAGATGTTATATGGACCATTATAGGTCATAATGCGAAGAGGAAAGGAGAAATATAAATATTGAAGAGGTAGGAAGTTAACAACGCATAATTAAATTATATTCAACATCTTATAGATGTAATAATTTTTGTGGATACTGCATTTAATTCACTAAATATGAATATAAATAAATTTATTTCATTTAGATGAGGGGTAGATGTATTACATAAATATCTCAGAGAAATATCAGTTCCCACCAACCTGATGGTGTCTTTCAAGCTAACCAGTATATTCATCCAGAAGAACATTATGAATATATTTATCCAATACACATTAAAATTGATTATAAAGTCCAACATATTTTATCACTCAGTCAAATATCTCATGGAAGGAAAATATGGTAATCATGAAATCCAACCTTGTATAAATTTCCCTCAAATCCATTAAAAATTATATCATAAGGATTCAAGATATCGAAAACCATTCCATATCATGAAAAAATAATGTATTATTGATGAAATTTCTGAAAAAGGATTTTGAGGAAGTAAAGTTCAGTAATGAATGTGCATTGAAGTCCAACAGTACATGATATACAAATCATGAAAATGAATACCTCCATAAAACTGATGTTCAATATGTGGATGGTTTTCATCATTATCTTTGTAGTGTGAGTAAAATATATGACTCGTGAATGATATAAACATTCATTTAAAGGTGATCACTATTTATGTAAGTAAATTTAATTCTATAATAATGGGATTTATAAACGTGTGAAACTTATACCAGGATGATAATAAAGAGTATATTTGTTATTAAATCATTAATACATAAGGAATCATTTGTTATAAATCATTAGGTCACATTAAAAAAATACATGGGATATATATCTAAACATATGATAGTAATGGATATCCCCATTCTGAAGTATAAGTGGGAATATAAATGTGCTTCATGTATTCAAGGAAATAAGTCATGTGGTTTATATCAGCCAATGAAATAAAGAGAATCAAATCATCATGATCTCACACACAGACGTTTTTGGGAAAATAAATGTTACTATAAGATATGGAGAATGGTACATCATGTTTAATAAATTATTACCTTATAATGGCTTGTTTAATGATTATACAAATGAAATAACACAAACTTGATAGACTGAGATATTTTCATCAAATAGATGAGAATGATATTGTCCAAACAAACAAATTCATATTGTTTAGTGAATAAGTTTTCCTTATGAATTTTCTATTCCTTCTTCTTTGAAAATCAAAAACACCTTATCTTAAGGAAAATTTCTTTTACCCAGTGTTTTTACATGATAAGGAATGTTTTCCTTCCCCAAGGAAATTTATCTTTACCATGTTTTTCATTGTTCATATTTCGTCAAAGTGAAAAATTCAGATTTATAATAAAATATTCTAAATCATATAAATACATGAGTATAGGGTATTCTGTTTCAGACTCCGAATTCCAATTACGATGTTTAATGAAGTTTGGCTACAAATTTTGATGATGAACTTTAATTAAGCTCAACTACGAAATCTGATTATGAAAATTTATGAACATCGACTCCGAATTCAGGATACGAATTTAGGATACAAATTATGATTACGAATTCTTATGAGTTCATACTCCGAACTCTTATGAACTCAAACTCTAAATTCTGATTAGCAATTCCTCTTAGATTATACTTCAATGCCTATAGAATTCAAAACCTTGAATTACCTGAAAAACAGAATATGTTTTTTCTTGAATTATAGACTCAGACTATTATTTCTCTTAAACTGTGAGAAATTTTTTTTCCAAAGAAACAATTCTTTTCTCATCCTTGATATAGTAATGTAATGATGTCATCCATTCGGTTCTAACTAAATGTAGTTTGAGTGACAGTTGTACACATCCCTCTGAGATTCAAGTAAAAATATGATCATTGGAGGATAGAGCAAAACATTAGAGATGTGCCTATAAATAGGATATCAATTGAATGAGATCAACACCATTCTATGACTCTAGAGATTACATGCTGTTGTAGTAATTTCTAGTCAGATAAACTCTCATGATTAGTGTGTACGAAAATCCTTGATCAGTTTTTCTTTGTGCGACTCAGATTGTTGTTGTGGACAATCGAGGGCTTCCGAGGATAGGAATACAGAGGTGCCGAAATCCTTAAAGCTCGAGGGGTTCCTTAATGAGAAAGACAAATGTGCCAACTACCTTGATGTTCGAGGGCTTGCATGCATAGCAAGACTGACTCTGATCTTCGTATTGAGGGATTACCCTAGTGTGGGTAAGACAAAAATTATTCAAAGTATAAATCAAGGGAAATTTATCCAAGGATTTTGGATACCCTTTTCTTTGTATTAAAGGATTTACTAATTATTACATGTTCTTGTTAAATGTTTAATTTTCCACTTCATTGTGATTGTTGAGGAAAGTATAAATATATTATACATCCTTTTTTGTATAGTCTAATTTAGTAATATTTTATACGATTTAAGGTATAATCTATAACTTTTTAAACTTTCATTTTGTCTCGTTTCCATATTCACTTTTCTGGAACTTCTTTCTCGGAATCATATTTCCATAATCAAGAAATTGTTTTAAACTAGAGGTTTTGTGAATTACCATGTTTAACCTTGTTAAACAATTGAATGTCGTCTAACTATTTTAAAACGTTACAAAGGAATTTTTAAAGTGTATAATTCACCCCCATCTTGTATATTGAGTATCTACATATATCATTTCGATCCTATAATTGGTATCAGAGCAGATCTCTAAAATTATTATACTCTCATAATGTTTTCCTTGCTTAGTTTTTTATTGTTCGGCTTTTCCTTGAATAGGAAGATATATCATTGATTACGAATGTTTCTATTAATAAGTTATTCTATAGAATATTATTTTTATTAAGATGACAGGAATAAATGTTGGCTCCATAGAAAATTAAAATCCTATTAGACCACCAATTTTTGATGGTAATGATTACAAAAATTGGAGAGATCTAATGATGACTTTCGTTTTCAATACTAGATTGGACAATTTTGTTATGCTTTCTGGAGATTATAAAATTATAGATAAAGAAGTCATAACATTTACAAATCAAGAGAAGGAAGACTATCAAGTAAACTAGAAGGTATGCAATACTATACTTTTTTCCCTGACTAGGAATATTTAAAGCCACATCTCTTCTTGTGAAGTAGAAAATTATATATATAAAAATCCTGAGCTTACACATTTTGGTACTTCCAAATTTATTGAAACCATAAGAGCCATACTCTAAGCTGAGTATCATGTAATATTCTATCCCTATGGAGAACCAATTTGTATGGTGAAATAAAGATTTATGAATATTGTAAATATCATACAATCTATGGGTGAGAATGGTTTAGATGATGAAGCTCTCGTAGATAATATTATAGATATCATGCCAAATGAATGGGAATACAAGAGGATAACTATATATGAGAATAGAAAAGTCACTGATATTTCTCTTGATGAACATTTTTGAACTCTTCATCAACATGAAACTAGAATAAAGAGATGTGTTGATAATGTTAAAAACAATAATGGAAATGGAAGTGTTTATTTTACAACTGCATTAAATAATATGGAAGGTAAGGATCCTGAGAGAGTTAGAAGATACAAATTTTCGAAGGTTGTTATACAATCTAATTCCAGCAAAAGTGAAGTCTCAGAAAATGAGTTAGTCGATCTTGCTCAGAGAATGAACAAGATTTTTGGGACGAATAATTTCCAATCTAGAGGCAAGAAGAAAGAGAGGAAATACAGGAAGGATTCTGAAGTCACCTTCAATGAATTCAAGAGATATGGAAATATAAGACAAGATTTCCCTATGATCAAAAAGAAAGATTGAAAATAAAGACATTCTGAGAGAAACAGGATGAAGTATTTCAAGGCTAAGGCTAAGAGTGTTTTGAAAGCCAATGGTACATGGAGTGCCAGTGGAGGAGACTTTTCTAACGAATCCTCAAACTACGAATCATCTGGACAAAACAATCTTGGTCTAATAGCGAGACTACCTATTAAAAATACTTTTTAATTGCTACACTACACAATGCTAAATCCATTACAAATTTATCCTTGAATTATAATTATATTGATAGTAAATATTATAAATCTTTGGATGAAGAATATTCTTCGGATGAAGAATATTCTTCAAATGAAGATAATACATTACCTTCATATGATGATGTTTATAGTATTCATAATCTTCTCGATAATAAAAATTATAAATTCAAGAAAATTCATGACAAGGATCACTCAAGGATTTTTAATCTTACTAAGGAAGTATCAAATAATTCTAGATATCATGATGAGAAAAATGTTTATTTTGAAAAAATATCAAAAAACAATGAGAAAGAAATTTCTGAGAAGGATAAACTTTCTAAAGATCTAGGAAAGGTAATGTCTAAGAAAAATGTTTTCGATCCAAACACTAGTATGAAAACTGATGATTTTGAAGACAAAAACATAGTTATTAAGCTTATGTAAGAAATATTTTCCTTGGGGAAGTTATTATCAAACATTACACATGGTAAAGTAAATTTTGATAGAATGTATCCACAAATAAGTCCTCTAATAAATTGTTATGGTTTTTGTTAGAACCATTCTAAATGTATTTTCAGTAAAAATTATTTTGTTCCTCAAAGTGCTCATTTCTGCACTATGTTTTAGTGTGGTGTGCACTAGGAAAAAAATTGTTCCCAAAATAAAACTTAATCATTAGGTTTTCATAAATATTTTTTCCCTAAAAATGTGGATTCATAATATTTTTATTTCTGGAATTTCTGGATCCAAGAATATTTGGATTCCAAATGTCTATCATTTATCTTTTTTTAGGAAAATAAAGAAGGTACTAACACAAATAATTGGTACATGTATAGTGGTTGTTACAAGCATATGACAAGTAACAAAATTTCCATTGAAATGATTATCACGAAGAAAAGAGGGAAAGTATCTTTCAGAGATAATGCTCAGGGAGAAATTATAGGTATAGGTTAGATTGATCTTCATGGAAAATCATTGATTTCAAATGTTTTATTTGTTAAGGGTCTTAAGAAAAACCTTATCAGCATAATCCTATTATGTGATGAAATATCCCTTGTTTAATTTAGGAATGATAAGTGCCTAGTAAAAAATTCAATGGATGAGTTTATTCTCTTAGCACATAGGAAAGAAAATATATACACACTGAACATAGAAGTCCTTAGGAGACAAGATCTACCATTCCTTAGTGCAATGGAAGAACATTCTTGGTTATGGAATAGATGTTTAGGACATTGTAATCATAGGAACCTATGTAAACTCTCAAATAAAAGACTAGTTAAGGATCTATCAGAGCATTGAATTGATTCTTCAAAAGTTTTTGATCCTTTTCAATATGTCAAGAAACATAAATCTAGTTTTAAGTCAGTCAGTGAAGTCTCAACTGCTAATTCATTGCAGTTGGCACACATGGATCTTTTTGGTCCAACACAAATTGGAAGCATTGGTGGAATGAATTATGTATTTTTCCTAGTTGATGATTACGCTAGGTTCACATGGGATAAATTTATAGCAAAAAAGTCTGAATATTCTTCTTATTTCAAAAAGTTTTGATCCCAAGTGAAAATTTTAAAAAACCTTCCCTTGATAACTATTCACGGTGATCATGGAGGATAATTTCAAAATGCCAATTTTGAAACTCTTTGTAGTAGAAAAGGCATTACTTATAACCTCTCAACTCCAAGAACTCCTCAACAAAATGGTGATGCTGAACGAAGAAATATAATTCTTTAAGAAATAACTAAAACATGTTGACTGAATATTCTATAGCTAAACATTTCTAGGATGAAGCTGTTAGTACTGTGTGTTATACAATAAATCGAGTTTTGGTTAGACATTTTCATAATGAAACTCATTATGAGTTATCTAATGGTAGAATACATAGACATTATTACTTCAAGGTATTCATTATGAATACTAAATATAATCTTCAAAAATTCACCCCAAAATCCGATGAATGAATTCTCTTAGTCTACTCAACAACTTCTAATGCTTATAGTGTTTTTAATAAAAACAATTGTACCGTTGAAAAAACAGTCAATGTAAAATTTGATGAAACTGATCTCTTTGTTTTTAAACAACCTCAACCTATATCCTCAGATGTGTTTTCAAAAACTGATCATCAACCATTATAAGAAGTTCCTTTTGATAAGGAAAATTTTTATGAAAATATTTTTGAGACATTTACCCCAGAAGATATTTTACCATATGTTGATGAATAGGTCTTACAAAACCCAAATCAATCATTTCTAGGGAATTGTCCTAGTGATAGCATCATTAGTGATGTAAATCAACCGGTAAGGACTAGAAGATCCTTTGGAAAGGAAATAGAACATCTTGAATTCATTTCCTAATTATAACCAAAATGGGCTGATGAATCTTTATGTGATGATGATTGGATTAAAGCTACTCAAGATGGGCTAAATTAATTTAAAAGGAATAAATTCTAGACCATGGTTGAAAGACCAAATGAAACATCTGTCATTAGTGTAATATGGGCTTTAAAAAATAAATGCGATGAATATGGAATCATTGTGGGAAATAAATATTGGTTATTTGTTAAAGGATATAATCAAAATGAAAGAATATAAAAGGAATAAACCTATGTTCCAGTAGCTAGACTTGAATCTATTCGTATTCTACTTGCCTTTGCAGAATTCTTCAATTTCAAACATTTTCAAATGGAAGTGAAATGTGCATTCCTTAATGGTTAAGTTCAAGATGATTTCTTTTTTGAACAACCTCTTGGATTTGAAGATTTAAAATATCTTGATCATGTTATTAGAATTACCAAAACATTATATGGCCTTAAAAAATATCCTAGAGCCTGGTATGATAGACTTACATGGTTAATAATTCAAAATAAATATGTTAATGGAAATTAAGATCCAAACCATTTTATTAAGAAAGAAAAGAAAAATGTATTTATTATTAAAATTTATGTTGATGAAATTATATTCGGTTCAGCTCGGAAATATTTAACTGATTCGTTCAAAGATCTAAATAAATCTGATTTTGAAATAAGCATGATGGGAGAGTTAACATTTTTTTTAGGTTTTCAAATATCTCAAAACCAGAATGAACCTATATATTTCAATATAAGTATATTTAATATCTTCGTAAAAAGTATGGATATGACAACACTAAAAGTATAATAACTCCCATCGGTACCACAAATACTATTGATCTTGATGATGCTAGGAAACCAGTAGATCAAACATTATTTAGAGGTTTGATAGGAATATTACTATACTTGATAGCTAGTCATCCATACTTGAGGATTTATGTATGATTATGTGCAATTTATAAATCCAATCCCATGGAATATAATTTTATGGCAATGAAAATGATTTTTAACTACATAAGGGGAACCAAGGATTTTGGACACTTTTATTCTTCTAGAAATGATTTCATTTTTAAAAGTTTTTTTAATGCCGACATTGGTGGATGTGGAATGGATAGAATGAGTACATCCAGAACTTGTCATTTCTTAGTAGATTCATTAGTTTATTTTTCATTCATGAAAAAAAACTCAGTAGCATTATCCACTACTGAAGCTGAATATGTAGCAGTTGGATGTTTATTTGCTCAAGTGTTGTGGATGCAACACACACTCACAGATTATGACAAGATTTTTACCAAGGCACAAATTTTGTGTAATAATATGAGTGTCATTTCCCTATGTAAAAACCATGCACATCACTCCCATGAAAAACACATAGATATTAGGTATCACTTTCTTAGGGATAACAAAAAAAGTAGATATCATTCATCAATTTATCGGAACACAAGGTAAACTTGTTTATATATTCCAAAAATCAATATATTTTAATAGATGTGAATACATTAAATAGAATTTAGGAATGAAACCATAAGGTAATCTTCCATGTTAACTTTTTGTTAATATAAATCTCCTTATATTAATAAACTCCTTTTAATAGGGGGAGTACATGTCCTTGATAGCAAGGGTAATTTGTTTTAATAAAAAAAATTCGTAATGAATAAATTTCGTATTGAATTTTTCCTAAATGAAATATTTTATAATGAATGTTTTTTAAGAAGATATTAGGATGTAAAGTGATTTATGGGTTTTAAAAAAAAAATTCTAATTTTTTTTCATAGTCTTAAATTTTCATAATGAAGGAATTCTAAATTTTCATAATAAATATTTTTTAGATTTTCTAAAAAAATTCGTAAACATTTTTTAAAAAATTATGCTTTCATTTTTTCAAAATCTAATGTTCCTCAAGAAGAAATTTACCTCATTATGAATAATACCCCTAACACTCTGAATTGTATATTTCCTTTCCTATGTTTTCGTAATCATCCTTTTATTTCTGGTATTTTCTTTAGTTTTTAAAATTTTCTTATTCTCCTTCTATCAAATCCGAAAGTTATTATTCAATAACCGCAAATGATCGGATTCCCTTATTACATTTCCATTCCTTCTTGTTTTAAAAATTAGAATCACATTATCTTATGGAAAATTTCATTTACCATATGTTTTCACATGATAAGGAATATTTTCCTTCCCCAAGGAAATTTATCCATACCATGTATTTCATTGTTCATATTTTGTTTAAGTGAAATATTCAGATTTATAAGAAAATATTCAAGATCCTATAAATACTCGATTATAGGTCATTCTGTTTCACACTCTGAATTCTGATTAAGATCTTTTATGAAGTTTGACTCTGAATTTCGATTAATAAATTTTACGAAGTTCGACTCCGAATTCTGATAACGATCTTTTATGATGATCGACTCCAATAATAAGATATTAATTTTGGATAAAAATTCAGATTACGAATTCTTATAAGTGCAGACATAGATCTCTTATGAACTGAAACTCCAAATTCCGATTAGGAACTCCTATGAGCTCAAACACTGATGTATATAGAATTCTAAACTCTGAATTCCCTAAAAAATAGAAACCTAATATTTTTAAATTACAGACTCAAAATAATATTTTTATTAGAATATGAGAAATTTTTCACCCTAATAAACCATTCTTTACTCATCCTTGATATAGTTATGAAATGATGTCATCCTTCCGATTTCTAACTAAATGTTGTTTGAGTGAATCGTGAACAGGTACCTCCGAGATTCAAGGAAAAATATGACCGTTGGAGGAGGGACTCGACCATTAGAGAAGCACCTATATATAGGATCTCATTTGAATGGGATTAACAATGTTCTATGACTCTAGATATTACATGCTATTGAAGTGATTTCTAGAGAGAGAGACTATCATTTTTAGTGTGTACTGAAATCCTTGTTCTGTTTTTCTTCGTGCGACTCTGATTGTTTTTGTGGTCAATTGAGGGCTTCTGGGGATTGGAAGACATAGTTTTCAACTACCTTAAAGCTTGTGGGGTTCCTTTCTAATGAAGACAGAGGTCCCAACTATATTGAAGTTCAAGGGCATGCAGGGATAGCATGATAGACTCCAATCATCATATCAAGGGATTACCCTACTATAGGTAAGAAAAACATTCTTGAAAGTATAAATCAAGGGACATTTATCCAATGTTTTTGGATACGCTTCTCTTTGGGATAAAAGATTTACTAGATGTTACTTGTTCTTGTTACAAGATTAATTTTTTTCTAATTTTTCATTGTTTAGGAATGTATAACTATCTTATACATTATTGTTTTTTTGTATACTCTGATTTAGTATGATTATATAAACATTATGGTAGAATATACATCTTTGTAAACTTTCGTTATGTGTACTTTCCAAATTCACTTTTTCAGAACTAAATTTTCGGAATCATATTTCTGTAATCAAGCAAGTTTGCAGAACTAGAGGTTTTTTGAACTACGTTGTTTAGCCTTGTTAAAAAATAGAAAGTTTTCTTACTAACACTAAATGTTCCAAATGAATTTTTAAACTGTAAAATTCATCCCCCTCTTTTATATTGAGAATCTACATAATCATTTCGATCCTAAATCTATGATCGATCGATGGAGGGGAGTATTCATACATTTAATTAGAACATTTCAAGGAAATGGATAGATTAAATCCTAAGATGGTTGTAGTGATAACATAAACAAATTAAGTTATTGAATGGAAAACCAACAGGTAAAAAATATGGCCATAACTATACTAATTGATATGTGTATCTCATTTTATTTGTAGAATGATTATATTCAGGAAGTAGTGTTCACTAAAAAAGAAACAAGAATTTTTATGGGAGAAACCCTGAAACCATAAGAGTTATGGTCTATAAAGAAGACATCTTATTTGTATTTTTATGTTTTTGGATGATAATGTTTAATCCTAAACCAAGAAGGTAATAAAAGAACATATGGTAATGCTAATGAAAAGATAATATTCATTTTATAATCATTGAAGATTAAATCATACATGTGTTTCATTAATCATATTGGATGGATTGTGGAATGCAGTGAAGTCAAGACCACTGGGCCCAAAAACTAAAATACGATGATGAGCTAATATGGTGAAATGATTAAAGATGAAGACAGAATGGGTCATGTGGAAAGTTGTAATATAGAAATAGAATAAGGCTTGTACAATAACTAGGGAACATGAAACTGTGATGATTTATATGATGAATAAAAACTAGAACCCATGGATAAGGAAGAATCATTAGAACCACAAAGTAGAAATAGAAGAGTAGAATTTATTAATCCAACATTATTAAGGATTAAACCGATCCCCTGTAGTCAAGAAGAATGAGGATTTGTGAATATTTAGCTTCCAATATATTGTTGAACCCACCTCAATTTTTTTATGAAACAAATGATTAATCATGAAAAAAATATGTGTATTATGAAAAAAATCTAATTGAATAAAAGCATACATGGATCATGTAAAGAGACATGATCATCAAAATGTGCATGGAAAAATATATATCATTAATATAATTGATGATAAGGGAATTGAAATAAAAAAAACCATTCTTAGTGTGTAATGTAAATTTAATGAATGATAGTATTGATTCCAAATAAATGTTTTCCACAGAAGTGGTCGTAGATTCAACATTGATGTTCCATTCAATATAAATTCAAATAGGACAAAAAGTGTATCAGATAGATGATAGAAAGAACTCTATTAAATTAAATTCATTAAGAAGAATTCTATATTTGACAAACAGTGGGATTTATAGTTTGAAATGATAGAGAATGTGTACTTAGGAAAAAGAAATATCATTATGGTTTGAAGCAGGAAGATCTAAAATGTAATATTGAAAAATAAATTCTCAAGAAAAATATGCAAGAGTGATACTAAAAAATTCATCCTTGGTTAATCAAAACCAATGTATACTTTGATTATTGTCAGGAAAAAACCAAGAATGAATAACTTTGGTATATATATAGGTACCACCACATAATGGATAATCATTGGATTCTAATTATACATTACTACAACATTTCCATACATCATCATTACATATTTCATAGAAGATAACAATCAATTCATTATGAAGAATGGGAATTTTTACCTTTTAAATGAATCAAAGGATATATTTAATGTACTCCCAATTATAGATTATAATTTTCACCAATAATAGATAATGAATTGTCGATATTTTTAGATTATTGAGGCACTACAGATGTGGTGGGTAAACATTAGAAAAGTGATGGAGAATTATTTATCAGAATAAAATGGGATGCTTTTTATGAATGAAACATGAAAGTAATTCCAATAGTATATCTTTATGTGACAAAATCTGTGTCATGAACTGAATTAGAAAAGGCACAAACAAATTTACAAAGGGTCTTCACCACAATGAAACTTCTAAAAAACATGATCACCGCATCCGACAAAACGACCAATGTAATAATCCTCTATGACCACCACAATTGAATGAAGAACTCCTATATGAGTTTGAAGAACATGTTGGGAACTCTACGACCACTTTGAAGGAGTGGTAGTCACCTCTGTGAGTCTAATAAAAATGATGGGAGCCTTTGAAAAAAACATGAAGGACTCATGGACTCCTCTACAACTATTAAAAACTAGAAGAATATACCTCTGATTTTGAATCATGATTTTATTCATGGTACACACTCAATGAATCAAGATACTTAGTGTCTATAAATACTACTCTCACCCACAATACAACAGATATAAATCCCATCTATCATAATTAAAAACACTCAATTCAATCATTCTTTTCTCTACGAACCATCTAGAAAATAAATCTTATAAGTAAAATTTTTGTTGTGATCCCACATTACCTTTTTTATAATTTGACCCCACTTCAAGATTCCCTTCACAAAGCCTTCTGTCCATCTTGAAGGACAAAGACCCCTTTCGTTACTCGGGACTTCATGAATCACCTTGTCATCACAATGAACCCTTAAATCACATTTAAACTACATGAAATGGTTGGATAACTACTCATCAGGAAGCACCATCCTTTGAGAGGCACCTACAATTCGTGAAGCACCATATATTTACATATCTCATCACTCTAGTGGATTATTCTACATGAAAACATCTGTCACGAACTAAGCCTAGTCGCCATTAGACTCGGCGCCTGACCCGGTCCGCGATATGTCCTGAAGGGTGTTCCATTTCCCCATGGGTTGGCACAAGTGCCCAGGTATCAAAACTAACACATGTGAATGATTTACTTGAAATAGTAAACACAAAACAACTTATAAGATAACGAAACTGAAACTGAAATAGACAACTAGAAAGGGGATTAAACTAAAAAAAAGTTGAGTGGTTTACAACTTGAACCAACATCCAAAAATAAATGACAACAAAAGAACTAAAACTCTAACTCAAAACTCCAAGAAACAAGAGAGGCGCAACATCCACACGCCACAATACCAACCTGCATGAGAAGGCCATCAACGACCAGAACCACCATCACTAAAAAAGATATCACAACCTTGAATACACAAGAAACAAAGTCTACATACACACAAAGGTGTATGTAGGGTGTGATCCAAAAGCCTAGTAGGATGTCACCCAATAAAAAGGTTCCATGTATAAACATTAGATGAAAAAAACATTTGTAATCTTAATAAAAAAACACCAAAGCATGAACAACATTAATAGAATAGTTTATATAAATAAAAAAATTTAAAAAAACATATATAAAAATACAACACCCTTGAAGTTAAGAAAACTCTAACCTTCACGAGAACCCAAATGCTACACCACAAGCTGATGGTGAGTGTATAGTAATACAGGGGCACTAAAAGTGGGAGAGGCCCTATAGGTACTAGAAAAAGTAATGGGACCCTAGAACATCATGTCTTGGTGAACCAAAGAATCCATATAATACGTTTTCGTGAACGAGCCACTAATAGGGTATCATATCCATAACCTAGTTGTCTCCAGTCATCCTCCAAGGTTTAGTTAGTGTTTTAAGCCTCAATCCTTCAAAGTGAATCTGGATCAAGGCCACTCCCGTATCACAAGCACGCTAGTCTAGTCTACCCACCTAGTACCCAAGATTCTCCTTTTGTGCTCAAGATGTTCTAATTTCACATTTCATGTCAAAATCAGACAAATAAAACAACCAGGGTGTTACTTAAACCAAACACCCCACTTTCACACACAGAAAAAACCATCTATCAATGTGTGCACGCAAAAACACTTTACCCAAATCACTTAAAACAATTTCTGCATTGATAATAATTGTTTACAAAAAAAAATATGAAATTTTTATCATTAATAATTTTATTAAATAATATGAAATTCATTGTAAACAAATTCTTTGAAAAGAAACATAAAACAAATTTAACATGCGGAACCAACTCTACCCTATTTCATGGAAAAACACACCCAATACCACATCAAGAACACAAACTTCACACTTTTCACATGTTCACAAAACAAATACAATCTTTATAAATACACTAGAACTAAAACATTACACATTGCACATTTGAAAAGTCAACTGCAAACATTATAGAACACTAACATTGCACATTGCACATTTCAAAAGCTAACTACAAACATTATTGAACACTAAAAATTGGCTAAAGATAAGTTTTCAACCAATGAACACTCCCACCCATACAACATAACACCAAATAAATATAACACATGGAATACATCAAGAAAACTATTCCTCACCCAAAATAATTAACCAATGAAAATTATAAACTATGAAATCAAGAAAATGAATTCATTAAATAATGTATATAATGTGGAACCACCATCCTCGGAGTAGGGAAACACGAGATTTCAGTGAGAAAATGTCAGTGCATGCCAAACACACCATGGAAACCCAAATAAAACCTCAATTCACAACGAACCTCCCAAAATCATTGTGAACCACCAATTTCACATCAATCGCAACTGCGGGAAGCTGAAACTGGCCTAATGCAACAATAATTAGTGGAAAAATTTATAAATTAACCTTAAAATTTGAAACATTTACCATCGAATAACATCAAAACGATAAGAAGAAGAAAATAAATACTGAAGGGGGAGAAACTGCTGGAAGAGAAGGGAATCGGTGAGGTCGCGGCTACCGGAGATGGAGTCGCGTTAGAATGGGGGCTAGCCGACAAGGGGGGTTCATCGAAAACCCAGAAAGTAGGGGCTACGCACCAGATACTACCGCCAAAGTGGGATTGGGTCACGCCTGAGGCAGCCGATCGAAGTTGACGGGTTGTCTCCATGGAAGAGAGGCCAAACGGAGGTCTTGGGTAATCCAGAGAAGACGGTGGTTGGAGGTCGTGATGGCTGGGGAGGGGATGACCGAAGGTAGGGTCATCGGCAAGAAGCGGTGCGACTGGGCAGGGGGTCTCTAGAGCTAGGGCTGGTCAGAGGAGGGAAAAGAGGTTGCGAGTTGGGTTAAGGTGCACGGGAGGTGCGCTGCGCGCACGGTATGAGAAAATTAGGGTGTAGGGTGGTGTGTCGTGCTCATGAGAAGGAGGAAAGGGGCAACGAACCAGGGGGTATGGGGAGTGCTGTGCGAGCAGAGGGAAGGAGAAGGGTGTAGCGCAACTCTAGCTCCAAAAATCAAAGAAACTAAAATAATAAAATTATCAACATAATAATTATTGTAAGAAACTAAAATATGAATAATAATAATACTCTCAAAGAATAATAATATTATTACCATTAAAACAATTCATTATGTTAATTCCACTTTTCTAAAAAAAATTGATTTTTAGTTTATTATTCAATTAATTTTATTTCTTTATTATTAATCCATTTCATTAAAATTAATTGAGCATCGTCAGGTTACCTGGTGGACCAGGCGAGGCCATGCGGTTTCAATTTTCATTGCGTTATCATTTTATTATTCGTCGCATATATTTTTCATCACCCTTAAACATCGGGAAGGCAGTGCGGTGAGCTGGGCGTGGTCGTGTGGCAACCCAGGAAAGGCCGCACAACATCAACTGCGGTGTGCTTGATGCAACCAAGAGCGAAACATTCGATTCTAAGTTAGAGATCAGAAATTTTATGTCGGGCCTTGAGAGGAACTATCTGATGCCCAATAAAAATAATATAATATATAATATAAAAATGATGGGTGTGACAATTATCCCCACTATAAAGCTTTCTCTCCCCAGGAATCCACAACTACAACCAAACCCCAAAGCATAAAACCACACTCTCTTAAGATTCAAAGGGGATCCCCACAAGCATCATGCAAAGAGAGGAACAAGAATTGTGCTTAGAAAAAGTGACTCATGGAAAACATCAAGAAGTGCATAAAAATAATTTCTGATATTTGTTGCCCCACCCAAAGAGATGGAAAACCTCAAGTTGACTGATCAAGGGAACTCTCATACACACGGAATCAAACATCACAAGCAGAAACATCCCCAGCACCATTGAATGAAAACCACGTCATTTTTCTGGAATGAACAAATGAGAGAAACCATGAACCATAAGTACCCTTATCACCCATCACCTACTCATCTTTAGAAACAGAACCACAAGGTCAACGTGGGAAATCCCGAGGGGCTCCCCACCATTAAGAACATACTAATTACCAAGACGAGACTAGAAAACCGATACGGGGTGGTTCAAGTGGACTCCCCACCATTATGTAAAAGTCCATCACTGGTTCATTCTAGAGACATTCGTGGGAGAATCAATGTAGGTCTCCCATCCATTAGAACTGAAGAAAGGTATAAATCATTGAAAATTTCTCGATGGTGACCAAACACCCCACCACAAGGGGGTGGGGGAGGGAGGGACCTGACTACTGGGGCATCAACAGCATGACCCAAGACAAAACATCATTTCCACATTCCCGGATGAGCATTATTCACATTTGAGACAAACTTACCCAACCGACTCCCATAAGGACCACTAATGTGATTACATCTAATGGGATGCAACTCCCAAGACATTAAGGAAACGAGAAGAACACGCCTCCACATGGTCACAAAAACATTATGAAACCCGGCTATTCGTTTGGAGTGGAACAACCATAGAAAACAACTTAAGCTGATTTTACATTCAAAACTGTTGACAGAAATAATGTCGGGGTCCCATACACTCCTGGGGATCATAACCATGTGCTTTCTCCACTTCGAGGCCTACGACTGGCGCCCTGATGTTTGAAGCATCTTCTACCTCGCAGTCAGGTATGGAAGACTCTTGAATGGAGCTTCTCTTTCTAGGGACGCATGCAACCACACTACAACCGAGGCAACACCAGCAAACACAACACATTACGACATCCAAATAATTATACACAAAACATTCACTAACACCAGAGATGAAATGGTGCATGTGCATCACCCTTTGTCACACTGAATGAGAACACGACACCACAAATCATCACCTGATCATGACCATTGTTGTAGAGAGGAACATTATACGGAGAGCGACTTCAAACCGTTTCTTAAACAACATGGGATTCCTTCAATCGACCGTAGTATCCCCATGTGACTAGGTCTGCCACACTAGTGGCCTAACATAGACCCATTTCATAAACAAAACCAACGAAGGACCAAAGGTCATTTAGAATAGTGGCCCACACTGACCACTCCAGGATTCTTCCACCATTACCCACTGGAATCTCCTTCAACATTTACAAACAGAACATTCAAATTAATGAGTTCAAACATCACCCTTGACAACTAATGGAAACTCACACTGCAAGACATTACCGAACATGACCCCAGCATCCAGCAAAGCCCTTCAAGACACTGGTCAACACTGATAATTCTGAATCACCTTCACCCATTCCTACTAAAATTTCCTTTCACCCCTTCTAGGGGAATCCTTCATACGCGACGATGTAAAACATCATACCCAATGACTCCGACAACTCAAATCGACTAAAAATCACCTCAACTCCCCTCACATCAGTCATCCCGCTGTGAGAGGATATGATTAACCAAAAAAGGAAAAAGGGATCTACTTTGCACTATCACTAAAAAGGGAAAGTCATTGAATTAATCAACTGAAGGGTCGACTAATGGATAATTTCTCATGGACGCAGATCATTCACATGTTAATGCTTTATGGGGGGCATACACATGTTAAGAAAGAAAACCATCGACCCAACCAAACTGGTCCTATAGTCAAGACATACCAAAAGAGAACACCAGACATGCAGGGGGGGAACCACTACAAGGGCTACCTGATGTACTTTTCAACAGATTTATCTAGCTACATGGTTGCATACCAACTTACAAATAAAATTCAAACTCCAGACACAAATCAGTCAAAAATGATTCTAGCTCGAAACGCCTCACATCCAAACATTCAAAAATACAAGGACACACCACACAATCAATGGTTAAATAAAAACACCAAATTTTCATTTAACAGAACATTTTGAAAATAATCAAAGCCTATGGGTCGCCCAAACACAAATGGTGTCCCATGGTGTTCACACCTGCATGTTCCCATGCCACGCCATCACCCACCTCATATCTATCCTGGAACTCATCCACTTGTCCCATTAATTCATTCTCTTTCCATATATATTAATACGTGTCGTTTCCCATGAGGACACCAAGGATCAAAACCCAACCTTCCCCTTTTTCCAAACCAAAACATCCAAACCACACATTACAAACCTCATTCCTCATTTATTTTTTAAAATTCTTTTTTTCAAAACATTTTCAAAAATATTTTCCAAGACCAAATCAATTTTACTTAAAAATCAAATTTACATGAATCAAAAACAATGAAATGGGGGACGATGCTAGAGAAACTAGTGTCAGTGGGTGACTAGAACATATGTTTGGTGACCATATGCTAGTCACACCACTGCTAAAGAGGGTGTTCTAGGACAGCATCACCGACTCCACATGGCTTGTCAGGCCCTATGATCTCACTTGGACCACTGACCATACTCCTTTTTCATTTCATCTAGACGTGATTAACTACACTAGCCAAAGATTTAAACAAACCTCAACTTGCCTTAGTATCTCGAGTACCACCTAGAGGTGTGGTGGCCAGGCACCTTACTCAATGAAAAGACGTCGATTCCCGGAAACCTTAACTACAGTCTACCATGACTCTATCCCAACATAAAATAACCCAAGAGAGAAAATGTGCCCTTTGATACCATTTTTTTATGAACTTGGTCGGGTCGCCATCTGACCCGGTGCCCGACCCAGTCAGTGACATGGCTCTAAGGGTGTTCCCGATCCCCACGGGCTGGCACAAGTGCTCAGGTATCAAAACTAACACATATGAATGATTCACCTGAAATAGTAAACACAAAACAATTGAAAAGATAAAGAAAATAAAATTGAAAATATAAAACCAAATATGGACTTAATATAAAAACAAATTCATAGGTTTACAACTTGAACCAACATCAAAAAATAAACGACAAATAAGAACTAAAACTCTAACTCAACCCTCTATGTAGCAAGAGAGGCATAACATCCACATGCCACAATACCAACCTACACAGGAAGACCATCAACGAATAGAACCACCATCGCTGAGCATGATGTCACAACCTGGAATACACAAGAAACAATGTATACATACACCCAAAGGTGTATGTAGGGTATGAGCCAAAATTCCAGTGGGATGTCACCCAATAAAAAGGATACACGTATAAACATTAGATGACAAAAACATTTGAAGGCTTAATAAAAGAAAAGACACCAAATCTTGAACAACATTAAGAGAACAACTTATATAAGGAAAAAACTTTAAAAAAACATAAATAAAAATACAACACCCTTGCATTTAAGAAAACTCAAAACATCACTAGAACCCAAATGCTACACCGCATGCCAACAGTGAGTGTATAGTACTCCAGGAGCACTAATTATGGGAGAGGCCCTATAGGTACTAGCAAAAGTAATGGGACCCTTGAACCTCACAACTCTGTGTACCAAAGAATCCATATCATATGTTGCCATGCACGAGCCACTAGTAGTGCAACACATCCATATCCTAGTGGTCTCCAGTCACCATCCAAGATTTAGTTCGTGTTGTATGTGTCAATCTAGCTATGTGAAACTGGGCCGAGGCAACTCTTATATCACTAGCATGCTAGTCTAGTCTGCCAACCATGTACCAAAGCTTCCCCTTTTGTTCTCAAGATGATCCAATTTCACATTTCATGTCAAACTCAGAAAAAAACCCAGGGTGTTACCTAAACCAAACACCATACTTTCACACACACAGAAAACCATTCAGCAATCTTCACATGCCAAAATACATTACCCAACTCAATTAAAACAATTTCTACATTGATAAAAAAATTTATAAAAACATATAATAAGTTTTTATCGTTAATAATTTTATAAAATAATATTAAATTTTTTGTAAACAAATTATTTGAAAAGAAACATACCATAAAATTAACACGCAAAACCAACTCAAGCCTCTTTCATGACCAAACAATCCCAACGCCATATCAAGAACAAAAACTGTAAACTTTTCACATGTTAACAAAACAAACACAAACATTTTAAAATCACTAGAACATAAACATTGCACTTTGCACATTTGAAAAGATAACTGAAAACATTATTTTACACTAACATTGCACTTTGAACATTTGAAAAGCTAACTGCATACATTATTGAACACTAACAATTGACTAAAGATAAGTTTTCAACCAATGAACACACTCACCAATACAGCATAATACCAAAGAAATATAACACATGGAAGACTTCAAGAAAACAAGACCGCACCAAAAAGAATTAACCAATTAAAATTATATACTATCAATGTAAGAAAATGAATTCATTAAATAATGTTTAAAACGTGTAACCACCTACCTTAGAGTAGGGAAACATGATATTTCTGTGAGAAAATGTCAGCCCATGCTAAACGCACCACAACAACCCAAATAGAACCTCAATTGACAACGAACCTCCTAGAATCGGTGCGAAACACCCATTGCACATCAATCGCACCCGTGGGAATCGGAAACTGGCCTAACACAAAAATATTTAATTGAAAAATTTGTAAATTGAACTTAAAAGTTGAAACATTTACCATGGAATAACATCAATCCGCTAGGAAGAAGAAAATAAACACTAAATGGGCAGAAACCGCAGGAAGAGAAGGGCGCCGGTGAGGTCGCGGCTACCGGAGATGGAGTCGCATTGGAAAGGGGGTGCACCGACAAGGGGGGTTTGTTGAAAACCTAGAAAATGGTGGCTATGAACCGGATACAGCCGACGAAGTGGGATTATGTCACACCGGAGGTAGCCAGTCGGAGGTGATGGGTGGTCACCTTGGAAGAGAGGACGACTAGAGGTCATGGTTAATTCGGAGAAGAGGGAGGTTAGAGGTCATGCCGGCTGGGGAGGGGCTGACCGAAAGTAGGGTCACCGGCAAGAATTGGCACGACCAGGAAGGGTGTCTCCAGAGATAGGGCTGTTCGTAATAGGGAAATGAGGTCGCGAGTTTGGTGAAGGTGCAAGGTAGGTTTGCTATGTGCATGGTATGAGGAAGGAAGGGGTAGGGTGGTGTGTCGTGCTCATGAGAAGGATGGAAGGGGCGACGAACCATGGGGGTATGGGGAGTGCGGTGTGATCCAAGGGAAGGAGAACGTTGTAGCACAAACCTATCTCTAAAAATAAAAGAAATTAAAAATAATAAAAATTATCAAAACAATAATAATTGTAATAAAAATTAATAATAATAATAATAATAATAATAATAATAATAATAATCTCAAATAATAATATTATTATTACCATTAAAAAAATTTATTATGTTATTTCCATTTTCCTTATTTTATGTTTATTTTCATTTTATTATTCAGTGAATTTTATTTCTTTATTTTAAATCTATTTCATTAAAATTAATTGAGCACTGGTAGGTCACCCGGGGGACCAGGCGAGGCCACACGGTTTCAATTTTCATTGTGTTCTTGTTTTATTATTCATCACATAAATTTTTCACCACCCTTAAACATCAAGAAGGCCATACAGCAAGATGGGAGAGGTCACGAGGTGTCCCAGGCGAGGTCACGTGGCTTCGACCACGGTGCGATGGATGCAACCAACAATGGAACATCCTCTTCTAAGTAAGAGCTCAGAAATTTAATGTCGGGCCTCGAGCCGAACTATCCGATTCCCAATGAAAATAATAAAATAAATAATACAAAATATATGGGTGTGACAACATCTCTTGTGTGGACCTCTAGTCTTTTATGATGTGATTTCATGGCCACCCAAGTTGTTCTTCATGTTTTGTTTCCCTGCCTCATGCTTCTTCATATAGGTACACTATCACCTATTTCTTCTACACATATCCATTTTTACATGGACCCCTCAAGTGACCACTTCTACACCACTATAACACGTTTCACTTCTAGTTCCTTCCCACCCCAATATGCGGGTCAGTGCGAGTCATGTAGGTCCAAAGGGTGAGGAGAAAGTCCCCACTATCTGAGCTCCATGATGCTAAATTTCCAAGATGCCCCCCTCATCAACACATGATGGTAAATTGTTATTACCACATTTATTGGTAGGACGAAAGGATAAGAGAGTTCATGGAAAACAATTCCCTCCCACTCTCTCCTTCCCTCTATGATTTTCCTCTATGTGTGCCTCATGTAGCCTTCATATACGCCCTCACCATCTTTGATGGGATTCCCTAGGTACGACAACCATATTCTCCTAATACATTTGAGAACCCTCCCATATCCTCGGGCGTCCCTCCTGAAATAAGTCCTAATATCCATCTCCAAGGGATGCTAAGCACACATAATCCTAGCAACACATCTTTTGGCTACCACTCTTATGAGACCATCATCAGTTCAATTATTACCTATCGTTTCACACACCAAGCATTAATCATGTATTTTTAGAGTAAGCATCATCCATGATTTCCACTTTGTGCTGCTAACCATTTCTATACCCCCATACCATCCCTACCGAACTACATGGACATTGATCCTATTCGATTTTGAACATGGTACGTATGACCCTTTCTCCAGGAACAATACCATCAACTCATAATCATCTATTCCAGAAAATTCACATCAGATCTATCTACTCATTCTCCCTGAATAAAACTATTTGTGTGTCTTAACTATGGATGTTTTTATCCATTTTAGTTAACATATGATTCCTCAATGAGGTTCAACACCAATCAACGGTACACTATGGTACTCCCTACGAGGGATGTACCCTCCTAACATGACATTACCCCTTTTGGGACACATATCAATTATCCAACTCCCTGAGCTGTTTTGATCCACCTTGAGATGCATACCATGCATATTCCCCACACTCAATCCATACTCCTCTAGCCAATATTGTACCTATTGTTATGTCCTACTAACCATGCATATGTCCCATGACATCTTTGAGTTGTTGTCCTTTTCATAGACCCCAATTCCATATCTATCAAGATTTTACACTAGCCGCCACAACCTTGGGATATCATGCAATGTATATGGGAATGTAACCACACATAAGACCCAACCATTTCTCCTTCACATCATCATTTTCGGTGATGAACTCACACCATTAAATGGATTCACAGCCATTTATAAGCCACAAAATGTTTTTATGATGTTGTCTTTTGTGTACAACCAAATCATATGACTCTCCTTTTGATCTATGTGCGTTTCAAACCCTTTTTGGGTACGTATGAACCCTTCTTGTGGTTTAATCATATCCTATAGTAATCCTTGGGGTCCCTTTTATTAGGACCCACCATTCATTGATCCACTATTCGTGGTGTCCAGATCAACCTTCAATATGTGAAACCTTCCACTTTGTGGGACAAGAAATCCTGTGTACATCCACATCAGGATTTTTCATCTATCAATCTTGAAAACCCTCTATCTTCTCACTCCAAGGGATGTACCAATATAATCCACTCTCTCCAGTGTTCCAATTTTTCAGATCTGTCTCGGTAAGATGTTAGACTCACAACATGCCTCATTTTAATCATATCAAACATATGAAAATTTCGAAGACATGCCTCTAGTGTATAGTTCCCCACATTCAACATTGGATGCCTCAAGCTTCAACATACATAATAAACTCTATCATAATGGAAACTTCAGATGCACTAGGGTTTCGGTGCCCAGACATGCAAGTGATTCCCAATATGATAAATATTTTAACATAACGTTGCTACCATGACATAACACATTATAATGCCTTGATAGAATCAATTTAATTAAAATTTATCCACAATTAGATGGCATTAGGATGATTTTCACAAAAAATGTCTTAATCATTACGGGATACCAGAGATTGGTGAATAATTTTGGGAAGGAATCTACATAATGAGAGACTGAAATCACATAATCATATTTCCATCAAGGAGAAAACTTCTACAAAAATATAATGAATATATCCCACCTTTGGAATGTAAGAATGCGTGGAAACAATGAAAATTGTCATTCAAGAATCCCATTATGGGGCACGATGAGGTGCGCCCTGGAGAAAACGTTAGAAACAGAATTGATGAACATTGTGTGAAATTAATAACCATAAAATTTGTTTAGTGGAATTTGATTGAACCATATGTAAGTGTCTCAATGGATCCATATATATCTGGCTATATCCCACCATGAAAATAGTTATACTATGGTGAATCTCACTAGAGCATTTGGGAGTTAATGTTGGTAATCCTTGTTTTGGACATTGTCAGTGTGGATTATTCTAAACATATATGGAATAATGAACAATGTTTGGGTACTTGGAAATGCTTTCCTAGTATATGGATTGATTATTGAATCTTCCAACTATGAAGGACCTATGTTTCTGGTACATTAACCTAATCATCTCACACCTAAAGATATAGAGGTAGGGGAAATTCAATCACTACAAACTTGAATGGACCTACCCCCACAAAAACAACTTCCTTGACCACAACTAAAAAGAACACACTCCGAATATCACCCTTAGAATTTATTCAAATGTGGGTAATTGATTCTCTTGGTCAACAGTATGAACATTTTGGGGTTATCCTGATAATGGATATGTCCCGTCAATTTTTTTAGACTTCTTTGAATCGTCATTGACGACATACCCAAGTGCCATGTAAGGAGACACTACTCCCTACAATGATAATCAATAGTTTCACAAGCCTCTCCTCATAACTCTCTTACTTCTTAGTTAAATATATAATTGACATGATGGTTTTAGAATAAATTTTAGGTATGACATCAGCCTGGGATGTGCCAAGGAGGGCACCCACCATGCCAGGTCAATGCTAATATTTGGTCCCATATTATAAAGAGTATGTTTTTCACACCCATTCTTAGTCGGCACTAGTTCAGAAAAATCGAAATTTACATCAGTCACATGTTTTGGTGGAAACCTTCCAGGGGGAATCTTCATCTATAGCTTTAGTGACATGTTCCACCACCTGTGTGTGATGGAAGATACATTTTACTACTAAATATGTTCACCACATATCCTTGTCTAGGATTAGGCCCTTTCCACCACAAGGGCTGGTAGGGTGGAATGTCTTGGATTCTAGTGCAAGAAGAAGTCATCATGGGATGACATGTGGTGACGACATTCCATATTTATTCCATCCATGTACCTCCAATAACCAGATCATAGATCCTCCCCAATATCATTTTCTTAATGTAGGTCCACCCAGTTATACCATCTTCTGTCCATGAAGAGGTCCTCCCCATATTGTTGACATCATAAAGGTCCTCCTTGTACCCATCATCCTATGTATGGAGGTTTCCCCCATCTTTCTGGTTGTTAGTAATAAGGTCCTTTTACCATAACTAGCTCATGTGGAGGTTTTCCCCATGACAATATCAATCAGAGTGAAGGTCCTAGTTTCCCTCTCACCAATTAGTGTGATGATTTCTCAAATGTCATTACCAGTTTTAGTGGAGGTCCACTCCATGATAACAGTAACCTTAGGAAGATTCCCACCACACTTCATCAATAGTCGTGACAATAGATTCACTCCACGCTTCATCGACAGTCAGCACGAAGGACTTCCCTGCATCTAGTTTGATCATTATTGAGGCCCTCTTCATACCATAATTGTAAAATAAATCTTATATGGAGGTCCTTCCTATGCTATAGGTGTCATCCATAGAGGTCCTCCCCATATGATAACTAACTATAGTAGTGGTCTTCCCCTATCCCGTATTCCAATCCATGGAGGTCCTCCCTGTGTTAAATACAATATATACCTGGGTGCTCCCCACACCCCATATATTCGAGGCGTAGGTCCTCCCTACTCTGATTTCAACCCCGGATGGAGGTCATCCTTGGGTTGAAGATCTACACCACCCTCAATAATCATCGTGGGGATGGAGGGAGGGTCATCATCACCAATTTAGGAATTAAAATAAGTTTCATATTATGGTATATCACATCCATTTTACGATTACGAGGTTGATTGTGAATCCATGATGGAACTATCACCTTGATCCTCAATATTAAGGTCTATGGTATGAACCTAATGTGTCAGTTTTTTTCTCCCAAAAATATTGAACCCCTGAATCCTCGAATCCCTCCCTATTTATATACAATATTAATAACATATTTTTCTTTTTCAAGTCACTTATTATATAATCAATTCTATATTCACAAGGATCATTCTCAACCTTGATAATAAATCAAATATAGTTTTTCTAGGGAATGATATTTGATGACCACCAGTCAGAATCGTCGCCAGCAACCACCACCATAGTACATGAATCCTGGTTCAACTCCCTATACTATATGGTAGTCCTGATGTAGTTAATTGGAAAAGTATGAGAAATACCATTAAGCAATGTTTTGTCATCTCACACACCGTAGTCTCCACAAACTAGCTCATCGCTTCTATACTCTATATCGATTCCTTTACCGGTTCCCCAACCACCCCTAGGTGACAAATGGGGGAATTAGTCACTAAAATATTTTTCATAGTGGATAATTTTGGGGGATATACTAGCCACATTCCATGTTAAAAAACATTTCTTGCTGATAAAAACCCCAAATATCAATAATCTCGAGTCCCTCACAGAAGACAATTTCATGTTCTTCTGCTGAACATTTTTCCAATGCAGCTCCACCTTCTGGGAAAAAAAATTTCTTACCCCTAGCTTAGGGAAAATTTTAACAACATTGGACAACATTGTCGCATAGTTGACATTGCCACACATATCATCAACTAGAACCCTGCATCAGAAGGTTAGAATCAGACTCTCCATAAACAATGCATCTATAGCATTATATTGCTCCAAAAAATTATTAGAAATGAAATCCCCCATGTATTGGTATACAGATGGGGATATTAGGTTGACCTTCATTTCAATACTATCCCATGAAATCCAAACATTCCATGTGATATTAAGGATATTCCTATAAGAATAGTCACAATAACATGGATGACCATGCAGAAGTCAAAAGGAAGAAACGCCTCACTATAGATAACATACCCCTCTGAATGGTGACACGCAGGTTTGATCATTTGGACATGGTTACTCACCAACAATGATAATTTCTTGGACATCCTACACCACAAGATTCATTTCCATTCAGTTGGGACCCCAACAAGGATAAATAGCATGAATGCAATGTCAAACTGTTTGACCCATTGGGCTTAGTGCATAAGACATAAGATGACTGTAAAAAGGAAGAATTCCATCTGAAACTCATATAATTGAAGAGTATTGTGGATGAGATACTCAATAAACATGTTGTAGAATAATGACTAGATTACAGTAATCCTCGATTGGGGTAGTAAGGGCTGGTAAAGATCCACTGTGATGAGTTTCCTCATGGTGATCATCAAAACCCACCCCATATAGATAGAGTACGGGCCAATGATTATGGAAAAAGTATTCATTATGCATCACTAAACATTCCCATGTTATGTGAAAATCATACCTGAGACCCGTCTTTATAGACTACTCCTCCAGAAGCCCCTCTGTTATCACTTCATTTCATTCCTCCATATTCTCTGTAGGTCAATCCTCCAGTAGCACCTAAGGAGATTCTTCCATTTTTCTATGAACTGTTAAACCTAAATTCTATTTTGAAGTGCCTACCAATTACCTTGTGTTTAGGAAACAACACCAACACTGAAATCCATACCAAGAATATATAATGTATACTCTCACTGCTCTCCTCAAGGATCATGAAACCTTACAGCTGTTTATCCAGGCCAATGGCATGTCCATATTTGGCATGGGAAGATGATATTGTAGCACCCAAATGTTTCAAGAACCCTAAATTATGATATTTCATTATTACAAGTTACCCTCTTCAATATCTAGAACATTTAATTTCAGGAATTGGGCCAATGCTGGGAATACCAAAATAGTAGCAAGCATCCAAACTTAATTGATTTATATAGACATTGGAAGGGTACCAATTCATCTGGTACAACCAACTACCCATTGTGTTTATAGTTTTTTGGGGGATCTTCGTAGGAAGTTTAATTACCAATTCAGTTCCACCACCCACAAAAAATGTATTTCTGACATCTTCAAGTGCATGAAAATGTTTCATGTGTTTGAAGTAGTGTTTCTTAATATGTGGAGGGGCCCCAAATATTGACTTGTTATGCCACTAACTCGGAAGAAGATGATAATGATGATTGTGGGGAATATAAATAATGAATTGGAAACTAATATCATCACTCATATCTTCCTTGGTGGATTCTAGGACTTCTCTGATAAGGATAAATGCCTAGAGGAATCCTTGAACCATTCCAATAATGGTATTATGTTGCCTCATATAGATCAAGCATGAAGAGCTTCTAAGGTACATACCAATAATGTTTCACATGTAGAGGCCCCCGGAAAGCTAGAGTTGATACCATTAGATCCACCAACACCACTTCATATTGGAACACTTCCTCAGGCTTAGCCTCAGCCTCAACATCACCCACCCCAAAATTGACACGTGCTTCCATGTAATGATCCATCACTAACTAGGAGATATAATCAGGTCCATCCATCACATTAGGCACCACCTCTATGATAGAATTAGGATCCTAGAGTCCCCTTCCCATGTAATAGAATATTGACATACTCATTCAGGGAGGCTAAGGTCCCTAGCTATTTTCGGAGTGGCATTGGTCAAGGAATAATGTGGTTTCAAGAACGAAGGAGACCCGAAGAGGAAGATCACATAGATCGCCCCAACTATTTCCTATATCAATATTTCCTAATACACTCCCTCAAAATGCTCTATGAGTTGAATGGGAAATTTTTCAATCCCATTGTATTATCCATTCCATATGGAACTAGACTAAATATTCCAGACCCACCATGATACCTTTACCAACTACTATTGTGTGAACATCTCAGCCATCATCTTCTCTAGAGGGAAATAAACAATGGAATAAGGGAATGAAAATACCTCTACCGTTGTCGTACCCATCCCACATTCTGAGTGAGATTATGACCCTATAGATCGGAGTCACCTCCAGAATCATCCATATAATGGGGGATTCCTTGAGTGATGATTAGGAATATTCCTTGGTTAACATCATCGAATTAGTGGACCCTTATATGGTTCCCAGAAAAGGGATAGCACCAGGTAGATCCTATTAATGTTCCCAGTCCATGCCATCATCAATAAAGTTGTTGATATGTGAACCTTCTGAATTCATTGGCTAGGGATTCCACTCAATCCATGCATGCCACTGAGATGAAAAAGGAGGTTTATCTCAGAGAAGAACACAAAAAAACATTTCATCATTTATTGGCATAGTCAATTCAAACGTCATTCGTGTTTTTTTGTATGGTCAAGCAGTCGTAACGACATTATGACCTGTCGTGTTTAGTTGTAGACATACCTTAGTCATTTAACCATTATCTAGTAGTCATATTGGGATGTTAGACAAGGGAGAAGTGGGATATACTTAGCGTCATCCAAAATCATCTATTTCAACCAGAAACACCCATCATTCCTCCTCCCATAGAGAAAAAATACCATTAATAGAAATGTTCATTTTACATGGATGTATGATTTTCTCAAGAATCTTTCATAATTTATAAAAATCCCTCAATCCTCAAGGCCATCCATAAATCCATATATATGTGTGAAGAACATTAATAGGCTTTATGAAGCCCTCCCATGTTTGGAATAATGTTAGGAGCCATAGAACCCTTCCACGCCGAGATAGATGACCATGAATAATGATAGGGTGTCATATCATTTTCAGGGGATGAAAACGATTATCCCCTACATGGGAAAATCATCCCGATGTTCATCACTTTCTAGTTCAATGTTGTGGAATCCAATCACTGTATTGGTGGCACATGTTCACGAATCAATATCATCCCAACATAGAACCTCCATAGATAATGTCTATTAGAAATAGACCTGAGACACCCTAACCTAACTATTCAATGTTATGAGAAGGAAGAGCATACACTGGTTAGAATGATCATCTTGAAAACCCAATTTGGTGACCTCATCGTGAAAACTACGTTTGTTGTCTCGTTGGACACTACCTATAATTCACTAAAGGGTAGACCCTACATCCAATTACATGTGGCAGTTCCCTCATAAATTCACTGATACCTTACATAGTCCATTAACGTTCGAGCGTGTGTACTCCAAATTTGTAGGCCTCACTTCGCCTCTTATGAATATGGATTCTTAGGATTCAATTACTATGGTAAAAATGATAAATAGGTTCATTCCAATGGGTTGGATCATGCCACTATGCCACAATCCCATGGACAGAAAAAGATAATGCCGTTATTCTCATGATTCACCAGTTGGAATATAGGAACCTATACATGGGGAAATTCATTATAGTCTCTAAATTTAATGGGAAGAACATTATAAAATCTATGTAATGCTATAAAATCACCTCATAATATCATGAAATCAATATTGAGTTATCCCAGAGCCCCATACCCATATAAGATATCAGGATGTTTCCCCATGGGAAATGCAATGCACCATTCTTATATATTTCACTAGGCTAGTTTGAATTGACTCTTGCCGACACACCATAACTACTTTGATATTATCATTTTAGGACACATTGGATGAAGGAATTATGGGATTGGGTTGAAAACATTCAATGTCATGCTTTCAACTGTCTAAGAGTACCCCAATAAAGATTCGAATTCCACTCAGGCCAGAACCAATGCTCCATTAGGATCCATTAGTTCAGAAGAGATTCCAACTTATGATTATCCACTCATCATGGATAATGAAGAGGATTTTGAATATCCTCCTCCTACAGTTTAAGAAGGCATATCTACTAATTTCAATGAGTTAGTAAATGTGAATCCCAGTACTGCGGATGATTTGACACCAACACTAACCAGTATAGCCACATCAACAGAATTGGAAATATAGTTTGTTAATTTCATGAAACTGAATCATGATGTATTTTATTTCAGTTATTACCAGATGTGTGGGATAGATCATCTGGTCTCATCCACCATCTCAGAAGCTATGTAATCCACCGTGAGTTGAAACAGTCTTTACGGAAGATGCACCCCACTTATTGTTCTGGGGTCAAGGCCAATGTTGATATGCTTAGTAAATCCAACATCATAATTGGAATTCAAGTATCCCAAATGGATAACCAGAATGTACCTTTTAGGAAGAATTATGGAAATATTAAAGTCTAAATCGACATCTAGGATCTCAACTTACACTATTTTATGGGTGATTTTTTCCTTCCTTCGAATGATAGAAGTTTTCATCAAATATACCATTGGAATCGAATCCCTCTATTTCATTGATGGGTATTATAGATACAATTAGAACCCAATTTCCCCAGAGGATGAGAAGTCCACATAATACATAGCAGCTCAAGGTACTTTCTATTAATAGGTAATTCCATTCGGTCTGAAAAATTTAGGATATCCCTATCATCATCACATGCATCGAATATTCAAATTGATCCTCGAGACAATGGTAGAATGCCACGTAGGCAATTTAGTTGTAAAATCCCACCGACATCAAAACCATCTCTGTTATCTTGAGATAGTAGTGGGATTCCTCCACTGTCATAATCTAAATATAAACCCCATAATGTTTATCATTAGTGTAACTGATGGAATGTTCCACTGATTTGAAATTACATACACATGCATCAAGATCAACAAATAAAAGATACAATATGACATCTAGATGTCCTCTTAGAGTAATAACTAAGAGTTCCAATGTTTTCAAGGCCACATATCCTCTATACACCAATTAAATGTGCAGATGGTTGGAATTTTTATCCTAATTTCCTAGCTCATAAGGAATGGTTTCATCTAGTGGTGGGATGAATACTATCAAACCTCCATTGAGGAGATGAAATAGTATTTAATACATCCTCCTGTTATGATTCCAAATTTCATCGGGAAACCTCTTGTATTTTGTTACCACATTCGAACAATTCGTCGATTCCCTTATCTCTCATAATATGAAAAAATGGGTAGGGACTAATTTATATTATCTTAGTCGCATGCTCCTCAATAGGGAGACTAGATAATTCTATATCAAGAATGGTTTACCCCACATTGTACATTGTAGTTAATAATTTGCGA
Source organism: Viscum album (assembly GCA_963277665.1). Classification (NCBI taxonomy): domain Eukaryota; kingdom Viridiplantae; phylum Streptophyta; class Magnoliopsida; order Santalales; family Viscaceae; genus Viscum; species Viscum album. The sequence goes on from OY728134.1 coordinate 1,321,679,074, forward strand.
CAATGGATGCAGCATCCTGAGATACAACTATATTCTCATGTGGATCTACTAATATATTTTATAAAATATTCCATGTTGACATGATTTCTAGCTCGGTGGGTAGTGATAAATAAGTAGTTAGACATCATGTTCATTCCATAGAAATATATTAATGGTTATGTGAATGAAAACATTCTTGCCACCCATCCATCTCAATTAGAGAAGGTTATAGATCTTGATTGTCCAAATGAGTCTATCATCTAAGTTGATCAAGCAGTACAATTTTATAAGATTCACTTGATAGTGCCTAAGAAAGCCCAACTGATAGATGTCTCAATGACCACATACTCAACAAAGTAGGCATGTGTACCATCTTCAATAGGCATATACATGATGTCTTTCCCTATTCATTCATGTTTTAAGAAGGATGTACGCAAAATGAGGTAGAATATCATTCTCCCATCCCAAGTCTCAAACATTCCCTTGAGATTGATTTTCCCCACCTACATGTGAAGGGAAACTCTAAGATGGACATTAAGAAGATGAACTATGACTATGTCATTAGTATGTTTGAGTATGTTCCATTTTTTGAACTCACTAACCGACTAAAGTAATATTTTCATTCTCTAAAAGAGGTTACTCATGTATATCAGTCTCAGAATGTTCAATCCTAACCTTTTCTAGCCTCAATGAATCCCTTTAAGAGACTGATTCATATGATTTAATATCCATGTAGTGAAACAACGATTCATCTATCTCGTTACTCTGGAAGATGATGATAGCAAGAAAGTATGTCATATTTTTGTTGGAGCTTACATGTCAGAACCTCTATCCCCCCAGCTATGACATGATATTCCATTTATTAGACTACTACAATTTTTTAGTACCTCCATCATGGAAATCTTCCAACAGATATAGTTAAAGAAGAGAGAATGTGTAAGTCTGTATAACAGTTCACCCTCTAGTGTGGACCCAGCCTTTAGTATATCCTCTTCATATGTAGGTTCGACAGAGATATACTCCATTTAAATAAAGGATATGAGATTACCAATGTGATGTGGGATGTGCATGTAGGTTCATACAGGTATCATCTTGTAGGGTTGACAATCTACCACCTGATCTCACGATTGGGCTACTTATGGTCCAACAGGGTTCAAGACTACATTGAGTTCACTAAGTGGTTTTATTCTTGTAAGATCCATTCCAACATTCTGCATTGATCGCCAAAGCACCTCAATAATAACAAGAGCTCATAGACAATTGTGGTCTTGGGACTTTATGTAATTGGACCATATCCAACAACAATAGATCATCAGTGCTGGTTCATCTTGATTTCCAAAGAATTCGTCTACAAATGGGAAATGAAAATCCAACTCAAGAAAGATATGTCCCGTTATATCATCGATTGTGAGAGCTCCAACATCATCCACTAATTTTAAGTCCCCCACTATATGCTATCCGATAACGGAACCAACTTTCAAGCAGTTGAGATGGAGACATTATATTCCATGTAATAGATTCGGTCAAAAAATACATCTCACTATATTGCAAAAGAAAATGAACATATTGAGGTGTTTTTATGAACGTTTCAAACAATGTTCAAAATAAGTTTTTTCAAAATAAGAAGTAATTCTGGAAACTTTCACAAACGCACTTTGGGATTACTAGAAGAGGAATTGTAATTCCACCCATGTGACTCCATTTTCACTACTGTACAAAATAGTGGTAGTCAAGCCCTTCGAGATTCATTTTTTGTCACTACGCATAGGCATATAATATTAGAAGACATTAGATAATATTTAAGACATAATTCCGGATGAAATGGATGCCCGTGAAGAAAACGGCCTTCAGGCCTTGCACAACCTAGAGAGGAATCATTTTAATATAGGCCAATAATTCAATGAGAATGTTAATCTCCACCCATTCCTTCAAGGTGACACTTTATTGTCCTTGGGGATTCCAATGATACCTTGTAGAAAGTATCAAAATTTTGATCCCAAATGGGAGGGACCATATGTCACCAAAATGGTTTACCCTGATGGTGCATACTCTTTGGTTATTATCGATGGTGATCATATCACTCCTCCCACCAATTACAAACTCCTAAAATAGTACTTCACCTGATTTTGTTTCACCCCACATGATGATAAACTACAGGGGGTAACCATACCTCCTCGTCTGAGCTCTAGGACCATAAACTAATATCTCCTACCATTTTTTGTACCACATAATGATAAAAAACACTAAATTTCAATAAATAAGCATTTATTGATTCACATACTTATAGGATATGTAGGAATTCCCAGTCATTTGGTCTTCATGTCCAACCACATGTTTATGAATCCTCAGTCTCTATACCTAAGGATAAATTAAGGAGCACATGGTGTGGTGTGGACATCTTTGGTTCCCATTAATTTTGGATTTTAAATAATTATACCAGGTTGTTCGGTTACTAATACATTCCCATATATGTCCTTACCAAGTGACATTATACTACACATGATTTATGAAATACATAAATATAGATTCCCATCATCACATGATATGTAGGAACGCCCAGACATTTAATCATTAAGACCAGCTCCATGTTCATCTTTCTTTATGGCCTCTTTTCATGCAATCGTGGCTAGATGCATTTTCCTTGGTGTGGAACCCTTTGGTCCCCATTGACACCGAGTATACAAATACCTCATCGTTTATCTACTTACAATATAACTTATCTCAAATATATGTCCTTACCACAAGATGTTAAACTATACGACAATTCAGAACTATATATGTCTTGATTTTCATTTTCAAGGGAGTTATTGGAAAGCCCGAACGATTTTTCCTCTCTTACATCCCTTGTAGAATAAATCATTCATTATTTTATACCAATTGGACAATGATTCTCCCTTGGGTATGTGTGATGTGGTGTGGACTTATTTGTTCCTCATTGATGTTATGTTTTAATTATCACATAATGCATATCCCCTTAGAGACCTAATTATAACCATAAATCCTCATTACATGTCATTAAACATCATGATACTTCAGAACTATGTGTGGCTTGACTCCCATCCTTATGAGATATATAGGATCTCCAAGAAATTTTTCCTTGGGTACAGTATAGGTACATTGGCCATTTTATCCCTTTTTCCATATCCTATTATCTGTGTTCCATGAACTTAAACTAAGGGAACCCCCTACCTGTATGAAATTAAACTACATGACACCTTGTTGAAATCCATTTTTATCATCACCATTGCCTAAACCATTCTCTTGGGAACTCCTGGTCTGGTGTGGACATCATTTGATCCTCATTCACATTTGGTTTACTACAACTGCACCATGATCCTTCTATATTAGTGCCTCTCATTTGACCATTGTCCTTACAACATGATGTTAAACTACACAGTATCTCATAACTACGTGCTGCATAGTTTCAAACCAAATGGGGTACATAGGAATGCCCTAACAATTTGTCATTGGGTCAATACCTATGTTCATCAACCCAATATTAAAATTTCCACTTAGTCATCATCTAGAATAGTATTCCTTATTTGATTTCCTTGACCTCCACCCCGCCAGATCAATGTTTTTTGAGGAGCTATGGTTTCAGACCAAGAGTGTTGGGTTTTTCAAAGACATTATTTCATTCCATCTGTATGCATCCTATGCCCCTTTATCGGGGGTCTTCATCACTGTTCACATCTTTAGGGACCCCCTAATGGTATGGAATCTCAGACCTAGTACACCACTACTATCCGGGACCAATTTGTATAATGTTTTGGACCAATATTTTGATATAAGTCTCATGTTTGCGAATATGGTCAACAGTTGATCATTAGTTTCTTATTTCCATTATAGGTCACATATTGTTGATATTATATCTTGAATTGGTCAATCATTATTCTCCCTCATTATCTCCATCCACAATATTCCCCAAATTTTGGTATTATGATTCACCTCCCATTCACCCTCATTGTGTCCATGTGGAATTTCAACACATCCAATATTATCCATCCATGAACAATTGGACATTGAGAGGACAAACAAGCATGTTGATTTTATTCTTTCCCAACACCATCATTCCACTATAGTTTTGTTCCATTTTGTGTAGGGTTATCCTGCACCCCTTGTTCCCCGTCCCAAGAAAGAATCATGTGGTTTTAGTGGTTTTGATATGGTTTATATTTGTATATAGGAATGGTAGATATATGGTACGAACCCTATGACCATAAACAAGGATACTTTGTCTTAATGTCGAAGAATCATAAAATTAAACTGTGCATATTCTTTTGGAAATATGCGATGAGGTTTGGAATTATTCATCGTTATTCACATTAGGTTTCATTATGGAACCATGTCACATACTTTTGCTTCGAGAATATTACAATTTTAGTCCTTGATCTATGAGAATAAACTAAGATCAATATCATCGTTATCATATGATGATGAATAGTGCCTTTTAAATATGTGAAATAGTATGATATGCTACTCATCCATGTGATGTATTCATTTGGGAAGAAGTTACCCTTTCGATAATTTCCATCTATCGTGCAACATTCATAACTACATGTGCCTTGATTATTAACCTTGTGGGATGCATAATGAAACCAAAACATTTTTTAACCATGTCCAGCCATATTATCATGAACCTTTTTTCACACTTCTTTTAATAGGTTATTCCACGAAATATGTGGTGGGATATGGGGCCTCATTGGTTATCATTCACATTGAAAAACACACCATGTAACTCCATAAAAAGATGTTATTATCCTAATAATTACTACATGATGATAAATTACACATTCATGTACCCTTGATATGACATTAATAACGGTACATTTATGTCTGAATACTATTACCTCAATCAATGATTCCCACTATCTGAGTTCGCATGACATTAAACTGAATAACAATTAAGATATTTCAGAATAAAATGATTACATGACCCCCTTTTTGTATGTGTCTCCTACAGCACGGCATTCAAAAAATATGTGTGACCTAATTTTGACTCTTATGGGATATTTGGTGACACCTAGATGTCCTTACTATTGTCCATCCAAACCCCATTCACCATCCCAGAGCATTGGTCTGGGTACTCCCAGAAGTATGTGCTATGGTGTGGACTTCTCATTTCCCCATTCATGTTGATTTTATAATAGCCACTACATGCAATTACTTATATATTACCACATAGTACACTCGTACATACCTCATGAATCTTATATTGTATGGGTAATGTCCATTCTTCACACATTCCAACATTTGGGTCTCTATCATTTTTCAATTTCAAAGGGACCCCTGAAAGGTATGGATGGTCAGACTTAGTTCTCACCCAACATCCAACTCCATCTTCACTGAGTTTTTTGAATGACAGTTTGATACAAGTACCACATTGTGTATATTGTCAAAATTAGATCCTCAATTTATTGTTTTGTTCCTAGGATAACGCGAAATCGATACATTGTTTCAAACACGGTCAACATTTATGCTACATTATCACGACACTCCAATTTCATCCCAAATACCAAATGAAGTAATTTTTATTATTAAATTCCTCTTTCCATAATTATTTATCATTCAAACCCTAGGTTTCATTAATTATTTCATTGACACATGTATAGTAGGATTGTTGGCGCACATGGGGTTGTCCCCACCGATTTGTTTCTCCATTCATTTTCATACTCTCATGTGATGGGAAAATCTTGACATCAATCCATGATTCCTACACCACACTTGGATCAAATACGATAAGGGGTTTTGAAAAGATAATAACCATACTTGTGATTGTGTGACCATATTTTCCATGGTCTATGACCACAAACTACAATCGTCCTTGTCGTCACTACATGACATTAAACTACATGGCATTTCAGAACTAAGTATAACTTTATTTATACAGTCACATTATACAATGTGACATCATAAAGTATCTTCCACAGATCTATCCATGAAATTATAAACTCCCAATTCCTTCCCTCATGGATTTGTCTCACACTATAATATTTCATGATATGGTGGGGACCTCCTTTTTTACTCATTCATGTCGGGTTATGTAATGCAACCTGCATTTCCATTTTGGGGTCCCATGTCCTAAGTGCAATACCTTAAACTATTATTCTACCCCGATGAAGTTCATGTTGCCCGTGAAAATTATAGGATTATTTGATTTTTTCACCAAAGGGGATTCCCCCATCAGTGTTTGTCCCTCGCCATGATGTCTTTCTAGAATTACATAGGGGTTGATTCCCATCACTATGGGAAATTTTGAAATGCCAAGACATTTCATCTAGGGGACCATCACCATGGTGATTAACATTTCTATTTTTTACACCTAATCATTATATGAAACTCTAAATATATAAACAAGTATTCCCTAGTCCATGTAACATGACTCCAAACTACCAACCATAGACTGTGTAGTATTCACTTAATCTATGTGTAACATCCTAACTATGTGATGTTAAACTATTTACTGAATCGTTCATACCATTTGATTATAGAAATGTATATATCATCCTTATTAGAAAGATGTAAAAAACTACAATCCACCCAACTTCCTCTCTATAAAGTTCCCTTTTGGTAATAGGATTGATAATAATTGGAACCAATATGCATCCCCAATGTAGTTTCTCATGGTGGTGTACTTTCAAGAGTGTTGGAATCAATTTGAACATCCCATCACTCAATTTCCCTTCCTTTGTGCCCTATATTTTAGATCCTCAACACCATTACCATCTACACGATCCCATATTGGTTAGGATTCTCAGCCTTAGTACTCGCCTACCGTTCTAGGTAAACATTATGATGACCTCAGATGAATCTTCGAGTTTCGCCCCATGTTTTTTTGAACGGTCAGTAGTTGTCCCTTGTTTGATTGTTCCCTTTATAAGATATAGTGGTATTGATTATGTGATTAGAATTTTTCCAACAGTTATACACCATCATCATTCCACCAATATTTCATTCCGAATTTTGGATATCATGATTCAAACATTCCATCCCCCTTTTTTCGAATCCCTTCAACATTCTTGGTGTTATCCCGATAAGGAACTAGAGGTTATTGGGAAAGATGTTTGGAATCTCTGAGATCCCTAATATCTAGTCATAACCCCTTTCTCATCTCAAAAAATCTAGGATGCTTAGTCCAACCCAGAGTGTTCATTGATTGATTAACGCTTTCATATTTAATTTGAGTAATTATGTGGTCATCCCTGGTTTCTTACAATGATCATGATCCATGCGGGCTAACATTTTGATTTCTGTTTATTTCATGAGTATAATTGAGATGTATTAATTAATGAAGGAAGTGGTATTTTCATGAACATTGTCAACATAAACAAACAAGTAGGTAAACAAGTCATTAATTTTAGAAAAACACAACCCCTGATGATTGGCCCATTCGATGGAGAATCTACATTCCACCATATTCTATCTTGTGGCATCCACGATTTACTATCACCTACTAATCTCCCTCTGTCCATCAATATCCATGGGTGTAGATCATCAGCCATTATCCAAGGACGATCCCCATTAACTCGGATGTTATCCATCTCATTGGATGATCACTTAAGATTCAGTTTTTCTTTTCATAGTTGAACACATAGTCATGATTAGAGTTTTGACGCGATGATGATGAAATATGAGTGCTCATTTATCAATATTATAAAAAACTTAACTTCTTTATATGCCATTAGTAGCTTCATATTGATTGAATACCCCATCTTCCACCATCTTACACTAATTCAATGATCATTATCTCGTACTTTATGTCCACGATAATCTTTGATGACCATATGAAAAATTCTAGCATCCACTCCCCCATAACATATTTTGCGCAACTGGGGTTGATATTTGCCCATATGGATTATCGAATCTGATGACATTGTGTTGTTGACAATGAAATTGATCAGTTTCTATGACTGAAGGTAGAAAAACATGCTATCCTCCTCATTAGAAGAGGGTTAACCCCACTCCTCTTGGTTGGTAGGTTAATGTTTTTAAAACACTACCAAAACATCAGCAGTAGGATCATCTTCTGTTGTTCTCTCATATAGGTTGGGTTCCACATCATGTGGTTGATCATCATCACTAGATCTCACCTCAATGATTTCAAATTCCATCCTATTAGTAAACCTACCCACGACTGTATCTGCTATGATTTTTTATCTTGGGTGTCTAATTATATGAAAATTGGAATTCCCCAAAGGAATAGAGCACCCGGAGACCCATCCATCCTCAGAAGTATGGCCCACATAGTTTAAATAACTCTTCTGAAAAAATACACATTTTTAGTTGGTCATGTTTTATAGAAAACAAGTATGGGTTATGTGACGTGGAGGATATATAGATGATAAATAATTGGTCTAATCCTTTACTTAATGTTGTCAAAATTCCATGAGGTGGACCCTGTATTTTGTTGGAGCCCCAAATATTCCATCAGGACCACCCAGGCTGTCAGAGCCCTATTGGATTCTACACTCACAATCTTCCTATGAAAAAATCCAAAAGGTAAATCCACATTCATGCAGGAAGGGATACATTCTACAAGGATCTCCTATATAAGAAAAATTTCAGTTGAGGAACCTAAATAACTAAAATAAGTTCATGGCACAATGGAATGGATAAGAGTTTACCTTTAGGGTTTCAGAAAATTATATTAGCATTGTGGTTTTCACCTCCACTTCCTCCGATGAACATTCCATGTCAGTGTTGTCTCCCTATAAAACATTTGATACCTCATGAATTGGTAAGTGCTCATATATCTCTATAAATGATTTTTGTGATAGATCTATTTGGTTTAGAAGTACATTCATCTTATCCACCATTGGACATGGAGTGCCGTGAGACAATATGATTACTTCTAGATTAGCTACATATTGTTCCCACTCCTCCTAGTATACTAGAAATCCATTAATGGCGTGGAAAATCTCAGACAGATCCATCCCAAGATATTTAAGGACGTCCAACATCTCATATGGACCTTGGAATTTCATTTAAACGTCTCTTGTTTTTCCATACCATTGTATAAACATCATCACTATGAATTTCTATGAAACACCACCTCCATATAAGAGCTTGGGTGGGATTCCTACATAATCCACTAGGTGACTTCCTCCCTTAATAGCTCTACTTTGCTTAGGCTTCCAGGTAAACTACCACCACATTCCTTTTACTCGGTATATTCAATTTAATTATTTTTCATGCTACTGCTATAGACCTTCATAGTGATATGCATCAACATTCCCACCATGATGTGTTATTTCTATTTTTTCCCTAGCACTGAGACTGAGGGGGCACCCCATCTTCAGCCTAGATATTTTAATTCTTTAACATCTCCCCCAGGTTGGCCATGTCCAAAATCATGGCATATTCATTAAGATGACTATGGGAATCAGGATGTGGAGATAGATAATTATGAATCTTATCATCCTCTAATTTTAACATGAGCCACATCATCCATATCACATAGGATTTATCCACATGTTGAATCCCATATTAGACTCTCAGGGTTAATCAATACATGCACTATAACTTCCTCGCTAAGTGGTGTGGGAGTAGGAATTGCCGATAGTCTCATAGTCTACCTATTCCACAAAAAACTCTTCACTGGAAGGACATGAGATAGGGATGATACTCCTCAGTTCCCTAGAACCCATTGGTGAATAACAATGTTTGTAGAAGAAATGGGTGAACGTGGAATTCAACTACCTTCCAAACATTTTTTAGCACCATCAGTATTGTATTCTTGGTAAAAAAACCCCCCCACTTCATTTAGGATGGCTGGTCAGATGTATGACCCCTGAGGAGAAATAACATTCTGAAGTTCATAGGCCATCATGTGTTTCACTGTCCATCCATATAAAAAATGGAGTTGTGTGCATACCCGATGTGGCGTTCTCCCCTCACTGTTGTGCCACATCACATTGTAAAGTCTTTTAAGCATCAGGTTCCCAAGGTTGATTCAACTCCAAGTCACATTCATGTATTCCATAAAAAAATTTCTCAGCCACATGCTTGAGTTTGTATCCCTAACTTGCAACATCCATCCTCAAATATGAATAGATATAAACCCAGTCATCCTAAACATCAGTTGATGATCAGTGTTAACATTCTACCCACATAGCATCAATTTAAAATCCTCTAGGAATCACCCTTAGGAATTTTCCTTCCTATATGGATCTCCCTTTTCACATGTTAGAGGACTTACTAGTTTATTCTTAAGATCCCCCCACCCCCATTCAGAAGAATGATTCAGTGGATGGTTTATGAAGAATCAAAACCACAACATGATATTGACCTCCCTCAGCGACCAGTTTTAATCTACTGGAACCAATTCCATAAATTCCATTCATAGCAACAACATATTCAATGAATCCACCAATATACATTTGGCTGGGAGGAATTTGTCATACATCATCCTAGAATTGGAATCCCAAGAATCTGGTGGAGGTACCATTGGATGATGCCAACCTCCCCATGGTGATGATGAAATGTTTTGGTCCTTGGCGACCAATTCTTCAATAATTCGTAGATAATGTTCTAACTCTCATAGATATGGAAAAGGGAAGCCCATGATTCCTTATATTGGCCTACCTGAATAAGCTTTACCCAAAACTCATTTCCTAATGCAATGAAATATTAAGCCTAGAACTAGTCATCTGTGATGTTTTTTTTCTTTAGAGTAGGTACCTATTATTGGCCCACCCCTTCTATGGGTTCCCTGAACCCACCTTTATAATGTTGTGGTATTGAGGATGAGATACCTCTAGAATCAACACTTTCCCATAAAAAATTATTGATTTTTTTAAACATTACAGTAGTAATGAAATGTGTATGACCCTACCAGTTGTGGTAATTAAAAGATTTGAATCAATAGTACTGACATGGGAAACACCTGAAGCAACAACCAGGTTCATCCTTAACTACTCTCTGGATGAAGACGACATCCATTTTATGAAATCCATCTAGAGACGGTCTTTTGTAGAGAGGACATTTCTTTTTCAATTCTAACACCAATACCACCAGAGAATCTAGGTTTTAGTGTCTTTACACATATTCTCATAGCCCTAAAGTAATATTTATCTCTTTTAGTCATGTAGAATCTTCCAATACCTCTCGAGCAGCTTCTTTGTAGGAAATTTCATCCATAGAGTTTAGTAATGTCCTTCCCTATTTTTAGATCATGTTCACATAGTTCATCCATAGAGATCATTACCGATCCAGAACTCGTGGGGAGTGCAGTCTTGTAGATAAAGGAATTTATGTGATTTTTATCGAAGTTGGGGATAGCGATGCACCTGTTCACTAAGAAGTGTTTGCGGAGCACCATTCTAGATACATTTTTCACAAAGGGCAATCACATGGGTGTATGAGCATAAAATTTCGAGAGATGATGGGGAATATAATAGAGTCATATTTGGTTAAAATAACGGTTCTCAGGCACTATTTATTGGAAATGACCTCCCAATCATGGTAGTTCCATTATCCATGGCATGCTCTACGACATTCTCAAAATTGTTGTTCTTTTGTTCTCGTCGCGAGTCAGCTTCACGATCTGTGTAATTTTAGTTTCCTAAAATTATAATATCACCCTCATTTTCTCATATTCTACCATTTTGAAGGGGCGGGGGTTCATTTGTTGTCACCAAAATTAATGCATTGAAATGAACCAAAAAAATCCAGAAAAGGATTTTCAATGGTTCTTCCCAGAGAAGCTACTTCAAAAGCCTCCAACACGAAGACCAGAACAAATCTACCAATAAACAACATCTTTGACCACAATAAGGGAATGGAATAATCTTCTATTATTCAAATGAACATGAAGTTATCCAATGTGAAAACTATGATGTAATGACATAATTCTACGTGAGTCGGAAAAATTAGATAGGAGCCTCTATAGCAACCACAAATGACTGACGTGCTACTCTATGACTCTGAACAACATGATAGATATTCATCCGATCTTGAAGCACAATATTGTTTAGGGAATGGTGTTAGATAATTTTTATTCCCAATTCTAATAAATAATCTGTTTACTCCCACCCTAATGTATTGACACCCTATCCATCCTCTATCCAAACTCTCTATTCGTGAAGCGCCTTATTTTCATTGAACCATATATAAAATCAATCACTTAATTTATTAGAGCATTGAGAAAGACACATGAACTTTTCATTAATTTAGTAATTATTCAAATGGTGATTCCCTTCGTGAATCCATTCTAACATTATGAAGGATGAAGACCCCATTGGGTACTTGACACTTTGAGAAGCACATAGTCTTTACGATGTATTCTCCAAGAACATATATACTCTATGCCTAGTATGGGTCACTATGATTCACAAAACACCCTCCTTTGTGATGTCCATTCATCTCATGAAGCACTAGAACTTCTTGAATCCACTATCTATGATGCCTTCTTTTTCACAAACCAGTCTCCCATGAAGCCATATCGGGTTCTACAAATTGATTTTAGGTTCCCCTGTATGGTGATTCATATTACATTTCCAAACCTCATTATTCATCCAATTGGAACTCTTACAACTATTGCTTCCTCACATAGTCATGATAACATGGACTCCTTCAGTGACCACTCCTACACTGCATTAACACTAGCCTTTTCATGTTCCTTCATGCAAACATGTGTCGGTTAGTGCAAGTCATGTATATATATGTGATGAGGAGCATGTTCTCATCATCCGAGATATAGGTTTCCAAACTGGAAAGTACCCACTTCCTTGACAAAAAAAATTAAATTGTGATTTCGACAAGTGTGTAATGCTGGAAGTGATTAGAGAGGGGATTTGAACCCGTTCCCTTTGGCTCTCACTTTCCCTATTCCTTTATTCTTCATTTACTCTGTGGGTAGTCTTGACAGAATCATTGACCCTATGTGATCAGTTCCTCCTAGCATGATAGAAATACCATCCTCATATATCTAGACACCCTCATATCATCTCAGGCTTCCCTAATGAAGTAATTACCAATATCTATCTCTCTGGGCCACTGACAATGTGTAAGTCACAAACCACCTATTGTGGCCACCTATCTCATGACACAAGCTTTGATAATGTTTCTCATACATGTTTCTCACATCGAACATGACTCACATAGGCTTGGAGTAAGAAATGAACATGACATGAACTTTAGGCCACAAGCCATTCATAATACACATGCCCTCATCTACCGAACTATGTTGACAATGATAATTTCCCTTAATGATAAAGGTACATAATAGGCCTTCCGATGGTTGAATCAAATCATCCCATAATCAAATGTTCCATCCATTTCACATCAGTACACTATACTTGTCCCCTATGATGTTAAAAATTATTCTTTTATGAACTATATGGGGTTTGATCCATTTCATGCTCATAGGATTCCTCTATGAGGCTCATCCAAAATAAACTCTATATTATTCTTCTCCCTCCTATGTATGTACCCTCTTGATATGAAATCACCCCCTTTGGGAAAAACCTTATGGTTCCACCTCCTTGAGGTGTTTTGTTCCTCATAGGCAGCTAACCAAGCCTATTTCCTAAAATAAAGACATAGTGCTATATCCATGGGGGTCCCTCTTGTTATAGGATCCATACCAAGCATATTTCACACCACATACTTGGGTTTCTATCCTTTGTATACACCTCAATTCCATAACCTATTTTCCGAACTATTTGAACATTGATTCCCTACCACAAGAATATGTTGGAAGCCTCCCTATGGTTCAAGACCATCACTCATGTACCATTATATTCACCTCCTCAGGACTTTGTGTTTTAGGATGATAATTCCCCAACATAAGGTTCTACTTCCTTCGGGTACATCCACTTGTCAACACTCTTGAGCCATCTCCTTAAGGGACATGTCTCCCCACCTCAAAAAAATGTGGACATTAATTCCCTACCACAAGGATATGTATGAATCATTCCTGATGTTAAATTTTAACATTTTCACCTTCATATTGGTCCCCTCAGCATTTACTCCAACACCTCAAACATATCCAACCTAATTTTACCGAGGTTTACAAATCTTGGTGAAATAATTCTATCCAAAAGGGTAGCTAATCATGAATATTCCGAATGCATTTATATATCACTTCACCATTTTTAATCAAGATGTCACATCCTTAAATAGGAAAATAAAATGCGTAATCCCCTTCATGATTTCATGTCATTTTCCATTGTGTTCACCCTAATATTATGCCCCATAATTTTGAACTACGTGGGTTTAAATCTAGTTTGGGGTACATAGGAATCCTCCTTGAGGTTCAATACATCCAACGGTAAATATTGGGGCCCCCTTTTTTCGACCCACCATTCTATGGTCCACCCTTTTAGTGTTTGCATCAATGGTCATTGTGTGAAACCTACCCCTGTGTGGGATGCACCATCCTAGGTCTGTCATCATCATATGTTATGGTCCATCCATTTGTTAAACCTTATATGTGATCCCTCCTAGGGATGTGCCTATCTAATTAACTATTTTTAGTGTTCTGATCAGTCTGATCCATTTCCAAAAGATATTAAAGTAATGGAATTTCCCCTGTAAAACATGAGAATCCATGGAATACCTCATTGAAATTCCTTTGGAATAAGCTTCACCACATTCAATATTTGGCTACACGAGATTCAGCATCCTCAATAATCCCTATCATAAGATAAAATTCAGATATACTGGTGTTTTAGTTTCCTGATGTGCATGTGATACCCAATGTGGCTACTCTCCTGGTTCAATGTTGCTACACTGACATGACCTGTAGGAATTTCTTTACAAATGAATTGTAATTAACAAGCATAATGAATGAAATGGATGTGGGAAGAGTTTCAAAAAAAAAATCTTAATCATTAAGGGAAACCAGGAATATGTGATAACTTCTGAGGAGTAACCCGTGGAAGGAGATATCAATATCCCATATTCCCATCTCAATCAAGGAGAATGCATCTCCAACAAAGTGATAAATTCCAACCACCCTTGGAATGCTGGAATGTCGGGAAACAATGAGAACTATTATCCTTGTGTCCCAAAATAGGTCATCATGAGGTGTGCCCGAGTTAACTATTTAGAAACAATGGTTGAATAAGATTCTATTTCTGGTAGAAAGGCATACAATTAGTTATTATAGATGATTAAATGACTAATGAATATTGGTTATCAGTTGAAACAACCATCTGTGATTCATTGTGACAACAAAAATATGATTGATCATATAAAGAATCTATTTTAGAAATCTCACAAAAAACATATTGATAATGGATATCATTTTATTAAGTAAAAACATGGACAAGGTTTGAAAAAAAATAGAGCATGTTGGATCTTATGACAATGTTAATACATTTTGATGAAACACTTGGTCGTTCTTGTGTTTGATAAACAATAATTGACCCTCGATATTCAACTACCTTCCTGTTCATGAGGATGATAGGATTATATCTACTATCCCCATTTGTGTTCATGGTTTTAATATTCTTTTGGAATTGTTACATGTTTATTGGAGAGATATAATGAAACAGGAGTATGTTTTTTGAGATCTACATGTACAGATATGTGTTCATTAGTTTTATTTATAGAGAGGAATAATATATGAATTTAATGATATAAAGTGGTGGTATGGAAATTTTAACTATTTTATGGTTTACTAGATGTAGGTTTTTACAAAAACATGAATTGATTCTTTGACATGATGATAATTTAATGTAAGGAGGAAACAATATACAATAATTCTATGATATGATGAGAATACATTGTTATGATGAAACATATAAATCATAACATTGAATTCATAAAGAAATCTAAAGAAGAGAAACCAATCAATTCGTAACCTCATGTTTTTTACACCATGAATTTCTCACATAGACATAGAGTTATTGATGACTTGTCCTGTGCATTTCAAGGTTTGATAGTTCATGGTGCTCCGTAGAATCTATCTATAGATTTCATACTATCCCAAATTGGATGATTTTTGGAATAATAGTTTTTCATATATATTTAAATGTTGTCTAGTTTTTGTTTATTGTCAATCTACTTTCAGTTGATCAGGGAGTTTGAAAATAATTTGATCTTGGAGTATATGCTATATATGATATTGAAGGTCGCGCCGATTCCCATGATTTTGAAACTTTTGGGGCTCAATATCAAGAGGATAAAGGAACCATCATGAATTATTGTTTTCTATAAGTAATTCATCAAAAATATGATGATTTCATGGGAATAATTGCAACTATATTTAAAAAAGGATGATATTTGGGAGTATATGATGTGTTGACGGTGTTCTCTATGGCTATGACAAGTGGAGAATCATGAATATGTGATGATTTGATGTTACTATTTAAGATTATGACAAATATCAATAATGCTTCATGAATGGAGGCCCTTAGTGAAGCTTTTTTATAAGAATATGAAAAGTATGTTAATGGTGTGGAGTGTTATAATCGATTGAACCTATAATTATTAGGCTATGGCCACATCATTTTTCATGAAAATTAATCGGAGAGACCACTAAAATAGTGTGATTTTACGATTTCATGGAGCATCATGAATATAGTTACATTTCAATATTGGGCATTGTGAAAATAATTTCATATTCTTGACCAATTCATATGTTACTAGGAAGATATATCTTCACAATGATACAATATTCCATGATGGATTGGCAAGGTTCATGAAGGAAATATATTCTGTGAAGGATGTTTTCTAAGAAGATGTATTGATTTTAGATATGGAGCTTCGCGAATAGATTTTTTGAACAATATGTTTTATGTGAAAAATTATTTCAAGTGAATCAACTCATGTATATGGTGCATGAAGAGTCCCATGCTATCCAGGGAGAAACATTGAAATTCCAACTATAGAAGTGTCAAAATTTTGTTAAACTGAGTTAGACTTCACCCAAAGCAATGATATATGTGGAGACAATGTAATTGTTCTTGGGGAGGTAGTGTGATATCCCTAAAACAATGTAAATTCGGTGTTCCTAGAATAGTTTAACTGTGTATGAAACCTTTTCTTCCAAATGTAGTGAAAATTAGTGGATTTTTTAATGAATGGAACTCTGTCAAGGTATGATCCTTGGAATAGACCTTAACGGTGAACCAAGTAGAATTGATGTGTTGTCTCTTATCATGTCATTTTATCTCACTATAGGTTCCCATTTGTCATGTTAAACATGTTCATACTAATGTGGTAATATGACCTGTCACTTTAAAAGCATATGTTTACACCGTGATTCACCCCTCGCATATCAGGGTGTCCCGGGGTCCTACAAAATAAAATATAAAATTACAAACTATGAATGTGAGGATAAGTATAACCTAATTAAAAGATTCATTAATTCTATTAAGATTACCTATGATTACTCTTTTCCAACATCGTTCAATGGTAATTGTGGAAGATTGTCCAAATTATACGTTTGATTTGGCAATTGATTCTTGTATTGACCAAAATCCTTGCACAAGAACCATTGGTGTGTGGGTGGTTCATTTGTTTGAGATATATCTACATTAAATTAATTTATTATCTTATTTTATTTACTTATACATTTTTTCATTATGGTATGGCCTACCATAAAACATATATCCTATTTTCCCTTTTGGGAATTAACCTTAGTGATTATTCATGCATTTACAGACATTTGGTGAAAAGAATTTCATTCAACTATTGAATTTCATCATGTTATCATGAGAATATATATTCATTTTCTTATTATGAAAATTTTTATGGTCATAATTTATAATTTTAATTTCTACATACATTGCATATTGAATACCTTCTTCATATCTACAAAGTAACTTATATAAAATGGCCATAAAATCCATGATTTTATCCCACAAAATAAATGATAAATTGTTTTCTTAAATGATGAAAATTACAACACATTAATAACATGAATTTTTTGAAAAATTTCCTCCATATGGAATAATAGATAAACCATCCATTTTTTATCTTGGGAAATTACTTCTTCATCTTTTTCTGTAGAATAAAACAAATGTCTAACTATAAAATATCTACATAAACTAGTCAAATTACTTGGATTTAATTACATCCACATGACGTATATTTTTAAAATGCATCCAATATTGATGTTCTTTACCTTATAAAAGGTAGATAACCTAATTTTATTATTCTTTCTCCAAACACTATATAATGGAAAATATATGTTTAGTTATAATATTCCATTGCTCAATGACTAATGTATTATCAAAACAAAATAATCTAGATGTTGTATCATGATTGACTCAATATAATTTTGTTCCCTCCTTTTCATTCATGTAATGTTATCATGATTTATATAATGAGAATTGTTTTTTATTATAACAACACAAATTAATTTTCAATCACCCATTTTATTAAGTTTTGTAAGAAGAAAATAATTTTATTTACCAACACACAAATGAATAATAGGATTCATTAGGAATCCTTCCATCGACTAAAACTGATGTTATAGTGTGATAATCATTAATCATTGTGTATACCCATACAATCCTATAAAATAATTCATTGTAATTATAATTCATAATTATCGTTTCTCTGCACCACCATAAGATTATCCTAGGAAATTAATAGACATCATCGATTTTATTCATTCATGATAGTTTGTAAAAGATTTTTAATATCCAAGTAATGATTCCATGGAATGGAAAACTATGTGTGCAATAAGGCTCATTAACATGCACCAGGTGATAATTGAGTACAATTTTTTTTAGTGTTAATACACCTAGGTACATCGGTTCAAGATCCACATCAACTTACGGTATTCATACGTGTTTGTAATTTCATGAAAACCACTTATACTAAACATTACCAAAATTTGATTACCTTTTCCTATATGTTAAACTATTATTATATATAGATATAGAAATACATAGAAATATCATTAGAAATATCCCAATGGATGTCTCTAATAATGGACCATTTGAGTTTCTGAATGATAACTAAATCTTCCCACTAATACAAAATATACTGACATGAGATTATCATATAAGGATATTACATCATTTTCAATAAATATTCAAATCATAAAACCATCACACATATGGACTGTAATAGTTTATAGAATTTGGAAAGAATGAATAATATGTTATTAATTTTTTCGAGTATCATCAATTTCACCAACAATGATATTTCGATATAGTACTCTTCCAAAACAATTCCATCTAGAAACCTTTATTCATAGCCCATGGAATGGATACAAATGAATGGTGTGACTATATGCTCAATCGGTGTAAAACAAGATATATGTATGGCTAACATAAACATTAGGGTATGAGAACATGCTCATGACTTTTTAAATTCAAACCCTATATTTCAATTATCATAATCATGAGTCCCGACATAATGATTAATAGTTATAAGAAATTCATCTTAAAGAATTCCAAGAAAATAATCCATTATAGAAATATATTGTCATAGTACACATATAGTTTCATTACACATATGTATAGAAAATATAATTTCATGGATACCCTTTAAGACATTCATAATAAGTTAGCATCTAGATAACAACACATGTTCTTACATTGGGCTTGGTCTATCCCCAATGTACCCTATATTTCTTATTTTTGAAAACCACCAATGTACTCTCGATTCTTGGATATGGTTTACCACTAATGTCCCCTTTGCTCTCATAGAACATTTATCTATACCCAACAAATTGTTTGTAGATATAGGTTCCACCCATTATACAATAAAAAAATAAAAATAAGTGCTAAAATATCTAAAATTATGCATCACAAAATAACCTATAAAATTATATGGGATTCATAAACAACTCATAAGACCCTAAAATATTGAAATGTTATAGGTTTATCATTTTAACATAGGATATCCCATGAGAAAAATTATGCTTCATAGGGGTTCTATCATGGTATATCCCATGGATGAGAACTGGTCTTTATAAAATTATTTTCATTGATAACCATTCATATAAGTAATGTGATTGGTATCATGGGTTCATTTCCACAATAAATAATATGTAACACCAATAAAATTTAACATAGAAGGAATATGATTTTAAAAGATCATTTGAAATATTTCCTGAGGAATATATCCTTTCTTTATTGAATTTTTTTTAAAAAATGACACATTTTTAAATTCCTTTTATTTTAAATCATAAATGAAATCATATAAATTATGATTAAATTAAAATACAATTCATGATAATGGAATCTTTTTTTCATACCGTCTATATTAAAATAAATACTAAATCAAATTTTTATCAAAATATAAATGATAAATGTTTGAAAAAAAGACTTCATTCAAAAAAAATTCCAAGCAAGTAGAAACATGATTAAGATTATATTAAAAATCATTCAATAATATTAAAAATCTTTAAATCTTTTATAGAAAATATTTTTTTTGAAGAAAGTAGATTTCTAATTGAATAGAGGAATACTGTCTTATTTTCATCAAATCATGAGCTAAATTATTTTATGTATCAAATATTGTAATATGGTGTTTTTAATATATTTATATACCGAATGAGTTAAAAATTCATAATTTTTTTGATAGGCGGATTATAATATTTTATTTGAAACATAACATTAAAAAATATAGATAAATAATGATATTGTAATATAAAATCATTACCACTTGTTAAATCTGAATCATATATGCCATGAATGATTAAAATAAAATGACACATAAAAAAATCACAAGGATAAATAAATTATTGTTAATAAATGACAATGGGTCTATATATACACCTCTTAAAACAATATATGTGCATGACATAATATATGTCTCATGGAAGGAAAATTGTGAAAAAATAGCCCATACAACATTGGTTACTTTTAAACTGTAAACATCTTCAATGATATACCCTAAAATGGATTTGTAAAACACAATAATTTTATTTTTTGAGATAATAATATCAATTTTTGAGAAGTATATACACTACCAAAATGGTAATATGTGGTTAATAAGGCATGTGTATAAAATAAGTGAGAAATGGGACATATATCCTTGTATGATTTAAATATCATTTGAATCGAAATAAAAAAAATTATATAATAAAATAAAATATTAAATATAATAGAGTGAATTTGATTTATGACATAACCTATTAAATGGGTATTATATACACCATATCAAACAAACTATATTTTAATTTGCTTATGCCTCCTGGAAATAAAAGATATAATACAAATCTGTTTCCCTAAGTCTCTTTATCCATTATATTAATTCACAATTCATGTATAATATAAGTTTATTATAAATTTATTATAAAATGAAAAGTACATATGTAATATAATATATTATTTACTTATGAAATTTTATTAACCATTTATTAAAAATTCTATTTAAATTTCATGTATTAGGAATAACCAAATTGTTATGTTTTTTATGTTTTGATTTTTTATTTTAAATTATTATACAATGATATTGGTGTCATCATATACAAAATAATAATCATGTAATAATTAAAATATTTATAAATAAAATATAGTTTTAATACCAATAGTTATGTATAGTTTCATGAAACAGAAATAGAATTTTGGTTTTTACCAATACCCCTATCCCAATGGTTCTCTGAAACTGTTGGGATATGGGTCCATTTCAAAACAGTTTTCTCAAAAACAGTGTGAATGGATGCATAGTTTTATGGTTTTCTGGTGGATATTCAAACCCATTTGGAAAGGGTTGAAGAAACCAATCTATACCAAATTTTTTAATTAACTGTTGGTATAGATGATATATTCCAATAGTTTATTATAAATAGTTGGAAATGATTTCCATCAAATACCTTGGAAGACACCATCTCAATATTGCAGATCTGTTTTTTCCCTAACAGTTTATAGCTACATATTCCATTCAGTAACCACTCTTCAACCAGTGATCTATCATTGATTTAATTTGGTTTCTTCCACATCAAATTGGTTTCTTCCACATTAAATACACTTAATCCTATATTTATCTTCGAATTGGTGAGTATGGTATCTTCGATTTATTTATTGTTTCCCCATCAGTTTGACATATCTCATATTTCATATGTATTTATTATTTTATATATTCTATATCTTTATACACATATATTCATTAATTTTTGTTTTCATATATGACATCTAAATACACTAGTTTTTAAAAAATCTATTATATTTCATATGTAAAGACTCACATCATCTTTATTAACATAGATGATGATTATGAATATTAATACACTTAGGTTATGATTTTGAGTGCAATTAAATTAGTTTTACCATCCTTGAATTGAGATTAAACTACCCCTTGTGTGTATAATTAAAATTTCATGGAATGATATAAATGATTTAATAAATTGAAATTGATTTTGATGAACACCTTTTCCCTTGAAATCTTTCCTTATGCTGGATTTTATCTATTGATCAATATTTTAATATAAATTATATTATAACTTGTTTTAAATTTTTTTTGTTAATTATATAGGTATATTATGATCTAATTTACTGTTTTTATATATTTAATTGAATTAAGATAATGATGGTAAAATTGACCTTTAGTTATTCTGAGTTCTTATTTATAGATTTCATTAGATAATGTATCACAAGGAACGTAGGACTAGATTATATTGAATACTTATATAGACAACATGGTTAGTTTTGCAGACACATAATTTAAAACTCCTTAGTCATGGAAGCTTGACATGGAATATCACATCACATATGCTACGTGGAATGAATTTTCATGTGCTTCTATTGAGTTGATGGGTTTTAAACCTATCGGTGTTATTTATAACAGTTAGTAAGGAATCCAACACTTATTTCGATTCTTAGAATGATATAATTTATTAATTATGAAATTAAATCCTAGGTCTCGTTATTTTTCTATGAAAGGGAAAGGCATAGATCCACTTATTTAAATTATGACATTCCACTTATTAAATAAGGACAGTGGATTAAGTCATCACGTCTTCGAAAGTACTGTATATCTAAATATACGGTAATATTTTTACAAAATATATAGGGAATATATATGAATATATACTTATATATATACCAATATACATGGTGAAAGAACAAAACTGGTACTCCTTATGAGACCGAAGTGGTTATAGTGGGATAGGTGTCCCTTGGGGAACACAAATGTACCTTTAAAATATTGGGACATATTAGAGTAAGATAAATACAACACATTCTATTATACATTTAAGATCATCAACCCTTAAATAACTCATCTTGCTGGATATATATAATTGTCATTTAGTACCTCTGTGTTTCCAATTCATCACACCATGATGTACACCTTTAAAATAAAACACCAAATAAAAAATATCCTTGATCATTTATATTTAAAATACACCAATGATTAAAAATATATCATTAATTATTCAACACAATGATATCTATAATCATGGACATAATGACAACTATTTTATTATAATAAACCTATTGATATCATTCATTATACACTTATTTTCCAATACATCCACCTTGTTTCAATTAAATATCAATTTTATATATTTATAGTATTTTATTATAGATATGATATTTAGTTCTCTTTCATATTATGATTATCATACATAATATTTTGTCGCATATGGTTTTATATAAACTAAACAATTCTCTTTTACATAAATATATTTCTGATCAAAATCAATACTTATTGATCTATTTTCAGGAAATGAATTATTAAATTGTTTTATAAAATATATTGAAGTAGGATGTATGAAACCATGCGGCTCTCATGGGATTTTCAGAATAATATGGATATCGTTTAAAATTTCTCAATTGAAAAAACTTCAGATAGTATTCAAGTACACTTCTCATGATATAATTGTGTTGTAAAAACATTTTTGAGCCTAAATTATGTTATTTACTATATAACCAAATATGTATATTTGAAAAAATACTATATGTTGTATAATAATAGGGAGAAAATTGAAACTCAAATTGCTGATGATCGAAACCAGAGGTCTAGATTTGAGATTTTATATATGACAAGTTTATATTTATTTTTAATCATGATAAGAAATTTATGTATACCCAATAAGAATTTTATATGAGCACACATGATGCATCAAATGAAAATAATGATGTTGGGAGGTTGAAAAAATCGAATGATGCTGTAATGATGCCAGTATATTTGTAATGTGGTAAAATAAAAATATTGGAATTTCCTATCTGATTTTTTCATAGGAAAACAATGTATGGGACTCTTAATACATACATCACTTAAATTCATACATTTTAAAGGACTTTATTCCCGATGATGCCGATCATCCTTCAAAACACTATATGTAATGGATGTTAGTTGAAGAACATGTATTTTCAAAAAATAAAATCCATGATGTCCTGAAATATTGAAGCTTATTCTTGGAAGAAATTGTCGACAAAAATGATTTTATAAAAAGTCTAACGTAATGATGGAAACCAAAACCTGATGGAAGAGCATCTCATGTCTAATAGAATTTTATTTAGAACTTCCCATTGATCCCCATACAACATAATTATTTTTTATTTGATGAAATCTTTATAAAAATCTGATGTCATGATACCAAGATAAGTATGAACAATGAAGATTTTGTTCACCACAGAGATGGATTTTCATGGTAGTGATTTGATGGTCAATATCCATATTTTTTAGGTAACATTATTAATTTGATTTTGTGTCTTTCATGTAATTTTTTAATCAATATGGGATGATACTTAAATAGAAAAACACATGGATGGTATAAATACACATTTATAACCTTCCCACATGGTTTTAGATGAGAAAACATTTCACCATCATTAGTAAAATCATATCTAGAATTTTTGATCCTAGAAATGACATAGGAATATAAATAAAACCATTAATAAAATATTTTAAACTTTATTGATATGTAGGTGTGGGAAAATACAACGCATGTTAGAAATATTTATTTCAAATGTGTTCTACACTTTTATCGACAATCAATGATTTTCCTCTAATACAATTATGTAAAGATTGATCATAAATGGAAAACTATCAAATTCAATTTGTATGAAGAATACTAGATCCATATGACTGAAATATTTATATAGTTTATGTTTTATGGGACATTGGAAATTATTGTGAAAAGGCTATCCATTTTGAAATAATCATAGGTGATTTGAAAATAGCATGGGGACTGAAGATAATCCTTAGTGTATGTTTACAACTAATGTAGTTAATGAATTTTAAGATTTTAGTTTTTTATTCAAGAAGATTCAATAAAAATATAGAAAGAAGAAAATAATTTCCAATGATGGTTGTTATAATTGGAAGAAGAGTGGTATCTTAATTGAGTATCATTATTGGTCAGCCAATTATTTATTTAATATCATAGACGTAATTAAAATTAAAAAGAACATATGTGAAATGTAAAATTTTATTCTTTTAAACGTCGAGATGATGACAAATGATGTTTTACAATCTCAGTGTGACTCAGTGGATTGGTGGATTTGAGCATAATTTCATCATGTGTGTAGCCGTGAAAAAAATGGAAGGTTCCATATTCTTCTTATGTGATGAAACCTGTAGAATGAAATAAATTTCTTTAAATACAAGAGACTATTAAATATTCAGATTTCTATTAAATAAAATATTAAAATGGGTCAATATAAGAGAGTGGAAGCTGAAATTTTTGAAGACGCGTTATTATTAATCCCATCTACATGAGTAATTTCCAAAAAATGCATCCCATTTTTTCAAATAATACATTGGAATTAGTTACTTAATTGTTCTATTTTGTTAGATATCATTGTGCTAATAATCTTTTCACATAATACATGAAATTTAATTTTCCACAGACACCATTAAATTTTTGTGAGTTTGAGAAAATATTTCCTCCATCATTTTCCACAGCCATGTTACATTTGACTATGAACCTTCCAACCGAAATACTTCTTGGGGGACCAATTTATTTTTATTGGATGTATTCGACTAATATAAATATGTACATATTTAAATCATATGTTTGTACTAGTAATAATCGCAAAGGTTTTATCATGATTGGTTACTTGGCTCAATAATATATGAATTTTTTCTCAATGTATCTTCCAAATCATACAATGAGAATAAACAGAACTATGAGAAATGAAGTTTAATAGTATGAGAATGTTTAACCCAATTTTTATTACTTCCTCAAATACGGTTAATTCAAGGATCATATACATTGGAAACATTAATCCTTGAATAGTGGGAGATGGGACATCATAAAGATTTTTTTAAATTTCATTTGTGCAATAACTACAGAAAGTAAGTAAATTGAATATGTATATCTTATTTCATAACTTGTAATTATACATAACTGTAAAACTATTTCTTTTTTATCTATATGGAACATAAGAAAATGAAAAATTTAAGGAATTGTTCATTACCATTGAAAAGGAGAGAGAATTTTGATAGAGGATAGTTTTATAATTGTTTGAAATTGAATATATAAATATTTATTTAATAAATAAATAAAATAAATATTTAATTATGTTTAATATTCCTTTATGTTTTAGGTATCATGTCTACCATCTGACACTGCCTCTGAGTAAATATGACCATTGGATTTTAAACCTAATAATGTGGTTCATGAATGTAAATCAATTATGATCAATGGGTAAAAATTTATGATCATTTAATGATAATAAAATGATAAAAAACTATAATGGTGTTATGCAAACAGCAACAATAATTGGTTAACAATGTGCATAAGATTGTAGAACTCATTTTTAAGAATGATTTTATTAGGGAGTTTTTGAAAAAAATACTAATATTCGATTATTACTCTCGTGGTTGGGTCACTATGATAAAATTCATGTGGTTTGATTTTATGACGAGGAATGAAACATTTATTGATGATTGAGGATTTTGAGTTATTAAATTGATTCTAAATCATGATACAAATGAATAAATTTATTGAAATAAATGGGAAAACATGTTTTTATGCTATAGATCATCTTCAAGATGAATTTGGTTTCATTATTGATATAATCCCAAGACATATTTTTTTAAGGTGATGATAGAATTGACATCATCCCTTCCCCCATTGGCCTTGATTAATATTATACAAGTGATGAATCAATACTTCAAATTTTATAGTTGATTGCGAACATGAAGTTGTGGTGTGAAATATATTGAATCATTTTGTCTCTGTTCTTATTTTTGTTGGTTTAGATCGATGTGAGTTGTTGGGGGTTGTGCTATACAAATTGATTTACTATTTATTATATATATTTTGTAACCAACAGTAATTTCACATTACTTTTAAATATTTAATGGTTGTATTTTTCATTGAGATTCATTATATAATATTGAATTTAACTTTATTCAGTCAATCCAAACAAAAAATGAAAACAATTAAATTATAACAAAAAATAAATTAATTGAATTGTACATATTATACCAATTGATATGAAAATCCAAACTAAGGAAAATAATAACCTATCCTAACAAATAGCTAATGTACCTTACCAAAAATATGAACCAAATGAATTAAGATAAACAACACATGTCTCAAATTTGTAGTAATCATTTTCTAATTACATCCATATTTTTTCATCGAATGAAGGAAATGAGTCAATATGAGGGAAAAAAAGAAAAAATATGATGGAAAACAATCATTGAATGGATGAGATATTCACTCTTTTATTAGTTCTAACCTTGAATATATTATTTTAAACATATATATATATATATACAAATATATATCAAAAACATATAATGACATGTGGTTAATTTTGGTATAAATTTTTACGCAAGATCTTCCAAATAGTATCGAATTATACAATGAGAAGCCTAATAGTGGTCCCAGTTCTCATGTCAGTGGTATGAGGGGGTACCCGATCTAGGTGCTATAATCGTTGTACCCATTTAGACCCTTCACCTTCGATATATGTACCAGCTTACAAACATTAGAATCCCAATATGTCGTTATAAACACATGAGATATTTAGTCCTCCCATGATTTCACCACCCTTTGTATCTTAGCCTCCATAACCATCTATACCATATCCCATGATGATTCCCACTCCTCAACCATAAAATCCAATTTTTTATCCATCCATGTCATCTTTATTTCTATATACTATTTTTTCACAAAGATTCCACAATACTAATTTATCTCTTATGACATAGTCCGTTCCTACAGAGCATACACTAGGACTCAATCCACTGGAAAAGGGAGATATTCCTTCTGTGGTAGTAGATTCAAAGTATTTCATTGATCAGACTACCGCATACTTATTTAAGAACCCTAACATTATTTTCACCACATTTTGTTTTTATTACAACATATAGTGATATAATATTTGTTTTTATATAAAATGAGGTACATATAATGATAGGAGTCTTGGGAGGGGTGTACTTGAATGTGTTTGGTGTGGAACCACGACACATAGTTGATGATAGAATAAAAAAAAGATGAATAAATTCTCGAAAAATAGGGCATTAATGTTAGAGTTTATTTCAGACGCCTGGAATACACTCAAATATCATTCTCTTCTACCCGCTCTCACGAAGTCAGTTTCCAATAAATGTTAAGGAGAATGAATGGGTATAAATATCTATAAAAAAATTAGGTTGAATGAATATAATACTATTTCTTCCATTTTATTAATTAATATTTTGTTGTCATCTTTGGTTTAATTTTCTTCAATGATTATGTGGCTTGACCAGCACATATAAAGGAGTTAAGTGGGATTTGAAGAACCTATATGAAAGGGTTATATATTGGTTAGGGTTCTAGAGTTACCACATAGTTAGAGGCAGTATATGTCCTAGATGTTTGCCCGATAGAAAAGTATAATCAAATTATTACACATTGGATGACTATCATATTTAATATATTAATCACATTTGAGGTATTTAAATTAAAATGTTCATGTTTTTCAATAATAATTTCTTTTTTATTATTTAATAATATTTAGTAATCCTCTAGAAAAAATAATAAAACATTGATGCTAAAATATACCTCCATAATATGGGGAATAATATAATTTCAGATCATGAGAGGAAGTAGGTATGACAGTTTGTTATTGTTTTTCTTTAGTATATGAACATGGTATTATCTCTTCAATAATATATTCTATTTATAATTATTTCATCAAATTTTATGTATGAAATGTATTATTTTTAATCTATTCATAATTATTCTTTACAAAATTCAATTTAATTTCAAAGGTAGTTATTGACTATTAAAGGATTTGGGCCTTCAGCAAAACTATTTTTAACGACTGTAAGGAAAAAAGTTGGAAGTGCATTTATTGAACTGACACAACAATAGATTCTTTGTTTTTATTTGTTAATTTAGAATTTCAATATCTATTTTTAACTTAATAATATAATTATATTTGTAATAGAGTTCTATGGAGGACCTTAATTCATTGTAACCTGAAAAGTTTGTTCCAAATGATCACATTCATTAGGTGTTGGGAAATGATCAGTCTAGAAGCGTATGCTACTGACCTAGGATGTTTATAGTTCCACTGATGTATTTTCATTCAGTAAGAACAATTTGTAGTTCCATTGAGTATGAAAATTTTATCTCATGGTCAATCAAACTGAAAAAAGGTCCACGAATGTGTCAAAAATGTATGTTTGGGAAAACACAAATATTATGTAATTGATAAAAGTTTAATGTCAAACACATCCACCAATGGCTATAATATGTTGCGATTAATATAAGACTCTGAAGAATTCAATATATAGTGACACATGTGGAATATATAATTGTGGTCAAGACAATATTGTTCATTGTGATTAAGATGGATAGGAAGAGGCCAAGTATTAGGATGATGTCGCGGTCGATGATGAGGATGAGGTCGAGGTTGATGAAGAGTTAGAGGCTGAGGCGGAGGATGAGGTAGATGATTAGGATGAGGATGATTATAGGGATGAGGATGAGGATGTGGATGAGGAAGTGAATGAGGAATGGGATGAGGACATGGGCATGGATGGGGATAAGGAAAAGGTTGACGCTGATGATGATGGTGATGATTGTGACATTGATGGTAATGAGGGAAAAATTTATATGTTGCATTTTTGAATGGAACTGCTGACATTTTCAGTTTGCTGATTTGTTGTGACTGAATATATGTGTGATCAGGTAGTCCGAATTATAATTATCTCAGGTAGCCTATGTATTATATAGTTTAAATTATAACAACTTTTACCAATGTATTGTCATATTTTTTTTATAATGTAATTACTGTATATGGATATTTAATATATGATTCAACATTCAATGGATTGATTAGTTCAGTGGAATTACTTGTATCTTTATTTATTTATCTATAATTGGTTTTGATGAATTATATTTTTATGAGGTATCAATGGTATTTTACTACCATACCAATCTTTATCCATGGCATCCTCCAAGACATACCAACCTACCTATTAAAAACACGAATGTCGATGGCCCCTCCTCGTATCCACTTCCATGATTTGTCCTTAATACACTCTCATAGTATAATGACCTCTTTTTAGGGACATGATGGTGTGAACTATTCCCATACTCATGGAATTTACTAAGGAGTAGGACTTATAGACACCATTTCACAACATTATAGAAAAAAATTATATCACATTGAAATCCATTAGATTGTCACTACATGTCCAATGGCCCTTCACACTACCCAAGAATCCTTCGGTGAGTAACATGATCCACAAAAGCATACAGTCATACTATTGGTGGAAGAACATGAGCTTATTCATCTTTAGTATACCAATTCATAGTCACATTACTCTAATTAATTATATTTTATGCTCTAC
This sequence comes from Viscum album, assembly GCA_963277665.1. Classification (NCBI taxonomy): domain Eukaryota; kingdom Viridiplantae; phylum Streptophyta; class Magnoliopsida; order Santalales; family Viscaceae; genus Viscum; species Viscum album. The sequence continues at coordinate 1,321,709,713 of OY728134.1, forward strand.
AGTATGGGACATCATTTTATCCAATCTCATTTTTAGTTTCTAAAGGTGATTAGTCTCTCACCATCCAGGTCATTAAGATGACTCCCGTTATTACTTAAATTAATTGATGGATTCTTTAATATCTTTTTGAGTATGAATTATACAGAATTAAATTACAACCCTTCCTTTAAATTCATATATAATTATTATTACCTACCATCAATAACCAATTCTAAAAAATAATTATTATTTTGAATAGTAAACTCGTCAATCAACAATAGAAACACAATAAGCATGTATAATGATCATATGGAAATTTAACGTAATTTTCAACCCATGGAATGATAATTTTTCATGTAATTTTCTAAAAAAGATATTTTTAATATGTTATGGGGTATTATATAACAAATTATATACTACTAAATGAAAAATATTTGTGATCGTTTTGAATAAATTCAAAATTTTGAGATGAAATCACCAAAAACATTGAAATTGGATAGTTGGAAGAGGGGTAGTCATATGATGATTGAAATGGGTAATAATATGTTTTGGTACTTTCCATGGTTATAAGAGAATGTTATTTTTTATCATATTTCATGTGTATTTTTTGTTTTTCAGTTTTTTATGTAGGTATATGAAATGGAGGGGATTCTAGCTGGCTGATGTGCAAAATTCTATAAAAACTCTATACAAACTATTTAAAACCATAAGTATAGTGCTGAAAAACATTGATTTACCAATAGTTTAATAAATCCATTGTTAAAAATAAATACCAATAGTTTTAAAAGAAATTTTAATTTATTAAATTTTAATATATATTAATGGTTAACAAATGGTTCTATTAAATATATACAAATGATTGTTCTGAAATCATTGAGATACTAAAATTTACAGTGCACTATACCAATGATTGATGATGAACCGTTGGTATATTCCTATAATGATGCATAATTATCCAACTATTTTCTATCTAATATAAATTTTGTAAAAATTGTGGTATGGAACCCTTTTCTAGTAGTAAAATGAAGAATGTTACGATCATGAAGTTGATCAACCGTAGATATGCATGAGTAACATTTCAATTATTCAAAAATAATTATTGAAATAAGTAATATATTATATTATATTCCTATAATAATAATTATTTTTTAAATACATCTATATTAATTTAAATATTCATATATATATCATTAATGCGGTGTGGTGATGAACATAGATTAGAGCCGCTATGTGAAGGGGGTAGTCTACTCATAAAATAATGACGTTATCATTAATCTGTGAATGAGATGCTATGAAATAAAATGATATATTATCATTCCATAATGATAAATATGTTTTTAATAAAATAATAATATTATTAATATCAAATATATTTGTCAATTGTAATCATATTATATTCTATGTAACATCTTAGTGACAACTAATCACATCAATTCACACGATGGTAGTCCACCCTACATGTGATCAACATTATCATGTCCCCCATAAAATGAAAAGTAAAAAAATGGATTTATTATTTAATACATCCCTATGTATAATAATATTATAAATATAATATATGTACATTATATCTATTATCATATCAATCTCACAAAGGTCGTAACAGATACACGAGTAACATTGTTTCACAATGTGGTAGTCCACCATACACACGAAAGAGGATCGCATAACCCATTTTTACTAAAGTAGAGAAGTTTGTTGGTCATTCCCATTTAATAAAATAAATAAATTATATTTAATATAATAATATTATTATATCATCATGTTTTACTAATATTTCATGGAGGTGGAAATGAAAAAATATATCGATTGTTAATGAATAAAATAAAATTTGTTTCAGGAAACATCCCTATTATTTCACCAAAATTATTCTCAAGATAGATTTATATAATAAATAAGGCCATTATGATTATATGTGTTCTTATAGTAATTTATTTATTATGATACTGGAATAAGCATAAGGGATTGTAGTTATGAAGTCGAGAGGAGATGTGGTGGTCTTTTAGAAGTGTGTTGAGTTCCAGAAAATGAATTAAAGAAACGATGAAGTTATTCCGTTTTTTATTATTAAAATGGGCTCATAAAATTGAGAATTACCAATATATAAATTCAAAAAATATATTTTTGACATGATTTTGGTTATTTTATCCCGTATCTCTTTGGTTTATTCACCGAGAAACCACTTTTTTCTGTAACTGCAGAAATTAATTTTTTCGTATTATCACAATTAATTTTTTATAATAAGAAGGTTTAACATATTATATAATTTAAATTTTTTTATTCAAAATATATATTCCATTTTACTATATTTAATTCATATAAGTGGAAAATTTGGATTTAAATTTAATCCCACAAAGGCGATGAGAAATCTTGTTTTCAGAATGAAAATTTTCAAAATTTTACAATGATTTTATATCCAATTAAATTATTAATTTGATTAAAATATTTTAAATTTTAGTAATTGCTATATAAGTGAAAATATTTTACTCTAAAACCTACTAAAAATATAATTTTACATTATAAATATGATAAAAAAAATACAGTTTTCAATTAGAGTTCATCATTATATGGCCCAACCTTAAACCTTACTTAATCATGAGTTATTACAAGATTACACATTGAGGATCTTTTCAGGATTAGAGTTTTAGAGAATTAGATCATAAAACTTTCATTACATTCCATATTTAAACAAAGTGGTTACATATAAGATAGTATTCATTTTTCCCATCAAAGGAAACATATTTAAAATAAAACATGGATTATTTCTTGACACTTCCTTGACACTATCAACATATCATGTACCCTTCCCTTGACCTATGAAAAACATTTAAAAAACATGGTATTATCATAAAAAGCTCAGTAAGGGATATAAAAATATTGAAAGGAAACCTGAGTACATGTATACATAAGAATGAAATCATATTTTACCCATAAAACATAAACACTTTAGCATACCTTATAAAATCATTAATAAATCATAGAAATCATAAGACATAAAGGTAACATGAGGAATTCATAACATTATTACGTAGGCAGTAACCCTCTTGGTTACATTTGGAATACCCATCACAGTATATTCCCTAAATCTCTTCGGAGAAACCATAACGTTTAACCCCTTCGCGTTACCCAATGCATTGGAGAGCTATATCGGGCTCACCTGCCCTTAGTTTATCACAGAACCACCCGTCTTCATAATAATGCCCAAAAACCATAACATAATCATATAACATAACTTAAGCACAAAATAAATATAACATTCCCACATTGTAAATACAATATAACATTTTAAGATATTGAAATAATGAATCTATTCTTAAAACCATTTTCAAAACCATTTAAAACATTTAATAAAGAGATTTTTGAATCAAAGTGTCCCATACCACTTTGAAGCTTTTAACATTTTAAACCATTAATATACATATAAATAAATCCTTAAACCCATTTTAAAAACATGGATATTAATGAGAAATATTTATGAGAATAAATCATTAAAACATTTAAAATGATATTTTAGTTAAAGTGTTTTTAACAAAATGAGAGACACTTGAATAAAATAATTGAGGAATAAAATATAATTACAACATTATAATATCATGAGAACAGAGGTATTCACGATATATTATTCCAAAGGACAGTATATACATGATATAAGAGTGAACTGGTGCATAACAACAATGAATTGTCAATAAAAATTTAAAATGAGATGAAATCCATTATAAAGAAGGTATCATTAAATTAAGTATAAATAAATCTCATAATTATGTGTGAAAAATATAAATACACCCAATATAAGTGGATATTAAGTGTAAAACAATCAAAGGTCATTCAAACATATTCATAGGATGACATATTCAATAACTTCATGTTGAACCCAATGAAATCGAAATTGGGTTAAGAAGTTCCCTTGGTAAAATTCGACTGCCTAATGGCGTCACATAAAATTTTAGAAAAAGAGTTGATGAGAGAGATTAAGGGTATCTCATAACATGGACATAAAATTTATGGCAATAAGGATATATCAGAACATATCCCCATATAATAAGATGAAAATTAAAAGACATAATAGAAGAAGTCTTTTAAAAAGAGGAGGGTGAAAGGTTCCCTTACCGACTTGGGTAACATTCGAAACGTACACCCCATTGAAGAAGGGTCATACAATGAATATATAAATACCCATAAATGAAATTATATTACACAAATATTATAATAATGGGAAGTACTTACACCACTAAAAGGAAATGGTGGCAAATGTAGCATAAATCTCACGGGACTAAAAGTGAGATGAAAAATCCATTACGAAAACTCGGCAGCCTAACGACGCTACTTAAAACATCCAAAAATGGATTGATGAGATCAAATAGGGTCTCTAATTATATTAAAATAAAATTTACAGACTGAGGAATATAAAAGAACATCCCCCATCATAACTAATAGGATCTTAAAATATGTGACATAAAGGAGAGTTCTTAAACAGAAAGAGGGAGGTTAGATCTCTTACGAAAATTTGGCATCCTAACGGCGCCACTAAAAACTTCAAAAATGGATTGATGAGAGAAAATAGGGTCTCTCATCATATGAATATAATAAGTACAGTAGGATTAATATAAAATAACATCCCAATCATAAGAAATATGAGCATAAAAGGAATGACATAAAAGTGTGTACTTAAAAAGAAAGAGAGGAGTAGGATCCCTTACCTCGGGTCCGACTTGACTCGATCGTTCTTTAACGTCCTGAATAATAAACTTGAGTTAATTTCTACTTGCTTAAGAACCTTTTCAAGTTCATTATTCATTTTTATCCCATATTTCCATGTTATAAACATTATGTAATCATTTATGTTAATAATGTTTGTTTTGTCGATATTTGGTTCTTTAGTCGAAAGTGGACTTATTACAATTACATGTTGTTTGTGTGGTCAAAGGTTCATTATATTCAGTATTATATTCATGATTTGGAGTTCATATATATCATATATGTCCAGAATATACTTGTATTTATAATATTACATAATCATTTAGAGGTAAGAAATGAAATGCACTGTTAATGGAGACGGTAAGCCATACGTACGCATGGACGCTACTTTCATTCATATGTCATATTAATGGAATTAAAACTAAATGAGAGGTATGTATATTTTAATTCCAGAATTATATTAATCATTTATATGTAACAGACTTCAAATATAATAACTTTAAATACATCCTTTATACATCCCACATATGGCATTAACGAATCAAATCACATTGAGGGGGCGGTAGTCCGCACTTCCTAAAATGAAATTATATTGTTTACCCAAAATGGAAACCATAAAGGTATGCCAGAAAATAAAAATACAAAATCTTAAGTAAAACATAAACATATTATATATCACATATAAATATAGTGACATCTTAATGGCCACCTTATATGGTGTTATATGAGTGTTGAACAATCATCGTTTCGTGAGTTAGAAATTTTCCATCCACAGAAATAGTATGTTCATTAACCATTTGATGTAGGTGAGTGTAAGTGTAGCTCTCATGATTCTTATAACAACATCCTAGTATATTGAAGATACTGGATTGTTTACAAAATAAATGAATAAAAACAGTCTAGGGGGTTGGAGAAGTAAAATAAAACAAAAGAACACAAATGAAGACATTACCTTAAAATCGGGTAACTCTTTTTGATTTGATCTCGAAGGCTTCCTTGGGAAGACTTCTGCCCAAATGAGGCTTCTAGGAGTAATAGAGGGATGTGGAGAGGAAAAATGAGCAGGTTTTGGCTGAGCCAAATTCTTTAGAGGTGTGGGTAAGGTGGTAGAGGTGGTGGCCTTTTATAAGAGGAGAGGAGGGGAACTCTTGTAAAGTTACAAAATGTTACATTATTTTCCAATGAGTTTCGGATTTTAAAGGTCCCACATTGTTTATTTCTAGGATAAGGTGGTAAGGGATCGAAATATACTCATGAAATAGGTTTTTGACAAGTGTATGTTATATTTTTAACATTATCATTTCATTTTATTTAAATCCTTTATTAATTATGTAATCGTTGCATCATCATGATGTCATAAATAACATAATTTATTTAATGTCTAAAAATTATAAAAAAAATATCATGATGTAGTAAATCGTTTTAGAATACTAATGAATATTTATAATGAAACATATGACTTGTATAAACCCATTTGAAAATTGTTTTAGTGAAACATCTCATTCTTGTGACATTTTTATTTTATCTTTTTAAAAAAAAGTTATTTATGTAAATTTCCAACCAAAGTGTCTCCATGGGGTCCCCATGTTGACCCACGGATTTTATTCATCGGCCATGACACATACAATGAGGTTAAGACATGTGTATAAGTCATTTTCCACTATTAAAACAATATTTTTACCTTAAATTACAGTAATTACCTCTAATCGTGATTACGAACATAAAAGTTACTATACACCAAAAAATTATTTTAATCCCATTGAACCACATTTTTAATCCTAATGAAAACATGTATATTGGATTTTTGAAATTCGAAACACTGAGGTGGAAAAATTTTCATTTAAACAAAAAAATCAGTTTCTTTAACTACTACTTATTGGTTTCACTATTAATCAAAAATTGATTTTTTTTAGAAAAATACCAAAAATTTACCCTCAGATATATTTGATATTACAAACTCACAAATGATGCCTATTTTACACAATTCAAAACATATAAGTTTCAATAATTAATTTAATAATTAATTTGTGCTATAAAAACAAATAGCTTGTTTTTATGAAACAATATCTATTAAAAGATTGACACTAGTTTAAGTCCAATTTCAAAGTGAAATTAATTCCAATGACCACTATTGGATTAAATGGTAAAAATATATTCTATTTTTACTTTAAAAAAAATAAAAACATAATCTAATAATATAAATAAATTATATTAAAAAGAGCTTTTGAATTAAAATACAACATTTTTCATTATTCATTAAAAAAATGAACTTTATCGAAAAGAAACCAAAAATTTACACAATGTAAATTTTGATGTCTATATTCTAAAGAAGAATTTTATTTTGTCAAATATAACAAATAAAATTCTCAAAATGTGGATTTAAAAGAGGTTCTCCACCAAAAGGCGGTTAATCGACCTTCTATAGAACATTGGAATGTTTACGCTTAAAAATTGAATTCATTAAAATTTTTAATCCTCTAACATTTATTGTAAAAAGTAAAAGTATTTGACAAAAATATATAATCATTTTTTAGTTATTTATGTTCATTCCCACCATTACAATGGCTAGGCGTTAACTACCATTTAAAATAATATTATTTTATTATTAGAGTGCAACGTAAGATTCCCAAGAAACTCGTTGTTGCGTATTGGGTACGACATCGAGCATAGCGTCCCCTTTAATGTAATATTAATATTTTATTAAAAAAATGGATAAATATAAAAATATCATATTCTTTATTTACCTGGGGTGTTACAATCATATTTCAGATATCATAAAAAACTAAATCATATTATAAAATTCCAAAAAAAATCACACTAATATAATTTTAGTATACTAATTTGAAAAATTAAATATATATTTTTTTAAATAGGTTTTAAAAATATGTGTGAAAAATTTAAAAATACACTTTTTAAAAGTTAAATTAGATAAATTCTTTTATCCATTCTAGAAAATAAATACTATCATTCATTGAATGTATAATATATAAATTTAATTATAATTATTCACTATAATATTTTTGATAAATTAATTAATGTATGAATGTATTCTTTTCATAAAAATAATTTCCAGAAAAATATAATCTCAACATTCAAATATATTTTATTTTCATTAATGATTAATTATAAATCAAATAAATCATTTTATCTTATTGTATAGGCTGTATATTTTCTTAATTTAGTTAATAATATTCATACACTATATTATAATGCCTAGGGTTAATTTATAATATAAAATTATAAATTCTATATAGTAATCTATGTTTCTTTTAAAATCATCATTAAATGTAATCCAATATAAATTCAGTGTTATGTTTAAAGAAAATTAAACTTGATGTTGAACGTAAAATAATATACACTCTATATTTTGTGTATTGAAAAGTTATAAAGGAATATTTTTTAGGGACATGTATTTCATTAAATATCTAGGTTTTATAGTTTATGTTGTGTCAAATTTATTTTTATCAGCTCATAAAATGTAATGATTATTTTTATAACTGTATATCTGGTATTGTTTGTAAGGGGTTTTTGAAAATTATAATAGGTGAAATGTACAGAAAAATTTAGAGATTATAATGTATGAATTTTTGTGTAACATTACAGTTATAGAGACCAACATTCTTTTATAGTTTTAAAGATGATTATACATTCATGTACATGGACACCACATTTGATGAATTATATTTTTTAGCTCATTAATGGGTTGTTATGAGATATATTTTGGGGTAATGGTATATATAACAATTATTATTAACATGAATTATTAATTTTTAAGAATTATATTTTTTTGACCACATTAATTTATGGATATATTTTTAAGGGGAAAAAATAATTAGGTAAATATATTATTGATTTTTATTTAATATTAGTTAATCTATATTATTTTACTTTGTGATAATATTAATCCATACACATATATATATATATATATGTTTGTAGAAAACAATTGATGATAAAAGTGATTTGGTCATTTGTTTTACATTTTAGCATGTTCATCCTGTTATTAGTTATTTATAACTTCATGATGAATTATGAAAATGCATATCACATAATTGTTTCAATAGGAATATTTTTTATTTTAAAAACGAAGTCGTGTAGGCTAGGCGAAAACCCATTACATTAGACATGGAAACATGTATTGAACCAACAACCAATCTGTGATAAAGGTGTAATGCATACCATAGGGCTATATGATGTCCATATTTGTATAAATGTTTTAAATTTTTTGATTATTAATGATTGATTTCATTTTCTTACAATATAATATTATTTGTTAGTCATGTTTTTTTGATAAAAAAAAGTAATATTTTTAGAAAATGTATTAAGTTAATTTCTTAAATGATAAGAATGTTATGGATATTATCTTTCTGAATTAAGTGGGATTCAAATTGGGTTATCCAAGATATGATTATTTCTGTAATTCATACATTTTTTGAGTCAAATATTATGAATATTGATATTAATCTTTTAAAAGAATAATTTTTCAATACAAATTCTATCATTGTAATTTATTATTGATAATATGAACTAAAATTAAATTAACCCCCGTTGAATACAAAATAAAATAATTATAATTTATAAATTTTTAATAAAGTTTATTATAGTTTGAATATTCTCATGTTAATTTATTTATAAATAATTAATTTGGAAAATTTTAGTTATACCCGATTCATTTAAGAATAATTTTCTATTTCTACAAATCAATGATTATTAAATTTGGGGATTATATTATATTATTATAAAAAAAATTTCTTTAATGACTAATCATATGGTGAATAACATGTTATAGTTTTTTAGATTTTGTGATTCGTAAGGAAATGATTTTAGTGCATTATGATGAATAATTAATCTCACATTCTTATATTTTCAAGAAAAAACTAAGATTGTGGTAGAAATTTTAGAACAGATGATATTATAGTTGTAACATATGTATAAATAATTATTTTCTTAGACTATATGATTCCGGAATTAAAAAATTAATTTAAATGGATCATGAAATAGAAATTTAATCCTATTACTTTAATTTTTATAAATATATGGTATTTTATCACAATACATTGTTTTTTAGTTTTATGGTAATAATCATTTTCATGATTATAAAATATATTTTTATTAATTTTCTCTATCACTATACATCGTTATATGGAAATTAAATTTCTCAATTGTGTCTATATTTTCTCTTCGGATAAATTTTTTCCTTTTTGGAATCATTGTTATATTTTTTCCCAAATGTCCATCAAATTTTAATTTCCCACTTCTCAAAATGATGTTTCACTATCTCTTTTTGCGATGTGGTTTTCGAATAATTTTATCTCTAAAAGAAATCATTTTGAATAGATTGGTTGTGTAAAAATTATAAAGGCGAATTTATTAAATTTGTGAGGGGATAATTGTAATCCACATTATCTTGATAGAATATTATATTTGATAGTTTAAAATACACATATCAGTATGAATAAATGAACAGAGAGATATTATTACCTAAATATTATAGTTATAACCTAGTACTAGAATTGGTGGGTATGAATAAGAAATTTATTATGAAATATATAAAATAGTCACGCATAATCCAAATTTATTGACTAATTCATAAGATGTATTCAATAAATATTCTGCATATACAATTTAATCTTTAAAAAAATATATTCTTCAGAATTAGTTTTTGTTAATTTTTTATTGTGCACTATAATTAATAATTAGAAAATATTTAAATTCGATTTCATAAAATTGGAATTATATAATGAATTTATCATATCAAAATTATATTGCGGTAAATATATTAGGATTTTTCTAAAATGATTTTTTTTTAATTTTGAAAAATATAGATTATTAATGAAAATCTTATTTTTTATTGAAATTATTTAAAAAATTAAAACATAAATTTTATTAGATTTTGAATTTTTCATCGTACCGTAAATTAATATAATCAAATATATTTTCTCATATTCATCATTATAGTATAACCTTCTATAAATTATTTTTCATGCTACAAATAACATATTACTAGAAAATCACTTTTCATTGCATTTTAAATGATTAATAATAAATTATATTCGTCAAATTTGGTGATTTTATTTTTATAATAATTAATACCATATTGAGATTCAGGAGGTCACTAGTTTTTAAATATTATCATTTTCTAATTGTTCATTAGGAAGAGAAAGCTTATTTAATTATTATCACTACAGTATGGGTGAATATTGTAATTAATGATAAATAATAAAATGGTAAATAACAAAAAAGGACCATTAAAATTACTTTCATTTAATGTATCAGATTATTTCATTCATAATCAACCAAACACTAATATTATGACCTTTTCTATTTTGTTTTTATTTTGGAAATTATAATATTTATTGTAATGAAAAGTAAAAAGATTTCTTTTATGTTTCCAAAAATCTATAAATTATTGAAATTTGGATAAATAGTTGATCTGTTCAGTTATAAATTATTATTTTTAATATGATTTGTTTTATATTATGTTATTTATAACAAAAATAAATAATAAAATATTTACCTCCCATTTTTCGAAACAATGATGCATTACTTATTCAATAAATAAAAAAACATAAATAAAATATTTTGAAATTATTAAAAATAATATAATATAATCTAATTATTTCAATATAATAATTTATTTGATAAATATAATAAAATAGTTATTTTTAAAATAATAATATTCTATTTCCATTTCTCTCATATTTTTTCAAATTCAAATTAACATAATAGAACAAAAATGACATTAATGATATTTTATAATAAATAATGTTCCATTAAATTATATAATTTTATGAAAAATAATTTCATTCGAATTTTTTATGTTATTTGTTTTATAATATTAACCATAGTCTATTTGTGGGTCGTTTTCCCATTTATGAAATCATTCGTACCTTCTTAAGCTTAAATTCATTTGATAATATGGTATGTTTCAAAAAGGTTATCAAGCAGATAACACTATTCGATAAAGGGGAATAAAATATAAACATTTCAAAATATTATTGATTGATAATATTTTACTAATGTTTCACCATTTTGTCAAATTATACCATTTTTATCCTTTTTTCAAAGAATATTAATTTATGACAATATAATATATTATGTTATTCAATGATTATACCTACACTCACATAATATTAGGCACCTCCTATTACACTAAAAACCATTTTTTATATTATAATTCATACCAAAATACAATTAAAAAATACATCTCCAATTCCTAGACAATAGTGATTGATGATAAAATAAACATAGGAAATCATTTATTATAATCCATAAGAAGCCCTCCTAATAAGGGATATAGATATTAACCATGTGTCTCAATTTAATTACATCTTCTTACTATATAAAATAGTATATAAACTGATTAAATACTAACTCAATTTAATTCCTTATAATCATATTTTATTATTTTAATATCACAACAAATATCAATCACATATTTTATCAATTGGGAACTAAAACTATTATTTATATGTACATTTGACTACCACCTATTATTCCAATTTAATTTATCTTCCATCACCTCCTCTCTTTGGATATTCATAATCATGAATTTAGTATATGTATATGTGATAATTATTAACAAATTATAATTACATAATGATTATATATTTTCTACATTTGTTCCATTCCATATGTCGAACAACATAAAGCTCATTCGAGCATACATGTTAATTACATCCTCTACAATGAAATTCGACTAATTTCTCATTACCACATCATGTGTCATCAATATATTTCCATATTTAATGAAATAATTTTATATTTTTGTTATAACTAACATTTTTTATGATAAAATAATACATACCTTCTTTTCCTTTACGGTCATTGAAAACTGGAAACGTTACACAAGCTTATGTATGATCTACCATCTCCATTATTGTTTCAAAGTTAATTTACATTAAAAATAATTAATAGATTCATTTAGAATTTAAATACATGTATAATATTTATATGTAATCGATGATTATTTTTCTAGTGATTTTGGAATAATGGTAATTTTAATCATTGTCAACCTAACAATGCAATTTTATACATATCATTCCGATATCATCTAGACACCTGACTTGAAATTATTTAATTAATTAATTATATATCAAATGTTTATAAATAAAATAAATAAATTATAAAAATGAAACATTTAGTAAAAATTTAAATTTTTATGATAATTCTACAATTATGAAAGATTGATTAAGTAAATAGTAATTATTACTTATGGTAAGGGAAAATTTAATTTAAAACATTGTTTGAAAATGTATTAATGGTTTGTTTTTAAAATCGTTATCTTAAAAATAAATATTTATAATTTTTTTTACATACTTATATGGGTAAAAAAATTATATGTTCACTTTTATTTCAATTTTATTCTTAATTTAAATAAATTTCTAATGGAATATTTTTTTCTTATATCATATGGACCTTTTATATAAATAAGGATTAATGGAATATTCTATTTTTTCATTTATGGTGTTAATGTGTTTTTATAAAATAAATATTTTTATCAAAATTTTAAGAATACTTTATAGAAATGCATATTTTCATCAAAGAAAGTCTATATCTCCCTTCATAATGTGATTTTAATTTTTAAAACTCATATTCATTGGAAAATGATAAATCTATATCTTCAAATGGTTTCTTATGGCTGCAAGGAATTGTTTTATAATGAAAACATACATCTATTTTGAATATGTTTTAGTTCATGGGAATTATTTATCAATACATGTGGTTCTATTATAAACCATGTATTTGAGGCTTTGTTATGAACCAATAATTGGCGGTTATGTGATATCTATATAATAAATTTAATAAGATTTATATTGTCATATAACAATGAAGGTTATTCCATTGGAAACCGTTAATGTCACTCCATTTTTAATTTTCATTATAATAGTTATATAATAATGATTTCCCCAGTGACATATAATATTTTTCAATACTTTCAATTCACATTAACTGTTATAATATTATTCTAGAATAGTTATAAATGAACTCTTGTTTATGGAAAATTATAGTTACTTATTAAGTGTAAATTTTTCAGGTTTTAAGAAAATGATTTCATGAGTTTTTGTGACTTAAATAAGTCCATTAAGATTTTTTTTTATTTTATGATTCCTTATGAAAATTTTTATTGAAAAATTTCTATATATGTTTATATCATTGGTATGGTAATTCTTATCTCTATTTCTATGAATATATTTAAAAATTAATGTTCTTCTTTGTATTTATGGAGTATTGGTTTTCATTATTTCCATTTATATATCCCTTAGTAAATAATTTTTTCTCATAAAATGCATTAAAAATATTTCACATGGTTTTAAGTATATATATGGATATGTATGAGTTCATTAAGGATATTTTATAGATATGTCATGTTATATATTAAAGGTCCTACATTATTGAAAAAATGGATATTATGTTGAAGTGTCCACATTAAATGACTATGTCCTTATTCTATAAAAATAAAAAAACTAACATGAATTTGGTTATGTAATTGATCATAATTCAAGTATGATGTACTGTGTGTTTTTTAAAAAGGGTACATTTATTGGTATCAAAACTATAAATGTAATGATAATGGTTTTATCCCTATATCTAGTAGTGTGGGTTTGAGGCTCTTACCAATGGGTATTAGTATAGAAGATATATTCATTTTGTAGTGATATAACATAATGCTTTTTATATATAGTGACTCAATCTACTAATATTATGTTATCATCAGAATATTAGAAATGACGTGGGTTGACAAAAACCATAGACAAGGAAAATAAAATAGGGGAGAAGGTTTCTTTGTAATTTTAAACTAATAAATATTTTAGAATGAATCATTATTGAACATTTTTTTATGGTAATTGGAGTTTTAAACATTTTCATAGTGAAATCTATACCTATCATGATTACATGACAATGAAATACAATTAAAAATAGTAATGCTTCAATTTTAAGTCAGTGCGCCACAATTTCATTGAATTCCCAATGTTTGGAGGAATTTTTATTCATAAAAACGATTGGGGTGACGAAAAAATTATGTGATAACTAATTCTATGTTGATGGTTTTAAAAGATATTGTGGAAGGAATGCAGATCAAAACCTCATATTTGGATGATCTTTTATTCTATAATAGAAATTATAGACCTTCTATATATTCCATTTCTTCTATCGAAATTATATATTACAACAGAACACTAAAATTTTAGTTTGAATCCTGAATCCTAGGGAGTATATCAATCTAACAAGGAAATGATAGTCCATCACTCTTATGACACATACTCATACCAAATTTTATAAAATTATGACTATATGTATGATTGAAAATGATATATTCCATTGTATATATTGGATTAAAAAATATAATGATAAAATTTATTGTCGACTGAATGGGATTATGATTTATGGTAGATATATAGAATACTTTATCTTTAGGGGGGAGATTACATAAGCAGAATAATATCTAAATAAACCTCCAGTTAATCTCATTAATTAAACTCTATGAGAATAAGATAATACATATCCTATGAATGTAATACACATCCTTAGAATATATTATGTATCAATTTTCTAGAAATACCTTATATTGATTTATAAATAAAAAACTATACACCCACAAGAGAATGATTTTAATTTTTACAATGATCTCATCTATAATGGGAAACATATATATATATATATAAATAAATAAATCATTACTTGATCTCCATACTAGAATTATTTAAAAGAAATATAAAATTTCATGAGTTGTGTGGTAAGGTATTTATACAACCTTCTTGTTCACTATATGGAGAACATGTTCAATTTTTATGATAAAATATAATCCTCTGATGTTTTTGAATTATTATAGGGAAATTAATAACATTACTATAATTGATAAGTATCATCTTTCCTGAATTGGTAAAAAACATAATCATTTTTGGTGAGATAAATAATTTTAAATGATTGAACATTTTTTGATATCATCAAAGATATTTAAATAACGATTATATTTAAATAACAGTACATCATATGGATTATGTACATTATAAATATATAAGGATGTTTATTTGATGGAGTACTGTACATAATATTTTTATGGTTATCATTAGTATAATATCCAAGGATCCTTCTAATAATTGATTTTCCTTATTTACTAAGGATATCATTGTAACACAATATTTCATGATGATAATTTGTATAATTTGAGAGTAATTCATAACCATCTTTGAGAAAATTTGTTATATGTAAAATTTTGAAATTTTAAATTTTAGGTTCGGAATGTTACATTTCGTGGACATATTTTCTTCTATTTATTGAATATTATTTGATCAGAAAATATAAATTTTCATATTTAAATTTCAATTATAAGAAAATAACAATATAGTTTATATTTTCCATTGATTGAGAGGCTGCAATAAATGACTAGATCAATGATTTTCCTGACTCAATATCCTTTTATCAAAGTAGCAATGTAATTTTTTTTCTTAATATGTTTAAAAAAATATATGCATGTTCATAATAACTAAATAGTATGGTGGACAATGAAATAATATTAACAATAAAATTTTGATGGAATGGATTTTTTGATATACAATGATCCAACAATGAAATGTATTGGATGTATCCTTATTCAGAATGATTTAGTTATTGCCCAAGGATCATGTCAATAAAAACTCATAAAAAGAATAATATTAATAATGATATTGAGTTCAAAGCTAAATTCCTAGAATTAAATATATACATAAATTAATATAATGGTGAATTATGTGAAATATATATGGATCAAAATTGAATTAAATACATTCTCTCATAGAAATATATCAACTTATGGTAATAATGATCGTTATAACATCATAGGTATTATTAATTCTCCATACATTACCACCATAAGAAGTTAAATAATGTTTCTAATGCATTGAATATGTAAGATCATAATTTTTAGTTGAAAATACATATTTTAAAATATTTTATATTTGTGGATTTAGTCAATATTGATATGGGATTTTTACGAATGAAACATAACACATCATTAGATAATTTTTAGAAAATTATTCTTTATTATAAAATATAAAATGATTCTAGTTTATAAATAATAAAATTGAAAATAAAAGTGATTCTTATACCTTTTTAATTCGGTATACATAATATATTACATATTTATTTTTATATTTTGGATAATGATATGAGAATCAACCATGCCTGTATTTTCAAAATAATTAATAGATATTTCTCATTGATTAAATTTCATTATACACCCTATTAAAAACAAAATATATAATATTTTGAAAGAATGTATTTTATGTTTATATTAAATTTAAATATTTAGACTTTTTGTAACACCCATCATTAATGACAATGTATATGCCGCAGTGGAATATAGCCTCATGCACACCTCCCCATATGAAAGATGTTCCCAAAGAGAAGTGAGGGTCCGAACTCTGATAGTAGGTAGAATATACCATATGTATAAATTATAAAATCATAAATATAAAAAATTTAAGAAAAAACTATTCTGAACATAATTAAAATAAATATATCTCATGTTATACTTAATGTAAACCAATGACCCCCCTGATTTTCATGTTCAGTTAAAAGCATAATCAATACACGTATATAAACAAACAATGTTGAATCATTGTGGAGACTATAATAGTTTCCCCACTAGTAAACATGATAGTTATCCTATTATATTTTCACAAGTGTGATGGAAATTATCATATCCCTGATCATTATGTATGAACACCAATCAGGATTATTGTGTAGATTGCATATATAAACATAGTAGTATAACACAAATTTATACTTTATATAAGTGAACATGTATATGAGTTTTTATATTAATAATAAATAAATTTGAAATAAAAAATTTTAATCATGTATGAAGATGTCTTGTTATATTATATCATCTGAAAACACAATCCATATGTAATATGTTTCCAATATAGATAAATTTTGATAATAGAGTTGTAAAATGAATTTGACCATATAAACTCCACAAGTAAATTTAATGAATCCTAAGGCTATAGAGTATTATTTTAGGACCCAAATACATTATTCCCTATATCTACCATGGTAATAATCCTATACATAGAATTATTAAATTAACATAGCTATGTACAGGAGGAAACCAAATAAAAAAATATGTCATGAATCATGAACCTAATGGCCATCATGCTCTACTTTATCATCTCAGTTGATATTGATAAATAATTTTATGCTCAAATGTTCATCAATAAGAAATCATTCCTATTAAAATAACTGAGTCTTCTCATTAGTTCATATTCTCAATTAGAGGATGAAACCTCTATAGAGGAAATATTTCACAATAATAATAACTACAACATGGTATCATACACCGCATTATAATAACATAGCATATAAAAAACATGCAACAATGTAACATTTTCACCATATTAGTTACATATATATGGAGTCATAGAACAACATTAATGGAAATAGTATCCATCATGCATAGGTGAAAAAATTCCAACTTAGTTACAAAAGTGAAACATGTAATTTTTTTTATTAAACAGAAATCATGGTGTCATATATTATGGATAAATACCCAATTAATCCACTAAAAATGATCTAAATCAAATAACTAGAAAAAAAGTATCATTATAAAAAGAATATTCAAGGAGTCACCATTATATTTAAAACAAATCCTCATTTTTTATTACATAACCATCCACATACAACATGTGGGTTATCCAACAAATTATATTCTAACAATACCCATATAAAACGTGTCCATATTGAAATCCTAGCAATTCTCCAACATAAAATAAAATGGGTACAATATAATGTCTCGTCAATTTAAAATTTATGGCATAGACAAAAAAACCACAAATAATTATTGAAAATAATTAAATTATTGTAAATTTAAAGGAAGATAAATTCATTTCACAATGATAGAGAATAGAAAAAATAATTGGTAGGTATCTAAGAATCATAATAAAAATTAAAAATATTTTCCTACATTGATTAATTTACAATAAATTTCAAGCGGATATGTCTTACATAATAGAGGCCATCTAAATGTTCAATAATAAATAATTTTTAGGTCTTCGACATATAATAAAACTACTATTTTATTAATTCATCATATTTAGGAAATCATCAATGAAATGTGGAATGTGTTATAAATTTCTCAAAGAACTGAGTCATATTGGAATTAGTGACACCAGCTTAATTAAAAATTCATTGACCTTTTGAAATAAATTTTTTTGAGTGGATGGATATCATTTTACCCCATTTGAAAGGAAGCCTGAACATTGCCACACCCTCCAGTAGGAAAATTCCCCATTCATGGTGCTATTGAACCCCCAGACACAAAAATGCATTCCCCATCTATATGTGTTGAAGAGAAGCCATGTTTCCCTCACTACACACCCCTGGACATGTGTGGTATGGTCAACCAAACATGCATGAAGAGAAAAATATTCAAGAAACACGTTTTGGGATAGTATTGACCAATATTCCCCCCATGGCCATTTTACATAGGCATAAAAAGGGGAAAAATATTTCAAACTACCTATATTTTTTTTATTTCTTGATCATTAAAACTCCTGAAGTAATTTTTATGCCTCCAAAATCGACTTGAATCCCATAAGGATATATCCTTGAATTATTAACAGAAAATTATGATGGATTAAGGGGGAGTATATTTCATAATACAAACACAAATTCAAATTCATTACAGTATTGCTAATATATATTATCATCCTTGAAGAGAATCTCTTGATATCCCACTCAATAAACTCTGGAAACTATTATTCATATTTTGACTCACTCTCCAATGTTTCCTCAATGATATTTATGTACTTCCCTAACTAATGTTCATGTATAATTTTCATACCCTACAACACATTAATTCTCTATTCAGGGATACATGTCAGGGGAAAAATAAAATTTATTTCTATAGAAAACATATGATCATAATTTTTTATGTCATATATAGAATCATGTATCCACCTTTGATGATGTGAAATGTGGAAGACATCATGAATTCATCGAAAACATGGATGATGTCTAAATCTATAGTCCAATGTTGTTACATTTTTTGTTATAAAATATTATACCAAAACCCATTTATCTATTTTCTCATTAATCATTAAATGATTATTCCCTAATGTGGGGATACTAGCAAGAAAACACAATTACTAATATTGAACTGAATAGGCCACCATCTATTTTTGACACATAATCATTTTCTACATTGATTAGTAATTATCAATTTAAATATATATACACTCTCTCAAAGGGCCTCTACACTTCACTCATCCTAACACCTACAACATGAACCACCATATACCAAAACGATAGTTAGTGGAATAAAAATTTATATAGAACTTCAAAAATTTTCATCTGAATCAAATCCTGTGAAGAAATTTTTAATAAAATTATTCCATTTCTAGACACCTAACACAAGAACCAGTGAAATGTATGATGGTTTATAAAGAAATAACCTCAGGTATTTGAATATATATCCTAGACTATCCATCAACCTATAGATGACATTTCATACACAATTTCAAATATGTTCCAATGGTATTCTACTAATGTTTTAAAACAATCAATGTAAAACATCTGTCTCTATTAAATAAAATAATATAAGGACCTATATGATATTTATATCCTATCAATCATTAATATTGCACATATTATAAACGGAATAATTCTATTAGATTGAAAATATGTGTGCTAATTTAATGAACTAATCAACTGTCTTCTAGATAAAATCAAATAACATCAGGATCATTGGTATCCCCATCACAACATCCATCATCAAATTATCCCATATCCATATCGATACTAAATGTGGTTGAAGTGGACTTATTGGAAACAGATTCTTGAAAACTACACTCTAACATGTAGGAAATCACCAAAAAACCAAATACTCACTCTATTTATACATGATAAAAATGATTTCGAATAACGTGTTTCATATTTTTCAACCATGGTTTCACTTCCCACTTAAAGTCATGAGAGTATCTCATCAAATCCTTTCTCAATGATTTTTTCACTGAAAAACAATAATAAACATGAATATAGTCATCATCATCTATAGAACATACATGATGTAGATAATTATCCATTAATAATTCCAACACCGATGAAAACTCAAGGATATATTCATTTCATTATTCTATAGATTAAACTAATAAATATATAGTCATTAATTTGCCTATTAAATCAATCAATGGTCATTTGATGAATCCCCAATCCACTAATCCAAAAAACACATAAAACATCACTCCTATAATGAATTAAACTCTCCAATATCATGAATTCCTGACACATTCCTATTGATATAACCAACAAAAGAGATTTCATAGTAGAATAATCCTTCTCAATGTTGAATGTTTTTACAAATCCATCAAGTGGATCTTCTTGATGTTCAAAATAGTGATATGATAATTCATATTCATTGATCTTGTTTTCCATGTAAAAAACAATACACAATGTAATGTGATTGTTTTTACACACTACAGATCATAGATAAAAACTATGAAATGAAATTCATATGTTAGGTATTTCCACACATGTGGTTGAATCTAACATGAATAACATGTTGATAGTAAGTCATATTGTGAAATTAATACTCAATAACTGATTGTTGATTTATCAACATAAATTGAAAATCCAATCACATTCCATATAAAATATAGATTAAAGGTTTTAATCATTATTCTTATCATCATAAGATATACTCCTATTAAGAATAATAACAATAAAAAATTACTCATTTCATTGAATGACCTAAAATAGATAGCATCAAATGGGATTAGTATCGAATGAACCATATATAGTGCCAAACATTACCGTAGAGATTTTAGATATAAAAAATTCCATGTATGATGCCAATATATCATCACCCCAACATTCCCTATGTTAAATGATTTCATCAACCCATTGATATCATTCTTAAATTAACACATCTCCTGAATCCAAAAATACACTTAGATATTTTTTCATATTTTTGATTTCTCAATGTATAGTCAAAAAAATATAAGGGTAAAATTTATTCATTCTTTTGTTCTATGATAATATTAAGATATCATTAAAAATCCACTCAATGATGGATTATAGGAATACATGAATGATCAGGTTTACGAGATGAATGAAATATGAATGAAATTTTTTTAACTGAAAATCATGAAATGATGCACATATTCCATATATGAACCCATATATGATATAATTGAAATATCCTCCTATATAACCCACAATTGATGGTTGATAAACTGTATAAAATGAATGAAGAACAACAGATATCCATATAATTGGTGAAGAAATTCATCGATACATATCAATTGGTATCAATTTTTTCATGGTCCACGAGTTCATTTTTTTTGTTTACAAACAACCATTTTATACTCTCTTCTATAAAATTTAACAACATCAAAGAACCTTAGGTATATATTCTGGGATGGATATACCCATTCACCTCCAATTCATCAGGATTTCCCTTGAGTCAAATCCATACATATGGTGACATATTTGATTCATGAATCATAATAGGTTGTACATTAGAGATGAGTTAGACCACTAGTAAATTTTCTCTCTCTAGAGTGGGGCCGTAAATGTATTCTAGAAATATATACTGATAAATCTCAACCACTTGATTATAAAATTTTGGTACTACTAACACCACCAAAGGATTCATAAAATCTCCCCCCATGCGCTTTTGTAAATCAATATTGAGTCACATTTTTTCACATTCTTATATCTCCATCATCACTCTTAAATATCAAAACCATCTTACTACTAGTGTGAATATTAAATGATATAGGTATCTAGTAGTAGTTGATGTGTTCCCTAAAAATTTTTCGGTAGTCTCTAATAATTCATTCCTAAACTCTCTCTATTTAAGGGATTATGAAATCCCTTATATGTATAATAGAAAAGTACATTATAACAATATTATTTTTAAAAAAGACTAACTATCATCCTAATTGTGTATCGATAAAAATTAACTATGAAGTTTAGTATAATTTTTTTTCAATATTTGTAATATTTTTCATAGATATATATGATTGGGAAGCACCAGAACCAATCTATGATGTAAAAAAAGAAAATTTACGATCATGATCCCATGATGAATAACAGATGGTCCATCTACATATTCCATCTGAATGTGGTCTATCAGATACCATGACACCATCCATTACATTCTATCACAACCAAATGTTTGTCCACAAGGCCATCATATATCAGAATTTTATTCACTTTTATATAACCATTGAATGAAATGTCCAACTATTACTTCTTGTGTCATATCAAAATATACATTCATCATTCCATGTAATTAAATAATTTCATTATAACCAATCATATATGGAAACCATACACTTTATTACACATCAAGTCACAATTTATAACATAATACTGCATTTAATAAAACCATAAATATTGATATGTCAAGATTAGTTTATAATTAGGTGTACTTCATAACAAAAACAAAAATAAAAATACATAATCTTCATTGAATATTTTTTAACATGATCATATTATTTTTTTCACATTTAAAACAGCATATGATAACCTATTGAAATACATAAGAATAGATAATTCCATAATTCACAGTAATATAAGAAACAAGGAATATCATGATGAAATAAATACTTGTTATTATATATAAATTTTAAAGGGAAACTAATGTTGTGAGAATCCTATAGTTGAATAATGGGGCATGATATTTTATGATAATCATATAGGAAACATGGAAAATGTGGAAAGAACATTAAACGTTACATCAGAATCATAGGTCAAGGATTAATAAAAAGACATCATTATGAATTAGGTTCACTAATTTACCCCTTGTATGAGGTCTCATAATTCTAGGAACACACATCACCTTCATTTCATACCCATGCTTATATGTGTCATATCGGTCTTAATACATTTCATCATGTATCAATGAATATTATTCCATTATCATGGAGTGTGAAAATATATATAAATGTATATTCCCAATATAATTTGTATATTTGAAAATTTTATAAAACCCTTGATTCAAAATGGTGATGGGTATTCACTATACACATGTTTGTCATGGAAAATCGTAGTGAAATTTCGGCAGCATGACCGGGGTGTATAAATTTTCATGGGAGAACACTATAAGAGTGAAATAAGTCTCTAATAAATTTGAAATAAAATGGTCATTAAGGTTTTTTTGAAGAACATATCCCATAATTATTAAATTTTTATAATAAATATAAGATAAATAAATAAACAGAAGAAATAGTAGAAGTGAAATATCCTTTACCTTGCAACTGTGATACCAAATTCATTGGATGAGATTCGTTATGAAATAGAAGTACCTTGAGATGAATTTATAGAGGGGATGGTAGTGTAACGTCCTTATCCAAGGGTTCGTCTATATGTGTAATGGAATATTGTGTGGGATTCTATTTGATATGACTGGGGAATTTTTATTATTATCAAACATTGGTTTTGAACTCTATATAATAATGTAATACATACCACAACCCATAACATGATTTATTCCCATGGTTTCTTCAAAAAGTTATTGGTTTTTATTATTCTATAATCATTGGCACGAAATATATTCAAATATTTCACTTTTGGATTTGCAAGTGAGACTTGTTCTTAAATAAATTATATTAAAACATTAAAATAAATTATAACATTTCGTGGATTCATAAAATTTTTATAAAATTACTAAAATAAGCATAAACTAACATTATTTTAATGATTAACCATAAATGTTTTTCATAAATAACATTTCTAAAAGGTAATATTTTTTTTATTATGAATTCAAAATAAACACCCTATACATATAACATGTTTAATTATTTTTTCAATGATTATTTGTTTATCTATTGAAATTATGATAAATTCAAAATTTGTTAACTTTGAGATTATGATTCCAAAAAAAATTTATCTTATCCAAATAATATTCTAGAAATTAAAGTTCCCACTTTTAATATAATAACTAAAATTTATTTAGAAAATATGGGTTTCATGAAAATAATTGATTCCAATATTTATAAAAAATTTTGGAAACATCATAAAAATTATATTATCATTTATATTTCCAAAACATATTTAATAATAATTTTTTATTAAATGTTTATTTATTTTAAAAATAAACAAAATCATGAAAATAAATTCCTTTATTGAATTCAAATATTAAAAATAAGTAAACATTTTGATTAATTTTCAAAACAAAAAACATATATAAAGTAACAAAAACAAGAATTAAATATTTTTATTTTTCGAGTAAAAATAATTTACATATTCATATTTATATTTAGAGGATACAAATCACTTTATTACAAAATCAAATTCTGGAAGGTTAAGGTGTGATATTATTGGACATTCTAGGGGGTTTGGAAAACATGGTTTTGGCAATAATCTCAATAAGAATGATAATTTCTAGTTAACAGTTTCACTAGTTCTTATGTTATTTGGGATTATACTGGGATTGTTTAAGGGACAATCCAATTAAAGATACCTCAATTGGATGTTATAAAAAATGGGCATTTTGTGGTACGATCCTACTAGTTGATGTGATAACATACTTTTTTATGTCAATAGAATATATTAAGACACAATATTTTTGATATTAATATGGTTATTGTTGAATGACTATATTATTGATGGACTTGATGTTGAATTGACTTATAAATCAAATAGTATCTAAAAACACAATTTTTTTTGATATTTTTTCTATACAATTGAAATATAATAAGTCATTTAATTTATAATAAAGGGGAATTTTATTAATTAATGTTCGGATTGTTACAATCATACAATATTTTGAAACTTATCAGAAAAATTAATTTCACTCGCTAAAATTTATTAGGGTATCTTTGTTTCATCACCTTCACTAGTTCCCATTCCCCTACTATGGGCATGAGTTAATTCCATAGCTCCATGACAAGGTGTAGTGTCATATCCAATAAATCATTGGATTTAAGATATAGATCTTCACCAAATCCTTCTCATAGGATAGGAAATTATCTAAAGGAACCAATAATGTATTGGGTATATGTGAGAGTTATAGTTTGGACCTAATTAATAGAGATAGATGGAAAACAATATTTAATTGATTAATGTTTTTTGGAGTATTAGCCGATAACCCAATAATCCACTATGATCAAGGTACTCAAAGGGCCCAATGTATACTGGACTAATTTTTGATTTATTCAAAAATATCATTACTTCAATCCATTGAGATATGTGGAGAAATACCATGATCCCAACCTCAAACTCTATGTCTCATAAATTACTGGCAACATAGCTCTTCTCTAAATTCCGAGAACCCTTGAAGTGATGTTGAATAGTATTGACCATTTCTTATATTTCCTTAACAATTTTAGGGCCTAACAATTTATGTCCCCTAACATAATCCTAGCATGCATTTGTTCTACTCTTCATCATATAAAGTGATTCATATAGAGTAATTTGTATTGATGAGAGGAAAATGTTTTTGTATCTCAACTTTTATATATAAATATATTGATCCCATCTCCCTTATATGTCAATTTACCATTCTCTCAAAATTTCCTAAATATTTTGGATTGCCTAATCAGATTGTCCATCAGTTTGAGGATGATAAGTCATGATGATTTTTAACACAGATTTTAGAGTCTATTAGAGACCCATAAAAAAACATATAGCTAAATCTAGGGTATCTATCAGATACAATCAATAGTGATGTTCTACAAATCCTCACCACATATCTACTATTTAACATATCAATTTCATAGAGATATAATTCCTCTCTATTGAAATGATGTGTTTAATATTTTAAATGTGATCCATCAAAACACATATAGCATTATTTATTCATAAATTCTATGGTAGGCCATTGAAAAAAGCCATGTTGGTGTTTTTTGATTTCCATGTGGTTAGTTGTAAAGTATGAAACATCTCATTAGGTTATTCATTTCCACGTTCACAAGCATAAATTATTGACACCTTAATGTATACTCTATGTTATCATTATTCATATTTTCCCAACAATAGTAATCTCAGATATCATGATACATTATTTTTATCCATGGGTGGATGGAGAAGGTCAATTTATGTTCATCATCCAATTGTTCCATCCATAAATATGGATGTCATTGTAAATAAATTCTTGACCCAAATATCAAATCTCTCTATTAAATAACATTGATCTACATGGGTTTCAATTTTTTATAGCTTCCAAAATCTTCAAAATTCCCAAATCATCTCATTATATACACTTTATTCTTTATATAATTTGTGGTTTAAGAATATTTTGAGAAAGGATTAATAGTGTTCATTCCATTATGATTCCAATTTCCATAGTTTCATGACTATGATGATTAGATATTTGTCAATTATCATGAATGATAAATATTTAGTGTTATTTATATTCATAGTGAATGTCACTTTGCTTACTTTACAATCATGGTATTTGAATAGGAATTCATAGTCTTTGATCATCTCTAACTATCTACTTTGGTTTATATTAATCTCTTTCTATGTAACTATATACATGAGGATATTATGATCCATATATATTTACCACATCTCGCAAAATATATAATTCTCCCATATTTAAAATTTGATGATATTTGAATCAAAATCAAAATCAGTAATTTTTTTTTCAATTCATTAAGCATGAATTTCATTAACAAACCTGGTATTAAATTGTCATTATTGAATAACATACATCAAAATAACTTCTTTGAAGAATCACTACACCGCAAAAAAGTTCTCACACATATGTAGTGTGTGTATAAGTGTAGTGACTATCCACTATTTCAACATCAAAATATATCATCACATTATGCATTTTAAAAAACATCACTCCATTCTAATTTATCTTAGTTCTATGGTTTAATAATCATGATAAAATTTAAAATATTTAGTTATGGTATCAACATCATCCATTGAAACAATATGTAGATGGAACAGATTTTGGCCTTGATTATCATATTATTTTTTATATAATTTAATGGTCCAAATACTTCTTATTTATATTGGTTTTATACCCCATGAATGAGTCATCCTGTAACTATAAATCACAATTTTTTAACTTTTCATGCGTCTTTCCCTTATTTAAGGTAATTATAACAACTCTTAAAGGATCCTCTTCTTCTTCTTGCTTTTGGATTATCATAGAATATCATGAGTAATGAATGAATATTATTTTTATATATTATATAAGTACCCTATTCATAATAACCATGATTATTTCCTAATAAATTTGGATTTTGAATGGAATTACAATGAACCAATAGTTCCCTTACCTAGTTCGAAAACTCTATTGGGGGTATCCTCCTTCTACAACATTACGTTATAATAACCCGATGTAAGATCCATATAAGATAGTTATTTTTATCCATGTATATAATCGATCAATTTAAAAATATTTGGAAGAATGTTATTTTTCATTATCATAAACTCTTTTATCTCTTGATAAACAATGTGATGGTTCAATGACTCATCCATCCTATGGATGATGAGGACTATTGCACCCCATTGTGAATCACATAGGATAATAAACCCTCTATACAAATTCTATTGTAGTTTTTTATTTACATCATCATGTTCCATAGAAAAATTTTTATACAAGGTCTTAGATGATGGAATCACCCAAGGAATAATATCAATCGAAAATTCAACCTCCCATCTAGGATAACAGAGAAATAATTCATTAGGAAGCACATCAGCATATTCCATAACATTGTTAATACATTCAAGGATGATATTTTCTATTGAATCATTAATTTGATCTAGATATACTTTCACATAGGGTAATAGTATCCATGAATGTGATGTTGGTACTAAATTATATTTATGCTCTTCCTTTTACAGGTAAAATATCAAATGGTGATTCATAATTCAGAGAGTGATTTTCTTCTCATGGAAATTTTTTTTACTTATGTAGTGAAATCCAACCCATATCATAAATATAAATAAAATCCACCAAAGGATGTATCAATAGGATTCGTATGAGTTCATAAAAAAATTTCTATAGGGAAGGAGTTATATAGTTGTTATTCAATAATTTTGCATTTTTCCATTTTCATTGACAGCTTGAATTCAATGATTTGAGTTGGGGATAAAATAGACAATATAAACTTTTTCGAAAATAAAGAATGTGTAGAACTATAATATAAAATAAAATTTTCTATTATTTAATGAATTATAAGATTATCTTTCAAAAAAATCATTTTTAGTAGCCACCAATGTGCTTAGGATTGAAAAAGACCACCCTTACTGCCTTATAGGTTGTTGGTTGTCTCAAAAAAACCATTGTCTTGGTGAATTGGTTTGAAAAGTTACCATATTCACTGAATTTATGTCAATGAAGAATATTTTATGGGTTGAATAGAGTATTTCTTCTATCATTTTTGTGGGATTAGCCCATATGTAATCTCTAGATTGGTTCCCTTCCATCTAGCTCCTAAATCATTTCCACATCCCCCTTAGTAATTTTTCGTGACGATTCATTCCACACATTTCAATAGATACATGTTGATGTTTATTTGAACCATTATATTTATCCACTAGAAATATATAATTAAGCTCTACTTCTCTATTGTTAACCACATTAAACAATTGAAATTATCCAATATTTATTTCTCTTTTGTGGAACCATCAAATATTTTCTCTATTGCTATAAAAGTCTCGAATATCCAAATATTTTTATAGACTAGTATTTTTACAAACAATGAAGTGTTCGTCCTTTTATTTGGAGGGAAAGGAAATGACAGAGCCATATCAAACATGTTTTCTAAATTTTCGTCTAATCAAAAATCATTTTATAATCATTTTTTTGATTAAAAAGAAAAATGTTACAGTTTTATTCCATTGAGTGCAATGAAGATATTGGTTGAAATTTTTATTCCAAATTTCCTTCCACCACTTACTTTCGATCTCTGCCCCGCACTTTATTTCATTATCAATGTCCACCAATGATCACCTTCTCATTATAAATGTCAAACCACCAATAGAACCATCAATTTATAAAAACATTGTTTGACGGAGACCATATTCTCAATAGATTTGATCCAATTTTTCTCGATTAAGGAATTAGATGATTCATCTGACATTGGAGGCCATTATTATATAATGGTCTCAATTGAAGTATATTATTTTGTACGGAGATTTAGGTTATCATATATATAATTTATTATATTCAGAACTTGTGTTAGTTGAGAGAGTATCCTCGCGGAGTTGGTGATTTATTATATCAGTAGTATGGGAATCTCATTTGGTTGGTCATCACATTTCCCTTCACATTGGTTGTCTACAAGATTAATATTATTTTCTTACATTGACTATAATAATGGGAAAATTATGTATCATTATATTTTAAATACAAAACACATAAATAGGAATCTAGTGATAGTAAACGGATAAATTATAAATGAAAATTATTCCATAACATAATCAATTTAAATACATGATTCTATGTTATCCACGATCTATTTCTAATCATATACTCCTATGGTAATTTTTCATCCATTAATAATTATTCGTACTATGATTTAAAATTTACCAAATAATATCCATTGGGAAAATCAATCAATTTGTTATGAAAGTCCCATTATCATAAACAAGTTCCTAATTGAGTCTTTCTAAATATATTATTTTCTGGTTTTACCCCTATATAAATCAATAACATAGCCACATCCACTTTTATTATACATATAGGGAGTTATATTCTTGATGGAAAACATATTCTATAGATTAATAAAATTTAGTTATTTATTATGATGTTTTTTAATCCAAAATTATATCACTAGAGTTTTATAATCCTACTCCAACAAATAACCAAAATTTTACTTTGATTACCACTATAGAAACACTCTTTATTATTGAAAATTAAATCATGAATTACTACATAAGAATAAGCTTAATACATTATTTATGACTTATTTTTTCTATTGATGTTATGAATTAGGAATATTAC
The DNA here is from genome assembly GCA_963277665.1 of Viscum album. NCBI lineage: Eukaryota > Viridiplantae > Streptophyta > Magnoliopsida > Santalales > Viscaceae > Viscum > Viscum album. The sequence goes on from OY728134.1 coordinate 1,321,740,281, forward strand.
ATAACATCTTAAAACATGAAATACACTATCTTTATTGAAACATTGTTAACATGCCAATATTATTCCTTCTTACATTAAACTGCATGGGATATTCTAGGAACATAAATTGGATTAGGGTTAACTATAAATCCCACTATAAAAATATACAAGGAATAACATAATGATATTAATACATATTTTAAATTTAGAAAATAAATTTCGTATAAAATTAGTGATAAACACAAACATGAATATTTATGCATCATATAGTATGATAATCATAAATTAAACATTTGAAATGTGTAATCAAATTAACACAAATCACTGTAAATATACTTATTTGATAAATAACATGATTTCATGATAAAACCTGTGATATGATTGATTAGTCTAACAACATTATCCCTTGTACGATGTATTACGGGAATAAAACATCACTCAATACATTAGACCACTACATAATTATGGCCGAACCATTCATATTGATTTCATTCTCATTCGAAAGGGTTTTATATAGATCAAAAAAAAGAGTTAGATATAGTACCATTATATTAAAAACATAATTTGTAGAGAATACATGTATGTACACATTAAATTATGTATAATTATATAATGGTTAACACACTCGATGGGAAATGGGTATGGGTATTCACTACACATTTACTTGGAATGTAATTTCATAGTGAATTTATTGTGGTGTATGAATGTTAATAGGAGATAATTATGAAAGAGAAATGGGTCACTCAACATTTGGAAATAAAATGGAAAATCAATGGGATATAAAAGAACATATCCCATAATTATAAATTGTAAATAACAAACATCTGATAATTAAAAAATCAAACTAATGTGGAGAGTAAAAGGATCACTTGACATGAGAGTATGATTACAAAAGAATTTGATGGCTTTATTGATACTTTAATGAAACCATATGAGGAATATAGGGAGAATATGGATTATTATGGACATGTAACAAGGTTTATGAGTGAAAAGGAATGAGTTTATGGGTGGGTATATGTAGAAAAAGTGTGGGGAATTCATTACTGGTTTGTTCTATATATATTAATATATCCAAAAACCAAAAACCATCTAATGATTTTTATTCATTGTTTTCCAAATGGGAGTGGCATACATTATTTTATAAGTCTAATCGATGAACATATTAATTTATTTTCCTTTATTATGTTTAAGTGACTCATGTTTCAAAAGAAATGATATTATAATGTTAAAATATATTATAGGTGTTTCAATGTTCATAATGGATTTATATAAATGTTTAAATACAATATTGGTCACATTATATTAATGGGTAAACATTAATTTGGAATTGGATACCAATTATAGAATTAATGACATCATTTTTTGGTCATCATGATGTCATAACCAAAACCATATATATATAACCTATTTAAATTTTACATGAAATTAAAATGTCTTAAAAATAATGAAAAATTTACCAAAGGGTAATTCGACATTTATATTAAAATAATTAAAATTTGTTTATTAAAATATCTTTCAAAATATTCAAATCATAACTATTAAAATAATAATATATAATTATGGATACATTTAGGGGTTTTCATACAAGTTTAGTTTTCAAAAAATTTGAAAAATCAAATATGAATTCATGACTTATAAGGACCCCGCCTTAAAATATATCATAATGTTTAATTAAATGATTAATTAATGTTGAGGATCTTTTTAGATTTATATTTTTATATAATTAGGTCATAAAATTTACATAACAACTTGAATATTTCATGTAGAAAATTCTACATAGTATCAATTTTTTTATAAAATAATAACTCCTTAAGAAATAAAATGTCTTGTCTAGTTCCATGTTTTAGACCGTACGACTTTTTCTTGATCCCATCCTTGACCCTATTCATCTTCACGTCCTGTGAAAAAATATTTCAAAACATTATGTCCTATGAAAAAACATTTCAAAACATGGGATGAGCATAAAAAGATCAGTAAGGGTTATAACATAAGAAAGAAATCATTAGCCCATCAGTACATAAAAAACATAAACTCTTTTACATAACTTATCAAAAAATATGATTTATGAATAACACATAGTGGAAAATCATAAAGGTAACTTGTGGAATCCATATCGTTCTAACATTACAGCTATCACAACTATATAGGGAGTTATGTTGGAATACCCATCTTAGTATATTCCCTAAATCTCTTAGGAAAAACATTCACATATACCTCTGTCATGTTACCGAATGAATTGGAGAGCTATCTTAGGCTCAACTTCTCTAGGTTTATCACATAACCACCCATATGTGTAAACAATTCCCAAGAACCATAACATATTCACTACACATAATAAAAATTAAGAGAAGTTAACATTTCTATATTTTAATCATAATATAGCATTTATATATATTGACATAAAAAATCCATTATAAAAACATTTTCAATACAAAAATTCGTAATAATAGTTTATGTTATTTATTTTATTTTTATAAACATTACAGCTTGTTATGGAATCCAAAGAACAAATAATTCTCCCGGCTGTGGAAAAAGTCATTTTCTACCCTTTGGATAAGAATAAACATTCATTCATTAGTCGTTTAGTAAAACGACTCATAGAATAATATTACCTTTTAATGAAATGAAAATTCAAAGGTATTTATACGCTGTATAAAAGAAAGTTGAGAATAAAACAAAATATGCCTCAATGAAATGAGATTGAGACGAAGTCCTTTACCTTGTGTGCAACTTGACGTGATCATTGATTAATATCCGGAATAATAATCTAAAGTTAATTTCTACATTCTTAAGAACCTTTTTCATTTTTATTATTAATTTTATATATTTTGATACCACGTTATAAAAATTATGTAATAATTTATGTTATTAATGAATGTTTCGTCGATATTTGGCACTTGAGTAAAAAATGAACACATTATAATTACATGTTTTCCATGTCCTCAACAATCAATTATCTCCTGATTGAAATTCATGATTTTAATATAATATAAGTAATATATATCTAGTATATATTTGTATTTATAGAATCACATAACATTTGGATATAAGAAATGAAATGCATCGTTCATGGAGACGGTAACCCGTACGTACGCATAAACGCTACATTCATTTCTATTTCATAATTTAATGTAACTCAAACCTAATGATAACTAGGTATATTATAATTCAAGTATAATTTCATCTTTAATATCATTAACTCTATACTTTATACATCCCACATATGGCATTAACGATTCATATCACTTTGAGGGGGCAGTAGTCTCCACTTCCTCAAATGAAATTACTGCGTTTCCCCACTATGGAAATCATAATGGTATGATATAAATTATAAATACATACGAATAAAGAAAAAATATACATAATATATATCATATATAAATAGATTTCAATCTTAATGGCCACCATGAGAGTCTGTTGGAGATAATTCAACAATCATCGCTCTGTGAGGCGTTAGTCTACCATCGATAGAAACAATATGTTCTTCACCCATTAGACGGAGGTGTGTGTAAGTGTAGTTATATAATTTCTCAAAACAACATACTAGTATATTGAGGATATTTTTGTTGTTATAAAAATGGAATAAAAAGTGTTTATGGGATAGAGAAGTAAAATAAAAAATATTAATTTAAGAGAAACTGTGACCTTTAATTTGGATAACTCCCTTTGGTTTAAACCAAAAGGACTTTTGGAAGTGCCTTATGCCTAAGGTGTGGTTTCAAGGAGGAGTAGATGGATCATGAGATCTTATTTGGTCATGGATTGGATGATCCAAGGGGTTTGAGAGGTGTGAGGAATGTATTCTATGTGAGGGATTTTTATAAGGGAGAGGAGAGGCACTTTAGGAAAGTATGAAACCATTAATTTATTATAAACACATATTTGGTTTCAAAAGGTCAGAACATCATTAACATCGATGATAAGATAAATCATGGTCTAAATAAAATTATCTAATAAGAATTGGACAGGTTTTGGATATTGTTTTAATATTTATAATCTTATTTATTTAAAACATTTATTAATTAGTTAAATACTTCATCATTATTGTGTCATAAATAATTCCATTTATGTTATGTAAAAAAATTATACTAATATACCATGATGTAGGAAATCATTAAAACTTTCCAAAGAATAATTATATTAGAAATTATAACTTAAATAACCCCTGGTAAAAATTGATTTACTGAAAGATAATTGTTTATTTTATTTTCATCTTTACATTAAATTTATTTATATAAAGTGTCATTATTACGCCAATGTGGCTTCATGGGGTCCCAAATTCAACCAGAGGATAATTATGGTCGAATATGTATCATAAAATAGGATTAGAACACATGTTAAGGCAATTTAATATTATTAATATATTATATTTTTTCCTTATTTAATATATTAACACTTTAATCATTGTAAATAAAATATTTACTAACTAAATATTGAAAATCTCTAAAAAACGTTATTTATTTACACAATTTGGAGATAATTATTAAATATACGTAATTAATTTTTATAAATTCAAAACATAAAATTTGATGGTATTAATTTAAAATTAATTCCCGCTATCAAAAAAAAGGTGTGTTTTTAAGATATAATAACTATTAAAAGATTTACACTTGTTCATGTCCAATTTCATAGTGAAATTATTTCAAATGTCAAAAATTAGATTAACGGGTAAAAATATATTATATATACACTTTATAATCAATTAAAAAGATAATCTGACCATATAATGAAATTAGATTGAAAGGAACTTTTTAATTAAAATTCAGTAATTTTAACTATTCATTATAAAATGAACTTTATCAGAAAAATGGCAAAAATTTACCCAATGTAAATTTTGATGTCTCTAATTTAAAGGATAATTTTATTTTTTTAAATAGAACATCTAAAAATGACCAAAAAGAGATTTAATGTGGGTTCTCCAATAAAACTTTGTAAATCGACCTTTTAAAGAATATTAGAGTATTTATGTTTACATTCATTCACATTTTTGCCTCTAACATTTGTAAAAACATTTATAAAACATTTATAATCATATTGTAGTTATTTCTATTAATTCCCTCCAATAAAATTTCTAGGCATTAACTACAATTTAAAATAATGATATTATATTATTAGTTTGCTACCTAAGATTTCAAAGAAGCCTTTTGTTGCGTATCGGGTTCGCTATCGAACATAGCATCCCCTTTAATGTTAAATAAATATTTAATTAAAAATATTAAAAAAACATTGAAATGTATTATTATCTATTTACATGGAATGTTACAACCTTCCCCCTTTTGGGAATTGCGTTCTTGCAATTTTTATTCACTTATCAAATAATTTGGTGTATTTATCCCACATAACATTTTCATATTCCCACATTGCCTCTTCAACCATATGGATTTTACATGAAACCATAACTTGAAAAATTACCTTATTCAGTGACACATGCTCTCTATGGTCAAGATTCGAGACTGGTTGTTCCTCATAATAGACATTATCATCCAACTAAACTACTTATGGGTTCAAAACATGAGATGGATCTATCATATACTTTCACAACATTGAATCATGAAAAACATTGTGTACCTGAGATAAACAAGGAAGTGAATTCAATCTGTACAGAAATGATCCATATTTCTACAGGATTTCATAATGTTTAATGAACCTCATACTCATGTTTCTCTTCTTACCAAAACACACAACACTTTTCCATGGAGATGTTTTTTGAAATACATGATCACCTACCTCTAAAGATAGATCCTTTCTCCGGTTATCCACATAACTTTTCTACCTTCTCTGAGCTGTTCTCATGTTTTCTGAATCAACTAAATGTTTCTGCCATCTGTTCTAACAATTCATGTCCCATAATCTTTCTTTCAACTACATAAACCCAATAAGCTGGAGTTCGACAACGCTTTCCATATATTTCCTCAAATAGAGCCATTGTGTACTGGAATGAAAACTGATATAATATGAAAATTCAACAAATTAAATATGTTGATAACAATTTCCCTTATAATCGAGTGAACAATCATGTAGAATATCCTCCATGGTCTGAATTTTTTGTTTTAAATGCCCATCTGATTAAGGATAACAAGATGTAATAAAATTTAATTCAGTACTGAATTGATTTTGAAGGCCTTTCCAAAAGATAAAAGTAAAACTGGGATGATGATTAGATACAATGGAGAAGATAACACCATGAAACCTTACAATCTTATTAACATATAATTGAGAAAATTTATCTAGTTACAATGTGTCTCAAATATAATGTAAATGATCAGATTTAGTCAATCGATTAACCCCCAAGATTACATTGTTACCTCGAGATGTCTTTGGTAATCTCACAACGATGTCCATGGATATATTTTCCCATTTCCACTCTAGCACCGATAAATATTGAAGCATCCCATTCTGTAACTGCCGCCATGTATTAACCTGCCGACAAGTCAAACACTTCATAGTATAATTATCAATATATCTTTTCATACCATCCAACTATTAATATTCTCAAAGATATTTGTACATATTAGTACTACAAGGATGAATTTAAAACTGGGAACTATGAGTACCACATTACAAATCATTCTTCAACGGTGAATCACAATGCACACATAATCATTTCCCAAACCTTTAATAAGTATAATAATAAATGTTAAATTCAATAAACAAACACTTATGAACCAACTATACCTTTTTCTATAACTCACATTCATCTTTCTATGCTCGCTTAATTTTGTATGATAGAGATGATTCCACTAACACCTAAAACAAAACATAAGAATTTCCTACACCAACAAAATCTATGCCAAAGATCATCAAATCAAAAACCATAGGATCTCATTCCAAACATAGAATGGTTAATGAAGCATTACGTTTTCATCTCAAATCATTAGACACTTTATTTGCCTTTCATGGATGGTAATGGATCATGCAATCATAATCCTTGATTAATTCCAACCATATCCTATGTCTCATGTTCAATTAAATTGGAGTGAATATATATATTAAACTTTTTTGTATGTATATATTTCACATTTCACTCCATAAAAATGATGCCTCCAAAATTTTAATGAAAAAAAATCAGCTAATTCCAAATCTTGGGTAGGGTAATTTAACTCATGAGGTTTCAACTAACATGAATCATAAGCAATTACCTGATCATTCTACATAAGGCCACAACTAAGTCTTTTCAACGAAGCATCACTGTAGATAACAAACATACCATTTTTGGAAGGCAATGCCACCACTAGAGCATTGACCAATCTTATTTTCAATTATTCAAAACATTCATCACATTCTTTTGTCCATATAAACTTAACACCATTTTGAGTTAATTTAATCATTAGACTAGATAACCTTGAAATATTTTAAAAAACCCTTCTGTAATAACAAGGAAAACCATGAAAACTATGAATATTTGTATATTTGTGGGATTTGGCCATTCTTCAACAACTTTTTGTTGGGAGGATAAACTGTTAAACAATTTTTTGAAACAATCTGACCCCAAAATGAAATTTGTTGTAACCAAAACTCACACATTCGGAATTTCCCATATAGTTTTGTTTCATTAATGGTTTACAGGACAAACCATAAATTACTTTAATGCTCCTAATTACTACTTGAATAAACCAAAATATCATTATTGAACACAACCAGAAACATATGCATGAACTCACAGAAAATTCTATTAATAAGATCCATGAATACAAAAGAAGCCTTGGTTAAATGAAAAGAAATTACTACAAATTCATAATGGATATAACTTTTCTGAAACTCGGTATTTAGAATATCTTTTTCCTTTACTTTCAACTGATGGAACCCTGACCTCAGATCAATCTTTGAGAATTACTGATTGACATGGAGCTGATAAAACAAATCATAGATATGAGGCAATGGATACTTCTTCCTAACAGTGATGTTATTCAATATTTATATGATTGTGTTTCAACCAAGAGAATATTTGTGTTTATTTATGGATTATTTGGAGCCACTTCGGTGATTTTAATATATTTATAATATTATATATAATGCAAATACATATTTTTTATACATTATAAAAAAACAAAAATATTTTTAATATGGGGTAATATATGGGATATGGTCGAAAATAAATATTATTTGTAATCATAAATTTTTTATCTAATAATTTTAATTTTTTTATAATTTTAGAAAATAAATAATTACTTTAAATAGTGACACAATGATAATGCATTAGTTATTTCTTAAAGAAAGAATCAAATAAATGATATTAATAATTATAAAGTAAATATATTTGATATATTTGATGCAATACCTAAACTTTATGGGTGAATTTTTCATTCTATAGATTAGAAAATGTTTTTTATGGAATCAGGTTTTAATGATTTAAAAAAAATCAATTATTAATGTTAAAATTTAAAAAAAATTATATTTAATAATAAAATATATAGTATTATATGGAATATGGTTCAAAAAATCATACAATTTTCCAACTAACTATAATAAAGATAACGAAGTCATAAATTATTCACTTCAGTTTTTTTCTATTTCATTGAAACTATATTATCCCTAAATAGTAAAAATCGCATTTTATCATGGTAAGAGTTAAATTGTTTAATAAAGGCAGAATGAAAAATTATAAGCTTATTATTGTGACATAAAAATTTCTTTTTTTACAATATTTGAACCCATCATAATCGTAGATGTGATGTAACATACCATGGAGATAATTTATGTTGAAAATAAATTTTTATTAGTTTAATTTTTTAATGTATTCCAAGAGTTCCCCTCCACTATATTATAAAAAGAAACCATCCCTTCATGTCCTCTCAAAACATTGATACTTTTATATAAAAAAATAAAATTTATCCTGGAAAATTATTAGAGAAGTTGTATATTTTATAGATGTCAAAAAAACTACTCCTAGTGTCCTTTAGTGGATACCCAATGTTTGTACATCGAATAAGATGTACTTGTTTTACCAACTTTATCAAGGACATTTATTCTTTTATTTCCTATTCCTATATTGATACAAAAGTACATTAATAAATTGAAAATAATCTATATGATGAGATGTTATTATTATTATGGAATAACAATATTCATCCTCTTCTCTATTAGTTGAAAAACAACATCACCATATGTGCATATGTATAACGTTTCATCTCCAGGTTGTGCTTTAATTGTATTTTAATCACTATTTTATATGGATTGGTATAATGATAAATATAATATAAATAAATAATAAATATTACATGATATTTAATGTTTATAATTAATATAACGGTCAATTCCTTACCACTTCACCATTTGGGGATTTATATTATCGCTCATGTGTACGTACGACCTACCATCTCAATTACATGATGATAATCAACATCCACATTAACTATTAATGGATGATTATAAAAATTAATATAATGTATGGGTATGAAATATATGATATAATAAAGCTAGATTAGTTATATAAATATATATATAATCACATATTTATACTTTTCATTTACCTACTTTTATTCAATAAAACAATTAAACAGAAACAACATTCATTCGTATGTACGACCTACCGTCTCCATGAACAGTGTATTTCATTTCATATATTTTAAAAATATATATATACTATATAAATGATATATATAATTCTTATATATTATATAATTAATCTAATCTGGATCTATGTAATAGGATCATGAATAACATGTCCAAATTTGTATGATTAAAAAATTAGTTATTATCAAAAATGTATCTTTAACATGGAATTTTTAATAAATGGGTTTTATAAAATAATAAATGATTTATATATGGTCATTTGAATAATGGATATGGTTCCGGTATAAATTAGAAACAATTTTTAAACCATTATAAATGAGACTATATCACATCTAACTAAAAGAAAATATGAGGTACGGGTTACTTTTAAAATATCATTTTTATCTTACATTATTTATAAATTAGTATTTACTAGGAAATAATTATCATCCATGTCCATGTATAATTAAAATTTATTTCAAAAATTCCTTACTATTTTTCTACAAATTTTTTATTTCATTTTTACCCATGTTTTTCATTTTATAATATGGTTTTAAAATACTTTCCTATCATTCTATAAATGTGGTTATTTATAAAGTTATATAGAATGAATGTTTTTTATACTATACAGCCGTATATGATTTTTTGACCATCATAAAGCCTTGATGTTTATAATATTTTCATACAATAATATAAATTTATAATCATAAGTAATGTACTATATCAAAATGGCATAGTTTTTATATTATTTCATTGTAAAAATGGGTTATTTATCCCAAGCCATTTCTGATGACTGTGTTATATTATTTACAACTATTTCAGTATAATGTTTTGGATTTTATTATGATAAAATATAACATATTATATGTAATGGTTTATGATATTTTTTAACGTGGATGTGCTATTTTTCGACCATTTTAGTTTTATGGTTAATGAATTAACATTTCATATTATAGTAATAATATAATATTTTTGTTTGCTATGTTTCACCACATCCAAGAGAAGAATACATTGGACATTATAATAGTCATTCAGGACCCACTATAGCCCTCAATACAATGATAGGCATCATAAGACAATTTTTTGGGTATTATAAAATTAATTACCTCATTATTTATTGTTCTTTGTCTTATGTCATGATGGTATGTTTATGATGTCATTAATTATGTGTTACCTCTTTATTAGACTAGTTATTTATATTCCTTGTGATTATTCGACTAGTAGAAAATCCATCGATATGTATGTTTCTCATGAGATTATTTATATGTAATTATTTTATATGATTTCATCCTGAAAATATTATTCTCATGATTATGTTCTAATGGGATGTAATTTATTCATTAACTTTTCCTTATTTCTTCTGATTAGGATTGATTGATTATGGTGTATTTATTATACTTAATATGAATCTGATCTTCCCCTTTCAAATATTCCATTATTCCCTATGATTCCAAGATACATATTATAACTGAAATGTAGGGATAATCTTAGGGATATGAGTGTTTTTTCAAAAAAATTAGTATTGATTTTTTATTTCAATTTTTATTGTAAAAATTATAATATTATCAATGTTTTCATAAAATATTAAAATGGTTGTTCCTTTGGGACGTATATGTTTTTATAATATCCCTATTTAATGATACAAGGCACTGATTTTGGGAAAATGGGGTCAATGTCTTTAGTGTTGATATCAATTGATTTTTTGTTGAAAAATTTGTAATTAGATTTAGAAAACAATTATTAGGCCACATAACAATAATATAAACATTGAGGATTAGGATTCTCTTGATACACTCCATGAATCATTCTTGATTTCATAGGAAATGATAGACCATTGATTCACCCAACTGGACCAATTCGTCCTTATCCCCTACATACCTTGCCTAAAAAACTTATATTAGAAATTCCTTGTGAGATTCCCCTTGGATTATATAATGAGACCTTATAAAAAAATTACGTGTTATTACTAAGTCAGCTGAACTATTATATTCATGGATTCCAATGTTATTACCATGGATTTCCATTCATGGTTATCATTAGTATAAGATTCCTTGGCTCCACATTGTATCCTCTCACCATTTCTCATTTATATTTTCATTCAATGAAACTTTTTATAAACTGGAACTAAATTTATTAAAATTTTACATGATCATACACATGGTGATACAAAACGAGGTACAAATTCTTCATTTGTTCTGATTTAATTTTAAATACACCTAAACACTAATTCATTTTATATTCACAAATTATATTGAGTATATTCCACATGTCATTATGTACTAATATTGATCTCAAATACCATTCATAGTGTTATTGGTACCATGGTAGATTATATGTATTCTGGTGTTAATTAGGGGAATAATTCCACTTTGGACACTTAACATGCCTGTTTTCTTTGGTGTGGGAGCCTAGTAGTAAATGACTAAGACATTGATCAGTAATATGGATTTTTATGTCTTTATTTTCATTATTTATTACTTCTTGTATTACCTTCTTCCATTTATACCTATTTTCATGTGTTTTTTACCCAATAAAAGAAATTATCATTATATATATGATTCTGTATCAAGATTATCTATTGAGTACTATTATCACCTTCTTTTATATTTATATATACTTCTATTAAGTTATTGGTTACTATTTTGATTAAATATTTTTATATTATTATTATTCCAATATTCTCCACACAAAAATGATGCTATACTCTCATCAAAGACTCACCCTAGGCATTCGCTACTTATTTCAAAACCTCTGAAATATGTTGAGGTATGCATGATTCCTTGTAGACCCCCGACTGGGAGTAAAATTTAGTGGAACTTGGTTAAAAACGTCAAAAAATGGTATCAAAAGTTTATTTTATTTTATGTTATTGTTTGGGTCTAGAATTGAGATTATGAACATGATGGAACATTATCATATGTTGTGCATGCGAGGAGTAAACCCATGTTCAAGGAAAATTACATGTTTCTTAATATGTGATATTGATGTTCTGATTTTTTCTTATGAATGTTGATATCCATTCACCATTTTGAGATACACATCAATTTTCATATTATATATGATTTATTTATGTTTTCACTCGTAATTAACAACAAATATCATTGTTACATGCATCATTATAGGTACTTATCTCTCATTTTCCATGAATCTTCCATTCCATATTCATGAATTTCATTGATTTCATTACAATTTTACCAGTGATTATTAATTGATTCATAGTTCTTATATATGAATGTACTACTAATATCTTTTTACGAGTATGGGAATTTTCTTATTATAGTGTCAACATCAATCTAAATAGTGTTTTCCAATATAGATTGATGGTGTCATTTAAAATATATTGTTTCAACCCATGTTATCTATATCCCATTGGTTACATGAGATGGTATTTGGATTCTATTTACTAAATACTAGTTCCAATTTAAGAGGTGTATGGGTGCCTCTGAAATGGAAGACATAATTAAATGTCTTCAGAGAAAATATATTTTACATTATAGTATTATACTGAATGTAGGTGGGTATAATGTAATTAAATGGGATTCACATTCAGTTTTAAATTGAATGGGAATATATTAACAGATATTCCCAATCAATGTATTCACACCATAATAATTGTATATATGAAAATAAATAAAAAATATTAAATTTCCACTATTATGTTAAAATTGTTTCCATTAAATGAAGACATAATTTTTGTGACACACCACCTACTAGAACTCATGTAATACAATTTTAAACACATTGCAACACCCTGGAATTTTATGTATGTAGTTGGGAATGTACCATGGGTAGTGGAGCCCCATTATTATCATGCTACTATACTAGTGATGCAATCATTTCTTTATATGATATATGGTGTGTTCATGGAATTTTAATAGTTATGCCACCACAAAGTCCTTTAGTCAGTTAATAGGATGGTTCTAAAGACCATTCTCCATAGTGGGTGGGCCCTAAGCCCATAATCTTACCACCAGGGGTACCCCATTGGTAACTACATTTTATACCTGAATTGTGAACTCTCGATCATGTTCAAATGAGTTTTATACATTGCATATAGTTAATGAAGGGTTTCTGATGACCTGGACCTAGTATGGATTATCTGACTCGTGACTTGTAGAAGTAGTATCCTCCCATATGCTCGAATTATGGCGGTCCATAGGCCACTGAGTGTTTTCTATTTTCTGTATTATATATCATCATGTATCTATAGAGTCTTATAATGTGGTTGGCCATTATTTACCCCTATAAATTCCATGATTTAGATATGCACATGTGGAATGTTATTAATCAGTATAGTCATTATTACAGTATAGACGGGATGACATTCTGTCGACATTCGACAATTACATTGTCACAAATATTTTGAGAGTTCACTGACATACGGAGTTCATTAACCCATAGTTTGATTATGCTTATCATGGCTATTTTGTGTGCTTTAATGAGATCTAAAACTGTCTCCGAAAATTTATCCATGGTACGGCCACATAACATTTCATTACTGATGATACCATCTCTATAACTAAAATTCCCACTTTCTATAGGTTTGTCACATTCCTCACATATTCATAGATGTTTTAACCTTGATCAAGACACCATGATTTTATTTTGGCCCCTCCATCCATGGATCCCACCTTGAAATTCATTGTCTATTATTGTGTCCCTCTTATATTTAATTTGCCTTTATAAACCTTAGTTTTGGTTCCATCACATTGTAGATACTGGTTAATTAAATTTCTTCTATATATACATTCCAAGGGGTCATGAAAGGAATGAATCCATTGGTCAGGAGACCAATCATGTTGGGAATTAATGGTTAATGTCAGTATAGGAAAATTAGTCACCTATATTATTCCTCTTAGGAGGGATTCTCATGGGTGTAGAACCCTATGAAATATCATGTTGGTCGTGAGGATACTTATTCAATGGGCATGAAATCCATGGTTTTCCAAAGGAATCTAATTTTTTTATGAGGTTGGAAAAAATATAATAGGCTAAACATCCGTTCTATATTTAGTGGTAATGATCATGACTCTTGTTGTGGTGAAAAAATGAGTTACATACCTAGGAGAGAAGAGATAATGCATTTAGCAATGGAATGATCATAACATTATTTCATGGAGGACCCATGGTGTTGTGTTTCAAAAATATATTGTTACATCCCATGAAGTCTAATTTTGTCACCACTGAAGGCATATTTGAGAGGTATTTCCCTTAGATATAACACTTGAAGTGTTTTTAGATGTATGGATTAGAACAACCAATGAGTGGGTAACCTAGGTGGAGTTTCCCACAATGGAATAATGTCACATCATCATGGATTGTGCCCCTATAAGAGAGCCACATATTTTTTCCATTGGCTAGGAATGAAAATCTTAGGCGGTTCATATATACCATGTTTTGAACAATAGTATCAAAATACACCTAGATTAAGAGGTTTGGTGTAGTTATTACACATGGTATACTTATCGATCGCTATATGATTTATCTTAGATGGAGGATTATTGGTGTATGGAATACAACTGGTTAGCTTCCTATGTTCACATAGGAGCTGTGATGGATTGGATGGGGGTTACACATGGATAGATTCTAGATGGATTCCATGTTCTATCAGAGATGTGGTGGCTTGGGTAATAAATTAAAACTATTTGGATATTGTGGGGGTGGAATGAATGGATGGGATGGGTTATTGGGGGTCTTCATCTTGAACCTCAAGGTGGTTTCCAACATATCCCAAAAGAGTGGGAATAAAATTCCACAACATTATGACAGGGAAATTGGAGATTATTCATTAGTAGGAGTAAACTAAAAATTGATGTTGTTCGGTGCTTATGCATGGTTAGAATCCCATAGAGACCCGAATTATATTTGATATCAAAGTCATGTCTGATCCCCCCTGAGTCATGGAGACATGAGTGGATGTTGAGGATGAGAATGTATGGAAGGTGTAAGAGATTACACAAGGATAGCTACCCATGGATGGGTAATGTTAGGGACATACACATCGACGATGACCTAGATAAAAGAATCGGTTGAGGAACACACCTACGATGGAGGCCTAGGGAAATGGTAGGTATTTTTGTGGTCACTAATAACCTATAATACCATGTGATTCATGGTTGTTGTAATAAATAAAGGTTATTAGATGATATGACATACATGTTTAGGAAGGTTCACACATGGGAGAATGTGTGGGGCTTACGCATAGTAGATTCTTGGTGGATGATTGTATTCCATGAGAGGAAGATATTGTTGAATGTTATTGTTTCTAAATCATTAAAAGTACCTCATGATGATAAATTCCAATGTGGGAAGGGGATGTAGGTTAAGATTGTCCTTTCCTTCTCTATTATTCAGTCATAGGAGAAGAGGCGGAGCAAGGATAGTACCCCAAAAAGAAATGAAAATGGATTACACCAAGATGAATGTATTGTAGTTTATTTCTCCATCTGAGGAGGATCTTATTCCATGTGAAGAAGATATAACACCTATGGAAAGGAGTAGTCCTGAATAATGTATGAGATCGGACATGCCAAGCATGTGTCATATGGTGAGACTATAATTTTACATGATGTACTAAAGACAAAGATCCTTGTAAGCATAATTTCATGCAGCTCAGATGATTATGTCTCCCTCATAGGCCAATGGACGTACATGAATGATGCTTACCATCCCACGAGGAATGGAATGCATCAATAATTCTCTTTGACAGTGGAACAGATGATAGGATAGTAGTTGGGTCCACATAACTGTACCTATTCTAAATATTACTAGGCATTAGCATACATTTCCCAAAAATAAGTAGGTAGGAAACCAAATCAACGGACGTCACATGGGGGAACATGAAATCAATGTGCCCATGCTAGTAGGGACCAACCTGGGATGTGCATGCAATATGGTAAGGTTATGCGCAAAAGGGTCTCAAATATGGGGATTCAGAATAAAAGGCATCTAATGGAACCTAATTAATGGGGTTCATGAAATATTGGAGACTTCTGTGCATGAGGTATGGTCTAAAAGATGGAACTTTGTGGAAAATGCTATGGTATTTCGTGAAAAATTTAATTTATACATGATCCTGACTTAGGACTCATGAAACTGACTGATGGTCAAACCACTATGGGACCACAAAGAGTGGGACACCCCTGGGACTTGTTGAACAATATTTTGAACCTTGATGTATTAAATTCATGGACATATCCCGAAAGAGGATGTTATATGTGCATTACAGTGATTTTTCACCTTCAATGAACTGACACTGAATAATTGGGCTACACTCTTATATATAGAAAAAAAATCCAAAATGGTGGCCTAGAAGAAGCTTGGTGAGGAATTGGTTTTCGATAAATCATTTGGTCTGTATGAGTCTTATGTGTGGTGTGATCTTAAAATCACACCATATAGATATTACACATAAATTCCTTCAAACTATTTCTAGAATCCATTACTATAGATAGACCTTTGATGTCATATTGGGGTCATAGTAATGTCACATGTGGGATTTTGATTTTCACACATCCCTGGAAACATGTGCACAAAATCATTATCATTCTATAAATTTTCTTCTAAGTCAAAGGGTGTCAATAATTTGAAAAAAATTCAACCATTTGATACAATTAAAATGAATTTGGATCCATCAAATTCCACCCCATATAATCCATGCTTCAGGCAGAAAAAAATGTCATGGTGTGAGGGTAACACCATAGAGAATGATGCATTTGGGGATGTGCATGAAAAATCAAGAGATTATACCTGAATCCTCCTTGAAAAATCATTGATGTCATAAATCACACTTATCAATACATTAGGGGCCCAATGAATAGTACATTAACATTCCATAAGACAGATAATTTTTCTCTTGAGAAAGTATGTTTTTTATTTCGGCGTGGAGGATCAATTTTCGACCACTATCTTACATTTAATTGTGTACTTGTTCACACTTTCTACATAATTAATTTAATTTGGTCTCTACTAGATATTTTTAAAGAGAGTCCAATTTCTGCAACAGTTATCCATTATTTCATGCACTGATCGTAGTGATTCCATAACTCACTCAACATGCCTAGTAAATAGACTGATGCTGAGTTGTAAGATGATCATATGACACGGAGGGTATATATGGTCGGAAATCATCTAATACATCATGCACAAATGGTACTATAACATAACAAAATTCCCTCGGGCATTTTGACACAACCTCAAAATGATTGTGTTCTGAGAAATATCCCTTTCCTATGTCACTTTTTGAGACTTGATGATGTTACCGTCTATGGATTTGAATCTAACTCGTTGTGATCCTAGGTCATGTACAGATATATAACTCCAATGATCAACAATAATACTAAATCATATGCTTCATGTGGGAGCAGGAATGTGGATGTTTTATGTTTTCAATCCAAAGACGGGGGCAATTATGTGGTTAATTTCAGTGGCCATAGAATCCCATACCCACTAAGAAATAATTTTCAAATGTATTATTAATTATTATGTTATGGGAGTGAATAGTGAATATAACATGAGGTCTGGGGGGGAAATTCCCATGTGATTAGGCATATATAGACTGGGTACACCACACATGCAATGATATTACATAAGAGATGACTTGAATTGGGATGTATGAATTGGTATGGACATCAAAACATCATATACACCATTAAAAATTTCTTTCCCTAGAACAATTAATTCCATTGTATCTAAAAATAAATACATGAGACCTCCATCATGGGGAGATATGTATCAGTTTACGTGAACTTTATTCTATCAAAGGCAACCCTCTATAGGGACTTCAATATAATGAGTTACAATAAATGAAAAATGATTGGGGTTATTGAAAAGGAACCCCCACACTAACCCGGAATATTTTGGATGCTGTAGAAACAAAAATGAAATTAAAACACATCCATAAGTCCATCCAATATTTTAGGGTTTTTTGTTTATTCTTCATGAAGGAAAAGAATTTAAGAATGTTTGGCTAACAGATGAGTTCCCCTATTGCATCATAAAGAGGAATGGGAGGGTTATATTGGATTGTCCTAGTGGTAGGAGAATATCGGACATCGGGGTCCATCATTAATGAGATATAGGACCCATGACTATGATATGTGGCCTCCCTTACTTCCTTATATAGTGTATGGATAATTCTACAATGGGAAACACGGATCGGTGTTCAACCAGGGATGATGGTGGTTTTTGGGTTTGTGGATTCCCAAAGAATGGTAAACATTGGATTGTCGTTACTGGATAAGATCTATAGTATTTTAGTGAGATTATTATGGGAAGGCACAACTATAAAAATCTATAGACCATTAGATATCCTTCATTTGTTGATTGTAGCTTATTTTAGTGGATATTATTTTCCAAATTCAAGCTTTCCTGGTAGTTTATATATATGACCATCTATTCAAACATCATTGGAGTCTGGAAACTATCACACAACAAGGAAGAGGTCATGCCCCATATTGGAAACAATAATAACTTCAACATCAGTCCCTTCCTCACCCATTTATACCACATGGTGGCTAATCTATGTGGATCACCGGAGCATAGAGAATACATTTATTGTATCATTGGTGGTGTTTTTTTTGTCTATATTGATGTAAATATCCATTTAAAATTATATAAACCATCCCACATCCCCAGATAGTTTGAATTAGTTCAAAAAGTAAAAAATAAATTTTAAACATATGTCCTTTGACAATAATATCCATATATCCTCCACCTATTATGGTACATGATTACCACTGCTGACATTGGTGAAATCATCTCCATACCACCTATATATATTGATCCCAATATCTCAATATAATATTCCAAGCATTGGTTGGTGGCATACCCCGAATAAATCTTAGGAAGGCACAATAAGATTATAATGGTAGTGGATTTAGGGATCTAGGAAGGCAGGAACTCTAATACATAAATGGGAGAGTAAGGAGGTAGGCATAGAAAATGAGGTAGATTGTGTTGGAACCTTAGTGGAGTGGAAGTCACTAAGTGTTGATGCACCTTCACCTTCTAAAGGGGAGTGGTCTCATGGGAGGCCTTGAATTCCATCTAGATAAGATCTTAGAAAGTAGGTGTAGTATATCTTGATACCGACTATATATTCTATGCTCCCAGAACAATGGAATTCTAGGAGGAAGATGAAAAAATATTAATCCCTACCTGAAATATGATGGATATTGATATGGGTTGGGCTTTGTATTCTAGAAGTCGTAAACATTGAGTTGGTGGATAGAGTAATCTTTCGCTGAAAAAATTCATACTTGATAGTTTCTAGAATAATACGCATGCCAAAGGGGGAAATAATAATATTTTCATCTCTTTTTGAATGTGATTCCAGTACAATATAATGATGTATGAGAAACAATACGTGGGGATGATATATAGAAAGAAGAATAAGAGGATGTATAAGAAGAAGAGGAAGGAAAGGTTGAGGAAGAATATGAAGATGAATTGTATGAAGAGGATGATAAAGGATAGGATGAGGATGAAGTGTCTTGTAGACTGGAGCCATAGAGAATAACTCTTTAATAGAGGAACCCCCATAAGAGTTGTGATATCATAGGCTCTGAAGGAGAATATTCCAAACAAACCATGATTTTTTTTAAAAGGCATCCCTTTTCTCTCTTTTCTATTTACACTAAGTCACACTCATCAAACCTTGTATTATATCGGATAACATTTGGCACAAAGCATAAAATACCAACAGTAGGTGGAGATAATATATCAATGGATTAAAAGGTGAATCCTCCTATGCCATTACCTAGGGCTGAGCCAGATAATGAACTGGTCAATGATCCAACATAAGAGGCCAGGGGGATATCCTTTGAATCCTTGGCCACCCAAATTGTCAATATGGATATATTTCCTAGATACCATTTGATCGTATACACAACTAGATAATAGGTAATGATTTTTATCTTTTATCCCTCTATTAGTAGTTAATATTGAATCATCCAATCATTCTTGAGTAACACATACATCGATTTAACATGTTCGAATGTTTCATGCAGTCTCTACTCAAATAACCCAAGTGGTCTTGTAACATCATAGGTAAATAAATAATATTACATTATAATGTTTATCAATATTTTTGAATAAAATTTTAATACTAATTTAAAGGGAATGCTATGCACGATGGCGTACCCAATACGCAACAACGAGTTTCTTTGAAATCTTACATTGCACACTAATAATATACTAATATTATAATAGTTAACGCCTAGCCGTTGTAATGGAGGGAATGAATAGAAATAACTACAAAACGATTACATATGTTTGTTAAATATTTTTACATTTATCCAATAAATTTTAGTGGTTTAAAATTCAAATGAATCCAATTTTAAGAATAAATCTTCTAATATTCTATAAAATGTCGATTAAATGCCTTTTGATGGAGAAAAATTTTAAATATACTTTTGAAAAATTTATTTTTTGTATTTGGCAAAACAAAATCCTTATTTAGAATCTGGACATCAAATTTTACTTTGTGTAAATTTTTGTTATTTTTCCGATAAAGAACATTTTTAGTGAAAATGTTGCATTTTAATTCAAAACCACTTTTTAATCTGATTTATTTATATGGATAGATTATATTTTTTATTTAAATTAAAGTGTATTTATAATATATTTTTATCATTTAATACAAAGGTATTCATTTAATTAATTTCACTTTGAAATTGGACTTAAACTACTGTCAATATTTTAATAGATATTGTTTCGTAAAATCACAATTTGTTTTGACAACGGGAATGAATTATCAAAATAATTAATGCAAATTATATGTTATGAATTTTGTAAAATTGACATCATTTTTGAATTCAGAATATCAAATATAGCTTAGGGTGAATTTTTGGTATTTTTCTGAAAAACATCATTTTTTGATGAATAGTGAAACCACTAAGTGGTAATTAAAGAAACTGTTTTTTCGTTTAAATGATAATTTACCACTTCTGTGATTTGATTTTCAAAAATCCGACATTCATATTTATCATTAGGACGCAAAATGTTGTTCAATTAGATTAAAATAATTTTTTTGGTGAATAGTAACTTTTATATTTTATTAGTCGCGATTAGAAGTAATAGTGTAATTTAAGGTAAAGATAATGTTATAATAATATTAATTGACCATGAAACATGTCATAACCTTGTTGGATGAGTCATGGCCGACCAAGATAATCCATGGGTCATCTTGGGGACCCCATGGGGCCACTTTGGTTGGAAAATGACATTAATAATGTTTTATTTAAAGTTAAAATTAAAATTTCACAAAGATATATTGTTTTACTAAACAAATTCCTAAATGGGGTTATTCAAGACATATTTTTTACTATAAATATTAATTTGAAATCTAAAAATATTTCCTACATAATGATATTTCTTTATATAATTTTTGGGCATTAAATAAATTATTTTATTGATGACACCGTGATGATGCATTGATTACCTCATAAATGAACGATTTAAATAAAATGAGAAGACAGGGTGAAATCTAATCGATACACTTGTCACAGAACTAATTTATGTGTTTATTTCTAAAACGTATCACCTTAGTCTCTATATATATCCTTTTGGGTCCTTTAAAATCCGAAAATCATTTTATAATAAAGGAATATTTTATAACTTTCCAAGAGTGCCCCTCTTCTTCTCTTATAAGAGGCCCCCACCTCTAACACCTTACCCACACCTCTAAAGCCTTTGGATAGGCCAACCCCAGCCCATTTCATCTCTCCACATCCCTCTATTCATCATTGAAGCCTCACCTTTGGCATAATGCTCTTCAAAAAACCCTTTTGGTGCAAACCAAGAAGAGTTACCCGATTTAAAGGTAATGTCTTCACTTGTGTTCTTTTGTTTTATTTTGTTTATCCAAACCCCTAAACTCTATTTATTCGTTTATTTTGTACGAAAAACAGTATCATAAATATATTAGGATGTTTCTATGTGAAGTATTTGAGCTACACTTACACATACCTCCGTCTAATGGTTAAATAACATACTATTTCTGTGGATGGCGAATTACTGCCTCACGAAACGATGATTGTTCAATCTTCTATTAACACCTTTCATGGTTTCCATTATGATATCACTGTGTTTTATATATTATATATATTATATTTATGATTTCCATATGATTCTGTATTTTATATTTAAAACATAATTTTATTCTTTGCATGTTATGCAAATGCGATAATTTCATACGAAGAAGTGTGGACTACCGCCCCCTCTAGTGATGTGACTCGTTCATGCAATACATAGAATGAATAATGAATGAAATTAATGAACTTATGTGACCTATAAAACATATATATTATACTCGAATTATAATATTTATATATCTCAATTATTTTTAATTCAATTAATATGTCAATGAAATGAAAGTAGCGTTCATGCGTACGTATGGCCTACTGTATCCATGAACGATGAGTTTCTTTTCTTTTTATCTCCAAATGTTATAGAATGGTATAAAATGAATATTTACTTGATACATATGATATTTAAATCATTAATACTATTCTGGAGATGATTTACTTATAACTACATGGACAATCATTTTCGAACAAGTTCAATTTTGACTCATGTACCAAACATCGACAAAAACGTCTGATATGAACTCACATTATTAACTAATTATTATAACATTATAATATGTGATATGAACTAAATAAAAATATTTAAAGGAGGACCATAATAAATTATAAATTTACCAAAGTTTATTATTCAGAAATATAATGAAACAAACAAGACAAGTCGGACATGATGTAAGGGATCCAACCTCTCTCTTTCTTTTCAAGTACCCTATTTTATGTCATTTCATTTATGCTCCATGTTCTTATGTTGGAGGATGTTATTTAATATTCACCATACTGTAATTTTTTTTATATGATTAATTACCCCCTCTTACTCTCATCAATTGAATTTACGAATTTTTATGTGGTGCCATTAGGCTGCCGAATTTTTGTACGGGATCCTACCTCTCTCTTTCTTTTTATGTACTCTTTTTATATAACTAAATTTAATCTCTTCTTTATTATGTTGGGGAATGTTATTTTATATTCCTTTTACTTTTTCTTCTATGTTCATATGATTAGAGACCATATTTTATTTCATCAGTCCATTTTTTTGGACGTTTTAAGTGGCCCTGTTAGGCTGCCGAGTTTTCGTAAGGGATTTTTCATCTCACTTTTATTCCTGTGCGATTTATGCTACATTTTCTACTATTTATTTTTAGTGGTATATATATGTCCCATTATACTACTAATTGTTTAATATAATTTATTTTATGGGTTTTTATACCAACTTTGTATGGTCCTTCTTTCATGGGGTGAATGTTTCGAAAGTTACCCAAATCGGTAAGGGAACCTTTCACCCTCCTTTTTTTGAAAAAAATATTTTTTTTGTCCTTTAGTTTACATATTTTATTTTATGATATGTTAATATATATATTTATTGATGTTAATTTTATCTCCAAGTGATGAGATACCATTTTCTCTCTCATCAAATAATTTTATAAATTTTTAAGTGACGCCTTTAGGCTGTCGAATTTTACCAAGGGAACTTCTTAACCCAATTTCGATTTGTTTGGGTTCAAAATGTAGTTACTGAATATTTCATCCTTTTAGTATTTGTGAATGACTTTTTATTGTTTTACACATAATATCCACTTATATTGGGTGTATTTATATTTGTCATACATGATGATGAGATTGATTTATCCTTAATTTAAGGATACCTATTTTATAAGATATTTCATCTCATTTTACATTTCTATTGAGACTTCATTGTTGTTATGCAAAAATTCACTATTATATGGTGTATATACTGTCCTTTGGAATATAATATCATGAATCGCATTATTCTCATGATATTATAAAGTTCTGATTAAATGTTATCCCTCAATTATTGTATTCATGTGTCTCTCATTTTGTTAAAACCCCTTTAACTAAAATATCATTTTAAATGTTTTAATGATTTATTCTTATATATATCTCTCATTAATATCCATGTACTCAAAATGGTTTTATGGATTTGTTTATATGGATAATAGTGGTTTAAAATGTTAAAATCTTCAAAGTGGAATGGGACACTTTGATTCAAAAATCTATTTATTAAATGTTTTAAATGGTTTTGGAAATGGTTTTTAGAATGGATTCATTATTTCAATATATTAAAATGTTATATTGTTATTACAATGTGTGAATGATATCATTCCTTTATGTGAAAATAATTATGTTATGGTTATTGGGCATTGTTTATGAAGACGAGTGGTTCTGTGATAAACTAAGGTCAGGTTAGCCCGATACAGCTCTCCAATGCATTGGGAAACATGAAGGGGTTAAACGTTAAGGTTTCTCCGATGATATTTAGGGAATATACTGTGATGGTTATTCCAAACGTAACCATGAGGGTTACTCCCTACTTAATAATGTTTTTAAATCCCCAAGTTACCTTTATTCCTTATGATTTCTATTGATTTATGCATAAATCTTATGATTTCATGAGGAATGTTAAATTGCTTATGTTTTATGTGTCAAGTTGGATTTAATTGATTCATATGTATAAATGGACTAATATTTTCATTCGTTATTGTTATAACCCTTATTGAGCTTTTTATGCTCATCCCATGTTTTTTTTGAAATTTTTTTCACAGGACATAATGTTTGAATAGGTTCAAGTATGGGATCAAGGAAATGTCAGGCTGTCTAAAACAAGGAACTAGACATGACACTTTTGTTCAAGAGTTTTTATTTTTTGTGAAAAAATAGAAGCTAAGTAGATGTGTCTACTTTTTATTATTTGAGATGTAATAGTTATGTCCTAATTATCTAAAACTCAAACCTGAAAAGATCCTCATTTTGAATTATTCATTTAAATAAATAATAAGTAATGTTTAAGGTCGGGACCTTATAGTTGGTATCAGATGACGGTTTAGATAACTTTAGAGGTTACAGTGTTAAGTGACAAGTTGTGTATAACCACAATGGTTATTATATTAGATAGAGTCGTTGTTATTTTTGATTGTTGGAATGAGTTTTAGATAACATGGATAAGTATATCTTAGTGTTTAACTTCTTCTTTAGTACATAATGATTTTTTGGATATACTCACACTGACATTTCCAATTTTAGTAAATGGATGGATCTAGTTGGCACCAATGTGACAATAGGTTTTATGGAAAATTTGATGGTTCCTTGATTAAGAGACTACTTAAAATGGGTGATTCAATGAGAAATCTCGTGGTTATTCTAAACCTACTATCAGGAGTCAAGATCAACCACTTGAACTTTGGTTAATTCTCTAATGCATCACGTACGAGAGAACTAACTCGACATGGATGTTCAGGTAATAATTATAAAGGTAACCATTAGGGTTTATACTATCCTTACTTTTGAGGTAATTATGGGTTACTATACATTATGATGGAATATGAATGATGTGAGATAAATTTGTGGTTAAATTATGTTATGTTTATTTTTGTAGATTTTATCTCGTTTTGGGGAATGTTTTAAGAATTATATAGTTTTGGAAAAAGGACAACATGCATACCTTGTGACAACTCATCGTGTCGGACAATGCTCTGGGAATCTAACCCACAACCAAAGTGAGACTGGTGTTTATCACCTACCACTGGACTACGTGAAGCCCCTGGTTTGTTTGACTAATTTTTTTTTGTTATATTATTTTATGAATCATGAGTAAGTTGATTTTTGGTTATCTATGGATATTATTAACCTATCATAGAGGATATGTGATTAGGCTAATTACTTTTCAGTATGAGACTTTAAGAGGAACAGATGTTATTTTTAAATAATTGTTAATTTGTACCTTGGGTGACTATGTGAATAAATCCTTCAAATATTTTGGATTCAATCTTAGTTGGGTTAACATTGACGAATATTATGGACAAGTTGTTTTGTGAATGGTCTTATTTTAACTTTAGGTTTTGTTTGACAAATTTTGGAGATTAAGAGTAGTTTTTGTTTTTGTAAAAAAAAATATCTTTTTTGGGTATTTTCTGTTCTCGTACTAAAATTTTTGTTTTGGTTTTGGTTTACATATAAAGACATGGGAAATAAATAGTTCTCTTTTGTGTATTAGGTTATTCTCATGAATTTGATTATATTACTCTTAATGCGAACGAGTCTTCCTAAATAGTCATACTTTGGAGAAAATATGAGTTTTATTAAGTAATCTAGGAAAAGGTGAAAGTCTACGTGACAAGTAAGAATGTTTCATTATGATTTAGTTAAGCTCAAAAATAAATTCCTCAATGAAGAGTAACTTAAAACAAAAATGTTTTCTGTTAAATTTTCATAATGGGGAATCGAATACCGTTTAACCCATCACATGTATGTGATATTCTTGTGGTTAACTTTATCCTATACATGTTTACTATCACTCTCCATCAGAAAATGACCCTTTTTTTCTCCTCCTTATCCATATTTTAATACTTGGAATCCTAGTATGGGTTAACTCGGGTGACCTTTGTACTTCTCTCCCTTTCTTTTAAAGATATAGTTTTACTGACTCTTGTTCCGATGTGGGACTTTCAATGATGTTTCCAAGCCTAATCTGGAAATTGAGAGGATGAAATTCCCAAATGGGGGGAAGGATGTAACATCCTAGTTAAATAAATAATATTACATTCTAATGTTTTACAATATTTCTAAATAAAATGTAAATACTACTTTAAAGTTAATGCTATGCTCAATGGCGTACCCAATACGCAACAACGGGTTTCTTTGAAATCTTTCATTGCACAGTAATAATATAATAATATTATAATAGTTAACGTCTAGCCATTGTAATGGATGGAATGAACAGAAATAACAACAAAATGATTACATATGTTTGTTAAATATTTTTACATTTATCCAATAAATGTTAGAGGCTTAAAATGAAAATGAATCCAATTATAATCATAAATCATCTAATATTCTATAAAAGTTCGATTAACCACCTTTTGATGGAGAATCCTTTTTAAATATACTTATAAAAATTTTATATGTTTTAGTTTTCAAAATAAAATCCTTCTTTATAATCTGGACATCAAAATTTACTTTGTGTAAATGTTTTTTATTTATCCGATAAAGATAATTTTTAGTGGAAACGTTGCATTTTATTTCAAAACCTCCTTTTAATCTGATTTATTTATATGGATAGATTATCTTTTTAATTTATATTTAAGTGTATTTATAATATATTTTTACCATTTAATCTAATGGTGGTCATTAGAATTATTTTCACTTTGAAATTGGACTTAAACTAATGTCAATCTTTTAATAGATATTGTTTCTTAAAAACAAGCTATTTGGTTTGACAGCGGGAATGGATTATTAAATTAATTAATGTAACTTATATATTTTTAATTTTTTAAAATATACATCATTTTTTAATTTGGAATATAAAATATAGCTTAGGGTGATTTTTTGGTATTTTTTCTGAAAAACTTCAATTTTTAATGAATAGTGAAACCACAATGCGGTAGTTAAAGTAACTGATTTATTGTTTATAATAATCTATAACACTTTTGTGATTTAATTTTCAAAAATACGACATACATGGTTTTCACTAGGACATAAAATGTGCTTCAATGAGATTAAAATAATTTTTAGTGAATAGTAACTTTTACGTTTTATTAGTCGCGATTAGAGGTAATTAGTGTAATTTAAGGTAATGATAATTTTATAATAATATGAATTGACCTTGAAACATGTCCTACCATTATTGGATGTGTAATGGCCGACCAAGACAATCCATGGGTCAAATTTTGGACCCCATGGATCCACTTTGGTTGGAATATGACATTAATAACTTTTTATTTAAAGATAAAATTAAAATGTCACAAACATGTATTGTTTTACTAAAAAAAATTTTACCTGGGGTTATACTAGTACTATTTTTTACTATAAAAATTCATTATAAATATAATAATATTTACTATTGCATGATAGTTTTATTATAATTTTTAGACATTATATAAATTATTTTATTTATGACACTGTGATGATGAAGTGATTACCTCATAAATGAACGATTTAAATAAAATGAGAAGATATGGTGAAATCTAAGTCTTACAATTGTCACAAAACTATTGGATGTGTGGATTTTGAAACCTTATCACCTTAGACTCTAAATAATTCTTTTGGGACCTTCAAAATCAGAAATTCATTTTATAATAATGTAATATTTTATTACTTTCCAAGAGTGCCCCTCCTCTTCTATTATAAAAGGCCCCCACCTCTACCACCTTACCCACACCTCTCAAGCCTTTGGCTCGGCCAACCCCAGCCCATTTACCTCTCCACATCCCTATCTTCATCATTGATGCCTCACCTTTGGCATAATTCTCTTCAAGAAACCATTTTGGTTCAAACCAAGAGGAGTTACCCGATTTAAAGGTAAAGTCTTCACTTGTGTTCTTTTGTTCTATATTGCTTATCCAAACCACTAAACACTTTTTATTAATTTATTTTGTAACAACAACAGTATATTCAATATACTAGGATGTTTTTATGTAAAGGATTCGAGCTATAATTACACACACCTTTGTCTAATGGTTAAAGGACATATTTTTTCTGTGGATGGGGAATTATTAACTCACGAAACGATGATTGTTCAATCTTCTCTTAACACCTTTCATGGTTGAAATTTTGGTCTCAATTTATTTTATATATGATATATATGGTATTTATTATTTTCATATTCTTCTTTATTTTATATTTAAAACATACCTTTATGCTTTGGATGTTGTGAAAATGCGATAATTTCATACCTGGAAGTGTGGACTACCGCCCTCTCAAGTGATGTGACTCGTTCATGCAATACATGGAATGTATAAAGAATGAAATTAATTAACTTATGTGACATATAAACAATATATATTTTTCTGTAATTATAATATATATATCTCTCAATTATTATTAATTCCATTAATATGTCTAAGAAATTAAAGTAGAATTCATGCGTACGTACAACCTACCGTCTCCATGAATGGTGCATTTCATTTCTTTTTATCTCCAAATGTTATGTAATAGTATAAAATGAATATGTACCTGATATATATTATATTTAAATCATTAATACTATTATGGAGATGATTTACTTATAACTACATCGATAATTATTTTAAAACAAGTTCTTTTTTGACTCATGTACCAAACATCGACAAAAATGTCTGATATGAACTAACACTGTTAACCAATTATTATAACATTATAATATGTGATATGAACTAAATATAAATCATTAAAGTATTACCTAAAGATATTATAAATTAACACAAGTTTATTATTCAGGAATATAAAGAAACGAACAAGACAAGTCAGACATGATGTAAGGGATCTGACCTCTCTCTTTCTTTTCAAGTAACCTATTTTATGTCATTTCATTTATCCTCCATGTTCTTATGTTGGAATATGTTCTTTAATAATAACCAAACTGTAATTTTCATTTTACTATGATGAGTTACCCCCTCTTACTCTCATCAATTCATTTTAAGAATTTTTATGTGGCATCGTTAGGCTGCCGAATTTTTGTAAGAGATCCTACCTCTCTCTTTCTTTTTAAGTACTCCTTTAATCTAAATTAATTTAAGCTACTAATTCTTATGTTGGGGGATGTTCTTTTATATCACACTTACATTAATTTATATGTTCATATGATTAGAGACCATATTTTATTTCATCAATACATTTTTTTGGATGTTTTAAGTGGCACCGTTAGGTTGCTGAGTTTTCGTAAGGGATTTTTCATCTCAATATTATTCTCATGAGATTTATGCTACATTTTCCACTATTTATTTTGATTGGTATATTTAATTACCATTATTCTACTCATTGTTTAATATACATTCTTTTATGGGTATTTACACCAACGTTGTACAGTCCTTCTTTTATAGGGTGAACGTTTCAAAAATTACCCAAATCGGTAAGGGAACCTTTCACCCTCTTCTTTTTGAAAAACATATTTTGTTATGTCATTTAATTTAAATATTTTAATTTTGGATATGTTAATCTATATCCTTATTGATGTAAATTTTATGTCCAAGTGATGAGATACAATTTTCTCTCTCATCAACTAATTTTATGAATTTGAAAGTGACGTCGTTAGGCTGTTGAATTTTACTAAGGGAACTTCTTAACCCAATTTCGATTTCATTGGGTTCAACATGTAGTTATTGAATATGACATTATTTCAATATGTGTGAATGACCATGTATTATTTACACATAATATCCACTAATATTGGGTGTATTTATACTTGTCACACATAATTATGATATTGATTTATCCTTAATTTAAGGATACATTCCTCATAAGGGATTTCATCTCATTTAACATTTATATTGAGTCATCAATATTGTTATGCACCAATTCAGTATTATATGGTGTATATACTGACCTTTGGAATATTATATCATGAATCCATTTATTCTCATGATATTATAAAGTTCTTATTAAATGTTATCCATCAATTATTGTATTCAAGTGTCTCTCATTTTGTTAAAAAACCCTTAACAAAAATATCGTTTTAAATGTTTTAATGATTTATTCTTAAAAATATTTCTCATTAATATCCATGTTTTCGAAATGGTATTATGGATTTATTTATATGGATATTAATGGTTTAAAATGATAAAATCTTCAAAGTTGTATGGGACACTTTGAATAACAAATCTCATTATTAAATGTTTTAAATGGTTTTGGAAATGGTTTTTTGAATGGATTCATTATTTCAATATCTTAAAATGTTATAATGTTTTTATAATGTGAGAATGTTATATTTCCTTTATGTGTTATGATTATGTTATGGTATTTGGGCATTGATTGTGAAGAAGGATGGTTCTGTGATAAACTAAGGGCGGGTGAGCCTGATATAGCTCTCCAATGCATTGGGTAACACGAAGGAGTTAAACGTTAAGGTTTCTCCGAAGAAATTTAGGGAATATACTGTGATGAGTATTCCAAACGTAACCATGAGGGTTACTCCATACCAAAGAATGTTATGAATGCCTCAAGTTAAGTTTATGCCTTATGATTTCTATTGAGTTGTGCATAAATCTTATGATTTCATGAGGTATGTTAAATTGCTTATGTTTTATTAGTATTGTATGATTTCATTTATTCTTATATATAAATGGAATAATGTTTTCTTTCCATATTGTTATAACCCTTACTGATATTT
The DNA here is from genome assembly GCA_963277665.1 of Viscum album. Lineage (NCBI taxonomy): Eukaryota > Viridiplantae > Streptophyta > Magnoliopsida > Santalales > Viscaceae > Viscum > Viscum album. The sequence goes on from OY728134.1 coordinate 1,321,771,934, forward strand.
TTATACTCATCCCATGTTTTTTTTGAAATGTTTTTCACAAGACATAAAGTTGAATAGGGTCAAGGATGGGATCAAGGAAATGACAGGTTGTCTAAAACAAAGAACTAGACATGACTCTTTTGTTCAAGTGTTTTTATTTTTGTGAAAAAATAGAAGCTGAGTAAATGTGTCTACTTTTTCATATTTGAGATGTAATAGTTATGTCCTAATTCTCTAAAACCTTACACCTGAAAAGATCCTCATTGTGAATTATTCATTTAATTCATTAATAAGTAATGTTTAAGGCCAGGTCCTTATAGGTCTAGTATAATTCATTAATATAATTATATATTAAGGGTCCCCAATGTTGAAGGTTCCATAGACAATCCATGAATATTATCCAGTGGAGATTCACTCTCATAAATATTTTACCTCATTGTTCCATGCATAATACTTGTGGACCACGTTGACGGAGGACCATGTCTCGGACAATTCATGGAAAATTACATAACCATCAATCTGATGGGCCCATTTCCTCCACGTCATCCCTTTGATGATTATACATATTTGTGATGTTCTAATAATCAAAGATGATCAGGCTTTGTAAATAGATGATTCAGTGATTTTGGCTATAGATGATACCCCTGGCAGGGCAGAGCCTGCGACTGCGGGAGAAGGAACAAGTGGTGATTGGGTTTCTAATGAATAAATGAATGATTATGGCTTCCTCTACATCATAGATGATAGTTACTTATAGAAAAACCCAAAGTGGACACGACCACTATTCTTTTGTATGTGTTCCTATATTGTGAACCTAATGATCATGAAGAATTGGATTGCTCAAATTCTAAAGTGGTATAGGAATGTCACATTATCCAACACATGGCATAGAAATGCATTTGTAGATTCATCAATCCAAACATTTTGGTACAATTATTTATCTAGATGGGATTACTAAACCATGAGCTACACTGTATCTGTGCTAGAGGGGTGGATTCTCAGGGTCTTCACAAGAAGGACCATGTGTACCTCACTAAAATGGTACGAAAGGGGATCCATAATATGGAAGAATCCTGCTTCCAAATGAATAGTAAAATCATACTGAAGCTACATGAGGTTGTGAATGAGGTCCATCATCTAGAGGGGAAAGCAGACGGGCATTATGAAGTCATCATTAATCAAAAAATATTTTAACCAAATAAGGTTCCAACTAGTCGATGGCTTTGAGAAAGAAATGTAGGTAGTACACCAAGTGAAAATTATCTAGGATGAAGGAGAATTGGTGAACATTAGGGATTTAGAGCTTCACCTTAGAGTCATTAACGATGTGAGGTAGATCATGTAGTGGAATTATACATTGGATTCCACACGCCTAAATGTGGAAACCTTTAAGCATTCCATCGAAGGGGATAATCTATAGGGGGTATTTTATCAAAACATAAGATACATACATGATTATTTTCATTCCATGAACTAACTGCATGGAAAAATATTCAATTGTTCTTAATTATCATGTAACTTTCATATCTATGATTAATCTAATGGACAATCACTAAGCTTATGTGGGTCATTATCGATGTGAGAAATAGGGGGTGACCCCAAAATTTCAATCATTGTAATAGAGATCCCATAATCATTGAATACTTAGAGTTTGAGGTTTCTAAATAAACAGTACTAATATTTGGATGGAGAGAGTTTTTTAGGAGAAACGAGATCTTAGAAAATCAATATTTCCTTTTCTCATTTTCTATTGTTCATGATCGAGATAACATTGGAGGTGTTGGAATCTATTAGAAAATGGGGGAATGGGAAGACTTAATCATGATACCCCATAATATGAAACACAATGGGACTATAATAATGATATAGGAAAACTATTGACCACATTCTAAATACAGTATCCATAATGTATAGACTCAAAAGGGGGAAAACAGACAACCGTTGATAGCTAAACACAGGACCTATATTGAAATGTCATCCAATGTCCTCCATGGTAGAGGGCCAAATTTTAGGTGATCCAAATTAGCATAATACCATTACATTAGGAGGTCCCTTTAGATGTTAAGAGGATAATGATATCAATATAGGGGAACCAAAATCATGGGTATGGAGTGAGGTAATGTTAGAATGGATTCCTACACACTCATCAATATGCCACCATGGAAAAGAAAACATTGTTCTGAGCACATTAGTAAGAAAAAATATCAAACCTATCCAACAGGAGAGAGTCATATCAGATTCCAAGTTAGAGCTGATGATCCGAAAAATGATGTATATTACCACCATTGTAGGAGAGGCTCTATCTGGTGAGCACTTGGAATACCATTCAATTTCACATCATTAAAAAATGATGATAGATATTTAGTTTAATGTCATAAGGTGAGGATAATGTGTGGAATAGATGAAAATCATATGAGTAGGCTATGTCTTAAAGTTCTAAAATCATTGGACCATAAAATTTCAAATTTATTTATGTTATAAAACTTATGGCCATGGACAATAGTCTGAGTTATGTCAAGTTGAATATAGGAATACATATCCCTTAAATAGTTGTGTGTCATGGATGAAATGAGCTTGATGTAAATAAGACAATTAAGGCATGAACACCATACTAGTATCATGGGAGATAATAGGAATGATGTTTCCCATATGTGGGTATGTGTGTTGTGGAAGAGTGATGATCCCATTGTGAACCAAATAAAAAAGCCCTAGGGAAACACCACACTGACTTTCAGGGAATATAGTATATGTTCATAGTGTTTGGACAATAGATCTCATGTATAGCTCAAAAAAAATTATACCCAACTTATTAGGTTCCTTATCCAACATGGAAGATTCCTTGTGTGATAATCATGGAGTTTTATTGGGGTGGAACATACATACAAGAGTGATGGTTGATGGTGACACAAATATAATAATGCCACCAAAATGAGGGAATTTGAGATATTAAAGGTCTGAATAATAGTGTGAAATGTAAGTAGGTTCCGACTATTGACCATGTTCGAATCACAGGGACCATAACCATACTAGTCTATAATAGGGAAAGAAAATGTGGGAATGACATTTTCCCAAATATGAAACACATGATCGATTGTTTGTTTCTAATGATCTATTTACTCATTATACCCAAATGGGATGTGATCAAAACTTCCATGCGACCATTGCCATTCGGGACCCTTGTGGATTTTATTGGTGATGGGAACCCATAATGAGAGGGAATTAATGTACAAAATGACCGTTTTAGAGAACGTGATTTATATCGTAGTGTACAAATACTTTAAGGCAATATTTGAGGGACTATGGAAAATATTTTAATGTCATGTTTGACTATGGTAGTTGTCTATGTATAGGTTCTGTAGAAAACATGTAGGAGGTAAAACCTTATGTTAACGAGGCCAAGGAGGATCACGTGTTACATTCACATCCCTTAATGAACAGAAATATGTTTATAGTTGTAATTTTTAAATTGTGACTGAGGGAAAGGGGCCATGAAAGGGGATTATTAAACATCTGTCTAGAAATGGAGAAAAAATTTCATGGAATTTATATATATCCTATGTTGATGGGAATTATGAAACACATAGTTTTGAAACACATAACGGTAAGATACCATCATTGGTAGGGGAATACTGTCATCTGTGAAAGGTAAAGCATCCTATAATTATCATGGGGAATCCTAATCCTTTTCAGTGTGGAATCATTGTTTAATATACTTTTTCAATGACATTGACACCTGGTTTACAGTAATTGAGATTGGACACTGAGATATTATATCTCAAATCAGTATGTCAGTGTGGATTCATGGAAACCATGATTTGAATAGGGAATAAGGTGGAGCAACACCACAAAAAAATCCCAGAAGAGACCCACATATATGCTAAATTCATGATTCATGGACTCATTGAAGATAGATTAAGGTTGTATTTCATTGACTGTCGGCTCTTAGTTTAAAGCCATGGATTTTATTCTATTGGTGCATAGTCTAAATTGGTCATGGGTAATTTGATTATATAATAATCAAGAATTTAATGAGGACTCAGGAGGTTCCAAACCACATATGCATTCATTAGGAATATCTAATATAGTTTATAGTCATGATTTTAGACTATGATGATGCCAGAGGGAAAAATATTGACTAACCATTATAATGGGCCCATGGATAGGGATTCTGTGGATTAATATGCGTCTCATAAGGATTATAATCAAGCAACATGTAGTTATAGAATTTCATAATTTTTAATTTCACGTGGTGTTGAAAAATATGATCTTACCTGAAAAGGAGAAATGTTGAGGTTGGTCTTGAATGAAACTTTATTGGATGCCACTATGATTCCCATAATGATTGTAAAAAATCCAACCATGGTTCATTTATGAAATATCCCTATGTAGGTCTTACCCATACATTTATAGGGGTGTTACAGATTTTGATTATGTTTTCTTGAGAGGATGGACCAGGATGAAGGATCCTGGTACTCCTACATATCTTGTGTAGACTAGAAAAAAATGTACATTGTTCTGGAATATAGTATCATGGATGAGTAGTGCTGAAAATGATGTCCTCACAAGGAATAACACCATGACAATATACCTTTATTTCATCATGTGAACCATATGATGGTTTTAGAGTTCAAGGTCATGTGATAAGACTGATACATACATTTTTTCATAATATGAAAAAATTTTGGTTTCTATGCCAGTTATCATTATTTGTCTATGAAATTTGTAAAATAATTTATCTCAAGGGTTTTTTATGTCATGGAAAAATAACCTTATGTAAATGATGTCTTAGGAGACACATTGTCACTCCAGACATCCCCGAAGAGAGGTCTTCATTGGGTTTAATATATTGATGAAAAATGAATGGGTATAATTTTGTCTATACAAAATGAAAAATTGTCAATTTTTCAATACATATCTAATGAGGATGGGAATCAATCCATGCATAGTTCTATAACATGACATTGTTGAGGAAAATTCCTAGGAATGATGTCATATCTTATAGGAACACCATGATTTTCTTCCATTTTTCATCAAGTGTCTAGGAAAATACAACACATTTAATCGTCATGTTATCATTATATAAGGATGATTGGTGTTCCATGAGGAATGTGTTTCGTGCATTGGTCATACCCCAACTTGAATGTAGATTCAAGCCATCTATGCCATAGGACATAACTCACTAGTTAATCCATACAAAGTTTATAGTTATAATCCTTGGAAATGGGTTCCCGATTTCATGTTCAAGAGATGATATATGCTAGAGAATATTGTGGTTGGGCCCATGTGAAGAGTTTTTAGGCTTCTCTACATATCCCATATGGATGGGAATCAAGACACACATATTTCGTTTAATTTTATGTATTTAATCTTCATGACGAAGGGAAAAATAGGAGAGGACTTCTCCCAAGGGGATGTACATGGTGTGGAAAGAATAACCAAGTAATTATTAGGACCACATAGGACCATGCTACAACATACACTCCTTGGGAAATCATAGGATAGGGGTTCAATTGGAGTAATGTATTGTTGGACCAAATATGATTTTTTTTCCAACATATCTAATAATGATGATAATACAGACATATATTGTTAAATAAATTACATGTTTTCAACATCCTACAATAAGGAAATAATGATGCAAATTTTAATTTCATGTTCCTGCGATGTTACATAACTGTTAAACTTCATGATCCATTGACAATATATTTTTGAATAAGGTCATGTGACATGACAGAAAAATATATATTATCTTCAATTGGTAAGATAATTCTTGAATCACATATTAACATCCTATTGTGGGATGATAGGTTATATTTTATGGTCATGAAACAAGAACAATCCATATATTTTAATTTCATTCGATAAGAATGATATGAAACCTAGTTTAACATAGTTTTTTGAGTATTGATCATATACATATTTGACGTAATATTTCAGGAACTTTTAGTTTGTTAGCATTGTTTATGCTCTCTATCCATGGTGATAGAATAGTATTCACAATTTTGGTAATTATTATTAATAATGTATGGTCCCTCAAATTTGGGTTCCGACATTGGTGGAATCCTACTAGGTATCATCAGCCTCTAGAGACCCAAAACCATATCACCATGGATTGAGAAACAGAGGAGAACGTTATTTATTGATTTCCATGGCTTTCGTGTTATAGTGACCCTCAGTATTATACAAGGATCAATAATTTATCATTTAAAGGTCTTATAGTTGGGGTAGATAGGCTTTTGAAATTTAATCTGAAGTTTTCTGATCTTATATAGCTATGTAGAGGGATGGATTCTAGTTCATGATTTGAGGGACTACCTATGGTCCATATACCATTGAATATCGAGTCACTTGGTTTGAATTCTGAGTCATCGTCTGGTGACCCTTGTTTTCATTGGGGAGTTTTTTAAGATATATTTTCATTTTATAGCCACCATCATCTTCATGATTCTAGAGAGTGTCTTGTTGAACTAATAAATCAAAACATTTTCATATACAAGATAGCACGAAGTGTGCTTGGACTGGATGTTGAACACTACATACTACTTATTCAACTCAACATCATAGAATTTGGTGTAGTTATTTATGAAAATAGTGTGATGCACTCCAAATAAATATATTATATAGGATCTCATGAATTCATCAAATAGAACAAAACTATAAATCCCTGATTAGAATCATTTCTTCCCACTTGGAGATAAAAACTATCATGGTATGAATGAACCTATGCTAGTAAGATGTTGCTGGTTAGAATTTTCCCTAGAAATCAAGTCCCCACACCACATAGGGACAAGAGTATTGGATTGTATCGAGGTGCTCTAGAGGTCTATGAACTATGTTAGTATGGATCTGACATTCCTAGTACCAATTAGAGAACTCAACAATGTCGGGGACCATAGTAGGCCAGAAATAGCCCATCCATCAAATATGATGGTAGATATTTAGACCATCTATGTGGTAAACACATGACCCTTCATGATATTCCTACATAACCTGAGGGATATCATCACCTTGGATTCAATAGAGGATAATTCATTCAATACATCTCCTATAAAGAGTCTTTTCAAAATTGTGACCACTAAGGAAGGTGAACTACGCTATATGTGGAGGAATATGCTCTTGTTTAGAATTTTCTTATAGGAGAGATCCTGGTTGATGATACAAAATTAAATGTGATGTTTAGTAGGAGGACCTTATATTGAGAGCCGATATGGAGGTCCTGATGTGGGTGCCTCAACTTCCAAGTGTTTTCCTATTGTCTACATAATCATGCTGAGTGGAGAGAGTGATGACCCATTGATGCCCCACATGGATGAATAGATCACGCTAGTATTCATAATTAGAAAATGTGGTTTTGCTAGCCAATGAATCAGATCAACCGTTCTAAGAATGAGGAACATGAGTCACCTCTGGCTGACAGGGGATCTGGGCCATCAGTTGGAAAGTACACACTAGAGAGAACTAAATTTATATCATTATAATAGTATAATCGTCCTTGACCGTCATGATGACTAACGTGATTTCTCTGTTCACATATAGATGGAAAACATCAATCTCAATATATTGATCGAAACCATTTGTGAGAGCATAATTTTATGCCTCGTTATTGTAGATTCCTTATGAGAGAAATAACAAATAGGGAATAATATCTTGGGTGGGTGTGATGAAGACGATACAGAATCCTATACTTTTCTGTCTAGTATCATTGATACTTTAACTGGTTGGACTCTGAGAGGCACCATAAAATGGTATCTCTTAAACAATCATGGATTTAATTACAAAGAGGATGGCCTCACATAGGAAATCAGGATCTAGGGACTTCTTTTTGAGATCCAGATGTGTTTGTAGAAAGTATTCCAAAACCTTACCCTTGATGACCTTCTATAATATGAATCGTATATCAAACCACTGACATATGACTTCCCATAGAGATAGATTTCCTGCGAACATGGTATAGATTATAATATAATTTAGTGGGTCCTCATGGGTACACACCATTTCTTATGATGTTTCGAGTAGTTTGACAACTTCTTCACTAATAAAAACAATATGAAACAGCTCTTTTAAATGGGATAGTATATAGTCTCGGCATCGAGTAACATACTACTAGGATATTATAAACAATTCTATATAACTTAATTATTTTCTATGTGAGAAGGGATATAAGGGATTAATATAAGAAGTCAAATAAAGGAATAATGCTTTCCTATAGACAAGTGGCATCAGGTTTGGAGGATGAAGTAGATACTTCTTAATCTCCATGGAAATGCTCTGGAATTATTCATCCCATCGATCGATGACACCATTCATCATGATACAAGAAAAATATTTACACATTCCATCTATATTCCCAATGAATATTCACATGTAAGCTAAGTGGCCTTGGAGACCATAGAGCAATGAGGCGATGCTTGTTGTATTCCTCTAGCTTTTGTTATCATCTTATATAGATCAATATCATCACCTCTATATCTGATGTCAATTATGAGAATTTTCCTAGGGGTAACCTTGAAATCACAAATAAAATGTTTCATATTTAGTGATCAAGAGTAATGGAATCCAAAAACATTTTCAAGATCTCTTATATGGTCATGAAATTGGAGGTATGTTTTTACCATGTCATCCAAATATCATTTGAATAGATTCCCTAGGATCATTTTAATGATTCGGTGCATGGGAGGCTTATAACATCCCACTGCATTCTTCAATGTAAGGGGAATTTCGTGAATGTTGAAGGTCCCTTATGGCACCGAGATGGTAGTTCATTCTACATATTTGTGGACCATTCGGATCAGATTATACATTGAATGTGAATCCATGATGGAGAGATCTTGGAACTCGGCTGTGACATTGATCAATATTAAATTCTCGAGAGGGGAAAATCATTCATCAGATAGTGATGGTGGAGGTCCCAGAAGTCAAAGAAAACTATAATCTGTCTATTCATCTTTTTTGATAGGAAATACCATGTCTTTCCAATTTGGATAAAAACCTCCTTGATGAATTTGGCTCTGAAATTTTGGTCAACATTGTCCTTGACCATGGAACCATGATATGGGTCAATTATCCTATGAGTCTTTTTAAAAAAGAAATGATTTATTGGGAGACTAATGTGGTGGGTTGTGACTTGAACTTCTAGACATAGTGTATCATCATAACTCCATGAAAATTAATTATGATTCTACATCATGAAATCGACATAGTACCACTATTCCTCTACTGAGAGGGATTCACTGATCAACATTGGCTTCAGTTCTTCCTCAGTACCATGATTCACCTAAAACAACTCATTCATGGTTATAGAAACAACCTCTTGGAATGTTAGAGGAGAATTTTCCAAACCCACCTCATTCTCTATGGAGGGATAATCAATGGATGGGTACAATTAAGTCGGCCCTAATAATCATATAGGAATGTTATAGCCTATATTGATAGTGTGGAATATTCACATAGGGACTCATTCTCTATTGAAACCTAGGAGACAAAGTTTTTCAACCCAAATACATCAGACCAACGAATGAGAGTTCAAATAATGATTTTTTAGATGTGTTGGTGATGATGTGGCTCCTATAAGATAAATTTATCTCAACAAAACATGAAATCGTGATTCAACAAAATATCCTTTGGGTGATAATCCTGATACTATACAATGGTAGAGGCTGTGGATTCATCTAATATTTCTTTGTGTAAGAGAATGTTGTAACCTTACGATGTTCCTTGTACCTTGATAAATGAAACCCATTATTCTATGAAATAAACATCCAATGTCCCGAATAATGCATTCTTCCATCCAACTGATGAATTAGGAGAACAAAGACACATTCTAGATCTGGCCATGGTTTGAACATAGTGACTATGTTCTCTAGATCATTAATTTGAACTTGTTTGACCATGATATTGTACTACTGGTAGCCAGATTGCTAGATTCACAAGAGGTGATGGGAGATTGATCACCACATATCATGCCCACATAACTGTTAAGGGATTACATAAGGAATTGCCAATGTGAGGAGGTAAATTCTCTTCGAATATGGATCCAGGGCCTACCCATTAATGTGTTTTTTGCGGTATCAAGATATAAAACCATGAACATAGTGTTTTCATCCAAACCTCTAAACTAGATCTTCTAACACATGCTGCATTGTGGAATTTTATCAGTCCTATCATATCCATTGATCATAAGGTCATGGGAAAATATATTTACTTCAATTATTCGTAGCACTCACAACCTCTAAGATGGGATGATACTTGTCCCGTAATATGTGCTATCTAGGTAGTGAAAGCCTTCCATTCTATTAATCTGACCAGCGATATATAGGATACAAACACTCATCTTCATGGGAGAGATTTCGTCAAATCCTAAGAATTTGGGGATGGCTTGGAAATGTACTCATTCATCTCCCATGACATGTTGGTCTTCTATAGATGCTCTAACTATTTTAAACTTCATGGTGCTTTTCAAAGACACGGTAAGGTATTCTCAGATATATTTTGATATGTAGATGCTATCAAAGAACATGTACTTTTCTAGAAAGATAAGGATGTCTAAAATAATAGAAAACTTCTATACTACAACATATTTTTACTAGTTGGAGGATGTTTTTTGAGAGGTGGTGTGAATGGATTATTTGGACAAACTAAAATATTTTAGCTAGTTCTATGAATTTCATGTTGTGAAACCTACCCTGAACCACTACTAAGAAACATTATGTTGGAAAAAATGGAATTTTTCTTTGAGTTAGTTGATCAAAATGTGATATTGGATACACTACATGGTTGAGCAGTACGATCAATAGTGGGCGCACGTCTATCAAAAACCAGATAAGAATATTACACCTAATGATATTTTCAAATATGCTATTATCTGGTCTCACTAACATGCATAGATCTAGAATCTTATTGATTCATATATATCAATGATTCCATTGATGATGATTTTTTAGGTACAATCATGGGTGGTACCCTATATATTAATCAATGGCAGGAATCAAATAAGGATTCACATTTTCAATAGTATTAACTGAGGTAGACACCCTCTCATAAGCTGAGGAGTATCCCAAGACTAGATGTGATCCAAGTGTGATTACCATACTTGGAGTTATGAAATCAGATATATTGAATGATGGGATCTACACTATTGGGGGACATTGATTTTTCTTATGTGATTGGCGCCTAATATTTTGAGATGTTGAAGGCTATGATAGGGAGGCAGAGGAAGTAGTCAGGGGATACATAGTGACTTTATAATATTCAGGATGAATCAAATTGGAATGGATATCACCATAAATGTGAGTGACTAATTTCTTATCCAACAATTCTTCATACTTCTTAGACCCACAACTGGTGACCCTCCACTATTCAGATTTACCATAACTATCATGTTTTGTAGATATGCAAGAATCATTTCTCAGGCTAGGGACCAATATGACTACAATGGTATCAACATGGTCATGAAGCTTTTCCTTTAACACATTACACTACTTGTGGGAATTTCTAATGAATATTTGATAATTGAAATAATCATGGTGGTTGGTGAGCTCGGCTTCATGTGGCCTTTTTCATTATAGTATCTCAATAATCCCTTTCACTATAGAATAATGGAAATAACCAATGACTTGGACTTACTCAAAGGAGTATGTTTTTTTCCTTGTCTGGGTAGTGTGCTCTGAGATCCTTCCCTAATGAAGAGATGGAGCCTGGTAAAGGGATGGAGCCCGATTCTCTTGGCGAGGAGGTGGTGGTACATTAAAAGGTAGTTCCCCCTGATTCAACATTGGGCAATGTTGAGTCTAGGTTAGGCTTGAGCATATTTCTGTTAGAGAGGATATGGATGACGCTCCACTAATGACACCTCGTGTGGCATGAAGGCCTCCATCTGTGAGACAAAAACATTCTCACCATTGGATTTTCTTCTTGTAGGAGCTATAAGAGGCAACATATTCTCCTACATATCCTGCGATAAGGCCTCCACTAGGAATGTATCATTTTAAAGAATTTCCTATTTCATCCTAGTAAATACTGAGTGATGGAGAAGGGAAATAGTTCAATCAAAAAATATACCTACACACATTGTTAGTATATTCTTTTGAGTCAGTTTAATGTCAATAGAATACGGGTGCTATTTCCCTCTAGAGAAATTTTTTTGGCTCATTCATTGGACATTTAATACACCAGATGAGGTCAGTGATACTTTTCTTATATGTGGTGGATATGAAATGATATAGGAACTACATGTGATGGTATTCCAAACCCTCAATTGACCCAAATGTGAAACTATTAGTACCTGATGAACATTGGCCCTTCCAATGTCTTTATAAAGCATCGAATCCTGGTGGCATCGTGCTGCTCTGGTGTAACATGGGCTGCCTGATTGAAATTAATTATTCCATATGTTTAATTGGGTATCACATCCCTTTTAATGGGGGGAAATTATGATTATTAAAATACGGGGGTGCACACATGTTGTCCAAACTTACTGGGTATGGATTTACATTAGCTGTGATTGATGCCTAGGAATCTAAATGGATTTAAGGATATCTGCGAGAGTGGTGATCCCATTATCCTAAAAGGTGTTCAAATGTTTTTGAAGATTTATGACCACCATTTAATTGATAGTAACTAAAAATCCATATGTAGGATTGATTACTTGTGGAGTCGGTGGGTGAACCTATGTAATGACATGTTGAATTTTTAGATGAACTATATAAGCCTGATATAGAGAAGGGTTAACATAGAACTCATTTGGAATTTGTGAAAAATACCATGGATATTTTTAATAGGCATAATTATCTGCACAGTCAGGATAAACAAAATTTTCGTGGTCAATGGGTGGAACAGACTAGGAAAAACTTGTGCAGGACCGTGCAGAGGGAGGATAGTAAGATGTTGATGATCTCTATAATCTAGGTGGTGCTCCTCATACAGGTCAAAGAGGGTCCTTATAGATCTATTATATATTATTTCATGAAAACCATATCATGATGTACGTATTGTATATGTGTGGCACTAGATGGATTAGGGGTATTAGAGCCCCAACCTGTTATTTTTATTTTTTGGTATCTTTACTGTAGGGAAATGATGTAGAGGGGGGTTCATGTCCATGTGTCTTCCATTGTGGGTGTGTATGAATAGCAAGGGGGTCCACCCGAAATAGAATTTCCCTAGGTGGTGGTTTATCTTCATAAAACCCTACACTAGATTCCCTGACTGTACTCGATATGTATGTGGAGGGCCATGTTCATTGTAATTATGTATAGTTGCATGTCCACAATTTCAACGATTAAGTTCAGCTGACGCAGGATGGGATTGAAGTGTAGTGATGAATACATTACCCAACGATGGTCCTATATTTGTTGACATGCCTCAAAAATCATTTTACAATTTACTGTAAAACTCTAATCATGTTTTTACTCAAGGATCTAATGGTATCTTTGTGATGAAGGATGCTGATCCACTATGATTTCTACCAGCTCAGTAATGTTATACACTTGAGTTATGTAATCAGAGTGCTCAAGGATCCATTAGTAGGATATCTAATGCTCTTGGAGGTAACACATAATCTCCTAGATGTTCTGGTGAAACCACATGACCTCATCATGGTTGAGTGGCTTCGGGATGTCGATGTCTGGATTCGCAGTCATCCATAAAATATCAATAAATTGATCTATGGTGATGGTGTCCCACAATACTCCTTAATAGGATGTGATATCCCATCCTTATTTTCCCACACTTCAAATGGAGTTGGACTAGTAACTTTCCATTACAATAACATGGGCTGATGCTCTCATGGAACGGTCATTGTACAAAATGATGTGCAGGATAAATGAACACCACATGATAAATCATGTCATAGAGGCTATACTAATTGCATCAACATGCCCCAGTAATATAGGGTATTTACTAGTCCCTCATGTTCTATTAGAAACATTTTTGATGGAAATTCTGGTGGTTGCTTGTCATCCAGTAAAACCTATAATAAATATATAAAATCTCGTGTAGATATAGAGAATGAAATCGATGATGATAGAGGGGGTTATACCTCTAGGAAAAGGATGGGATAAAAATATTCATCCACCTAAATGTACATGTTTATTGTTTAAAGGAATCATATGGATCTCTCCTTATGAAATTATGAATCATTTATTCCTCTCTCCTACTCTAAACTCTATTATTGTTGATCAGGGTGAACATACCATCATTTGAGTCACATTCTACTTCAGAATCTAAAAATCGACTTTATTGAGGACGAATTTGAGCTTCTCAGTGTATTTCCTATGGTCAAGGATATTATCCATTCTTCCTTAAGATAGATTATCAAGGTTTGGTAATTCATTAACACGGGGAGATCCTTCGTCTGGGATAGTGCTCGATCAGGGAGGACCTCTGACCACTTTGATTCGTGGAGGACCTCTATATGGGTTGTTTTCGTACCTGAAAATACCTCAATTGGGACAGCTGTGATAGTTTGTAGGTCCTCCACTATGTTTGTTGACATTGAAGGAAGGGAATTATTGTGAGTAAATGATAACATAGGGAGGGAATCCATGTTGGCTGCGAGATCGAGTAGGACTTCCACATTTATGAGATGACCATCATGGAGAACCTAGAAATAAGATGAATGGGACTAGGGGAGGACCTCTGTTTTGACAACCTATGTCATGAACCATCCACTAGGGCCCATACTTTGATATTACCCACGCCCTCCACTCAAAGGCCAGGATTTGGGAGCTAGCCCCGAATGCGTCAACCTGCTTCTAGGAGGAATTTTTTGGACTACCTGTAAACATGCACACACAACCATCTAAGATGACAAAGGGTAATTTTTTTATCCCTATTATTAAATTTATTTTATTTTGTTTATAGTGTAATTTGTTTTATAAAATCTATTTATTTTATATGTATTCTGTAATGATTGAATGATGTTTAAGAAACCCATTTAATTTCTGTGGTTATGCTACAATGAATGGTTTTATGATTTCTGGAATATGTTATAATGATTTCATTATGAGATGGGTGTGACATAAATGTTTCTAAAATTCATTGGGTAAGGTTTTATATCTTATGATATATACATTACTAAAATATAAATTAAATCTTCTTTAGAAATAAATGGTTGGAATGACATGTATTTCCACTTTATTAATGGAATTTTCCACAATGATAATCTTGGTAGCAATTCTGTTCCTAATATGAAACTCATTTTATGATCTTATTAGTTTCCCACAAATAAATATTGTATGGAAATGTTATTCAATCATGGTTAATGTTATTTTATGATATATGCCTTACGTACTACCAAGATTTATTTCATGATTCATGATTTTGATCTTTAAACATTATGTTCATACTGATACGTTCCAATGTTTATGGTCTGTTTTATGTTATCCATGTTTACCCAGACTAATAATATGATCACACCCATTTTAATTTTTCTTTTCTATAGGATATAACGAATGTATTTAGGTAAGAAAATAGAAAGGGGATGATTGTTGTGGGAGATGTTGAAGATCTTTCTCCATGTTAAAAAGATTATGTTCTACGTTTTTGAAGGTACTAATATAATATGGTCATTGGCCATCTGTTTGTGTTTGAAATTATGTATTCCATAGAGGAAATTTAATTTTCATGGAATTCAATATTGTGTCTCTACAGTCGGTAATAGAGTGAATTTTGTGTTAACCATTAGGAACAATGTTTCAAAATCTTTAGTGAGATCCCTAGACATATATCTAATGTATGTCAAGAGATGTTGCTATGATTATATATAAATATAGGTTAGAGTCCTAGAATTATCTTAATTATCATGAGTGAACTAGGGTGAACCTATAGTTTCATATATTAAATAAGGTGTTAATGTTATACATTATATAAGTGGATTTTTATTATTGTGTGGTTCCTCATTATTTTAACTATTAATACACTATAGTTTCTAGTTTTAGTCAATGCAGTGAACCATAAGTAATTTGTTTAGAATTGAATCCGATGGAAAAATTGGTACATATGTGAATTGAAATTGTGTAATGCATAGAGGGAAGGAAATAGCGATTAAAACGAATCAGTCATCGCGATATATAATAAACAAGGTGAACCTTTGTGGTATTACTAAGCCTACAAATAAGAGGAAGATGTATTTTTATGCATGTTATCATGGTGAGGAACCTATAAGAGGAATATTCAGCTTTCAAAATATCACTATTAATGGAATAAAAACCTTGACAAATGCCTCAAATGGAGGGGAAGTTGTAATCTATTTGGTGATAAGGGCCATAGAGTGACGAACAATAATGGAGATCAATGTCTTATGTGTAGAGAACATGTGCATTACCCAAATCAATTACCCGACCTAAGAGGTTACTTATAAATTGTGGAAGGACCTATTCCTTGACAATCATTGAAGAGGTTGGAGTTAAGAGTTTATAACTTGGTAATCAAGAATTATATTGTAGGTACTTTTATGGTTTTATTCAATATTGAAATATCGAGAGACTATTGTGGATTTCTATAAGAATATGGTTCCAATAACCATGAAAGGTGATTGAAATATTATTAGAAAGAAAAATATATGTCTATAATTAAGGGACAAAGAGATAATATGATTTTTGACAATTTTAATGACATCATGAATGATATAATTAAATAGTTATATTGTGTTCTGATTGTATATATGTTTTTGATATTTTTGAGTGTGGAAATAATTATTTTTGATGGAATTATTTTTTTCACTAAGGTCCTATTGTAATTCATGTTATTATGATGTTTCAAAGGAATACATGATTTAAGTACTAACATGTTTGGAATGTGACAACTGAGAAATCCAAAATGAGATACATTTTCAGTCAATTTAGTTCACATCATTCTAATGTTTTATAATTCTATTTTTTGGAAGGATTGTAATGTTATCCATTTATGGATAGTATAATTTATTTTTATTTTCTGTTTGTTATATTAATGTATTATCTCACTATAAGTGGACTTATTCTAATTTGATAACCTGTTGTAACCTTTTTTTGAGATATATGGAAATACATATCTTTCTATCGCATGATGTGATAACACTTTAGGAATTCCATATTCAACATCATTTATTTAAATTTGTGATGATGTGGATAATGTTCAAGGCACGACCAATGATGATATTATATTGAATCAAGTATGTATTTCGTCTCATGTTCTTAATATTTAAGAAAGGATATTGAAAACTAAAATATTATCCTAGTACATTATTACCCGATGAATCAAATGATCCCATAAATCATTGCATATTTATGCCTTTCTAGTAGTAAACAATTTTCAAACCTTATTCTCTATCACAATCTGTCTGAACATGATGGTTAGTTTTCTCTTCCATATCCATGTTTTCACGTCTTACCTATGTTCTACTATGCAGAAAACCAATAATGAGATATTTTGGGTAACCATTGTGTTTCTAAATTTCCTTTTTAAAATAAGGTTTTAGTATTCCTTTTTATGATGTGGTTTTCTATGAATGATCCTTTTGTTTAATATACCATTTATTACCCCCAACAAATATCAAGGGAGAAATTAATTTTTAGGGGGATGAAATGCAGCACCCCGAGTTTTTATGAGATATATTTTTTAATTTCATTTATGTCTTGTTGTGTTTGCTACATAAAGGATATCATTCTCTACAGACAACCCAATATTAGCTTTCAATATACATAATACTATCCAAGGATTGTATTGCACATAATAACATGTTCTTTTGATAAAATTCATTTCACGAAACTGTAAGTATATATTTTTTTCAATTTATAAATGAACTATGTTTGGATTATATTATACAAAACACAAAATGATTATTTAAATACACACAACACTGACTTATCTTGCATTACACGCAAGAGATACCTTTTATGATAGCTTTTGCTGTAAGAAATATCGAGTTTCACTAAACAATGATATCTTATTTAAATATTATTATTTAATGGAATATTAACTAGTAATTATAATTATTATTAATAACATTTTGAATTTTATATAACATTACAATTCACCTTACACATTTTATATAACATCATATGACATCAAAATTAACTTTTTAAGAAAATAAATATTTCTCAAAAAATGCCTTTTTACCAACTTTTGAGGGAAGACCCATTTGAAATCTAGTTTTGGCCACTTTTATATGATCCATTTGAAGAAAATAATTCTTATTTAGAATAGTAACATCAAAATTTAATTTGTTTGAAATTTTGCTGTTTTTATGATAAATAATTATTTTTTGAAATGGGGAAAACTACTATATTTTAATTCAAAGCTGCCTTTTAATCTAATTTTTATATATATATATATATTATAATTTAAATTGGTTTTAAATTATAATTTAATTATATTATATTTCATTTAATACCATTTTGTTCATTGCTAGTAATTTCAATTTCAAATTGTACAGAAACATATGTCAATTCTTTTATAGATATTAAATCTTAAAAACCCACTTTTTGGTTTTTACAAAGATAATTAATTTTAAATTAATTACTGCAACTTTATTGTATTGAATTTTTAAGAAATTATTCAATATTTTGAATCATAAGGATCATATTATTCAAATAGGTACTTTTATTTTTGAACATTATGAATAGTAACTTCAGTAGTTATTTTATTTATCACGGGTAAATGGTAAATTTGGAAAATAAGGGTATAAAATAATATTCTAATAATACGAAACTACCCTAAAACATGTCCAAATCATATTTTATGAGATAGTTTCGACAATGGGAATCCATGGGTCGATTTTGGGTCCCCATGGATTCACTTGGATATGAAAATGTCATTTTATATAGATTAATTTTACAGTAATGATATTTATAACATAAACATATATCTTTTATTAAATCATTTTTAATTTAGGGTTATATTACTGATATATTTTTATATAAATAGTTACTAGAAAGCTAAAATTATTCCCTACATAAAGTTTTTTATTTATAATTTTTATAGGTTATATAAATATATTTAATTATAACACAATTATGATGTAGTGATTTCCTCATTAATGAAAGGTTGAAATAAATGAAATTATAAATATTAAAAAAATTTAATTTGAACATTTCTATTTCATCCACAAATTTTATAGATTACATTGACATATTAGGGATTATTTAACTCCATTGTTTCTACGTAATCAGGTTATTATAATTTTTAAATATTCATTTATGAATAGTGTCCAAAATTGACATATTTCATAATGTAAAATCTAAAATAGTTTACTAAATGATATTAAATCCCTGAAAATATATTATTCGGAAAAATGGTCAATATTATTCCAGGTATATCATATATAACGGTTCATGGGTATTTTTACAATATATGGTAATCAAATTGACATAAAATGTGTATTTAACATGATATCACAGTAATATTAAAAATTGTAAAATAATTGTTAAGAAAAAATGATTAGGATTAAACAAATATTCATAACATTTATAAAAATTACTGGATGATGGTTAGTCGAACCAAAATCATCTTATATTATAATTTGATATGTTTTGAATCATTTTTAATTGAAATTGAATTTATTATAAATTAATATTTTGAGAGTTTTCAAAAGTGTCAATATCCTCCCTTGTAAAAGGGAACATCCTATCTATAAACTTCCCTCCATATTAAACCTTAAAGTTCCACAAAACCATTATAATTCCTATTATAAACATCATTATGAACATTATAGAGCTTATGGTCTTCTCTAAAGACCAACTCTAGTGACCTACAAATAAATTTAATCGAGGCATGTCGAGAAAGATGTAATCTTTTCTACCATTTATTTTTAATTGATTTCTTCATCTACAGCATATTTGTTAGTTGTTTAATTATAAATTAATAGAATATATATAAATAATATTATGATATTTTATTTTAAATATTAATCAAAAAAATTCTCCTTATATGCATCCTACTAAAAAAGAAATCATCGTGCATGCATTCGTACGACTTACCGTCTCCATGGCATGGTGTAATCTGTTTTTCAGAATTGCCTTAAATGGATTGGTATAATGGAGTAAATAGTAACTATATATTATTATTATAACCTGATACTAATTATTATTTTTTATACACCATCAAATTCAATACCATTCATCAATTATGGGAATGATGTCATCGCACATGTGTATGCACTGCTTACCGTCTCCACGAAGCGATAAGATTCATTCTCCATGTTAACCATTCAACAATGATTATAAATATATATAATAAATAATAATGAAATATACGAAATAATAACTATAATTTATTTATATATATATTTATAGGTGTAATTTAAATAATTCCATTCAATTTGATAAGGAAATGACAACTAAGTTCATTCGTTCGTACAACCAACCATCTCCATGAATGGTGTATTCCATTTCTATTATCCATCTATTATATATATATATATATATATAATGAATACATATATAACATATAAATCATTTTTTAACTTCTTTAGGTATTTAAATCATCATATAAGTAATGATATCATGAATAACAATTCAAATCATGTAGGTTAAATAAAACAATTATTACCCAAAACGTTGCTTTAAAATTAAATTGACAAATGAACGGGTAATATAGTGTAGCATGTTGAAAATATATAATATCATAAATATTATTATGGTTTTATTAAAAGTTAATAATATGTTTAAACCCACTATACAAGAGTTTCAAGCAGGTATAGAGGAAATCTGTCCTATGGTATGGGATAATTTTGCAAACTCATTTTTATCTGAGATTCTTTATACATATGTATTTAATGGGGATATATTTAACAACAATGTACATGTTATATAAAAATGTTTTAATAAAATTTTTATTATTCCTCTATTTATGTTTAAAGTCATTTTTACACAATTTTTACTTTTACTACATGGAATGTAAGGAATGTTTATTTTATTTACCACACGAGGTACTTTTTTGACTTTTCTGGGACAAGTAAGAGGAGAATGTTTTCCTGACATATTCAGCATGAATTTATTTTTATGCTATTATGATGCCTTATTTACATGAGGCTTCGTCTACATGGCTTCAATTATATTTTCTTCCAAATTATTTTCTATTATGATTTTGTGGCATATTAAATAAATTAAAACATTTTTTAAGAATAAAAGATGTTTTCTATAGGAATTAATCTCAAGTGTTTTATCATAATTATTTCTAATATAAGATGACTTAGGGTAATGTTTATATCATTAATATTAAATTTTTTAAATGGAATTATTTTTACGAAATCCATTTATTTTATAATGATTTTGTTATGATGTAATGATGTTTTAGAAACCAGTTTTATTTCTTAGGTTATGATATGATGAATGGTTTTATGTTTTGTGGCACATATAAGAATGATTTAATTATGTAATGTGTGGAACCACTATATCCCTCAAATTTCTAGGGTATATATTTATATCTCATGAGATAGACATCACTAAAAAGAAAAGTAAATCATGTTCAGTTATACATGGCTAGAACGACATGTAAACCCTGTTCACTAATGGTCTTTGTAAACTACAACAGACATGGAAGAAATGCCTTGGATTCGATGGAAATCATATTATGTTCATATTTTTTTGAAACTATTACATTTTTATTCTAATGTTGTATTATCATGGTTAATTTTTCTATATGATCTATGGCTTAAATACTTCCCAGATTGATTTTATGAAATGTGATGTTGATATTTAAACGTTATGTTCATGATTTTACATTAAAATGTTTATGGTTTGTTTTATGTTCCATAGGATTACCTTTATTGAGAATTTGAGCTCACCCTTTTTATGTTTTTATTTTCCTAGGATATAAAGAATATTTATAGGTAGGAAAAATTTGGATGATCTTTTTGAGAGAAGTTGAATATCTTTCACCATGATTAGTAGATTATGTTCCGAGATTAAAAAGACACTAAACTAATATGGTCTTTGGTTGTCTGTATGTGTCATGTATTTAGTATTCCAAATGAAAATGTAATTTCCATTTACGTAAATATTGGTTCTCTACAATGAACCTCATGGAGTCATCCAACATACACTAATTATAATATAGGGATCAAAACCAGCATATTTCGAGAGGGATGGTGTGGGGATTACACATGGTATGTTTCTCGATCATAAGATGATTAATCTTGGTTCAATAATCATTGGTGTAAGTCTTACACATGGTTAGATTATTAGTTTATTCTATGAGAATTGATGGAGTGGAATGTGATTACACATGGTCACCTACCTAGATTGATAGAATTATCACAACGTGATGTAGTGGCATAGGTATGAATCAAGAGAGATATGGATGATGTGTGGGATGGATGGATGGAATGGATGGGTTATTATGGGTGTTGGGATTGATCCTTATAGTGGATTACTCTGTATCCCATTTATTTGGGACTCGGGAACAATATTTTTCTTCATAGCGGATTTAGGGATTATACAAAAGAGGAGGCCCATGGAAATAGAACTTGGTTAGTGAATATACATGGTATGCCCCCCATGGAAACCCAATGAAAATATGAACTCCCGATCAGGGCATGATCCTCCCGATACATGGTGACTTGAGGGGAAGGAAGGGTGAGGGTGGATTGTTTGTGATGGGGAATACATATGTAATGACCCATGAAAATGACATGGTTGGGACATACAAATGGTTAGAATATTTGATGAAGGAAGTGGTTGGGGATTATAAGTAAGCAGGAGACCCTATGAAATTGTATGGTGTTTCATGGTAACCAATTATCTTTAAGACAATGTGATCTATGATTGGTGTCATAAAAAAGTGGATCTGGTACAGATGACAGTCATGTCACAGAAGGTGCCCCACAGTGTTTAATGTGGGGCTTACATATAGAACATGTCCATAAGAGGATCATATTCCATGCGAGGAGGATCCCATTATATGTTAGTGAAGCATGGAAGTTGTCCATAGTGATAAAACTGATATGGGGTGGAATAGGAAGGTGTAATATACCCTTACCTTCCATATTATTCATCTGTAGTAGGTGAGGAGAAGCAAGGATGTTTCCTCTTATAAGAAAGGATAATGGATTAATCCATGATGGATGCATGAGTGATATCATTCCATGTTAAAAGATTCTCATTCCATGTGAGAAAGATATTAATCCTACAGAAATGAGTGGATGTGATGTACATCTTAGGTTTGACACCACAAGAGCATGGAATAGATTGAGACTATAGGTTAATGTCATGTGTTGAGGTTGATGATGATGGCCAGTTCAAAATTGTACATCTAGGTTGAATTGGGATCACTCCAGACCACTATGACGTACAAGAATTATGCCTGCTAACCCCTGTGGATTATAGGGAATTTGCAATGGCCTTCAGGAGTGGAGTAGATTAGTAATAAATAGAGGGGTCCACTTTAGTGGAAATATTCAAAAACAAAGGAAATTAGTGTACAAATGCCAAAAGAAAATGTATAGGGAACCAAAAAATTGGATTACACATGGGGGATCAAAAAATAAAATCGTACAATCCTAGAGGGTCGGTCATGATACGTACGTACATGATTTAAAGGGTGTGCATAATAGAGCTTCACAGATTGTTCCTCATATTAAGGAGACCCATGGATCCTAAAATAGGGGGTATATGAAATACTGGAGACTTGTTCACATAACATACAGGGTATGTGAATGATCATTGTGGAAAAATATTCAGTTTTTGAACAATTGATAATTCATCAAGTCACCTAACTGAGGACATAAGAATCTATCTGAGGGTCAAACCACTATGGTCCCACACAATAATGTACACACATGGGCCCCTTCGTGAAATATTATATATCATTATGGATTAATGGTTTACACGCAGTGTGAAAGAGGTTGTTTTACATGTAGTAGTGAATCATTATTCCTTTCACATCATAACACCAAACAAAGGTGGTGCTCTATTAAATATAGAAAAAATTCAAAAACGGTGGCCTAGAAGAGGCTCAATATGGAAGTGGGTGCTTGAAATTGAATTTGGTACTTAAGAGAATTATGTGTATGGAATCCTTTTTTCACACCGTTCTGTTCTTAAGCACGTCCACCTTCAACATTTTTAGCACGCTGGGGTGAATTATATGCCATTAACATCGTACTGGACAAATATGATTCTTCTTCGTGTGATTTTGTTTTGTGAGAATCCATTAAAACATGCGCCCATCATCTTAATCAATCTCAAAAATACTATGTAGATTCAAAT
This sequence comes from Viscum album, assembly GCA_963277665.1. NCBI lineage: Eukaryota > Viridiplantae > Streptophyta > Magnoliopsida > Santalales > Viscaceae > Viscum > Viscum album. The sequence continues at coordinate 1,321,796,095 of OY728134.1, forward strand.
GGTACACTTATGTTGATAAATTATAATTTTATAGCCTAATGTATAATTTGAGATCAACAAAAGCATTACACTACCTCTAGATACTATTGGGATATCATGAGAGAGATTCTTAATGGATGGGATTATTTATTCCATCCTCTTGTATGTAAATGTATTTCACCAAACAAGACTTCATGATATCATTAGTCAAAATCTTATCACTAAGACCAACCTTATAGAAGGATATAGATTTGGGTAAAGAACTTATGTTCTAGGACAAGTCGGTAGTTCTTCTGGTAGAAGGAAGAATTGCCTTGAGATTTCTCATTAGAGGAATTGAAGCTAACGTATTTGAATTGACAACCTTGTTATATTTCATCTTTAGGGATTGTAGGGGAATTTGAATCTACAGTGTGTTAGAGACCCTCTAAAGTTCCTTGTTTGTGGCCAATTTGTTCATATTCAAGCATTCTGTCAAAGTTTTCCGCCTACATCTAGTGGAATAAATGTTTAATAGCTTCGCTTTCCGGGGAATTATTAGTTATGAAAAACCATGAAAGGAGTTAAATAATACCATTTAGGATCAGTTGAGAGGGATTTCGGGTCCATGGTAGAAATTATTCCAATTATCACTAATAGCATAGCGAACCTTTTCATGTTTGTATAACTATAGAATAGGGTCGTAGATCAGTCTAGGTGCATTCCTTATAGAAAATTCGAGATGATCAGAGTGTACTTCCTTTTACATTATAAATTACTATTCTAGTATCCTCTATTGTTTTATTTTCTTCATATTTTATAAATGAATCACATATATTATTTCATAATCCTTTTCAGAATGTCTCTAGGTGTAAATTGATTACTTCTATTTTGTGATTACCTTGGACACACAATTTGGAGTGTGCTGAGAGGGATTATTCCAATGTAGGGACTGGTCTTATGAGGGAGGAATTTATCCCTTCTTATGGGATCACATAATAATTTAGATGACATGTTTTTATGTTATTATGGGATTAGATTTAATGGTTTTTTAAAATTCCAATATAGCTTCATACCACCACAAGTGTAATTTACATCACTAGAGGGTAGTAAATATCTTCAGAAGGATGAGATGTATGTCTGGGAGAGTAGATCTAGACTAGAAAATTGTTGGATATATGGTGTGACCTCCCATTTTTCTAATACCATCATGTGGGAATTGAGAATACATTTGAATTATTTTCCATCCATAGTATATCATTTGAATGAGGTATTTCTAAATTAATTTTTGAACCTACAAATTTATAGAGAGATAGAGTTTATGATTGATCTTCTCTAAGGAGAAGCACAAATTTCAATTCCTGAAAATTGTATAGATTTTCAGTAGGTCAAGCAACTGAAGAGAAACTTTGAGGATCTATATTCTAAATATTTTATCTTACCTAGTAGTTCTTATTTGTGTTCACCTATGCTATTATCTATTAAGGTATATGGGAACATTTTTTATGCATGAATTAATGACTATTGATATATCTCATGGTTCAGGATTGCTTTCCATTACCTCAAATAGATGATTTTTTTGACCAGCTCTACGGAGCTATGAAATTCGTAAATATTTACATGAGATTAGGATATGATCATATGTGAGCTGGGCCTTAAAATATACAATATACTACTTTCCATATACAATGTCATTTATTCAAGTATCTCCTTATTCCATTTGGTCTCATTAAAATTCCCACCGTATTCAGGGATTTTTTAATATGGTTTTCCACCACTATCTAGATTCTATTTTCATGATCTATGTGAATGAAATCATTTTGTATTTTTAAAATCATATCAACCATGTTAGGAATGTGGAGATAATTTTTAATAAATTGAGATAGATTATTATTTATACAAAACATTCTACATGAAACTAATTAATTGGAAAAGTAACGTTTTGTGTCATATTATCATAGAATTTAGAGTATTAGTTTACCCAAGGAGGGTGTGATCTATAGTTTCTGAGTATCTATCCAAGAACAAGTCTGATATAAAAATATTCATAGAGATGGATTCTAATTAAATAAATTTCTTGAAGGACAACCCATTCCATGTTCCACCTCTTATTAGTCTTATAATGAAGGGTGTGATCATTTTTTGTAGTAAGAATCTTGTAAAGAATACTTCCATGAGTTTAATTAGTTGCATACTTATGTACAGACTCTGATTTGTACAGAGCGAGGTAGACGTTATATTTTTTTATATGCGATGAATTAAGAATTAACATGGGTTTAGTACTGATGAAGGAGAATATGGTCATCTCATATAGATCATTCTATTTAGGAATTAAATACAATAATTACCCGATGCATAACTAGGATTCAGCAGAATCACTCCATTCCTCAGGCTATTGGATAAAAAATATAATCGGTGAACTCTTTGTGTTGTATACATACCATAAGATCTTCAAATATATTTGTACATAGCATGAATTAAAGATACTACAATGAATATGGGTTGAATATCATTAATAATTTAATGTTGAACATTTCATATACACTTGGAATGTGAAATAAAGAAGATGATGCATTGAAATAGAAAACATTGACACAAGCTATAGTTGAATAGAGTGATGAATGAAAATTGATGGTTCTCTTTTCAAGGATACATCATAATTTCAAGAGAATCACGAGTGGCCTTTTTTGCTAGACATATTTTTTAACTCTTCGCTACTATATGTGGTGAAATAATTGAAATTTTCAAATAATGAGGTGTTATTAATAAAATAAAGTACTTCATGTATGGACCAAAAACTAGAATAGTATTTTAAAACAGATGAAATCCTACATATACAGAGAATCATGTTGGATATAAATGATATAAGAGAACAACTGGTCATCGGGTATCACAGTTCTTAGTTGGTAGTTCGTCTAATAATATTCATTATGTATCATGATATGTCTCACCAATATCGGTTTCATGGGATGAAAATATAGATAGAAGGTTCAATTACAAGGCACTCCACCTGTTAGTAGTTAAAGGCGGAGCAACATTGAACTTATGGATTGTTATAGTCATTAACAGTTCTAAAATGGAAATGGGAATGAGGTGGTGATTGATTTTTTAGTCATCTTACCAACACCTCCCTGATGAAATAGCCATGTTTGGGTAGTTAGGGATCATAAAATAACAGTATCCCACTTATGTCAAATTTTGGATACTTTCATTGTTGATAAACATTGATAAATGTATATTACTGAAATCATATGTATTAAAGGGTTCCCCTATAATATCATTTTAGTTAGGAATGATTGTTTTGCATTAAGGTTATATCAGGGTTTACATATAGATATGGTTATATAGTTGATATTCAGCACAAAAATCTATCCTCAGACCAATAACTAGTCAAAATAGAATATTCATGTATTAGAAGGAATGATTTGAACTTGCATACATGATTTTGAAAGTTCATGTGAGAATAATATGTCTCCCATTTATTTTTTCCTCCATATTAGGATTAAAAAAACTCATTTAGTTATGTACAAGACCTTTTATGGTAGACCATTCTATACACCTTGAAACTAGTCTGAGGTAAAATAGGTAGTGTAACTAGGTCACCATATCTTGATCTAAGCATTAGAGAAGGTGATGTTAATCTGAAAAAATATTTATACTACCATTAATGCAATTAAATATTATAATGATAACCAAAGATGACCTCTGGAGATCAAGGGTCGTAGAATTTGTTTTCAAATAGGTATGACATGGGCTTGGTTATACACAGATACAATGGAAATGGAAGTTGTCACAACATTTTTCTGGCCATTTGAGATTATGGATAGAGTGGTGAAGATAGCCTATATGTTCCTACAACAAACTATGTGTCGTTAAATGCATGAAATTTTCTGCATTTCATATAGTATACAATATTATTCAACCCTTCACATACATTTGATCCTGATGAGGTTTTCTTATATGTTAATTCATTATTTTTTAATTATTCTATACACAACATTGAATAGAGAAGGAAGGAACACCAATGATGGAATAAAAATTTATTATGGTTGTAATAGTAGCATGGCTTTGTATAGGATGTTAACTTAGAGAGGGAGGATGAAAAACATTATTATTACCCAATTGTTATCATAGAAATTGTTTCAATGCACATTAATGTGAAATAATAGATGATTTCATTTAAGGGGATACATTATATTAACCCAATTTTTCAACAATTTATGGATATTTTATATTTTTTTCTAATTACATGTTATTTGACCTTTCATGGTCACCTAATATGGACTTTTATTTTAAGGTGGTGACCATGGTTTTTTATGATCTCATATATTAGGATGGAAGAAGAAACCACTAGGTCACTTGTGTATTAGAAATGGTGTCTCCTAGACCATATGGGTTCTCCTAACCATTTCGGAATTTCAAAGGGGGATGCAATGTAAATTGTATTCTCTAGCTAATAACCTTGGGCCACACTCCAATGATTTTGTTCTTGGAATCTGTTTAGTTTCATGGATCATGGATAAAACTTGTTTTCTCATACCGTGCACCCTAACCATGTGGGTCCCTCTTGAGGCAGTGCGGTGTTCATGGTTGGCATATAGATTGGGCAACTGGGAGGTAAAACTAAGAGAAACAATAATTTTTGGTTGAATTTATATTTTATCTGTTCAAAGTATATTACACCTTCCCCGCATTTATTTTATACTTTGATGGAAAATATTCCACCCTTCCTTCACGTCGGGTCTCTCAAACCCCCTTCAAGATAGGTTCTTTGACATCTCCATCTTCCACATTCCAAACGATCCAATTCTGGTGTCAATGAATTCTTCCAGGTCATCTCCCCAATCCATAGGCTCAGTTTATCATTTTTCTTCCTCTCAATTATCTTTTGTTGAGGTAGGATAAATCCCATGTTTTAATGGCATTGACCATTTATTCACATTTCATTACATCCAACCATAAAAAGATATGATACAGAATTAGGGGAGTGTTTTAGGCTCAAGGTAGGTATTCTATTACTCATCACTCTATGAATAAATATTTTATAATCTATATTCATTAATGGTGTGTGGGTTTCACCATGAGTTTCCAATTCAATATTTATGAACAATTTATAGTCAGTATAGTCGTATTATATTTTCATTTTTATAAGTGTTCAAGATATTTTTGGAGTTTTTAACCTCAACTTTGACCACCACATGTTGTTATTTTTATTATTTTTATGCATTATTAACCCATTTTGGGTTATTTAGTGTCACAGTTTATGCGCATATGTATTTTTCTTAATATGGATTGATTTTTTATAAAATTAATATACCATTAAAGTATTATATGGAATGTATATAGTAATATAAAACTCGGCCTACTAAATTATAATGGAATAAATTGTGGCATTCCTCTGTTTACCTCGATAATCCAAATGAATGGAATTTCAATAAACATATGAAATGATTATAAATGAAATGGGAAGTGGTAGCATGTCCAATTTATCCATGTAACATAGTAGTAAAGGCAATGCATTTAACCTAATGAGTTACTTCATGGAAAGGGTATATGTATAGATATCTCTATTACCTCATTCTTCTAATAAATTGAACTATTTTCATGTCCTATTTATCCTTTTCACCTAGTTGAAATGTAATGTAATTAACCTTATAATTTATCAAATGGGGTATTTATTACTCATTCTGAATTAATGAATGATTCAATTTTTATGTTATTATAGAATATGGGCATCTATATTGTTATATGATAGGTCAGACTAGAACCATCCATTGATTTCCAATGTAATTCCTTGAGAACCCAAACTATGCTATTATGATAGAAAGACATGGGTTCCAAGGGAGATACACACCTTGGAACATTTACCTTGTCTACTAGTGGATTACGAGTATGATGTTTCAGGATCCCTTATATATCATTATGGAAATTAGGATTATTTTTATATACTCCATGGATCATACATGATGTCTTCAGACACATGGAACCATTGATTCACTCTATTGGGTCCATTCATAAATAGCTCAAGCATGTCTGTGATCAAATCCTTAGAAATTGTTATAATCATTTATAGTGGAATTCTTGGGATTTTCCCCTAGGAATACACTAAAACCTTATATAGGTATACTAGATACTATTACTAAGTTGTATCAACCACTATAATGAAGGATGCATATGTTATTACTTTGGACCAACATTTATTATTATCATCATAATAGGATACCGTGGTTACACATTTGATCCTCTTGTTGTATCATATTTATATATAGTATAGTTGAAACATATTAGAAACTAGAATAAAAATTAATAAATTATTACATGTTAACACACCAGCGTATGATGAAGTGGTAATGAGTTATTTATATGTACTACATTTAATTTTCACATAGAAGAACAATATTTTACTTTGTATTTACAGACTAAATTTTATATGAATCATTGTAGATGGCCTACTGATATTTTTATGACAACATATATGGGGAACCTTTTGTAACTATGATTCATATATGTTTGTATGTGTTCATAAATGGAAGAATCCTTATTTGGATACCTGACAAACTTTTTTCGTTTTGGAAGGTAACTTTGTATTATTTGACTCAACCAGTACTCAGGGTTTGTGATAGTTTTTATCTCCATATCATTATTTTTTATTGAAAATATTTCTTAAATAATTGCATACTAGTTTTCTAAAATTTCAGATACATTTCATGACATTATCAATTTTTATATCGTTCATTTTCCATTTAATGAGTTAAGTATGAGAATTTTTTATTTAGTTGTTTATGTTTTCTTCTACTGAGTCATTCATTAAATTTGTTCTTCTACTATTTTATCTCCATACTATACCACATGGATATATAATGAAAAGTGGGAATATTCTGCTCATAGACACACCCTAGGCATGCACCGCTAGTCAGCATCATCTGGTGTCATGGTGGCACTTTTGAGTCCATGTGGCCGATCAGATTTGGGAACTATTGATTACCACCCAATTCGATAAAACACAATAATATGTAAAAGATCTGTAAATATGGATTTCATAAATGAATTATTTCTATAAATGAACATTTTTTTATAGAATTGAAAAAACAAGGATGTTTAAGAGAACATTATATCATCTAAAATAAAATACCATATCATTATAACTTAGAACTGAATTTCTTGATATTTCTTAAATAAATAATGGAACGAATGAAAATAAAACATATTAACCCCATTAATAAAAATGAATAATAAATATATTTTTTCATGAAATTAAGATCATATTGTTTCCCTAAAATGATCCTTTTTTATAATTAATCTTAAATGGAAGGAGATTGGAACATAAATCCATTTCCACTTAGGTAACTATTCAATCCTAAGCCCCATGAATTAATGACATAAAATGATACATTAAATTTCATCAAAATAAAGACATCCAATATATGACACAACGTAGGGGTTAATATATATTTAAAAAAATAATGAAATTGCATAACAACAAAAAATTAATCAATTAAAGGCAATTATGATGATAAGCCTTATAATTCCTATATTATTGATATGATAATTAATAAATTAATAGAGTATATAAATAGTATATAAATAAATATATAAATACTATAAATAAATCATATGGTATTCAAAATTAATTGTGCTCGAAATATTTGAATATCTATGGTAATGGAGTAGAAATATATCTAACTGAGAATAAATTGAGATTTGGAAAGTTCACACCATTTCGAAAAATTTTGGAAAAATAAAATTAGATTAAAATAATATAATTAAATGATAAAATAACATGATATATGATATATTAATGATATTAATATTTTTATTTAATTTTCTGGCAAGCTCCGCTTCTAGGGTGGATCAAAGTGAATATCGACGGTGCCTCTTGAGGATACTTGGGACCAATAGGTTGTGGTCTCATTTTTTGAGACTATCTTGGAAGGTGACAAGGAAGCTCTTTCGGTGGATGTGGTATGGACTAGACTCTGGAAGTGGAAATGTTGGGAGTGATTCATGTGGTGGTCATTTCCAAAAAAAATGGTTGGATCAATATATTGATTGAAAGTGACTAAAACAATGTGGTTCAAGCTATCAAGAAGGGGGTGGTGCACCTTGCCTGGCATCTTACTTCTCGATGGATGAAATGCCTTGCTTCTCTCATGGATCTCAACTACATTGCCACTTATGATTTCCGTGAAGCGAACATGATTTCTGAATGTCTTGCCGACAAGGGGGAAAATCAGGATATTACATGGCTGGACGATTTTCCTACTGATTTTCTCCCTTTTTATGATAAGGATTGAAATAAGATTCATTCTTTCAGACTTTTGTAGCTCCCTTTCATTTTTATGCAGTAAATTGATCCTTGGTTTTGGATTGAGGTACCACCATTTAAGAAATAATTTTATTTATTTATAAATTATTTTAGGATAATAACATTACACATAAAAAAATTATTTTACTTCTTATTAATAAAATTTCTGAATACCTTATTAGTTTAGTCCACATCAGCTATTTTGAAGACATTCTGTTCATTGTTTCAATAACTATTAAGTGTGTTAAAAATTGTAATAGTGGAAATTATTTAAAAATATACTAAATATAAATCATGAAATAATTATTATATTTATTTTCCAATTATAATTATAAAACCAATCATGAATTATGGTTTTTATAGATGAAATATGATACAATCTTGGAAGAAGAGGGTTTACATACCTATGAGTAACATTTACATTATTCCACAATCATTATGGATATGAATTATGTATTATGTTAACCCAAAATAATTATCATAATATCATATATTCTACATTATTTCGTTAAATATAATTATATACATCACAAATATGGTGTGGTGGTGAAAATATAGCCACATCACTTCATAAAGGTGTTTTCCCACACATTTTAAAATGATGCTGTCACATTCTAGTGAGTGAAAAGGTGAGAAATGAAGTGATATATTGTATTTTAATAATATTAAATATTTCCTGAATATTAATATTATTTATTGTATGTCACTTTTATTCATCTACAATACCCATGTTACATTCCGCGGAATACATTAATGAAAAATAATTCACACCACTACACAAGGTTGTAGTCCACAATACTAACGAACAATTTTATCATATACCAAATGGAAAGGAATGTGAAAAGTTATATGTCATATCCTAGATTTAGATGTATATATATGTATCATATATCTTATATATACTATATATCTATTATGTAAATAAGCGATCATAAATGATGATGAAAACAATTGGCATCTTTTCACAGGGCTACAGTCTGTTGTACACATTAATGATGATTTCATATCCCATTTTATTTAAGAGGAGACAAGATTAGGTTATTACACCACAATATTAACATATAATAATGTATGAGATATTTTTTATAGCATGATCACAGTTGAAAAATGTTTTTTCTAGGTTGAATAAGAATGAAATAAAAAAATTATGATTAGAATTTTTCCTATTCTCAGTCAACCTCTTTATGATTATACATAAATTATACTTAGAATAGATTTATGTAAAAACCTAGGAATTAAGATGAGTGAATGAATTATTGGATGTGATTCTAGTAGTATTTTTATATCCAAAAGGGAATGAATGTGTTATGAATAGTGGAAAGGAATGTGTTTTAATATTTGAGGTGTGTCAGACACTTGTACTTTTTGAAAATAATAAAGTCTACACGAGATTTTAAAAATGAAAAAAAGAAAAAGTGAAATTTATTTTATTATTAAACATTATAATGATGAATATGGAAATAAAACTTGTTTTTAATTTTTTGGGTCATTTTGATATTTTACTTTTTATATTAACACCCTGGTATACTCATTTTTACCTTAACCATTATAATCAATTTTTAATGTTTTCACTATTCATTATGGTAAATAATTTTGTTGAAAATGCATGAAAATATAAAATATTATGATTCAAAATAATTAATTCATATTAAAAAAATAAATTCATATAATTGGAAATCATTACATTAAAATAAAACCCATATATGCCATGAAAAATATTGTTTTCATTTATTGAATTGTTCAAGAAAATGAATAGTTTATATTAATCACATGGATATTAACGATCATTTTATGAAAATAAAATAATATTTATTGATATTTAATATAAAAATTTCATTTAATGAATTTCTAATTATGGTTAATTTTAATTAGATTAAAATGACTAACATTATTCACATTGAAAATGTTTTCATAAAAATACCATTTTCAATCCCAAAGCCATACTTATACTAAAATGAAATATAAAGTGGATTTAAAAATAATGTATTTTATTAAATATGTAAAAATAATACTTATAAAACGTTAAATAACATTCCAAACTTAGTATTACATTTAAATTATACAATTTAATGAAAATAATAGATATTATTTTATGAAAATCGTTATTTCTCACTATTCAATGAAAAAAATTATTTTATGAAAAATTTCAAAATATAACCCAATTCTAATTTTCATTATAGTATTTCAAGAAATAATTTCATTTTTAACATAATTATTCTAAATTTACAAATAAATAATTGTAATATTTTTGTAATTAAATCAAGTAAAATATATCCTAGATGAAAATATATTTTTGAATTATAAATATACTTTACTAAAAATTGATAGTTTATTTATTAAAAATATTTATTTAATTTTAATTGTGTAAGAAATTTAAATGAATTTATATATTTAAAAAAAAATATACTATGAATAGCATGAAATTTAATGGATTAGTTCAAACAATTATATATTTTATATTCACTTTTAGCACAATGTTTCAAGATGAATACATGATCAAATGAAGCTCTCTTTTCTCAAATATATTAGTGTTATTATAACCTAGAAAATGATTAATGAAATATATGAATGAATACATTGATTAATTTAATAATGTGAATTTTATGGACGATATAAAACATGGTACTATAAAATTACATAAATAAATATTTTGAGAAACAAATTCTGATTTAAATGAATGATGAAATAACATGATATATAAAAGAGGTGAATATATGATTATATAATTTAATTTCTATATAAATTTTATATTAATTAAAATTATATATTATATATATATATATATCATTTTTTATTTAAATATATTTTATTGTATATATATATTATTATTTAGTAAGTGATAATCATGGAGAAAATATTCATGATATAATACTTATATGTATTTGGGAAAGATAAGATGAAAAAATATTATTGAGATTAGGATACTAAAAAATATTTAATTACATTATGTGTATAATAAAATATATAAGTTTTTATATTTGAACGAATTACCATTAACATACTATAAACTCATGAATAAATCATGGACAATCAACTCAACTATACAGAAAATTTTGAATATGAAATATAGTTTTATTTTCATTATAGAATGGGAAATTATTTTTAATGACAAGGAAATTTTGTTTTTTTGAAATGAATTTTCATAGTGAAATTTTTCGAAAAACTATGATAGCAAATCATGATGTTTTTATGTGATGGATAATGATAAATTTAATGATTATTTATTGATATGATCTATTAAATTTAAGAACATTTCATTTAAATAATGATAGTTAATAATGGAGGATAAACCATAAAAAACGTCAAACAATTGGAAATGATTCAATTTTTATGTAGTATCATTAAAATAGAGAGAGATAGTTTATGGAATCAGATAATTAATGTCCTTCCATTATGTGGAAATTCGTAGGTTCATCTAATAACATCAAATTAATTTTTTAATAAAATCAAGGTATATCAAAAAGTAGATCACCCAATGGGGTTGGCATATATAAAGGATATAAATAATGTAAAAATCATATGTATTTTTTTGTTCCTATTTATTCATATATTTAAAATTATATTTATGGATTTTCACAAATACATTGATCTATATCTCATAATATAGACATTTTCTTATATAGAATAACATAAAAATTTTACTGAATGCAAGACATGTTAAAATTATGTAAAAATTGATTCAACCTTATTCACCACTAAATGTACACGATAAATTAGTGAAAAACACAATAATCCATGTATATAATTAAATTAAACATATAAATCTACTAAAAACAATGTTTATAATGGAACATGATCATTCAAGAAATACAAAAAACATTTATTTTAAATAACATTCATTTTACTTTGTTAATTAAATAAATCAATTTTTGTTGAAAAATTAATTAACACATTAATAAATATAATAATTGTATTAAATTATCCAAATTTATAGTTCATTGTGGTTTTTTAAATAATCCAATAAATTTATATTAAAATAATTTAAAATATTAATAAATAATTTTAAAAAATTAAATATAGATGAATATACAGTGGAGGACACATTTTGTTTACATCCCCTATAACAATTCATCTCATTTTTATAATCATAATAAATGAAATAATTATCTTGTAATTTACCACAAAAAATATTATATTTAGAATAACAAATTATTTAATTGTACACATAATATAATGTTATATGTGTTCAAAATCACAAAAACATCTCATCATGTACATTAGCATGGAATATCAAAATCTCTATAGTGTGTACCACAAGATCTTTGTAGAGAATGTGTTGAAATATAGATGGTCACACATCATGAATTAGTATAAAACATATTGGTTGTGCCCAAATTTACCCTACTGGTATGTGGTCATTGTAGTATAGGTAGGGGTCGAATATACAGGGACCGAAGAAGGAACCTAAAGACACTCTGATTTTGGAAGGATTTGGCTATGAATTGGCCAACTATTCAGATTGAATTTATTTGAATAAATAATGATTTAATTTAAATAACAAAATAAAAAACACATTCAATTTCCTAGTCTGAATCAATTAATTCATATGAGTTGATCCTAAGTTGTTACTTGGGTTTGATTCGATGTATTTTTTTTATATAACGTTGGTTTCATTAATTTAAGACGCATCCACAAATTGATATAATTATTCAACATCATTCAACAAATTAAGCACTAAAAAATTCCATGGATAATCCCCAATTCCCTTAGAGGATAAATTTAATGATCACTACTATGAATTGGATCATACAATCACTCAAAATGTGTCATTGTTAATGATTGGAAAGACGACGAAGAAAAGAAATCATAAAATGGAAATCATAAAGTAATGAAATGATTATAAAATTTAAGATCATAAAATAACATCCAATATTCCCCATGCAACTCCCTAGGACCACCCCAAAATGGGTTTTCCCTCCATTAATTCGATGATCTCAAAGGAAGGAGAAAGTAGACTCATAGGGGAGGAATTGAAGAAGGAAAATCAAAAACAACAAAATTGATCACTCCACCGTTGTGTGATAAATTTCAGAAGATTTAGTGTGAATAAATTAAAACCTTGAAGAAACGGTATCAATGTGATAAGAAGAAGATCATAAAAAGAGAATAAGAACTATAATTAAGAACTAATGTGATTCAAATGAATTACATTAGAATGAAGAATTATTACAATAGCAATTTTTTATCGTAAAAATAAAACGAAACAAAGCACAAAAATATCCTTGAATCCTCTATCACTACTTCTTTTAATAGTAAAAAATTAATCCGTGTGTCAATCCATCACTCCCCAGGTCACTTTAATTACTTCAGGTTGGCCATGGTGGGTAGACATTTAATGCATATGAGACTTTTCAAATGTTCCCTCGATGTGGGAGCCAACATGCATCCACCAAACAGACTCACCGATATCTCCTTCTAGAAGGCCAAATTGGAGTGGGCCATAGAAGACATAAATGAAGCCCCTGATTTCACCTAAATGCCTGAAAATTTCACATGAAAATACATTGTGGTTTGGGAGATATTATTTAAATGGTGGGCTGTTTTACTGGGCTGCAGAATCTGGCCCAAAATTGCATATTCAACATGGGATGCCTTAATCACCACCATTTAGGACGAATTAGTGCTTGATAGAAAATAATTAATTGTTCATATATATGTCTTCTAGCCTTCCATGAAATTTGGGTTTCATTGGGCTTGTATTGTGGGCCTCACATTCTCATCAGTGGGATAATATCCAATCTACCTTCCCCAGAATTGTGTCATTTCATAGCCGAATATCCCCATCATCCTTTATGAATAATCTATTGAACGCTAAATGAAAAATGTTCATATTTAAGTACTTATATATTTCCAAAATATCAAATTAAAATGTGGATAATTACATTTCATAAAATCAAATGAAACATTGGTCCTAAATTGGTGCAAATTATGCATGAACTACACAAATGATGAGAGTGAATGTTCAAAATTAAAAATCACAAATGCAGGATCATAAGATCAAAAATTAAGATTTAATACCATTAAAATTTAATCAAAATATGTGTTTTTATTGGCTAATCACACACCACAACATGAGTTTTGCTAGTCCTGAGCAAAATATATCTCAAAAAATGAAATTCAAATGACCTTTTCCAAAAACATTTTAATACACATTGCTCACCCAAAGACCTCATACCAAAAAATTATGAAACCCATCAAAATCATTTAAATCAAGCAATGTCCAAGAGAATAACCCAATCCCAAGCCCACTCCATTGTTCAAATTCATCACAATATATCATCCAATTTCTATTAAGCATGGCGAAATGTTATGCATCATAATAGACATGGGGGTTCATTTCCATTCAATGGGATAGAAGATGGAAGTGATAGGATGAATGATATTATAATATTAAGATTAGTGTTGAAATGTTTTTTGATTTTTTTTCAAATTTTGTTGTTTTTGTTTTGGTTTTTGTAATTTTTTTCCAATTTTCCATGGTAATTGAAATTTCACTTAATCGAGTCAACCCATGTAGCAAGACATTGCCGATGACTCCCAGGTTCAAAGAACATAGGGCACCAAGTTAATCTCACATACTCGGTCATCATATCAAGTTAAATCAATCAAGAACAAATTTAAATTACAACAAATAGAGATAAAACGCCCAACTCCAGGCCAGACAACTATGGAGTCACGATCCCCATGTGCCGAAAGCCACACATTATGTTAATACATTTCTCTACCTGCAAATGATTTTTCAAATTTTTTAATTTTTTTTAATACTCAGGTTAAAATTAAAATGATCACAAAACATATTCCATTTAATATGGACCCCAATAACTCAAACTAAGACCCCACAACCTAGAGGACATGCATTGTGTTATTTAAATGGATTAAAATATAAAGGTCAAAAATCACATCGGACTACCAAAAATTCCAGAATCTATGCAGATGAACATACAAATGCATTAAAATCAGAATCAAGGCATGAAACATTATTTGATATCCAATTTTAGAGATTTCAATGTGTGTTATCATTCTCAAGGTTAATGAAATTATAACTTCCACACATGTTTTTAGTACATGAGATGAAATTTTTTTTTCACCTCCCTGCAAAATAGAATAACATTGTCCCCAATGTTTAACAAAAAGAAAAGTTAGAAGTGGGTATGAGAGGATTTCAAAGATGAAATTGTAAATGATAAACATGGATAAAATTCACTGGGTTTTTAAGTGGAAGTTCATGATGCACCAGATTATTGTTTTGATCTATTGGGGGATGTAAGAACCTTTTTGATTGAACATGTATCTCCCAAAATAGTTTATGTATTGTACAAAGAAGAAAAAACCTGAAAAAAACAACACAACAATTTATTTATGTCCAATTATCAACATTTTTATGGTTTTCCCTGTTTTGTATTTTTATTTTTTTTTAATTTTTAAAAATAAAACTTATGATACATTGTCTTCTTTATATTTTTTGTGTAAGGTATTACTAAGGTATCAAACCACATGAAATGGATGAATACGGTGCTCCACATTCATACCCATACTTACTCATTAAAGTAGAACAATTCAACAATATATATTTTTTTAAATCAAACTAATGATACATTGTCTTCTTTAAATTTTCTAGGTAAGGTATCACTCAGGGATCACACCACGTGACACAGATGAATAAATTTCTCCCCATTCATACCCATACATACTCATAAATAAAGAACATGTCAATATGATATTTTTAAAACAAACAAAATTATGAAGAAGTAAAAAAAAGATTATTCACAATGATTGGAAACATGAAAACCACGGGTTTCCTCCTGTGTAACACTTTTGTTTAACATCGTTTTCTTTACATGAACCCCAAAACGTATCCAATTCCAACAATGAAAAATTTAATGAACTCATATATATTCACTTCAACTAGATTGATAATATTTCTCCCTTGTGATTAGTAATAATGTTTTGAATTTGATTCATGAACAATCCTATTTTTAAAATAGAATGGGAAAATGCAAGGAGTATTAGAAACTGATGATCTTTTTTTCTTCTATATTCTTTCCTAATAAATAGAATATCATCCCCCCTTTTTGGGTTTCATGAGATGAATAAATGAAAACCCCAAGATCATGTCTTTCACAAATGATGGGATAATCGAGTGGGGAAGAAAAGAAAATGATTTTGAGTTCAGGTTGATTGAAATTTTATAAAGAAAATTGTAAACTTGAATTAAAATCAGTTTCTTCTACAAAAAATTTAGAATGAATTGGTTCCTTTTAAAAATATGATTTATCCCCAAAACTGTACATTTGTATTCTAGTAGTAGGTATGGGCTAAATTTTTGGGATTTCTTTCAATTATTCAGTGATCGGTGGTCCTAAAAATTCACTAATGGAGCTATGTTCAGGAAACTCAATCCATGATGTCAAGTTATTATCTTTTGAATTCAAAAAAAGTTTCCTACTGATTTAACCACTATTGAGCTTGACTTTCTACATTACTTGACCAATTCAATTAATTATCTAACTCTGATTTCCCAGACTCTAAAGTGGGTTCTTTACATGTTTTATGGTTTTGTAGTTCTAACCTCAAAGTTGAAACCTTAGAATTTATTATCTCTATTTGATTAAACTATTTTTTTCAAGAAATTATTGAGGAACATATAGGTTGGGAGGTTGAACATTTTGGACTTCACTATGATTGGACTCTTCATTCATCATTGAGAGGGAAGGAAATTGATAATTTAAGCAATCATTATCCCATTGATTTTATGTCTCATCGGGTGTGGGGTATTCATTCAAGGGATGATCAATGTAATTACCTATGTTTTTTGATTCCCAAAAATGATTTTCAATTTGATTCCATCTTGTTTATATGTTGGGGTGTTTCTGATTATAATAAATTGGATTAGAGATAGATTTGGATTTCAGATTTTTAGGACACTAAAAAATAGATAGGGGAAAATAAATTGAGTTTCTAAGGTGACTTACTTGTGTCCATGAAAAAGGCACCAAAATATGGTTGTGGCAAAATTTACCATACAAGCATGCAGTCGTTTTATTACAGGTAGGGGTTGAATATAGAGGGACCGAAGAAGGAACCTAAAGTGACTCTAATTTTGGAAGGATTTGGCTATGAAGTGGCCAACTAATCAGATTGAATTTATTTGAATAACTAGTGATTTATATAAATAAAAAAAATCAAAAACCATACAATTACATAGTCTAAAACAATTAATGTATATGAGTTGATCCTAATATGTTACTTGGGATAGATTGGATATATTTATTTTCTTATAATGTTTGTTTCACTAATTCATGATTCATCCACAAATTGATATAATTCCTCAACATCATTCACCAATTTAATTCTTACATAATTCCAAGGCTAATCACTGATGCACTAAGAGGATCAATTTAATGATCACTCAAAGGAATTGGATCGTTCTAGCACTTGAAATGTGTCATTGTTAAAGTTGGATAATATGAAGAAGAAAATAAATCATCAAATGGAAATCTTAAATTAATGAAATGATTACAGAATTTCAGATCATAAAATAACATCTAATCTTCCCCATGAAACTCCCTAGGACCAACCCATAATGGTTTATCCCTCAGTTAATTCTATGATCTCAATGGAAACGGAATGTAGACTCACAGGGGTGGAAGTGAATAAGCAAAAAAAACAACAACAAAAATGATCACACCACCTTTCTGTGATAAAATTCACAAGATTTGGTATGAATATATTTACACCTTGAAGAAATGGTATCAATGTGGTAAGAAGATGAACATATATATTGAAGATGATGAACTTTAATTATGAACTAATGTGAATCATACGACATAAATGAGAATGATGAACGATTACAACACCAATTGGAAATCATAACAATACAATAAAAAAAGCACCCAAATTTTAATGAATCCTCTATCAATACTTCCTTAAATAATAAAAATGAATCCTTGGGTTATTCCACCACTCCCCAAGTCTCTTCAATTAATTTTGGTTGTCAAAGCTAGGGGTACATTTAATACATATGAGACATTTCAATTCTTGACTCAAAGTGGGAACCAACATGCATCCACAGAAGAGACTCACTTACATCAGCTTCTAGAAGGCATAATTGTAGTGGTTTATAGAAGAAGTAAATTAATACCCAGATGTCCCATAAAATCATGCAATCTTTCAGCCCAAAATAATATCTGGTTTGGGAGATATGATTTAAATGGTGGGATGTTATTCTGGGCCTCATAATCTGGCATAGAATTGCATTTCAACACGGGCCACCTTAATAACCATGACATAGGAAGAATGAGCACTGGATCTAGAAGAATTATTTTTCCACTATATTTCTTCTATCCTTCCTTGAAATTTGGGATTCCTCTTCCCTGTATTTGGGGCCCCAAATTCTCATCCGTCAGATGATATAAAATTTTCCTTCTCCCGAATTGTTTCCTATATTCACCAAATATCCACATCATCCTTTATGAATAATAAATTGATTCATGAAAAAAAATGTTCCAAATTAAGTGTATATACATTTCCCAAAATAGAAAATTAAAATATGGATATTTAAATTATTTAAAATCATATTAAACATTGAGACTTAATTGGTGCACATTAGGCATGAAGTGCACAAATGATTAGAATGGATGTTCAAAATTAAATTCCACTAATGCAGGCCCATAAATCAAAAATAACCATTTAATACCATTAAATTTAATCAACATATGTGTTTTTATTGGCTAATCATACCCCCAACATGAGTTTTTCTATCACTGAGAAAAATATCTCTCACAAAAATGAAATTCGAATGACCTTTTCCAAAAAAATTAATAAACATTATTCACCCAAAGATGACATACTAAAACATTATGAAACCCATCATAATAATTTAAAAGAAGCTAATTCTAGAGGAATAACCCAAGCCCTATCCCACTCCTTTGTTCAAATTCATCACAATATTTAATCCAATTTTAATTAAGCGTGATGAAGTGTTATGAATCACAATAGACATGGGGGTTCATTTTCATTCAAAGGGAGAAATGATGGAAGCTATAGAATGAATTAGATTTTAATATAAAGATGACTAATCAAAATATTTGTTTTTTTTTTAAATCGTTTTTTCAATTTTTCCATGGTAATTGAAATTGAACTCAATCGAGTCAACCCATGTAGCAAGGCTTTGTTGATGACTCCTAGGATCAATTATTTTAGGGCACCATCTGAACCTCACAAACTCGGGCATCATCTTGAGTTAACTCAATCAAAAAATAATTCAAATTACCAAAAATAGAGATAAAATTTCCAACTCCGGGCCAGACAACTACGGAGTCACGATCTCCATGTGCCGAAAGCCACACATTATGTTAATCCCTTGCTCTACGCGAAATTGATTTTTTTTAATTTTTATTTTTTGATTTTTTTTGGAATACTCATGTTAAAATTAAAATTATCACCAAACCTATGCCATTTATTATGGTCCACAAGAAATCAAACTAATACCCCAAAATCTTGAGTATGTGCATTGTGTTTTTTAATGGATGAAAATATAATGGTGATAAATCACATCGGACAACCGAACTCTCCAAAATCGATGCACATGAACCTAAACATGCATTAAAATCAGAATCAAGGCATGAAATATTATTTGATATCCAATTTCAGATATTTAAATGTGTGTTATCATGTTCAAGTATAATGAAATTTGGTTATGCCCAAATTTACCCTATATGTATGCAGTTGTTGTAGTACAGGTAGGGGTCGAATCCACAGGGGCTGAAGAAGGAACCTAAAGACACTATGATTTTGGAAGGATTTGGGTATGAAGTGGCAAACTATTCAGATTGAGTTGATATGAATATCTAGTGATTTAATTTAAACAACAAAATAAAAAACATATAATTACATAGTCTAAATCAATTAATGCAGTGTAGTTGATCATAAATTGTTAAATGAGTTAGATTGGATGTATTTATTTTCGTGTAAGATTTATTTCACTAATTCAAGACGCATCCGAAAATTGGAACAATTCATCAACATCATTCACCAATTTAATCCCTAAAAAATTCCAAGGCTAATAATAAATTCACATAGAGGATCAATTTAATCATCACTCCATGGAATTAGATCGTTCTAGCACTAGAAATGTGTCATTGAAAACGTTGGCGAAGAAGAAGAAGAAAATAAATCATCAAAAAGAAATCTTAATGTAATGAAATTATTTTAGAATTTAAGATCATAAAATAACATCCAATATTCTGCAATAAAATCCCTAGGACCATACCATAAGAGTTTAGCCCTCCATAAATTCAATTATCTCAAAGGAAGTGGAATGTAAACTCATAGGTGTGGAATTGAAGAAGAAAAAAACAACAACAACAAAAATGATAACTCCATCATTGTGTGATAAATTTCACATGATTTGGTGTGAATAAATTCACAAATTGAATAAATTGTATCAATGTGATATGAATAATAACATAAAAAGTGAATAAGAATAACAATAATTAAGAACTAATGTGATTAATACGACTTACATGAGAATGAAGAAAGATTACAACACCAATTTGACATCATAACAATACAATGAAACAAAGTAGAAAAATATCCTTGAATACTCTACCAGTACTGCCTTAAATAGGAAAAAATTAACCCATGTGTTGATCCACCACTCCACAAGTCACATTAATTTATTTTTGTGGGCCTAGGTGGGTGGACATTTAATGCATACGAGTTTTCAACTCTTTACTCGAAGTGGGAGCCAACATGAATACACCCAAAATAATTGTAGAAATCATCTTCTAGAAAGCCGAATTGGAGTGTGACATAGAATAATTAAATTAATCACTAGATAAACCCTAAACCACTGAAAAATATAATCCCAAAATACTTTGTGGTTTGGGAGATATGATTTAATTGGTGGGCAGTTGTTCTGGACCGCCGAATCTGGCCCAGAATTTAATCTTCAAATTGGTTCGCCTTAATCACCACCATGTAGGACTAATTAGACTAGATCCAGAAGAATGATTTGTTCCTATATATTTCTTCTATCCTTCCATGAAATTTGGGCCTCATTGGGCTTGTATTGGATGCCCCACATTCTCATCAGTTGGATGATATCTAATCCTCCTTCTCTAGAATTGGCACCTTTAATAGCCAAATATCCCCATCAACCTTTATGAATACTCCATTGAACACAAAATAAAAAATGTTCATATTTAATTTTAAATCCATTACCTAAAATATCAAATTATAATATGTATAATTACATTCATTAAAATCATATGAATCATTGGTGTCACGACCCGTCCTCGGGGCCCGTGCCGTGACTACCCCAAGCCCGCCTTCCATAGGCTAGGGGCTGGTGACTAGCACCAAAGGCAAAAAATCCCGATAACTGGGAAGGTATTGCCTTTATAAAAGAAAACAAGCACCACATAGTACAAGCGGAAGCAAAACTCTAAGTACAATAGAAAATATGAAAAGTAAATTGGCCAGAATACAAACCCAAAAGAAAGTACGACTACAACCGAACAAAGTACAACAGCAAAAAGACAAACGGCTGGAAGAAGGAAACAGCTCCTGGGTCGTCCTCCTCAGATCATACCTGAAGGGTAGGTATAGATAGCGCAGCTCCTGGTCGTCCACCATGGATCCTACCTGAAGGGTAGGTATAGATATCCTCCTCCACGCTCTCATCCGTCAACATCTTTAGTGATTCGTCACGTCATGTAGTCCACCTCCGGGTACTGACTCGTCGTGTAGTCCACCTCCGGGTACCATCCAGTCCTCGAACACTCGGCCTCCGTCTGCACTACCTGTAGTCTGCAACCAACACAACGAGGTGCGGGCATAGCCCATGCAGGGGTGAGTATAACGATACTCAGTAGGGACCCCAAGACCCTCAAGGTCTCACTAAACCAACAAGGATAACCACAAAGAAAATCTCAACAGATAACCTCTACTTAGGTATATGCCCATTCATATACCTAATTTATCAAGTAACCCATCTCAATCATGAGGAAACACAAGGATTGTGAAATCAACGGATAACCACTACACAGGTATATGCCCATACATATACCAAAGTAAGCAAGTGACCCATCTCAATCATGAGGTAAACACAAGGTCAAAAGTCTCAGCTCAAACCAGGATTTTCATTATCGAAACCGTAACTACTGAAGAGCTCCGTCTCTGGAGTGTACAGTGGTCCTGTCACGACTCCGAGGTACTGCTCACTAACATAAGACTGCTTAAGTACTCCTCCTGTCGAGTACAGCGGGTCAGCCACCTAGACACAGTAGTGCTTCCCGCCGAGTTATGTCAGCCAAACACAGTAGTGCACACCCCCTAGTAGCCTGCTGAGGTACTCTCCGGACGAGTACCGCGGGTCTGCACTGTCACACAGGTAGTGCTCCGTCCGCCATTGGTCTGCACCTCAGAATGTAGTGCTCTGTCCACCGGGCTAGTCGACTCAGTCCATGTCGAGTCGGTCAAGCAGTCGTCAGGTCTCAGCCAGCTACACGGTCTCCGTACTCCGCACGCTCGTCACTGGGAGGGTCCGCTCCACGAGCTACAGGTCGATAATCCAAGTATCTCAAGTCCCACGAAGAAGTATCTCAAAGGACTGCCTCGTCTTAGGGGTCTCAACACAATAGACGATGCATCAATCGGACGACCGGTCTGTGAGTTATTAGCCTTTTCGTCCCAGGGGCCCGGTTGGTTTCGCGAGCGAACCAAACCCATTCGTATCTCAACTGAACCCCAAACTCTCATAGGGTATACTCATAGGTACTGTTTCTCAACGAGATCACCAACACCACTGACGGTTCGTCAAACGGACGTTCTGTCAGAAAGATATCAGCTTTTCTGTTCTAGGGGCCCGGTTGGATTTCGGTGCGATCCAACCCGACCACTATTCATCTGCATCCAATTCTCGGGCGGAGGATGCCAAAAGTTCCGTATCGTCAACAGGAACTCAACGCAATAGACGGCGCATCAATCGGATGCTCGGTCTGAGAGTTATTGGTTGTTCCGTCTCACACCCACCCTGGGAAACTTCCCCAGAGGTCACCCATCCTGATCACTACTCTTGGCCAAGCATGCTTAACTATGGAGTTTTAACCATGTAGGCTCGCTAAAAAGAATATGTACCTTGAGTATAGTATACCGAAATGACCGTATCGATCCAAGGATCGCGTTTCCGCTGACGGCGAGTCGTTTGGAGGCCCGTAGCCCAAGATACAGGCATTTGACCAAAAGTGGTCCGAAACTGGGGGTCTGGGCCAGGGCCGACCCGGCCCGACCCCCCCTGGGTCGCCCGAACCAGGTCGCCCGCCCCAGGAGGCGACCCGACCCGACGACCCGTCCCGGCTCGAAAAACCCGGCCCGGCCGGCGGCGCGGTCTGGCGCGGCGGTGCGGTCCGGCACGGGGGCGCGGACCGGCACGGCGGCGCGGACCGGCACGACGGTGCGGCCGGGGCGTCGTCTGGGTGCCGCGCGCGGGGTCAAAGCCCCCTCCCCTTTGGGAACCGCGACCCATTAATTGGAGCCGCTTTTGAGACCCGGTCGGGGGAAATTAATTCCCCCGGTCAACACTACTCGGCCGGCCCGCACTGGCCGGTCGGTCCTTCCTTCGCCGACACCGGCGGCCCGGTGCCGGCCACCGGTCATCTTGCTACGCCGCGGCCCGGAACCGGCCGTGGCCTATGCCGTTTGGCGCGATGCAATGGCATTGCTTCCCTCCGCCGCGGCCCCACTCTGGCTGCGGCGCATTTGACTTTCTTTGACGCGACGCGACGACGTCGCGTTCTTGGATTTCTTTCAACGGCGCGGCGCGACGGCGCCGCACGTATCTTCCGCAATAAATCGTGTGGTGCGACGACACCACGTTTTCTCGTATCATCCTCAAGAAACCATCACGAAAAACAATGGAGGAGGGTCGGCCATGTTTGTGCGGTCCGACCCCCTCGCGTTATTCGATAACAAAAAGGGTTTTAATCCACGATCATCACCAAGTTTGTATTCACGAACAATTACATAAATAAAAACACTCAATCATCAACCGCATGATCGAACGATCCACGGATCAACGTGGTATTGGTTGGTCTGCGCTCGTCGTTTTTTTCCTTAAAAGATAAGATAATTCCAAAATAAATTCCCCTACCTCGGCTTCATGAACGGAGTTCTTCAACGACCTGCGGAAGACAAGCGTCGCGGCGGTCGGGCGTCGTTCCGTCTAGGTTGGTGGGAGAAGAGTTCGGTGAAGTCGAGCCGAGACATCACCCTCTGTATACTTTGTAGGTGGCGGTGCTTCCCTTCCTTACTCCGGTTGAAGATAGTCGGAGGTGTTGCTTCACGTTCTTCGAGAATGTGGAACGTTTTCCTCGAGAGGTTGGTGATCTTCCAAGAGTTCTTCTCCTCTCCTTAGTTCTCCCCACAAGGTTTATGGCAACCCAAAAAAAAAGAATATAATCCCTCTTTTTAATGTTGGCAAAATGAATTCAAAATAATTCAAACACTCAAAATAATTAATTAAGTTGGTTTAATTAATTAATTGCAAAGTGTTGGCAAGAATTTCAAAAGATTGAAATTCAAATAAACCATACTTAACTCACCTCATTAATTATTCATGTTGTCAAATATTAAAGAATGTGAGTTAATGGGGAGTTGGAATGTGAGGGGTTAAGAGGGTTAGGGAGTGTAAGGAATTTGAAAAGGTGGGGGGGGGGGGGGGGTTCGTGTGGGCCCCACCCTTTCAAATATCCACACATGGGAAGTTGGATGGATGTGGGCCCACAACCAACTTTTCATGGGAGAAGTTAACCAGTTAACATTGATAAAATTTGATTTAACAATTTTATTCACTTTTTTTAATTAAACCCCAAAAATTAACTTCTCCTCCCGCACAATCACAACTACGGTAAAGGTTCTCTTAAGCCATTACCGGCGTTGCGAGTTCATCGGTGCAATCAGATTTCAATTCCGAGCACCAGTTCAAATGATAGAAATTCCTGCTCACTCGTTCACTGAACGTACCAGAGCCAAACTTCGGAAATTAATTCCGGGCACACCGGGCCTCGAAATCAGCCGCCGGCAGAAACTGCGTTCTTGTAAAATTCCAAAGAAAATTAAGAAAAAAATTTCCTGGAAATTTCTGGGTCTTTACATTACTCCCACCTCAGGAATTTACGTCCCCGTAAAGCTTCAACACAAACTAGGGTCACAAAAGCGGTACAGAGCACACATTTGAGCCTTCCGCTCCCATGTGATTACCTGGAGGTTCCGTACTGCCAAAGAAAGTGCACCCGAGGAATCGATCTTCCTCGTAGGATCTGCTCCTGTCGATCCCCGATCCCCACTGGAATCTCCGTGAAAGACACCCCATCGCCATCGTTCAGCTCCTCATGGTCGATGGTATGCGAAGGGTCAAGCACGTATCTCCTCAGTTGAGATACGTGGATGTCGTCGTGCACCTGGTGCAACTGCGGTGAATGGGTCAAGCAGTAAACCACCCCTCCTACCCAGCTGGGGACCTAAGAAGGTCCACTGAACCTTGGAGATAACTTGCCGCCTTGGCCACATCTCCGTAAACCTCATCGAGCTGAGTCACGTATAAGAACGTGGTCGCCATCCTCAAACTCCAGAGGTTTCCAATTTCTGTTAGAACTAGAACTCAAATGACTGCTACCATGACGGTAAGGTTGGCCGATTCAAGAGTGATCGGTCGCACCCTCCCATGAAAGAGTTTATTCTGTGCTGCCTGGGGTTTCCTTTTCGCCGAACAAGGAAAACCCATCCAGACGTTTGCCTAAAACCGTCAATTTGAGTATAAACAGTTATTTCCCATTCCATATTCAAACTAATGTCATAAGGCCTCGACGCTGTCAACTAGAGATTCCAACCGAAACTCTCGCCTCGAGGGTCTGACCACACCATCGGTGTAAGTGTGATTATCGAGTCTCCTCCCAAGGTATCTCCAGATGTGAAGGTCAAGTCCACGGCTTAACGGAAACTCTAGGTCTGGAACAAGATTTTTGAAAACAATAAATGATTCACATCGACGTCCGTTACTACAGCAGCTAGTAGTGGACACAGACTGTCCCTTGAATCATTTCTAGAGCCATTGGGTCACACTACTTGACCGTATGCAACCACACTCTTCCTCCGCCCTCCAGCTTCCTGAGCCTGGCAGGAATAACTAAGGCGGGTGGTTGTACCATGTTAGGATGTGCACCACCTCATGCTGCTCTCCTAGCTCTTCCTCCACGTCTACTGCTTCGTAGACTCAACTCTCCTTTAATCTTCCTCTTCTTTAACATGCCCGAGTCTCTAAGACCGGCACCGGTTTCCTATTTCTTACTGCACTGTGCAGTCTTCATCCTAACATGGATGTCCTGGACCTCCTTTAGTCTCACAAGAGCTGCTATGATTTCTTCTTTGCTGATAAGAGAAACATGGTCTCATCCCTTTGATGAACCACATTCGTTGCCTAATACAGTCAATCTTGACATGAAGGATGCATTCATGCCATGGATGACGTCGTAAGGCCTCGACATAACTACTAAGAGATCTAACTGTCACTCTTGCCTCCAAGGGTCGAGTCACACTGTCGGCATCAGTGTGAGGTCACTGGGTCCCCTCCAGTAGAAATATCGAAAGTGAGGTTCAAGTCAACAGTTTTAACTGGGACCACTAAGAATCAACCAAACAAAAAGGACAGGAAAGCAAAAAAAGATAAATGTCTTTTTATTATTGCAGCTCATAGTACAAAGACACGAATACAAAAGCAACATGGAACTAGAAGTAAAAAGGACGTATCCACTAGTTCCTCTCCTGCGCACCTGCTCTCGGAGCTCTACTGCCTTGTCCACTGCTCGGCTGTTGCTCAAGCACTCGTCGCTGCTTCTGGATCGGTGGCTCCTCCAACGCCTACGGATCAACTGTACGAGAAGTCGGATAGTCACATGCCAGGTGACCCTTTCTGCTGCATGAGTAACACAACCTGCTTATGGCACTCCTAGCTCTGTTCCCACTCCGGGTGCCCCGCACCACCGGTCCTAAAACCCGAGATCGTCCAACTGCTAGTATGGTCCTCCTGGACCTCCGCATCATCTGTCTACTGCCCACAGATGACTCGGCTACTGATCGAAAAACACGCGGCAAAGGCAGAAGTCCTGTACACGCTTGGGGTGTAGATCTACTAGCACAAACTCCACCCTGAAGAAGGTCTCGAAGTCTTCCAATGAGAAGTTCATCCCGTCGCAAAACTGAAACAAGTGGCTCCACCACCTGCCTGCTGCTGCCTGAAGGAGGCTGGTAGAAAAGATCACCATGAAGTCTGTCGGCGTCCCCATTAGCCTGAAGACTCTCACCACAGCCTCCAGCCACACCTTAGCCGCCTGCGGGTCCGTCTCTCCCCGGAACCTGGGTGGCCTCTGGCGTTGGAACTTGTGCAGCGTGCTCAAGCGTCGTGCATCGCCTACTGCTGGGGCTGGTGGCATCGGTGGCCCAACGGGTAGCAGTACCGCTGGTGCCTCCGCTGGTGCCTCAACTGCAAGAGGGCCCTGTACCGAAGCCTCGTCACTCGACAGGCTGTCAGCATGCACATCCCTCTGGGCTCTAGCTGGTCGTCCGTGAAAAGGCATCCTGAAAGAAACATCGTGACACGGTTAAACGTTTATGACTAGTGAGCTGACCTGGTTTGAGCTGTTTTAAGGGAAAACCTTTGAAAACACACATGCAATCAGTGTTTTCGTGCACAAAGTCGGAAATCAGTTGTCAGGGTCCTGGTGTATGGATACGTCGGCCGCCCGCACCAACACTGGACTCCCTGAAATGAAAACCACACTCGGTACTCTCAACACTATTGCTTCACAGAAAGAAAATATTAGAGTTATAAGTTCTACGGTAGAACCGACTCCTCTGATACCAATTTGTCACGACCCGTCCTCGGGGCCCATGCCCTGACTACCCCAAGCCCGCCTTCCATAGGCCAGGGGCTGGCGACTAGCACCAAAGGCGATAAATCCCGATAACTGGGAAGGCATTGCCTTTATAAAAGAAAACAAGCACCACAGAGTACAAGCGGAAGAAAAACACTAAGTACAAAAGAAAAGCTGAAAAGTAAACGGGCCAGAATACACACCCAAAAGAAAGTACGACTACAACCGAAAAATGTACAACAACAAAAAGACAAACGGCTGGAAGAAGGAAGCGGCTCTTGGGTCGTCCTCCTCGGATCCTACCTGAAGGGTAGGTACAGATAGTGCAGCTCCTGGTCGTCCACCATGGATCCTACCTGAAGGATAGGTACAGATAGCCTCCTCCACGTGCTCGTCCGTCAACCTCCTCAGTGAGTCGTCACGTCGTGTAGTCCACCTCCGGGTACTGACTCGTCGTGTAGTCCACCTCCGGGTATCGTCCAGTCCTCGAACACTCGGCCTCCATCAGCACTGCCTATCGTCTGCAACAACACAACGAGGTGCGGGCATATCCCGTGCAAGGGTGAGTATAACGATACTCAGTAGGGACCCCGAGACCCTCAAGATCCCACTAAACCAACAAGGATAACCACAATGAAAATATCAATAGATAACCTCTACTTAGTTATATGTCCATACATATACCTAAGTTATCAAGTAACCCATCTCAATCATGAGGAAACACAAGGATTGTAAAATCAACGGATAACCACTACCCCGGTATATGCCCATACATATACCAATGTAAGCAAGTGACCCATCTCAATCATGAGGTAAACACAAGGTCAAAAGTCTCAGCTCAAACCAGGATTTTCATTATCGAAACCGTAACTGCTGAAGAGCTCCGTCTCCTGAGTGTACAGTGGTCCTGTCACGACTCTGAGTTACTGCTCACTAACATAAGACAACTTAAGTACTCCTCTTGTCGAGTACCGCGGGTCAGCCACCCAGACACAGTAGTGCTTCCCGCCGAGGTATGTCACCCAAACACAGTAGTGCACACCCCCTAGTATCCTGCTGAGGTACTCTTCGGACGAGTACCGCGGGTCTGCACTGTCACACAGGTAGTGCTCCATCCTCCATGGGTCGTCACCTCAGAAAGTAGTGCTCCTTCAACTGGGCTAGTCGACTCACTCCAAGTCGAGTCGGTCAAGCAGTCGTCAGGTCTCAGCCAGCTACACGGTCTCCGTACTCTGCACGCTCGTCACTGGGAGGGTCCGCTCCACGATCTACAGGTCGATACTCCAAGTATCTCAAGTCACACGAAGAAGTATCTCAATGGACCGCCTCGTCATAGGGGTCTCAACACAACAGACGGCTCGTCAATCGGACGCCCAGTCTGTGAGTTATTAGCCTTTTCATCCCAGGGGCTCGGTTGGTTTTGTGTGCGAACCAAACCCGGCCGTATCTCAACTGTACCCCGAACTCTTATAGGGTATACTCATAGGGATCGCTTCTCAACGAGATCACCAACGCCGCTGACAGTTCTTCAAATAGATGTTCTCTCATAAAGATATCAGCTTCTCTGTTCCATGGGCCCAGTTGGATTTCGGTGTGATCCAACCCGGCCACTATCCATCTGCATCCAATTCCAGGGCGGAGGATGCCAAATGTTCTGTATCGTCAACAGGAACTCAACACAATAGACGGTGCGTCAATCGGATGCCCGGTCTGAGAGTTATTGGATTTTCCATCTCACACCCACCCTGGAAAACTTTCCAAGAGTTCACCCATCCTGATCACTACTCTAGACCAAGCACGCTTAACTATGGAGTTTTAACCACATAGGCTCCCGAAAAGGAAGATGTACCTTGAGTATAGTATACCGAAACGACCGTCTCGATCCAAGGATCCTGTTGGTGCTGACGGCGAGTCTTTTGGAGGCTCGTAGCCCAAGATACGATATTTGACCAAAAGTGGTCCGAAATTGGGGGTCAAGGCCCGGGCCGACTCGGGCCGACCCCCCTGGGTCGGCCGAACCGGGTCGCCCCGCCCCGGGCGGCGACCCGGCCCGATGACCCGGCCCGGCTCGGAAAACACGGCCCGGCCCGCAGCGCGGCAGCGTGGGACGGTGCGACGGCGCGGCGGCGTGGGCCGGTACAGCGGCGCGGTCCGGCGCGGCCCGGCGCAGCGGCATGGACCGGCACGGCAGCGCGGCCTGTGCGTCGTTCGGGTGCCGCGCGCAGGGGCAAAGCCCCCCTCCCCTTTGAGAACTGCGGCCCCTTAATTGGGGCCGCTTTTGAGACCTGGCCGGGGGAAATTAATTCCCCCGGTCTCCACTGCCCGGCCGGCCCGCACTGGCCGGCCGGTTTCGCCAGCAAGGACCGACGACGACCGGTCCTTCCTTCGCCGACACAGGCGGCCCGGTGCCGGCAGCTGGTCATCTTGCTCCGAAGCGGCCCAAAACCGACCACAGCCTCTGTCGTTTGGTGCGATGCGATAGCATTGCTTCCCTCCACCGCGGCCCCGCTCCAGCCGCAGCACCTTTGTCTTTCTTCGACGCGATGCGACGTCGTCGCGTTCTTGGATTTCTTTCCACGGCGCGGTGCGACGGCGCCGCGCGTATCTTCCGCAATAAATCGCCTGGTGCGACGGCACCACGTTTTCTCATATCATCCTCAAGAAACCATCACAAAAAACAAAGGAGGAGGGTCGGCCTTGTTTGTGCGGTTCGATACGCTCGCGTTATTCGATAAAAAAAGGGTTTTAATCCACGATCATCACCAAGTTTGTATTCACGAACAATTAAATAAATAAAAACCCTCAATCATCAACCGCTTGATCGGACGATCCGCAGATCAACCTAGTATTGGTTGGTCTGCGCTCCTCATTTTTTTCCTCAAACAATAAGAGAATTCCAAAATAAATTCCTCTACCTCGGCTTCAAGAACGGAGTTCTTCAACGAACCGTGGAAGACAAGCGTCGCGGAGGTCGGGCATCATTTTGTCTAGGTTGGTGGGAGAAGAGTTCGGTGAAGTCGAGCCAAGACGTCACCCTCTGTATACTTTGTTGGCGGTGGTGCTTCCCTTCCTTACTCCGGTTGAAGATGGTTGGAGGTGTTGCTTCACGTTCGTCATAAACGTGGAACGTTCTTCCTCGAGAGGTTGGTGATCTTCCAAGAGTTCTTCTCCTCTCCTTAGTTCTCCCCACAATGTTTATGCCAACCCAAAAAGAAGAATATAATCTCTCTTTTTAATGTTGGAAAAATGAATTCAGAAGAATTCAAACACTCAAAATAATTAATTAAGTTGGTTTAATTAATTAATTGCAAATTGGTGGAATGAATTTCAAAAGATTGAAATTCAAATAAACCATGCTTAACTCACCTCATTAATTAATCAAGTTGTCAAATATTAAAGAATGTGAGTTAATGGGGAGTTGGAATGTGAGGGGATAAGAGGGTTAGGGAGTTTAAGGAATTTGAAAAGGTGGGGGGGGGGGGTTCGTGTGGGCCCCACCCTTTCAAATATCCACACATGGGAAGTTGGATGGATGTGGGCCCACCACCAACTTCCCATGGGAGATGTTAACCACTTAACATTGATAAAATGTGATTTAACAATTTTATTCATTTTTTTAATTAAACCCCAAAAATTAACATCTCCTCCCGCACAAACACTACTACGGTAAAGGTTCTCTTAACAGATTACCAGCGTTGCGAGTTCATCGGTGCAATCAGATTTCAATTCCGAGCACCGGTTCAAAAGATAGAAATTCCCGCTCGCTCGTTAACTGAACGTACCCGAGCCGAACATCAGAAATTAATTCCGGGCACACCGGGGCTCGGAATCAGGCGCCGTCAGAAACTGCGTTCTTGTAAAATTCCAAAGAAAATTAAGAAAAAAATTTCCTTGAAATTTCCGGGACTTTACAATTGGGATTAAATTGGTGAACATTAGGCATGAAGTGCACAAATGATGTTAATGGATGTTCAAAATTAAAATCCAGTAACTCAAGTCCATATAATCAAAAATGAACATTTAATACTATTAAAATTTAATCAACATATGTGTTTATATTGTATAATCACAAATAAATCAAAATTCTT
The DNA here is from genome assembly GCA_963277665.1 of Viscum album. Lineage (NCBI taxonomy): Eukaryota > Viridiplantae > Streptophyta > Magnoliopsida > Santalales > Viscaceae > Viscum > Viscum album. The sequence continues at coordinate 1,321,828,377 of OY728134.1, forward strand.
CCTGAAAAGTCATCCAGATGACCTGTTTCATATCTATCAATGGGTACCATATAATGAATATCATTGATTATATTGATTGTACTAACTTTCTATACATTATGTAGTTTATTTATTTTTGTTTCACTGCCTTGTACTAAATATAGGCTATATAATGATCTTACACATGTATCCACATTGCATTTTTATAATTAGGAATCATATTCTTTTTATAATTCTATATGAAATGTACGAACATGCTACACATCATGTAGATTTTCTTATTCTGTTTACTTTATTGGAATATAATATATACTTTTTATTAAAATAACATATTAACCTATATTAAATAAACTAATTTATGCATTTTTAATAGTGTTTGGAAGAAAAATCATTCAAAAACCATTACTGAAAAGAATGACATGATTTATTATTTTCATGTAACCCTCAATAATGGCTCATCTAGATTGTTTCTTCAAGAGTAATTTAAATTCTTTGGGATCCTCACCAAAATATTTTGATAACCATGGTGTCATGCAATTGGAAATACAAAACAGAATTTTAATGTAAAATTGTGAATACAAATTACATAGTCATATATTTTCTATTACCTTTACATTATCATTTTCAATATTTTTGGATATAATTGGGATATCGGATGATGGTCGGGTTGAATGGGTAACGATTTCAGTTATTTTATATGATAAATACAATAATGGGATTATTCTAAATATAAATTTTTTTATTATCCTCATATATTTATTTTTTTTAATTTATAACACCAAGATATTTAAATATAATCCATTATTGTACAAAAGACCATCATGTATTGCCTATATCATTAAATAACCTACATATACCACCCTTTGTCAATGAAAACTTTCTTTTTATCACTATTTATCTAATATATAACATATACGTATTATGTTCTAGATCCCCATGTTAAAAAATATTAAGTAAATAAGATTCTTCACTATAATATTTAAAATTAAATTATGATATGTTTTATTAGTTCTAAAATAAATAAATTTTATTTATTCATAAAAATTATAATAATGAAACAATGTTATGATATATGAAAGGTAAACAAATCTCTATATAATTATTAATATTAATTTCCCATATAAGTGACGAACATCCCTACAATGTATAAAACAAAATTGATGAAGATATATGTATAATACATGATATATAATAAAAATCCCATATTCGAAACATTAATTTTTAATTTTTTGACATAATATTTGTAAAACTAATTCACTATATTCATATGGATTTTCCAGTATAAAATTATATATTCCATATTATTTGGACTATTTCATATTTTACATTTAGAAAGTATATTATTAATATCAAATAACATAAATTACCTATTTAATGATAAAATTAATTCCCATGTTCCAATAGTTATATGTGTGCCATGATTTCATTGAAATTAAGGAATATAAAAATATAACAATAATTATGGAATGAACATGATCATTTATATTTAAATTTTGAATGCCAGCCATATTTTTAATGTGAAATTCCAGAGGGAGAAAGATAATGATATTAAAAGACATGATTTGATTCTCCAATCGCTTAATTGAAACATTTGTTTACATTTAAGGGTTCCTGACCGTTTATGACCATGTTACAATTAATGAAAACTATTTTGTAATTAAATTATATAATTTAATTATCAACATTGGAAGACTAACTTCTTTTATTAAATTTTTTTTTTAAATTAATGTTTCCTCTCTTTACACATAAAATTTTTCATATGTCCATCTATTCTGAATGTTTTAGGATGATTATAGTTGATATTAAAGAATTATTCGATGTATAATAAATTAATTCATATTATTTTAAACATCCCATTGAGTTAGAGGTTCTAAAACAAAATGTAACTCAATGTTTTATTGATCATTTTCATTGTGGTATGGGATATATATTCATTTTTTTATATTTAATAATAACTTTTATATCATATGTTGTGAAATCCTCTATGTTATTTTGGAAAAAGAATAAATCTCATTGATTTTTAAACATTTATAACTGAATATGATCAATATATTACATTTGTATCCCATTATAAATTGATCCATCATTATTGTTATTGTTTGACTCAAATCAGTCATAATCCTATAAAATATTAAATTCTATATCATACAAACTGTTGATAAATTAACCATGTAAATATTAATATATAAAGGTATATTTTTATAATTATCTCAATCTCAATGGGGGAATGGAATAGTCATGTGTAAGATTTTATTATTCAATTTATACATTATAATATCATAAACATCTCTCATAAAGATATTTTTATCATGGTCATTGGGAAGGTGTTAATGTATTCATATTCATTAATTTGTGGTAGCTTAATCTGATATAGTATATACTTTTTAATTATGTTTCCTTTATTAAATATGAATTGTTTTTTTTCTACATAAAAAATACATTATATTAAAATTGTTACATAATTTTACATTTAAATATATTAATGTACAATTTTTATTTTAATGTTAGGAATCATAATAAATATTAAATAACTAACATGTTAGAGAATTTTCTGAAAAGATGGTTCTAACAAAATTTAATTTATATTGGAAGATTATATATTTCTATTAATAGGGAATCAATTATTATAAATATTCATTCCAAAAATGAATAATTCAATAATATTTATTGAATATGAATTCCTTCGAGGATTAATTATTGATCATGAATGAAACGGTTATGAAACATGTTATAAATTTGAAAATTCATTAAAAAATTAATATTAAACAATGTAATCCAAATTTATTAAAAATTCGTACTATGGGTTCTAATTTTATGTATGAGTTCACTTAATTAAATAGTATGATATAGTTTTTTATTTTAGATGCAGAAAATATATGATTTTATTAAATACTTTGAATTATTAATATTATTTATTTGATTTAAAGGAAATTATTGATACATGATTGAATGTGGGAAGTAATCATATATGCTTGAACTAATCATCATAAATATCATGTCCAATAATATTTAATGGTACATGTTATTTATCATGTGAATCATATTAAAATATGCGATTATTTAACAGTAAAATGTTAAAAATGATGACTTCTTACTATAACATAATGATTTAACTATATATCATTATTTATATTTGGATTATTTTCGTTATGTGTAATGGATGAAAATTAAATATGTGGAATATAAATGAAGAATAGGGGGCACAAATTATAATTTAATTAATATGTTCAATCTAATATAAATAATCATTTTAATAATTTGGTAATTATATGAAAAATAAATATGAATTTTAGATAATCATATACAATGGAATATTGTGTCAATATTATGAATAAGTTGTTTTTATTTGTATTGAATATTAAAATATTCATGGGGACTATTTGGTAATACAATATTTTTTTCACATTTATATTCATTTAATATATGTAATATAAAGTTTTGTGAAATAAATTGTTAATTTGACATTACAAATATATTTTTATCAAATTATATGATATTTTCATTTACATATGGATTATGGTAAAATGGAATTATTATCATAGAGCTATTTTATTGTTTAATTTGATTATTAATGTCACACCCCAACTATGGAAGATCCTTTATTTTATTCATTTCTTGATCTTAGATTATTTGGGTTGATGTTTGGGTTGATCCCTAGTTTCATTTTTTGTTTTAGGTGAATATTTGAAGTATTGGCTCTTTATATCAAGTTGTGTATGTGATGTGTGTGGTTAACATAATCCTTGAAGCATCACCAGTGTATATGTGTAGTTAATTTTGGATTCTTGTGGTAAGGAATACTAGATTTTCATTGTTTAGAAATCTATTTGGAAACTGTGCATGAGGATCTATCATTTTGGACAGTGTCCACCACATGGTTGGTACAGAATTTGAAAAATTGTGTAGACTAAATGTACAAGCTTCATTGTTTATTAATATTTTAAAAAACACTATTTTCACTCAATATTTTAATCCTAAATCTGGTTTCTTCTTCCTTGTTTGTCCTAGGTGCACCAGGGGGTCCTTCAGTTTCCATATCATATTATCCACATCTATTGTGGAAGCCCTTTTAATGTTTCATAGGTATCTTACATTGTTTTTTGGTCATTTTCCCAACTCATATCATTACCCTATAGGGTTTTTTTTGGGATGTCCCTTTACCTAAACCCTATGGGAGAGGATTCATGATTAGTTATACTTAATAGATTATCAGGTGTGTGTATGACCTATTGGTATTAGTTCTTCCATATCCTAGTGTTTATTTTTAGTTTCACATTGTTGATGTTGGTGTCTCCAAAATATTCCTATATGATTCATTCTTTGGATTAATAGGTGTTTTTAATAAATCTATAAATATGATTTGCATTCTTTTGATGTGCTTGTTTAAATTATCATTCAAGTATGCCTCTTTATATATGCACCCAATGTGATTGATACAATGTAAATTGAACCATTAAAATATAATTAGATGATTTGACATGTTTTAATTCTACATTGGTTTTATTAAATTTTTTGAATTGAAATTTAGTATTTAAATTTTGAACTCGGTGTTTTTCTTGTGTTATTTTTCATATTGGTTATAGAACATGTGGTGTTCTATTAAAGAATATATTTTTTTGTTATTTCATGGAGTCTTTTGGTGGACCATTTGATTGGGGCACATCCATGGGTTTTTAGATTGACCACGTGAATGGGAACACAAATGATAATGGTATTGAATAAAAATTACTCAATTTTATGACTCGGGTTTCAAAACAATTTCCCATCCTATTCCTATATCCTCTTCAAAATATTGATGTTATAGAAATGGAATCATTTTTTTCTAATTAAATTAATGTGTTTTCAATTTAAGATTGAAGGAATGGCTTGTTTGTTACTTTCGAAGATGGTTGGTTTCTCCAGGGTAATAATGCCTATATGGAACCTTTAGATATTTCTCATGTTTCATCTTGGTAATAAAATGGTGTAGTAAATTCATTTGTAATTGGGATATTAAAGTCCATTTTTCATCATTCATATTAATGTTTTATTTAAGAAATGGTTTGGAATATTTAGGTGATATATTTGAATTAATAATATTGATGGCTCTGTTAGAACCGTATGTTATTTTGGAAATAAAATGTGGTTTTGAAAGTGTATGAAAAATTGGAACATTTGAACATCTTTTAGAAATGTGTTATAAGACCTTGCGATGTGATGACCTGGTAGGCACATATGAATGACTATTTATGATATGAACTCTTTCAATATGATTTCCTAATATGGGTAATCATTTAGGTGGAGGTAGTGTTTTGGGTAAGAAAGTGTCGTGTGGAAGGTGTGGTGAGTCACACGTTCAAGGTCCTCATACATACAAAGTATACATATACAATTATTTTCCTGGTAGAATTTTAAAGAGTTGAGAGATTTTATCTTATCATAAACAATTATATGGGTTGGTACCCCTTGGAACTCTTAGAGTATAGGTGGGTTCTGCAACTGGTAAGGCTAGATTATTGCTTCCAATTGATTATTGGCAATAGAGATGCACCATATGTCATCATGTGTCTTCAAACGCAGTACGTGAAGGGATTGCTCCCCGTATGTTTTGTAAATTCCAACTCATTTTTCAATGTTTTTCCTTGTTTATTTTCCTTTTAACTTTTCTTTTTTTACATTAATAATTTATTTTCATCATGACATGGTATTTCATTGATTGGATTTTAAATAGGTGTATGGATTTGAGTGACAAACTGATTTAAAAATTTTGAATGAGGCATGTGTTGGATATTAAAAATGGGAAGGTATGTTTGTTTAATAAAGTGATAAAAACATACTCTTATATACGAATTTCAAAATATCAATTATTAATTGTTTTATGGAAATGAAATTTTGGGAATCATTAGTGGTTTTTTAAATATCTATTACGATCAAACCATACTTGTACCATGTAGTTTTGGTAGACCCATTATATTTTACAGATTCGGGATCCGTGTTTTTGTGCTCTATGTTTTGGTAGAGTGTGGCTTGTTCTTTGAGGAGCCCAATGGGTCAGATGTAGATTTTAGTAGTGTGGATCAGTCTCATATTTGTATGTAGTTTTGATTATTTTTTGTTAAGTGATATATTTTTTATATGTATTTATTTGAGATTCAATTCTTTTTGGTTCCTCACATTGTTAATTTTATGTTTTTTTATCTTGATAATTTGAATGAAATATTTTCCACATAGATTAATTTATGTTTGGTTCTATTTACCATCTCATGGATATGATGAATTTATTGTGTTACATGTATCAGGCTAGGTCTGAAGTTGGGTAAGATGTAATACCATATTGGAATAGGAAAAAATGGATTCATAGCAAGACTTAGCTATTTGAGGTGTTGGGTAATTGGACATTAGGACAATTATGATTTGGGAACTATGTAATTGAAGATCATTACAAACTCTTGGTTGTTGTGATCCTGAAGTTAATATAGGGTTTCTGAGTTACGAGTCGATGTTTTTATTTTTTGACTATTTCGTGCGATAAATAAAAATAGAGGCAGCATACTATTAGGTCATGATATCACATATATTAGTGACACTTGTGGAGTCTTATAACATGGATTATTTCCATCCTAGTTGTTGAAGTACAATTTTTGAATGAACCAATATAATATATTCAGGAAAGGCATTACTACTAGTACCTAGTTCCAATAGATTGGCAGGAGTTATGTCTAGTTTCGTTGTCAGTTGTTTTGATTATGATTTATGAATGAAAATGGTTTTTTGATATGAAAATGATTTAATTTTAATGGATCATATTGAAAAAATGTGGATTAAGGGAAAATATCATGGATTGAAAAGATAGTTACATTATGGGTTTTGATAATGAAATGGTAAGATTGACAACCATTATTCCTTATGTGTACTTTGAAAGGTGGGTGTATATGTGGGAAGTAACTTTTGGAATTTTTTGATGTAAATGGATAAAACAAATGTGACGTTACATGGTATTACATGTTTGGGTTATTGAGATCAAGGCTGGGACTTGTTTTTACAACGAGATATTAACTGATAAAGTGATTTCGATAAGTTGTTTTTGTTTTACACTAGGGGTTTTGTTTCTTGAAAATTTTGCATGGAAGATGTTTGATCATAATTGATATGGAGATGGTATTTTTGAAAAAATAATTTTGTTTGAATTCATATGAGTGTGTTTTGAGAACATTTTTTCGATCAAGACGTTGTTTATTATTCTGTCTTGGATTGATGTTGGATTTCAATTTTTGTTCATTTTTTTGATCATAATATATCCCCCATAGTAGTCATAAAATTTTATAATGATTAATTCCTAGTTCATAGTCATTTTAGAGTGTTTCCTATCTATTCTGGTTCCCGAGATCTTGTAGAGGCAGTGTTGTGGCTATTGAATATAGAATGTGTCTTACGATTGGTGGGAACATCTGGAACAATTAGAGTCTATTATGTTCTTGATTTGCTTTAAGGTCAATATTTGGAAGAATGAGAGCTATTTCCCCCTCTATCAATGAATGTTAATATGATATAGGAGGTGTTTATGTTCATATTTGTCTGATGGTTTATATGTTTGGAGGTGAAAATGTGGAAACATGAAGATCTAATGAGTATTCAGAAAGAATAGATGATGGTGAAGGCATATATTGATCCTTTAAAGAGATGGTTTACTATTAACTAGAGGTATTGTTAAAGGATCTATTGAAGACCTCTTTATTAATTGGGTATTTTATCTTGAGATCATGGAGTGAGTTCTCTCCTACATGGAAATTCAATTTTATAAATTGGTGGAAGAAATGTGTTTCATTAAGATGGATTCTAGATTTCATATTTTTGGTCATCCATTTTCACTTGTTACTTGTGAAGGATAACCATCTAGTGAAATGTATGTGTGGAGGAGTTGGTTCCCGAGGATTCTCTTCTTTGGTTTTGGCTTCCACATTTTCATACCATTTGTTTGAATGCCACCAATGTCAATATTTCGGGCCATATTTGGAGTTGTATTGGACAGATATAAATGTTTTCAATTATGTTTATCCCGAAAAATAAGTTGGGATTAAAGGATATTAGTGCTTGACTGTAAAGAATGATATTATCTAGTCATCACGGCTCCAGCCACATGTCTTGAAGTGAAGACTTCCCATAGTCATGAATCATTGAGGGTGTGTGGGAAACTATTTCTCGGTCGATCTCCTCTATTGAAGTGGGGACATTTGAATATTCCTTGTATTATTTTTTATATTTCATTATGTTCATCTTATCATAGTAATAGTTTGATGGATATTTTATATCGTAATATTAGAGGTTGTGATTATATTAATGTGAATGTTTGATTTGGTTCTACTTTATTTTTTCTTATCCCTAGCATGGGTTGTTCTTGATTTTAATTGTGCTCGTTTGGAGAGTTATAATATTTATTCAATAGGTTGATTGTGGGATTTCATTCTATTTTTGTTCATAATCATTTTGGGTTTTTCCATAACACAGGTGGTTCAGTTTGTGTGGGGAGTTTCCTTTTTCAGTTTTAGTGTTTTCTAGCTTGTTTGAGGACGTTTAGGTAAGTTGTGTTGGGTGTTCCTGGTATCGATGTGGATGTTATTTTGTTAATGTGATGCTATTTTCATTATTTCACTAGATCCTAGAACTAGTTTTATTGGGGGTGATAGTTGAGTTCTTATGATTGGTAAAACCCTCTCATGTTCTCCCATTGTTTTCCATTCCTTTGATTTGTCTAGAATTAATCAGGTTTGACTAGTATAATAAAAGGTCAACCAAGTGTTCATATATCCATTGGTTTTGTTTAGGAGGAAAATTATATTTTGGGTGACTTTTTTATTTGTTAATTTTTTGGGGCAGGAAAGGTCTTCTGTGGGGAGAACTGTCATACCCCAGCATTGGATACTCCTTTGTATTATGCATTTCATGATCATGGATAATTTTTAGTTGAATTTTGGGTTGTTACCATATTTTAATTTTTTAGTTTTGGTTGTTAATTGATGTTTTAAGGAACAAATTCAAGTGGAATAGATGAAGTGAATTGTTACTGTAAATCATGTGGCTTTTCCCAATCATCCATGAAGCATGTTTTGATGTCTCTATGTATGGTTCTTGGGTTATAATATTTTGTGAAAATATGCTGAAAATATGAATGAGGTTATATCCATTTTGATAGTTGCTACATCTTTGTTTTCACATAGATTGGAAAATAATGTGGACAGACCATACTAGCTACCCAGTTTCTTAAAATTTTGAAATCTATATTTACCTTCTTTTTTTAACCCTAAATATTGATTTTTCACCATTTATTATCTTACAAACACTACGGGGACCTCCTTTCTCCCTCTCTATTGCTCCCCTTCTATTTATAAAGCCCCTTCCAGGTTAGATATGTAATTTCCATTGATTATGTATGGTTCCTCCCTCAAATATCATTCCCCTATAGGGTTCGTGGTGTTTTCATGGTGTAGTATTTCATCAGTCAAACTCTGTGATATAGGGTTGATGTTTAGTTTTATTTCTTGGATGTTAGGGTGTGTGGATCATCTATTGTTTTTACATCACACTTCACCAAGAGTTTGGTTGTGGTCACACATCATTGAGGTAGGTGTCTCTATACCTTTCCTTTTTAATCCATTATATCGATGCTTGGGTGTTTTCAATAAATTTATAAACATTTTTAACATGATTTTGTTTCTCTTAGTTAATTTACTATGCTTCTTAAATATTTCTAAAATTATTTAAAAATTTATTTCGATGTTATTCATCAAACATACCTTTGTATATATGTACCCAATGTGGATGAAAAAATGTAAATAAAACCATTAAAGTAAAACATTAAAACATGAGGGGTGTTTTCCATTATAATATTTTTTTAATTGTTTGAATTGTAATTTGGGATTTATATATATAATAAGGGGTCTTTTCGAGTTTCGTTTTTCATATTGGTTGATGAACATGTGGAGTGCATTTAATGAAATAATTTTTAGTGATATCATATAGTTTTGTTGTAAACCATTTTATGTGGGAATATAAATGGGTTTTTGAAATGAAAACTTAGATGGTAATAAAAATATATAATGTTATCGAATAAAATTTACTCGATAGCAAGATATAGTTTCCAAAACACATATCGTTGCATTTCCTCTCTTCTCTTTAATTAATTTATATATAACAAATGGCCCTTTGGATTTCTAATTATATGAATGTGGATTGAAATAATGTTTGAAATTATTGCCTATTTTGTATATCAAGGGTGGTTGATTTCTATTTGGTATGATAGACATTTTAGAACCTTTGGAAACATCACTTGTTTCAACTTCGTATTGATTTTATGTTCAAAATGGATTTGCATTTGAAATGTAAAGGCATGTTTGGTATCATTCATATGAAACTGATATTTTAGAAATGGTTTGGAATATTATCAAATGATATTAGAAATGATACTATTTAATTTATAGTTTTCACCATATGTTATCTAGGAAATGAAATTTGGTTTTCAATGTTTAATATATGGTTCACATATTTGTTCTTTTTTTAAATGATTTCTAATACCATGTGGTGTGATGACCAATATGGTACTTATAAATGAATATTGAATGACAGAAATTCCTATATTAGAATTTTTTTATGGTTTAGCATATTTGTGGTGTTTGTGTTTGTAGTAGGCATGTTCAGTGATGAATGGTGATATGATTCATGTGTGTGATAGCCTCCTACTTACAAAGTATACTTTTTCCATGGGTTTTCTAGGCATATTTTAGAGGATAAAGTGGTAGTTTATAATCACATCAGATTAGATTGTTTAGTACCCCCAGGATGTCCTAGAGGTAATTTGGGGTATGAAACTGGTGAGGCTAGATAATAGAAGCAAATTGGTTGTCGAATATGGAGCATCGAACAAACACAACAATGTGAGTCGATTCCTTGTTCATCAATGGATCACTCTAGGTATGTTTAATGAATTCCTCTTTCTTGACATATGTTTTTTTGTTTTTCATTCTATACAAAACATGGTTTCCAATTTAAAATGCTCATTTATATTCATTATATATTTGTTTTCATTTTTTATTTGGTTTCGTGGTTTTGATTTAAATGTTAATTTACATTAAGAATTGAATGTGGAATGTAATGGCCTTTTACAAGGGAAAGATATGATTATTTTATTAAAATAAAAAAGCATAATTTGATATATTAATATCAAAATAGTGATTATAAACTAATTTTGGGAAGGGAAATATATAGATTCATTGGTGGTTTCACACTATGCTATTAAGATTACACCCTACAAGTACCTTTCAGTTTCAAAATTCTAGATATGTTTTGAAGGATCATGCTCATAGTTCAAGTGATCATTGTTGGATCAGGGTATGTATTATTATTGGTCATGAGTTGGATGTCACATGGAGATCAGGGTAGTGTGGTTCAGTCTCATTGTTTTTAGAATCCATTTTATTTAGATATTGTAATAGAATTAGTTTTTTATCATTATTTGAGATTCGATTGTCGTTGGTTCTTCAGTTTGTTCAGTTTATTTTATTTGATCATGTTTATTGGGCAGAAATCATACCAACATGGATTATTTTGATTCCCAACACTAGTTTCATTCCAGTTGGGATCAGGAGGACCCAATAATCCATGTCTTAGACTTGGTCAAATGTCATGTTGGATGGAATCCCATCATTTTTTGTGATAGATAATAACTATTTGTTTATTTTCATAAGTATATTTATTTCCCTTTGAAACTATTTACATATATATCAAATTACATTTACTTATTCACAAGAATATATAGTAATATATATTAAACATTTTTGAATTATAAAAGTCCACATACTATTATTAGTAATTATATAGATAATTCTTACTATGTAAATAAATAAACATTTCACATAGATTTTAAAATAATTTAACGCTTTTTATGTAAATATATGTCATTAATTTCATCTATAATATATATTGGTTTTACAAAAATAAAATTTTTTATGCTTATTGCTACTATAATTATAATTTTTCTAATATATATATATATATTATATAATTAAGAAAATATATTTTTATTTAAATTTTAATAACGATTATTTTGGTTTAATTCAATATGACCATTCATTTTTTAATTATTGAGATACAAGATTACCTATTTATTTTCTTCATATATGAATTTTACAATGTGGATAATTTATAACATCTACAAAAATATGGTGCTTTGTTCAATTATTCATGAAATAGTCATGAATGACATTGTACTCCTTATGATTATAGATATCTATGTGATAAAATATTAAAGTTTACTAGTCTTGGATAAGGTGAATTCCATGACCTAGGAATCTCTTGAACCAGGTATATGGATAAAATGGATGTCCTGACTAATTATTTTTTTAATTTATCCCTTGATTTTATCCATTCGTGGATCCCATTAAATAATTATTTATTATTTCATTCTTGGATATTGGCGGGACATTATTAATGATGTTTCTAGTTTAATTGTCTTGATGGGTTATGAAATGAGAATATAATATATTAATTTTAAAAGATCAATTTAAATTCACTTACTTAATAAAGAAAACGATAATGAAATATAATAGTTCTATGTAAATCCGTTATTTAAATGTATTTCTCAAGGTTATGATCAAATCATATTTTTTAGAATTTAAATTTTGTAAAGTTGAAAATACGATTCTTAAAAATTAATACCATCATAGTGCACTTTTTCTAATATACATTATAAAAAAATTAGTAAATATAAACATATTGATCTTATATGTGAATAATGTAGATTTTATATTGTGTTAGTAAAATTGAAAATAAAACAATTTGAGGTATTTAAAAACCAGTGGTGAAAATAAAAAATTCGATATCCATTGACTATAGATTGGATGAATAAAATGGATCTCTAGTCTTTTTGTGATATTCAAAAAAGATCTAAGAGTGATTGTACTCTAATTCTGAGATCTCCAATATATTTTTGGATGATGAAGATGGTGATTGTTTTTAGTGTGATCACAAAAACAATATAACATATTCATTATCATCTAAAATTCCTTGTTGGTTATGTTATATAAGTAGATAATTCTATAAATATGTTGTTAATGAATCATTATAAAAAAATCCCTATATTAATATATATTTCATAATTTTAATTTTCATCATTACATCTAAAAAATATATCAATTATTGATTAAAAAATAATTTTCTAAAAAGTATAATTATACAATGTCATTCTAGAAGTTTATACGTACTCTTATTACATTGTTCATTATAGCTTTAAAATTTGATGAACAATCAATTAGGTCTTCCGGCCTCTTTAGAGTTTCTTCTTATGGAAGATCATGAAACTATATCAATTATGTCATGGAGGAGTATTCATCTTAAATATTCTTTACACCTATAGATATATGTATAAAATATGAATCCAATAAAAAATATCAATGTGGAGTTAATCCAACACATAGAGAATTCAATTCGAGTAAAACTATATTCTTGCATGGTTGATTACATACTTCAATATTATTTCCATGAATAAAAAAATGTAAAATATATTTTCCATTTAATAATATTATCTTAAAAAAATAATTTAATGGTCATTTGTCCTTGTATAAGGACAATACAAATGATTAAAACATAAATTTTTCATTCTCAGGATTGTAATGTATTTATTATATAAGGGTAGGAAAAAAATAACATATGTTGTCTAACGATAATAATATCTTGTGTAAATGATCTATATTAAGGAATTTTTTTCAATAAAATATTCTTCCAAGAAAAAAATCGGAAATCACTTTGAATTCAATATTTTTTCATTGAAATATATTAATAAGTAATTATTAGACTATATTAACAGTATCCCCATGTTGTCTTTCATATGTCACAGAATAATATAATAAATAAAATATAAAATAAATACCATTTTATTATTCAAGATATAATAATTATATAATTAAATATAGTTTTTTGATAATCAATCAATATATATCCCCACATTTTTAATTATAATTATATTGATAATGTAATAATAAATAACATAATTACTATATAAAAAATGTAACAAGTGTAATAATTGAATGATGTATAGTTTTTATTGAACATCTATAGTGATTGTAATTTAGTTAAAACAAATTCCTTATCAGTATGAATATTAATATGAAAATACATTTTTCATGGTTTTGGGATGAACTGAAATGTTATCTTCTATATGATATGGCTCGAAGACATGGGTTGTGAGAAAATGGATTCACTAATGATAGTAAAATTTGATATTGTTTTGATGTAATAAAAATAATATGCATGTGAATTTCTATAATGTTCTATGACAGGATGAGGTAAAATAATATGTACTGGAGTCACTTAAGAAATAAAATTTATAGAAGGTCTGAATATTTTGGAAATGGGCATCAATATAGATGTATTGGCTTTATACAGTAATGGAACCATCTCATTAGTGAATGAAAAAAAATCATTCGACCCATACTCTATACCCTGACATAAATTTTCATTCATCATCAATATGTCATCAAATAGATGTGATAATACCATCAACTAGTATTCCTACATCCTGAATGATCTAGTCAGTAGAGGCCTCTCTAGTCCCAACCCAATATAAATAAGAAATATAATCTTATAATTTAATGTAATTATCCATTAAAAGTAATACTTGATATCTCTTGTGGTCATGATCATTTTATTTATTTATAACATAAAATTATATTCGACTACATCCTATGTATTGTAATGCAAATTATTGTAATCCCTAACAATTTCATGATTGGAATATAATAAATCAGAATAATAGCTATTATATAAACTTTTATAATACATTTAATCAGAATGAAATAAATAGTGTTAGATATTGGTGGTTGGATGAATGTTTTTTCATTGGAAAATATCATGAAATATCTTTGAGCTAGATTATGTTTCATATCCTCAATATTAATTTAAATATTCCAACATTTGAATATAGTTTCAGAATATTATTATAAAATGTTTCCAACTTGTTAAAAATATAAATATATATATTATTTAGAATGGAATATATGTGAATAAACAACAAATATTCCATGATAGAATCAAATAAGGACACAAATTATTTAAACAGAGCTTTCAACCTATTATAATGATCCATATTGTACTTATTCTTGTCTCCTTGAGGGACCCATGTGGGAGATACACTTGTAGAAGGAAGATAACTAGCTTTTATAGAAGTGGGAACTCTAATTATTTCTTACTATTATTCAATATCATACCCATACTTATTAGTAGGGTTGTCATGGTTTTGGCCATAAATATCACCATACACTTTCTCTAATATTAAGATATTTTTTTGTAAATCATAATAACTATGAATGGTGGAGTGTTTCTATAACATCTATTTGATATCTATTTATTCATACAATGAACCCTAATAAATTTATATCATTGTATTCATCAAGGACTATTGTTTATGGAGAAGTAAGGATATCAAAAACGTGAAAATATACATTTCCCCTACTATAATTGTTTTTAATGTTAGTGGGAAGATAACCGAGGATCGACAAGGGTATCACAAAATTATCATTCATATAAAGTATAAGGGAACTTATATCACCCCATATATATTATATATTAATCATTATTAGGGTGGGTTATAAAATATTACATCATTCATTAATGAATATATGAGCATAATCCTCTCATTCAGGGTATGGATAACTCTTTTTAATATCTTCCTCACATCCATCTCTATGATTGTGCATGTAATCAAATGTATTCTTAATTTTGTAATGATGGCTACAAAAATAATTATAACATCTTTCATTTTGAACACCCATGGTGAAGGAAGGTGACATTAGGATTCATATAAAAATGGCCTTATCTATTTAGGATGGTGGGATCATCCTTTTAACAATTGTGGCTACAAGGCACTGTCCTCAAGCCAATCCTACATGGTAGGTGTTTGAAACCCATTGTATCTGGAGTGGGTTCATCATGGTGAAGTATGTGGGATATTGGGATGTGAAAAAATTGAATCCCAAAAATATATGATAGATTCTTCATCATCAACTTCTTATAATCAAAAGGTATTCCAAGTTGATTTTTGGAAAGAGTGAGATAAATGTTGTCTTTCGAAAAAGGGTGGGGGATCAACATAGTATCCTAGGATTCCCAACCCATTGAATTAACATCTCCCAATAATGAATTAATATTTTAATCATTCATTCCAATTTTTATTAGTATCTCAATGATATAATAAAAAATATTCTACTGTCTCATAATAATGATTAACGCATTTTGATAGGGCCCACCATGTGGTTCTTCCCAGTCAATGCCTACATCAACATCATCCAATAAACGACTGATCATTATTATATTGAAAGATAATTATGGTGAAAATATATCACTATTAAATTAATATTCATTATTATTCATATTTATAATCTAGATTTATTGATTGGAGATGATATTAAACTGAAGGGAATCATGATTGATTCAAAATTGTTTCTGTGGAAACTCGAATTTGGTGTAGTATGATTAATTATTTTTCAAAGGGGAGTCAACAATAGTTCTGTGGAATATAATTTGTGACCACATTGGGGTAGTACATAAATGTCATCTTGTCCTTTTTTTCCATCGTGCATGGATTTAGGGCATCGATGATGATATTCAAGAGGGTAAGGTGAGGGATTTCATATTTGAAGAGGGTGATTGATTATTTTGATTAAAGGAAAAAAACATGGTATAATGGAAGGTCCAATACTCATGTATCCATGTATATTTGTTCAATAATTATAGAGGTGTTTATGGTATTTATTTAAAAATTAATGTAGAATAGTGAATCATTGAATAGAGTCATAATGGTTATAAATTTGTATCCCCTCTATCGTTGGATTGTCCTCACTCGCAAATGAATGCACTCGACTGCCTCCCCCCCCCCCCGATAGTGGGATCAGACTTAATGTTGATGAATCATGATATCTATTGTATGAGGGGGAGGCGGAGGAGTGGGTTCTCATTACAAATTTTCATTTATTCCAGAGTTAAGTAGTTTCTATGGTTTCAGTGATTCACTCATTACGGAATATATTTCCATTTTTATTTGAATAATGATCTTCCTTTCATCAAGTATCAATATTTATGTAATTTAAAATCACTCATTAGTGATTAATGACAATATAAAATGTATGTAAAACATAACATGGAGAATTTCATGTATTATACACATGTGAAATGGTGTTATCTCGAAGGAAATCAATTTTAATTACACATATCATGAGGGGAATAATGTTGGAGATATTCTCTCTTATAAGGGATCTCACAACAACCCATTCATGATTTTAAATAGACTAGGATCCCATATAATTTTATATGTGGATCATTTATGGGAATATTCCCTTGTTTTGAAAAATTTTAGGGCTTTATGATCATGTTATACCTTTTCTATATTACATTCCTTGTTTCATTAATAAAATTATATATTTAAATCAATCATTCATATTAGAAGATATTGTCAATTTCAATATATATAACATTTCTTTTTTTACATAAGAAGGTAAAACAAGAACATGTTATATATTTTTGAATTAAATCATTAATATGGAGTACATATAAATTCAAAATTCATAACTAGATTCATAAAAAAGTAGAAGTAGTTATAATCTTGTTATGAAAAAAAAATAAAGCATCATGAAACCTCAAAATACAAATGGAACCCTATTGGGAAAATATATACTATTGAATAATCATATTAAACAATATAAAATATCCATATTGTTCTATGTCATTTTGAAAATATATTTCTCATATAATCAATTATCTCTAAAATAGTTCTTTAAATATAAAAATTGTAATATCTAAATTGATGGAAGATTCAGAAATACTCATATATGGTTTATGTGTATTTAGTATTAATTTTTAATATTTTATTTAGAGAAATGAAACATCATCTCTATTTAATGATGTTTTAATATAATACTTGACTTCATCATTATAAAACAAAATATTCAAATTTAAATATTTCAGCAACATTTGATTTAATAGTCTACCATTCTCAACAATCAAATATTTACAAATGTTTTTTTGAAATATATTAAGAATAAAGACTTTAATGTATCTATCCAATTGGAATCTTGTAATTTATATATTATTAAAATCATGTTTGATAGTTTTTGGTAGATTTATTTTATTGAGATATACAAGGAATAATTTTCATTCTTCAAGAAAATTTGTGACTAAAGAGATAACTCTAATGAACACTTCACCCTCACCATTATAATAGAATTTAAAAAGTGTAGATTTCTGATTATTTATTGAAGGGAAAAAGATGAATGAAATGAGCATTTTGCAGGAATGTATTTTTAGGTGAAACAATTTAAATTCAAAATGATGTGAAATTTATTCATTTAGGGAAAAATTAAAATAAATCAGAAAAAATAGTTTAAATAAAAAAGGGAACTGTTGGTAATCTAACTATTTGACAAGAAAATGATTTTCTGTCAATTAATTGGTTTTCCCTTAACAATATGAATTTAAGAAAATATACATTATGAAACTCAAGGATTATCAGCTAGTAATGTAAATGGTCTTATGAGTATAACAAAGAGTGATAGTAGGATTACCAACTCAACAACTAGTCTTATAAAATACATGGGGCTTATAGTAAATTGTGATCACCATATCCATATTCAACTATGCATAATCTGATTACCTTAAAATAAAAATAATCAACAATATACAAAAATAAATTTATTGAAAACTTTTAAAAGATTAAATTTATAATATTTATTCATTAAAAATATATGATGGTTGAAAATAACATTTAAAACATTAGGAATCTGATTTAATTTGTAATTATGTGAAATTATTCATCCCCAATTCATGTCCTGAATAATTATGTCACTTAATATTTGTGACACCAATCATTTACATGTGTTTTCACTTTTATTTTATCTTCTAGTTTGTGGTACACAAATTTGGTGGGTTTTAGTCTAAGGTATTTAGTTTTTAGAGGTTCATTGGTAGGGGAATAGTTAGAAAACGTGGTTAGTATTGTCGATGATGCTAACATATAGTATTCATAGGAATAGAAGTCAATTGTGTTTGAATTTTATTAAATCCTATAAATAATTCTCCACCATGTAGAAGGGAGATGATAAGTGAGTGAATGGACTATGAATGTTACAGAAAAAATTTCGAGGAAATCGTCAATATCTTATAGTTATTGGACAATGGAAGGTTAATGGTCTACACATTGTTTGAAAAGCCATTACTAGTAACCATGAGACCAACCAATATTATTGTATTTAGGTCTTTTAAATTTAATTTTAATTATGGGATTCCACCCCAACCCACAACCATTTAGATCAACCAAACCCTAAAAAACCTTTTCATATCTCCCTCGCTTCTATGCTTCTCTTTGTAGAATATTATGTGATAACATAGAGGTTCTTAATTTGGATTGAGTGTTATGAGATCCAACTTCCACTTATTCATATTGAATATCATATTATCAACATTCCACTTAACCAAATGATGATTCGATAATGATTTGGAAGGTAAGTGTTGATTTGAATTTCATATTTGAGTTTTTAATTTTTATGATCCATAGATGGAGACACTTTCTAGTGGATTTCATCAAGTGAGAATATATTCCCCAACATGTTGTAGGTCTTCCAAATCATTTATATTATATATAAGAGTTACTTATATTTTTATAACCTTATTAATGCTTTTTATTTTTTCATGGTTTTCTATTCCTAGGTGGGTATTATCCATTAGAAAATATATGTGATTTTTTGTGCATTGAATCCTAATTTTTTAATAATGATATTGAATTAATTATGTTTGGTAAATTATTATGATTTTTTTCAATATGAAAACTAGTTGTTTTGTATTTTAGTCAAAATAATATCTTCAATATGGTATTCCATTGTTTTTTACAAAATGAAAATTTTTAGACAGGTGGTCTCATTTAATAATGGAAATAGCGTTTCCGTCAACTTATTTGGAAATGATAATGAATTATTTTTTTCTTATAATCTTGTCAAAATTATTAATTAGTTTGAAAATGTATTTCTAGATTTAAATGTCATACATTATGGCTCTGATGGAAGTCGTGATTCTATATTTGTTGTTTCCCTTGATAGGCAGCCACTGGTTTTTAATTGCAGTACATTTATCCATGAAATATATGATTCATTTTTTTATGTATTAGTGATCATATTATGTGTGGTGAAATAGATAAAAAAGAGGGGCATGTGGTTCTAGTCCTCTGGGATTGTCATTTTATGGAAATGAATTTTTTTATTTTTTCCCTCCCCTATTTTATGATTACATAAGTAGACCTATGTATTTATTTGAAAAGTAGTGGGATTATACATGGCTTGTTGAAATTTATGAACTAGATAGTCAATCGTATTTGAGATTCATGCACTAGACAGTGGGAATTATCACCAATTAGGATGGATGAAATTGATTTAGGGTATAGTTTTATGCGACTATATAAACATTCAGTGTTTAGGTCAACCATTTTTTTATATTGCACTATCTCATTAGAGAATATTCTGATCCATCATTATATGTATCATATTTCATGTTTTAATGAGTTTTATATTATGTTATTCATTATTTTTTTCAATGGAATGTTTTTTTATTGTTTTTATAGACTTTTTATAATTGTTTGACATTCTAGTGTTTTAGAATTTGTTATGGATTATTTTTATACATCTGGATTTTGGGATTACTTATGATTTATAGGGATTATATTTTGATATAATTATTAATTTTTTTATATAGATTTTAAAATTGTTGTTTATTATATTTGAAAATAAAATGGGAGAATACATTTAATGTTGTTTTATTTGGTTAGAATTCTTTTGATATGATTTAAAAAATGTGTGGGTTAATTTTCAAAAGTGTGTTTGTTATATTTGAAATTATTCTTTTCATGAATTGGCAAGGTTTTTGTTAAACCCACTAATATAATATTTATTATAAAGGGTGATCATTATGAAGTGTTTGAATTATGTTATGTTCCCTCTTATTTATAATAGATTTGGACTGCATACTACTATTATTATCAAAAAAACAAAATTCTATATGTGTATAGGAAGATCTATTACATTTGCTAAACGACCAAGCCAATGATTCCCATAAATAAGGACCAAAGGAATATTGAAACGTCCTGGCTACATCATCTTACTTGTTTCATTCTTGTGTCACTATGTATATGCATCATACATGCATCACCACCAACCAGCATCCTCCCTATATCACCACTTGTGTAGTAAATCTCCCAAATGGTCCTTCCATGTTTTATACATTGGCCTTTCAGTTACATGATTACATAGATTTGAACTCAAATTCCCATCCAACTATATTATTTCGTCTTATATAAATTAATGGAAATGAAAAGAAAATTTTATCCAATATAATCTTCAACATATAATTATTGGCTTCTTTTATAAATGGAAGTAATTTCATAGAATGTGTATACTACTATATTGGGCTCACATCCTACATAATCAATAAAATTATGTGGCTTTCATGTGTTGTTTATGTGTTTTATGGTGTTGGATTTCATGTTGGATCAGGTGTCATTCTCTATAAAGATAAAGTAGCTTTTGGGATCACGGTGGTGACATGATTATCATATGGAGTAGGTATTCAATCATAATGATTGTGAAAATGGTATTCTTTATTTCATTTTTCATTTTGAACATCCTATTTTCCATTAGACTTTATTATACATTAATATGAAATGATTATCTTAGGTACAATGTTATTATCCTTGTCCATTGTTTCAGTTGGGTTATTACTTACTGGGAAATTCAATTTTTTTAATCATGTGTAAAAGATTAACCAAATATTTTTTCATACCTTATACAATTTTTGTCAAATTGGTTTTATCAAGGATGCTACTCTAGTATGGTATGTGTATGTTTATTCCTAATTTTGTATGGTAATTCAGGGTGGTTGGTTAAAAAATGTAATTATTGG
This sequence comes from Viscum album, assembly GCA_963277665.1. Lineage (NCBI taxonomy): Eukaryota > Viridiplantae > Streptophyta > Magnoliopsida > Santalales > Viscaceae > Viscum > Viscum album. Next base: position 1,321,850,316 of record OY728134.1, read on the forward strand.
CTTTTATTAGTCTTCTAAAGTGCATACTTTCTATTGATTCAACTAATTTTTAATTTAGGTCATTTTTATAAGGGAGATATAACCATCAGGAGTAAAGTGGTATGTTAGTTGATTTGATTTTCAAGTTATTCTTTATTATTAATCATAGGGTTCCAAGGCTTTTAAAGATTAATCATATAATTTCCGATCATAGAGTGAACTATGGTAATGATATTCTAATTTGGAAGCTACTACTCTGAGGAGTAGGGAGATTTTTCATGATTTATCTTACAAATTCAATGTTTTATTGTGTTTTTAAGAGATATTCATAAATAGAATGATCAGGAAACATGGTATTTAAAACTAGAAGAAATCCATACAGACTATCGGGTCAACTTATTTTTCCACTCATATATTTGGTTCGTGGTGTAAAAACCAATTAAAATAATCAAAGAATATTATTAGAAGTAGGAAATTTTTTATCATTGTATTATTTATTTTTAATTTTCTAGTTTTATTAGTTCATGTTTATAGCTATTGTTCTGAATCTTATCTATTGTGTTTTTTAAAAAATCTAGTTTTACAGACAAGGAAATAATGGATTAGTTTATGTAATTGTATAATAAAACCAGGTTTGAGTGAGTTCTTTTATTTTTATAAAATCATTTATAACACAATGAAATGAATTTGAGGAATTATAATTATTTTGAAGTTCTGATGGTCTAAAAAATTATATGTGTGTGATGTATGGGATATATCTATGGACTTTAACATTTTTTAAAATATATTATTTTTCCAATGTTGTTTTTCTCCTACAATTCATTCCCTTATGTAGAATTTTGGTGATTTTTGTAGTTTTCGTTATGAAATTATAAATTAGGATTGATTGGGTGAATTTTTTATAAATCCATTAAATGGTTCACCAATTATGGAATGAGAAATTAATAAAGAAAATGCATCAATTAGTGTTCATAAGGATAAAGTATTTTTCCTTCTAATATATGGAACAACCTAGAGTCATGATGGAGTGGTATAGATGTGTTATTATCTTCTTGTAGACCATGTATTAGAGTTCCAGAACTAGTAACTACCAGTTATCAATGTAATATTGTATCTGATGATTTTATTCCCGTTCCAGCTAGGTTGATGAATTTCATACTCTCTCCACACTCATAAAACATCCTGTGTGAAATGTACCACTACTCTAATCAATGCTTTGTGCATGTATTGTTAGAGGAAAAATATCTTTTTCAAATCATTAAAATATATTTCCCGGTAATTTTTTCAAGTCTATGTTAATCATGTTTATTCATTAAGAGGTTGTAAAATACAAGGAAATTGAATTCATGAACATTCATTTGGTAATGTGTTCCGGAAATCTTATGTACAATGTTTAACTAAATAGAAACCATTCTATCATATGTTGTGTGGTGATTATTTGAATAAGGCATGGATCATTGCTAGTGTCTTTATTCTAGAGCTTTTTTTATAATTTATTTATTATATACTATCTACATTTATGGAAATATTTTATATGTACATTATAAATAAGGAAATCTTATTAGGGGAACCTACAGTCTACATCGCTTTGGTTCAACTAAATTCACCAATGGTTAACAAGAAATAAATAAGTAGAATCTTATTGTGTGTTTTAAAAGTTGTATTTTTGGGAAAATCATACATTAATTTCCCTCTACTCTTAAATCCATTCATCAGTGTTGTCATATTTTTATTATTAAGAGGATTTTTTAGAAGGGTTGTCAGCAGAATACCTGAAGGAATTTGTTTTTTATTCTTATTGGTTTGTGTTTGTACTTTCATTGGAGAGGTAAAGGAAAAACACTACTTTGTGAGAATACTATATTGTAATAAAATACATTTTTTATTTAATTTTTTCATGATTTCTATTTATTTTTTTATTTTTTTATTTAGTTGGTACATGTGCTTCTCCTATGTTTTTAAATTTTTGAGAATGATTCCATCTCGTAACATGATTCACATATGTAGTTAGAAAAATTGAATAGTATCCTTCCAATAGTACTAAAAATAGAGGGACCTAAAGTTCATGATTCGATAATATGGGTCTAGTATATTTATGTTTTTTCATGTATGTTGATGTTCTATGTGCCTCAATTTGAATGGTTGGGGGTTGTTTTTCATGTTGATAATATATGGACACCCCTATAAGTCCAATGTTACACTTAAGTTAAATCCATATAATTACTTATGGAGGAATGTCTCATTATATTATACAACTATATTTTGGATGAATTAAGTTTTAGTGATCTAGTTTATGATCCTTATGGATTTTCAATGAATGTGTTATTCCTTGGGTATTGTGTTGGATGGCTTGGATTCATTGAGATTCAAGAGTTCTCCTTGGAGATTTGTGAAATTTTATTATATGGAAATTTCTTGAACACCCAATGAATTTATTGTTTGGATATTCTAAAATAAATTCATTTTTTTGTTGCACACAACTCCATATTCAAATGGCATGTGATATATTATCAAATATTATTATTTTTAAATAACCATTATATTCTATCTATTAAATTTGAAAAGGAAAATATGATCAAATATATAATGAAATATATATTATGTTCATCTTTATTTATTTTTACCAAATAGAAATAAAATTTTTAGTAAAGTCATTTACTTTGTTAGAAAAATGTTTTCCTTAATAAATACTTTTATTACATTTTGTGAATAAATATTACGATTAATTTATATATGTTTTATATATTTTATTTGGAAAAATATTCTTTATTTTTTAAATTATAATAATAATATTATTCTATGGTGGTGTTTTGATAATTGTCTAAAAATAATAAATGTTAAGTGAATAGAAAATAATTATGTTTTTTATGAAATACAATAAGTTTTTTGATATCTGAAAATCATAAAAATGAAATAAAAAATTATTTAACTTATATAAATACCCATGTGTTATAAAATAATAAAAATATAATACAAAAATAATATGTGACATATTAATTATAAATTATTACATGATAATTATAAAAATCATTTCCAATACTGATGTTGAGCCTACACGTCATAGGAAAAGTAATATTTTTTACATTATATATTATAATTGGGAGTTTAAAAGTGTATCTATTAATTTTTTAATTAAATATTATTATTACATTAGGATATTGAATTATATTTTCTATATTTAGAGTTATATATCATGAATCATATCCAAATACATGTGCACTACATGTGCTGGGAAAAAAATTCTATTTCACAAATAACATACGGTGTCTTAACATTGACAGGAATAAATATTCATAAGTAGTCAATATATAGTATTTTTATTATCCCAATTAATTTAGCATTATTATTGAAATTTAGTTTTAATTTTTATTTTTTAGAAATGTTACCTTAAATGATTATGAAACACTGATTCAGTGCTTTTACAAGATGAAAAATAATAAAATAATTAAAATTAAAATTATATGAACCATTAAATGGCCAAAAAACCAGATAATTATTTTTTATTGTAATTTTTTCAGAATAATATTTTTTTAATATTTAGGATCTTTTGGATCAGGTCGGATGGAATTAATCACCTTATAGTATTTTACATTAAGAAAATGTAAAACCAATCACACAATGGTTCTCAATGAGTATAATATTTTGAAAATATAGTTTATAGAAATGATGTTCATTCATTAAAATATTTGGAAATAAAAAAGATTTATATTAATCATGGTACTTTATTATTAATTTTATAAAATATTTTTTTTCTTAAAGGCCTCATAAAAGTTGATGCATTAATTATTTAATTAACAAAGAAATGAAATAAATTATTATAAGAATATAAAATGAATTAAATATGATATAATTAATATGATACCCATAATATTCTTGTTACTATGACAAAATTTAATACTTTGTTCAAATATGAATAAATATTTTGATTATTTTAATGTTATTGTAATTAATAGTGTTAAATTGGGAAATAATGATACTAATGAATATAATATATTATTAAATTACATAAAAATAATAAAAATCATGAATAAGGACCAATGGGATAATATATGATCGAACATGTTTCCCATAAATCTTTACTTTAATTTTGGAATTATTTTAATCTATAATATCCTTAATTATATATTAATATTTTAAGGAATTTGTAAAGTGACACTCACTTAAATTATAAAAGTGAACTCCATCCTTCATTTTGATTCACCACCATGTGCCATTTATATCAACCAAAAAGGTTAAATTTCCATTCCCAACATCTATATCCAAATTCTTGAGGTCCTGGTCTACCAAAAATTCAAACAATAGATCCATTAATAGGTAGTCTGAATTATGTTCTCCAATGAGGAGGTAATTGGGTTTGCCAACTCATTCTGGTTCATTTTTTTAATACTTCCACTTCATGTGTTGTTTTCCTCAAAGGGTAATAAATATATTATTATATTATTGATGAGATGTTGTTATGATTATAAGAAAACTATATTCCATGATTTTACATCATATGAAAAATGTAAGCACTACATATGAGTACATAAAACTTCTTATCTCCATGTCGTGTTATAATTTGTTTTCCATCACCAATTTATACGAGGTGGGTATAATGATGGAAATAAAAAATATATAAGATAAATATGGAATGATGTTGATTCTAGAAAAGTTAATATATTAAACCTTTCAATACAATTACACAAATTAAGTGAATGATATCGTTACTCATGCGTACGTATGACCTATAGTCTACATGGTGTGAAGTGATTCATTTTCCATTTTCACCATTATTGAATAAATAAATATTAATATTATATGTATATAATGAATAAATATGATTTTTAGGACCTTAATAACACTATTTATATGACATAATTATATCATATGAAGAACGGGAATTATTAATATAACAAATTTTTTTTAGTAAAATGAAGTATTTAACAACCAAAACTTGGGTAATGAAAAAATATTTGTAAAAAATATTTGATAGGATGATATTATAAGATCATATAGTATATCATAAATATGAAAAATTTTATATTCCAAATTAATAACCTTATTTAGACAAATATACACCAATAATACCAAAATGATGTGTGATATAATTGATTTCGTCTCTATTTCACTTCTATGCAACATATTTTTGTACACCTAATTCCTTTTCATTGGTATATATACATAATATTCTATTTATGATCATCAATAATTTAATATTTCATTAATTATTCATATATAATTTATCATTGGAATGATTATTTTCTATACCATTTACCATTTTAAATAAACCATTTACATTGAATGATTTTTGATTTTCTAGGGAAATAATAGTCAATTTATATCTTATACTCTATAAAAATACATTTATTTAAGTAATATTGATTCATAAATTAAATATATACATTATATTTATAGTGAATTTTCTGAACCTATATAAATGATTTGGGCCAGGTTATACACACTCCCTCATTTCATCAGTTGTTTCTTTAAAAAAAATATGTTGATCATATAAAACTGGTTTTATACATAGTGAAAAAACTATATTTCAAAAGGATTTGAAAGTACAGATACCATGTTTTTTGAGATCAAGGAAGAGAATAGAAAAACATTCCCTTTTGTAAGGACCGATTTAACATTAATCTATGGTATTTTAACTTGGATAATAACTATGGATTCTGATTGAGACCAAGTTATTGATTAAACGACATGTATTTCCAATTATTTATATTTAAGTACTAATTATACCATATACTAACATGATATACATTTACTTATTGAGTGGAATTTTTGTTCAGTTATTAATAATTCCAAATTTATTATTCATTACTAATTTAATATATCATTCTTTGTATTTTACCCAGGGCGAGCATTTACGATCACACTTATTTTTGTTTACAATCCAATGGTTATAAAGAAGTGGTCATTAAGTGAGTTTTATATCCAATATAACACTCCAATATCTTGTTATTAATTAACAATTTAATATTGGTACCGTGTATTTATATTGTTATTAAATAATACTAATCTATTTAGTGCATTTTTATCTGAATCATATATGTAGTGCCAATAAAATAAAGTAATGCATTGGCTCTAGGATAATGGCATTGATGTCATTACTATTGGTATCAAGTATGTATTTAAGAGGACATGATAATTTAATATATGAAAAAATATATCATGGAACATTACATTAACATAGACATTGAAGATAAGTATAGAATATCATCCTATATTTTTGGGATTACATATTATGATTTCATTTAATATAATATATTCCATTATTTCGATATGAAACTAGTATAATGAATGGGAACCACCAAAATACATACTATGTAAGGGGTAGGAAAGATCTTGTTTTTGGATGAGATTAATATTATCTTTCTAAGGAAATAATATAGCAAATCATTCTCATAAATTGATAATATAGTATCGTATTCTAAAAAGAATGAGAAAATACACTCTATGTAATATAGATTTATATAGAAGCAGATGAAGAAGATAACGGTAAAGAAAATGGGGATAAAGAGAATATGGTATGGAAGCATTTTATCACATGGGATAATTATAGAATGAAACACCATTGTTTATAAATTAACATAATTGTAGTTCAATAAATGTGTATAGAGAAAGACCACTACACTAGTGATTTTGTTAGTATGAAAAAGGTGTCCAATGTACAATGCTTCAAATGCAAGGAGATTGGGAACAATGGAACACAATTTCTCAATAAGGAAATGAAAATACCATAAATTAATCTATTGGATCATGGGAAATCAAATGACATTACAATAGGTGAAGAGGAATGAATAATGTTTTTTTCATTGAGTAATTAAATATATTTTTAAATTTTTCAATAAGGGATATTCTAGTATTTATGATATAAATTTGGATTATAATTCAATATTTCCTCTTTAATATTTGAGAGAACATATTAAATTGCATCAATAAACAAGAAATTTGATTTTATAGAATAATTATTTTTGAAAAATATATGATTTTTGGGAAGATAAAATTAATATGAATCTCATGTTGAGATAATTATGTTGGGATGAATTGATTATTGATATGAATAATGTGAACTAGATATTACTGACTACCATGGAGCCTATTAGTAATTTTCAAATAAGTGCTTTATTCTACCATTTATCGAGCTGTCAATATTTTTTGTACTGAATGAAATAATACAATAATATATTATTTACTTACGGAATAGGGAATATTTCCTTTTTAATATGAATTTAAGATAATTAAGTTTATTAATATGTTTTTTGAGAATTATATTTGATGTTATTAATATGCTTGGTTGTGACAACTATGGTCTACATCATGTTTCGTGAGAGATTAATTGCATTTTTTTTGATATTTTTTATCCTAATTTCTAATACTTTTGGGATTGATCATTATTGTTTGGTTATAAAGATAAAAATTTATGATGTGTGTAATGTTTATCATTAAATGAGATTTAATGATTAATGTGTTTTTACCTAATATAAAACATGGTCCAACCATATTGATTTTCTAAAATAATATATACAGATATAATGAAATTTTCCTCAATATAGATCATAAGGTACATTAAATGTTAATTTTAGTTATTTATCCATAATAAAGTTTATTGGTGATTATTAGTTTCATAGAGTAAGGGATGTAATTACTATTTAAATTTTGAATGATTTAAAAAAAGAATCCAATGATGATTGATGCAATATGAAAATAAAAATTGTGATGTATGAGATAAATGATGGAGTTAGTGCATTTATTTAAAATTTAATATATTAATTTTTGTGGAATTTTTTATGGATTATGAATTATAGTTTTTTAAAATAGAAAACCCATATGTCGGGTGACAAATCATAATATCCAATAATACCATAAGACAAAAAACCAAAACTATTGGTTTATAAGGGGGAATCACATTCCACTGGCCAATGTGTTGTCATAGATATTATAAAATAGATATTTTTATTTATTATGTATTAAATATAATTTATATGTTCCATTTTAGAACTGTATATGATTAATATATATAGAATATTTTTTAATTTAATTTTTTTAGATAAATTGATGTGTTTGGGAATGAATTTTATAAAGTATGATACAATTCCACTACAGTATGTATATTTACTTATTTCCTTACATGAGGATTTAAAATAATTAATTTACACTAGGAAATAATTTTGTAATGGAAATTTTATTTAATTAATTTTCATACTATGAAACTCATGTCCCATTTAACCATTCCCAGATTAATGATTACGTGATGATAGATATTATAATGGCCTTGTTCTTTATTACTCTCAATCAGAACTTGTTAGTTTGATTTCTTTCCTTTTTTTTCATCACAATATTATTCTCATATATATAGTCCCATATTTTAAAAACCATCAAATTTATGTTTCCCTCCACTTAAGGGGACTTTTTATTAACCCTTTTCATGATTTTTTTTATTTTGAAAAGAATATGTTACAATGGATAATCTATGATTACGGGAAATATGAATTAACATTAAGGGAAACATTTATTGAATAATGGTATAATTCAACACTTCCTGATTATGTTGTCTGTCTCTTCTCTAATAAATTCAATTTCATATGCTACACTCAACACCAACCATAAATGAATAGTGATATACTATCAAATATTATTATTTTAACACCACCCTTTTAAAAACCGGTAAATTAGACAAATCGAAAAGGATTAAAAATAATATTAAATATATACGAAATTTATATTTTTTATTCCTATAATATATAAACATAATTGACTGTAATTTCAATCAATTTGTTATCAATACGCTTTCTTCGAAAATTATTTTTTCTATTTTTATGAATATATATTATTGTTATTTTTCAGAAGACATAAAAAATATATTTCAAAAAAATTTCATGATTTTTCAATTCATCATATTAATATTATACAATAGGTAAATTTTTTATTTTTTGTAAAAACATAGAGTTTTTTATGAATTGTAAATGAAATATAGTTTTTTATGAAATATGATACCTTTTCTAATATCTATATAGGTTAAAATGATATAAAAATTATTATACATATGTAAAGACAAATGTATGATAATATAGTTAAAATATCACATTAAATAATCCCTACAATAAAATTATATCTGATTACATTATAATTATCAAAATAATTTTCAATGTCGACGCAGCTCCTGCGGATCCCTGTAAAATATACATTTGGTTCCTTATATATTTTAATTGATATCTAAAAAGTATTTTTATGGTCTATTAAATAAATAACATTCATAAATTATTATTATAACATATATTCATATATTTAAGAGTTATATAATGCTAATCATAAATATATTCTTGTGTAATGATTGTAAATGGTATGAAAATTCAAATTAACAAATTAACAATGTTGTCCTAAAATGGATACCGATAAATATAAATAATGAATGAAGCTGAATTATTATATTTTTTCAATAACTTCATTTTCATGATAGTAATTTAATTATTATTTTTATATATAAAAACATATCTATTAGTGATTCTGTATCATTACTACATTGATTGTAGAAGAAGAAGAAAATCAAGAAAATAATATCAACTAAAATTATAAGAACACTTAAATAAACATAATATTTGGATAAATATCATTAGATGAATTATTTTACTTACTATGAATCCATGTCTCCAATTTATGACATTTTTATGGAATTTGGATGATATTAATCCCCTTACATTATTTTATTTTATGAATCGTAAAACTCATCACATTATGGTTTTCAATAATTATATATTTTGTTAATATATGGGGTTATAGAAATTATGTCCATCCATAAATATTATTTGGAAATATAAAAATATATATTAATCATGGAAATTAGTTTTCATTTTTCAGAAATAAATAATTAACTTAATGAAATTCACAATGAAGATTCGATAATTATTAACGAAATTAGACATTCCGATAAATGATGTAAGATATATTACTGACTAAAAATTAAAAATTTTATTATAAAAAAACTTTTAATGAAAAATTTGTAAAACAAATTATTTAAAAGCTGTATTATATGACAATGCCATTGAAAAACATCTTAAGTCTACCAGAACCAATTTTCCTTTATAATTTCAAGGAGAGATTTCTAACATGAGTATCTGGATCACCTATTAATAAGTTTTCAAATTGATACCTCAGATTTTCCCAATTATACAAGTACTCCTTTTGAGTGATCCTAACTTATTTTAATCCACTTATCAATATATGATCTTTTTTTCAGGTACTATGATCATCATGTGTATTAACTCTTATTGGACTTCCCATCATCTTTTCAGCTTCATCTACAGTAGTATTGATCACCAGAAATGTTTCAACCATTTTGTATTATGTGTTCCAATGTTGATCCAGAGACTCATGAGATGCACATGCCCCTCACTGTGGACCTATTAGAGATGCATTAGGGTAAACAATCACTTGAACCACATCTTCATTATGAACATATGTTTCATGATCCATAGAATCACTAACCATCATCTTGGATTTCGACTTCTTGGAGGATCTAATTTCCTTAGGTGGTGGTAAGTGAGAGTAGTACATTCTCCCATTCTGAATGAATTTATTGATTTTCCTCATGATTATATATGGATTCTTGTTATATTGGATTTTATATGTTGAATCAATTGATGAATAACGAGAAGAACTATCATTGGACTCTAACTTGGAGACTCTTTTCCCATCCAAAGGCATAACCCAAACTACTTCCAACTCCTAAATCAGTTCAAAATTCTCAATCCGTAAAACTAATTACCCAAATCACTATCAAAAATCTCATATCATAGTCTAAAACTCATATTACATGAAACCTTCATCCACTCTCCACTTCCTCCAATTAAACCACAATCCTGAGACAACCTAAAGTTGTGAGCATCTCCCACCTCCTTGTTTAAATCCAAATGTGCTTCAAGGGATCCTTCAGCTCCAACACGCATTACCAATACTCTATTCTGGCCCATCAATTCCCATGGGGCACACACCCCATCCTGGTAGTGTTTAATTCAGTAATTGACAACAAACACTCTTGGATTTGGAGTAGTTCTAACCTTCACCTGGATATCCTTAACTGCACCACACAAGATCATGGAATCAGAAACATGATCAGGGCCAGTCCCTGCCAACTCGTGACCATAATGTAGTATGTTGAAAACAACATCCATGAAACTAAATCTATCAAAATACACTCAAACTAAATATATATTTACAAGTTTTTAACCAAAACTAGGAACCAAATTCTCAGCATTGTTCTTCAAACCCTCGTGCATCTTTTGGTTCGATATCCAATTCCTGAACACAGTCAGCTGATGACCCATTTTCAAAACCTGAGAGTAGAAATAATTCCATGATTCTAAAAAACTATTTTTTACCTACAATTTTCCCCAAAAGAAATCCAAAAATACTCCACTATTGGCATCGAGACATCCACTTCAATAGAGACTTTTAGAGAAACAGGTGGCATACTCCTCTAAATGTATTGTTTGAACAATGTTAATATCCTACTATATGTCCATAAATTTTGATAATGTATGGTTTATAAAAATGGAGTTGGTGTTCTGGGAATTAATGACATATTTTCATTGTTAGTGAATTATGCTTCTTGGGTTAGTCATACTACCACCTGATGTGGAAAAACATAGGTCTATTGCAAAATTGAGGAGTGTTATACTATTCCCAAATAATGTAGTCTTCTATAGAAAATTGTAGTATTATGTTATTTTCCTCATATAGGCCCAAAATTGTGCCCTATTTCAAAAATTACAATCATATATATCATAAGAATATGTCTAATGGAAATCCACTAAATAAAAGATAAGCATGTTTACCAACACATTCACATTATTTTATTCATCTACATCATTTAATGTGTTTCATCTATGATAATGTAATATATAGAGTATTATTTATATTAATATAGATTATTATTACTATGGGATAACAATATTCCACATCTTGCCTATCCTTGTAAAAGGTAAATCATTGCTCGTGCATACAGACGACAAACTATCTCTATGCTCTGATGTGATATTTTTAAATCAGAAATTGTCTTGGATACATTTAATTATTTAAATAATCCATATGTATTATAATTATGACATGATATTGATTCTTTAAAAATTAATATACAATCTGCTTAATTATTTTTCCACCAAATAATAGAATGACACCATCGCTCGTGCATACATTCTACCTACATTGTCCATGACATGATGTGATTCATTTTCCATATCCAATATTAAATAATGAATATAAATATGTATATAAAACAAAATATGAAATATATGACCATAATATCATTCTAGATATGATGGATCTATATAATATTTACAATAACATAGACATGAATGAAAAAATGTACAGAGGAAAATGATGGATTTATCAAATGAAACAAGGGTAATAATGAAATATTATTAAACAATTAGCGAAAATATAACGTAAAAGGATTGATAAAATATCATAATTTTAAAAAAGACTCTAGTATAAAACAATATTTTTCATTAAACAAATATATAGGAGGTCAACCCATGTATGTCCATAAAATAAGATTCATGTAATTGGCTTTGTCTCAATTTCATTACATTGCGGCATATTTTGGCAATCGTAATTACTTTTCTATGTTGTATACACTTCCAATTTAGTTTATGATATTTATTCATTTATTATGTCAGAAATATCCATATTTGTTTCATAGATATGATTTTTTCCTAGGTCGTGTTCAATTTTACATAGGGTGTTTACATTGAATGTTTTTTTGATTAACTACAATAATAATGTTCAATTCATTTATTTTTATCTACACAACTATTTTTTGATAAGGAAATATTGATTCATGAATTAAATCAATAAATTCATTATATAATTAATCCATTAGACTTGATGTCATGGTTGGGTCCTGATTGTAGTTAACCTCATGATGCATCGATAGTATCAAGAGATAAATATGTTGGAGAATATAAAGGGGTTAAACAAATAATTATTAAACTATATTGTTAATATTACTGAATATATATATAATGTGATGAATCAGATCACATAATCTAGTATAAAGAATTTACTTTTCTAAAACTAATAATTTTTTTTACATGGGATTTTCACTATGATATCATTTGTGCATTGGGTTTGTACATATGTTATTGATTTAATTGAATTGGATTTCATTAATTTACAGTTCAATAATTTATATTATTTATCCACTCATTCTTTGAAATTATTGATTTTATGGTATGAGAATTTGGTTATTAATCATACCAGATTGATTTTTCATTACTAATTCAAGAAATAATCAACTATATTTAACACATACCGATCATTCAACCAGAGATCTAATTTTATTAGCACCCTTATGTTATTAATAATATATCCTTCAATTAGTTCACTGATTAAAAGTACAATCCAACATTATGTTTTTAAATACAAATTTAATTAGGGTACAATATAAGTGTATATTTACTAAAGAGTACTTAAATATTCTCCTCTTTAAATATTTTAATATTTTATCTAGTTCTAATGTAATATATTAAGGCATTGGCACTGAGATACTGGGGTTGGGGTATTTATATTTATTCTAATTCTCTTTATTGAGCTTTTCTATTGATTCACTATTTTTGATTAAACATAAATTGTGGGAAGACATAGTTCACTCTCAGTTTTACTATGTGTTCATTTAATCAAGAATTTGATTATGTATGTTGATAATTCGATTGTTCTCTCCTTTTATTCTTATATTTGTTTATCATTTCATTTGTTAGTGGGTGTCTTTGGAGGTTATCACTCATTTTGGGTGAAACTATTAATTCTTTTAACATTGTAGAGAAATTGAAAATGGTGGGGAGGACTATTATAAGTCTCCATTTCGTTATCCTATTCAGTCAATAGTCTCCAACTTATAAATAATATAATGATGAACACCCAAATCATCCACTATACGCTTCTTTTTTAATAATTCTGTTGAGCCCTCTAGAAGATTGTTGGCTTCATGTCTATAATTGATGTTTTAATAATCACAAATCATTACATACCATTAATGCTTAATCTGGTTTGATTTCGTATAAAATTAATTACAATATGTTGATGAATCTGTTATCATGTTTTTGTCTATAATTATTAACTTACAAAGTACTTTGTAAGTCTTCTGGATTCAATAGACATCGGAAGCACCGATCCAATATCAACAGACATCGGACACACCGATGCAAATGACTCACCGATGCAAATGAGTCACCGATCAAATGACAGACCGATGCTGATCAAAATGACTCACCGATCAGATGACAGACCGATGCTGATCAAAATGACTCACCGATCAGATGACAGACCGATGCTGATCAAAATGACTCACCGATCAGATGACAGACCGATGCTGATCCAAATGACTCACCGATCAGATGACAAACCGATGCTGATCAAAATGACTCACCGATCAGATGACAAACCGATGCTGATCAAAATGACTCACCGATCAGTTGACAGACCGATGCTATTCAAAATGACTCACCGATCAGATGAAAGACCGATGCTGATCAAAATGACTCACCGATCAGATGGCAAACCGATGCTGATCAAAAAGACTCACCGATCAGATGACAAACTGAAGCTGATCAAAATGACTCACTGATGAAATGACAGACCGATGCTGATCAGTCTGATTCACCGATGCTGATCTATCTGAGTCACCAATCATTACTCACTAATGCTGATGACCTACCGATCACTTGAATAGTCATAAACAACTGTTTGATTTCTTTATCATTATCTTTATTTAATCTAACCAATGGTCATATTAGTTATATTTTAATACCCTGACAATTAATTAATAAAGGTTGTCGGATGTCAGGAAACTGTACCTCGTACCTGCGGAAAGGAACTTTTTCTGTCCTCCGGAGCACATGACATAAATACAAGAAGACTCTACTGAAGAAGAGACGATACACAAGAAGCGAGGGTACACGAGATACACAAGAAGGAAGAATTGTGTGCATACAGAAAATTGAAAGTAGAATCACATACACAATCAAGCCTACTCAAGGAGAGTTCTATGAATATAAAAGAACATCGAAGAGCTTCATCAACTACATCTCACTGCCTGTGAACCTGAAGCATACGACACTTTGCTTCTCAAACAAAATCGAGAAGAGGACTCAGAATTACTTCTGATCAATTCCAAAATGAGTCTAGTGCTACACTGAAATCACCAGAGCCATTTCTAAACTCTACATCTCTGCTCTATGATTCATTTCTATTCCACATTTTGAGTAGTGTGTGTTATCTGCTATATTAAACAAACACACTGACTCCTGTACTTTCACTGGAGGATCTGTAAATCCTCAGCAAACCTTTTTACACATCATTTACCACTGTGGGTAGTGGTAGAGGTCTTGTGACCTGGACAGCTAGTTGCTGTTGTTTTGTTTCCCACGAATAACTGTGGTAGAGTTCTTGTGACCTGGACAGTGTGTTAACTGTTGTTAACCCCAATCCAGGGTGTGGATCATTTTTATATAAACTTTTGAAAGGACTAAGTCTCGGCTTGACACTGAACCTCTTGGTTAACTCCTATGTGTTTTTAGTTAAAGTCTATATCTATACAATACATATCTATGTCATATTCCGCTGCTATTACTTTGAAATATAATTTATTTTCAAAGCTACTTTGATAGTTAAACTCGCAAGTGTTTATTTTTATTATAAACCAGTAAGTTAGTTTCAAAAGTTAATTTAATCATAAGTTTAAGTTAACTGAGAACTAATCAATCTTTGAGAATCTAATTTAACCTTTATAATCTGAATAAATTCACTACAGTTTAATCTGTTTTTGAAATAGGGTGATTTTAATAAACATTGTTTTTAAAGGAAAATTTTAATTGGAACTCAATTCACCCCCCCCCCCTCTTGAGTATCCACTCAGACCAACAATTGGTATCAGAGGGTTGTTAATATTTTCTAAAGTTATCAATGTTTCAACTGTTATTTTAGTTGTATTTTAAAATTCTTAAAATTTATGTTATTTCTAAATTTTAATCTCTTTAAAATCCTTTTTGTGATAACATGGATAATAGACTTGAAGGGGATACTACTAACCAGCCACCTTTCTTTAATGGAAACTACTATGCTCAGTGGAAGCTAAAAATGAAAATTCACTTAGAAAGCATGAGCTTTGATATTTGGACTGCCATTGAAGCTGAGTAAAAAATTCCCAGTACTGATAGATCTACTTGGGATGAACCTACAAAGACTGCTTACAATAATAATTGTAAAGCTATGAATTCCTTGTACTGTGCTCTAGGAGATGAGGAATTTAATAGAATTTCTGCATGTAAAACTGCATATGAAATCTGGGATACCTTAGCTGTTTCTCATGAAGGAACAACTAATGTTAAGGAGATGAGATTGAATACCTATACTATTAAGTATGATAATTTTAAGATGAAGCCTGATGAACCTATTTCTGATATGTATCTTAGGTTCAATGAAATTGTCAACACAATGACTTCTCTGGGAAAGGATGTTCCAGCAAAGTAACAAATCATGAAAATATTGAGATGTCTACCTAAAAGATGGAGAGGAACCTCTGTCTCCATTAGAGAATCGTGTGACATTGGAGAACTGCCAGTCATGGAACTAATTGGTAAGTTGATGATGTATGAAGAAGAACTCAAAGTAATCAAAGAAGAAGATGATGAACCTAAAAGGAAGTATATTGCCTTCAAGACTACAACCTCAATGAATAAGGATAAAGAAAAGCCTCATGCTATCAATGAAAGTTCAAGCAGTGAGGAAAGTGAGAATGATTCTGACAGTGATGCTGAGATGGCTCACATTGCTAGAAGATTTAAGAAATTCTATAGGAAGAAGAAGTTTTTCAGAAAGTCAAACTACAAAGGCAAGTATGATAACAAAGGACACTGGAAAAAGGATTGGAAGAAGTCTAATAAATCAGATGAAGTTGTCTATTATGAATGCAAAAGAAAAGGACACATAAAAGCAGACTGTCCAAAGATGAAATACAGAAAGAAGTATGAATACAAGGATAACAAGTACAAGAATGCCATGAAGGCTACTTGGAGTGCTTAAGAAGACAACACTAGTGAAGCTGAATCTTCGGACTCTGAAAGGAATCAAGCCAACATGTGTTTCATGAAAAATACTTCTGAGGTAACATCAGAAACTCCTGCTTCAAATTCATATTATTCTGGAGATGATTCTGAATATGATAACATGTCTAAATCTGAACTGTTTGAATATTGTGATATGCTTGAAGAAAACTGTAATGAGCTTAAAGATAAATATAAAGGTTTAAAGAAATAGTATTCTTTAAGTGTTAAGCATAAATCTGATCTGGATATAGAAGTAGAAAAGAATGATCAGTTGCTTTAAGATAATACTGAACTAAAATTGTCCAATGAGAAACTGAAAAAGGACTTAGAGAAGTTCACAAATGGAAAAAATACTATAACACAAATGCTAGGAAAGCAAGTTGCACCTAGATATACTACTGGTATAGGATACCAACCTGGACAAAGAAAAGTTGCCAAAACTAGATTCATTACTAAATCTGGACAGATGATAATTAATTCTAGAATTTCATATGCCTCAACCAGTTATATTCATAGTTATGGATCTAATAAGTTTTATCTTTCAAAGAATGTTAATTCTACAAATTATACGAGACCCATTAGACAAATATGGGTACCTAAAGTATTATTGGCTAACCTGTCTTGAAACAAGAAGATCTGGGTACCAAAATCATCTTCCATCTAAATCTGTTTTGTAGGAGACCTGCTTAAAGAGATGTCACAAGAAGATATGGTACTTAGACAATGGATGTTCAAGACATATGTCATGAGACTTTTCATTTTTCAAGAGCTTAGTAAAAGTTGATGGAGGTTTTTTCACTTTTGGTGATAATTCAAAAGGAAAAATCATCGGATTAGGCCAGATTGGTAACACTGATTCAATCTTGGTTTCTGAAGTTTTATTTTTCGATGGACTTAAATATAAACTGTTAAGCATTTCTCAGTTTTTTGATGATGGTTTTTATATGAAATTTAAAAATGATTCTTGCAATGTTTTTAACTCTAAAAATGTTTTAGTATTTTCTGATTTAAGAAATGAAAATGTTTATGCTGTTGATTTAGATTCTTTAGCTAAGCAGAACATTCCTTGTTTAAATTCTTTTCATAAAGAGTCTTGGCTTTGGAACAGAAGATTAGGACACTGCAATGTGCACTCACTTAGAGAACTTTCTATAAAGAACTTAGTTAGAGACTTACCCAAACATGAATTTCCAGCAGACAATGTTTGTAATCCCTGTCAAAAAGGAAAGCAACATAAAGTTTCTTTCAAATCAAACAAAGAAGTGTCAACTTCTCAACCTCTCGAGTTGGTTCACATGGATTTATTTAGACCTTTTACAGTTTCTAGTTTAAATGGGAAGCATTATGTCTATGTTCTTGTAGATGACTTTTCTAGATATACTTGGGTATACTTTCTAGCTCACAAAAGTGAAGCTTGTTCTTACTTTATTAAATATTCCAACTCTGTAGAGAACCTTAGTGGACTTACGATTAAGACCCTGAGAAGTGATCATGGCCGTGAGTTTGAAAATCATGAGTTTAAATCTTATTTCTCACACAATGGCTATAGTCACAATTTCTATGCCCCTAGGACACCCCAACAAAATGGTGAAGTAGAAATGAGAAACCGAACCCTTCAAGAAATAGCTATAACCATGCTCAATGAATATGAACTGCCTATTTACTTTTGGGCTGAAGCTGTAAATACAGCTTGTTATGTTATCAATAGAGTCTTGATCAGACCTGTTCTTAAGAAAACCCCTTATGAGTTGTGGAACAATAGAAAACCTAATGTTAACTACTTCAATGTTTTTGGCTGCAAAGTCTTCATTCTCAATACTAAAGACAATCTTGACAAATTTGCATCCAAGAGTGATGAAGGAATTTTCCTAGGTTACTCTATCTCCAGTAAAGCCTATAGTGTTTTCAATAAAATAACCAAATGTGTGGAAGAATCTGTTCACATAAAATTTGATGAAACTGATCCACATGAACCTAAAATCTCTCTTGAAGATGATCTCTCCAGTTTGAATCTCAATGATAAAGACAATGGACCTATAGTTAAAACATCCAGCTCTGGAAATTCTCTAGAACCTACTTCTGTTGAACCTCAATCAGTAGATGAATCTGAAATCTCTAGCCTTATCTTTTCAAGACCATCTAGGACTCTAAAGAACCATCCTTTAGATGCTGTTGTAGGAAATTTAGATAGAGGAACACAGACTAGAGCTTCTATAAGAAATCAGGTTGAACATTAAGCTTTTCTTTCACAGTTAGAACCTAAAAATATCAATGATTCTATCAATGATGAATTTTGGGTAATGGCTATGCAAGAAGAACTAAATCAATTTGAAAGAAACAATGTCTGGAAATTAGTAGAAAGAACTAAGTACACTTTGACCATAGGCACAAAATGGGTGTTTAGAAACAAAGTTGATGAATCTGGAAACATCATTAGAAATAAATCTAGGCTACTTGCACAAGGTTACAATCAACAAGAAGGAATTGACTATGAGGAAACCTTTTCACCTATAGCCAGATTAGAGGCTATTAGGATTTTACTTTCCTATGCATCACATCTGAATTTCAAGCTATATCAAATGGATGTCAAAAGTGCTTTTCTAAATGGTGTTATTGTTGAAAATGTTTTTGTAGAACAACCACCTGGTTTTTTAAATCCTCATTTTCCAAATCATGTTTCTAAACTTTCTAAAGCTTTATATGGTTTAAAACAAGCTCCAAGAGCTTGCTATGAAAGGCATTCAAACATTCTTATCTCAAGAGGATTTACAAATTGAGTAGCCGATCCCACTCTTTTTATAAAAAGGACTTCAAAAGATGTATTAATAGTACAAATCTATGTTGATGATATTTTTTTGGATCTTCTAAAAATTCCTTATGTACTGATTTTTCAAAGGTTATGCAAAATGAATTTGAAATGAGTCTAATGGGAGAGCATAAGTATTTTATTGGATTTCAAATCTTTCAAACTAAAGATGGCATTATTTTGAATCAATGTAAATATAAAAAGGATCTTTTAAAACGTTTTGGACTGGTTAGTATTAAGGAAAGTGGTACACCTATGAGTATTACCTGTAAATTGGATGTTGATGAAACTGGGAAACCAGTTGATCAAACCAATTACAGAGGTATGATTGGAAGCTTACTTTATCTTACTGCTAGTCGACCAGATATTATGTTCAGTGTATGTATGTGTGCTAGATTTCAAGCTAATCCTAAAGAATCACACTTACTAGCTGTTAAACGGATTTTTAAGTATCTTAAGTATACTGTAAATTTAGGTTTGTTTTTTCCAAAAGGACAATCATTTAATCTAACTATCTATTCAGATGTTGACTTTGCCGGATGTAAGTTAGATAGGAAGAGCACATCTGGAACATGTCATTTGCTTGGAAAATCCCTAGTATCATGGTGTAGTAAGAAACAGAACTCAGTTGCATTGTCTACTACCGAGGCAGAATACATAGCTGGTGGTAGTTGCTGTGCACAAATTTTGTGGATGTAACACACTTTATTGGATTCTGGATTTGATTTTAAACATGTTTCAATTAACTGTGACAACACCAGTGCAATCAATATATCCAAGAACCCTGTGTCTCACTCTATAACTAAGCGCATTGATGTAAGATATCACTATCTAAGAGATCATTATCAGAAAGGTGATATTTCTCTAGAATTTTTTAGTTCTGAAAATCAATTAGCGGATATCTTCACAAAGCCTTTATGCTCTGAAAGAATGAAATTTATTAAACAAGAGTTGTGTATGATCAATCTGTGAAACTGATCTGTGAAACTGATCTGTGAAACTGATCTGTGAAACTGATCTGTGAAACCGATCTGTCATACCGGTCTATTTTCTTTTTTTTATGTAATTAGTAAATTTCTCTTATACTTTTTATAGAAACCCTAAATGATAAAATAAATGATACGGGGAAATTTATCTTCCTTAAACCTTTGACCTTTCATTTCCCGCCGAACCTCTCAACCTCTCTTCCTCTCTACTTCCAACCTTCGAACCTTCGAACTCCTGCCTTCCCAAAATCCTCAAATGACTAAGAAAAAGAGACAGAGTAAAGGACCAGATAGCCCTGTACCTTCAAAGCGTGCTCGAGGCGAGCCGAGTAGTACCTCTCAAAGATCAGTAAATCCAAACCTGGAAACTCGGATTGTTGCTATAGAAAAATAAGTCAGCTCTGCGTGGCTTTTGTCAAGTAAGTCAATGTTGCTACAAGTTCTTAAATCGCAAGGATGGGTAGACTGGTTTTCAGAAAAATCTCGAATAGACCACCCGAAGCTGGTACATGAGTTCTACATGAATCTAAAAATCACTCTAGATGGTGTGGAGGCTGCCAGGATGTCGTCTGTGGTAAAAGGAAAGAAAATATCCTTCTCATCTAAGCAGTGGGCTGAGTGCTTGAATGTTCCTCATGAAGGTCAGTATGAGGATTATGCTGGGAATATTCCTCCAACATCTGATTACTTCTATTATGAATTAGCTCTAGAGCTTCTGACTGGAAACAGAGAGTCACGGAGAATCACAGCTTCAGAATTAGATGGTGAATGCAGACTTCTTTTCAAGTTCATTCAGCACCAACTTTGCCCCAGGAGAAGAGATTTTGCTGCTGTAAAGTACCAAGATGTTTTTCTGTTGTTTCTTCTGAAAACGCATGAGAAGACCAATTTGTGTAGATATGTGATGGTGCACATAGCTAGAATGGTAAAAACGTCCAAGAAAGCCACTGCCTTATTTTATTCAAAGATGATATCTACCATGCTCAGAAATCTAGAATGTGTTTATGAAGATGATACAGTTGTTGAAACAGAGCAGACCTTCTGTCTCAACAAAGAGATCTGCAAGAGGATGAAAATCAATTGGAATTCATGGAAGAAGTGTTGGGTTGCTGATGAAGAAAAATTGTATGAAGCCTACAATCCCATAGGTCATGGCAAGAGGCCAAAGGATTTGAGAGACCCTGGCTTGAAACCAGATGAGGAACCAGTTTATTCTGATGATGATGAGCAAGAAGAAGGAAAGGATGAGGTCAACAACGCCCAAGAGCAAGAAGAAGTTGAGACTGAAGAAGGAAATGTGTCTTCTCCTGATGATTGGAGTGATCCTGACACTGCTAGTCCCAAAAGAAGAATAGAATTTGGACCTGCTAGTCCACCCTTAACCCTACCAGAATCAGAACCTATTCTTAGTGATGATGAAGATTCTGATACTGAAGAATATCACAGTGAAGCCTCTGAGCAGAGTAATAATGAGCAAGGTAATGATGATGATAATCATGATAATCATGATGGTGATGGTGATGATGCTGATGATGTTGAAGATGGTGTTGATGGTGATAACAGACCAGTGGATGGTCTTGCTGTAGATCATCTAGAACCACCTCAGTCAGTACAAGAAATACATATCAGTGGCAAGGTTGACTCACCAAAAATCAGTGGAACAGCAAGCTATGAGAAACCAAAATACACCCTGTGTGCTGCTGTTTGGGATGATTACCCTGGTTATGCTGTGTTGGGCATAGAATATTCTGAAGAAGAAGAAGAATTGCCAGAATCTACTGCAGCTATGAAGAGGATCCTCCCAAGAGAAGCAAGGTCTATTCCTGCTGTTGATCCTACAAATGTTAATTTACCTGGTTCTGGAATCTCTCAATCTGATCTTGATAAGTTTAAGATTGAATTGCTAACCACTGTGAGAGACACAGTTAGAGCAGAAATTTCCAATGCCCTTACTCAAATATCTCTGCAAGTTTCTGAAAATTCCTTGAAAGCTTTTTCAACGGCAGTCTCAGATATTCTCAAGCCAGACCTGACCGATACTGGTGAATTTATTGGTAGGCACATAGCCTCTTTGAATCAGACTTTGAAGGATCTCCAAATTGGCCTAGTTTCTCTATCAAATGAGTTCAGGTCAACCATCTCTGGTATGATGGATGTTTTGAGATATTTTATTGAACATCTCAACAAGTCTGACCTGAGGAAGTTAAAAGCTGAGCTCACTCACATAGTTGGCCAAGCCAGTACAGCCATGGTAAACAAGATCACTACCCGTGAGCTAGAATCTCTCAGAGAAATTGTGCATACTGAGTTAGCTGCTGTTAGAAAAATTATTGATTTAGAATATTTGAGGAAGATGATAGAAGTCTGTGATCTCAGTCATAAGATGGAGTTAGTGTATTCAGCAGATGCTAAAAAGGCTCTGCAAGAGATCAAAGAAAAAGTTGATAATTACTTTTCCAATATTTATACAAAACATGAGATGGCTGCAAATTTCAAGGTGTTGGCAGAGAATCTGAAATTACCTCCAGTCACTCTGACCTTCCAAACTCAAGTTCGCCAATTGGAAGAGTTTACCCCTTCCTTGGCACAGTTCATGGAGAATAAAGATGATTTTGAGAAAGCTATGCAGTATGGTGCCGAAGTCATTCAAGACTTCATTCATCTATTGAAGCCCTATTTTAATACACAGGCCACTGCAATAGTACTTCCTACTTCTGAACCTCTCAGTGCCTCTAATGTAGCTCCAAATAAGCTATCTGTTTCTCAAGATCTATATCAGTTAAGGCCAGTCCCTCAGCAAGCTTCTCAACCATCTCCTGTTTCTCAACAAAACCTTTCTGTGGTACCTGCTCCTACTCCTGCCCGAGTTATCCTACCACCACTTCAGATTCGCCAAGTCCAGCCTGCCTCCAAGACTTCAAGTATACCCACTATTGATCCCAAAGACAAAGGCAAAGCCCCTTTGTATCCCAACAAATAGTTGTGTATTGTTTTTGATAGGGTGAACAATGTGCTGCTTGTAATTTTCTGTACTTTATAAAAAAAATTCTCTATCCTCTATGCTGACTGCTTTTACTTTCTCCTTCACTCCTATGTTTTCCCTCCTTTTTGATTATACCAAAGGGGGAGAAGAAAAAGAATGAATGAAAATAATGATATAGATGTATGGGAGAGATATATGGGGGAGAAGAATATATCTATATAATGGGAGAAGTATATATCTCAGGGGGAGCAATCTGTATAATATATATGGGAAATTTAAATTAAGGGGGAGATTTATATATCTCTTTATATTTATTCTCTTTATGGTTTAATTATCATTATGTTTTTATTAATGATATATCATCGTATTTATATGTTATGATAAAGATTTGTGATTATCAAAAAAGGGGAGATTGTTGAGCCCTCTGGAAGATTGTTGGTTTCATGTCTATAATTGATGTTTTAATAATCACAAATCATCACATACCATTAATGCTTAATCTGGTTTGATTTCTTATAAACTTAATTACAATCTGTTGATGAATCTGTTATCATGTTTTTGCCTATACTTATTAACTTACAAAGTACTTTGGAAGTTTTCTGGATTCAACAGACATCGGAAGCACCGATCCAATATCAACAGACATCGGAAACACCGATGAAAATGACTCACCGATGCAAATGAGTCACCGATCAAATGACAGACCGATGCTGATCAAAATGACTCACCGATCAGATGACAGACCGATCCTGATCCAAATGACTCACCGATCAGATGACAGACCGATCCTGATCAAAATGACTCACCGATCAGATGACAGACCGATGTTGATCAAAATGACTCACCTATCAGATCACAAACCGATGCTGATCAAAATGACTCACTGATCAGATGACAAACCGATGCTGATCAAAATGACTCACTGATCAGATGACAGACTGATGCTGATCATAATGACTCACCGATCAGATGACAGACCGATGCTGATCAAAATGACTCACCGATCAGATGACAAACCGATGCTGATCAAAATGACTCACCGATCAGATGACAAACCGATGCTGATCAAAATGACTCACCGATCAAATGACAGACCGATGCTGATCAGTCTGATTCACCGATGCTGATCTATCTGAGTCACCGATCATTACTCACTAATGCTGATGACCTACTGATCACTTGAATAGTCATGAACAACTGTTTGAATTTCATTATATTTATCTTTATTTAATCTAACCAACAGTCATATTAGTTTTATTTTAATACCCTGACAATTAATTAATAAAGTTTGTCGGATGTCGGGAAACCGTACCTCGTACCTGCGGAAAGGAACTTTTTCTGTCCTCCGGAGCATGTGACATAAATACAAGAAGACTCTACTGAAGAAGAGACGACACACAAGAAGCGGGGGTACATGAGATACACAAGAAGGAAGAATTGTGTGCATACAAAAAAGAGAACGTAGAATCACATTCACAATCAAGCCTACTCAAGGAGAGTTTTGTGCATACAAAAGAACATCGAAGAGCTTTATCGACTACATCTCACTGCCTGTGAACCTGAAGCATACGACACTTTTCTTCTCAAACAAAATCGATAAGAGGACTCAGAATTACTTCTGATCAATTCCAAAACGAGTCTAGTGCTACACTGAAATTACCAGAGCCATTTCTAAACTCTACATATCTGCTCTGTGATTCTTTTTTATTCCACATTTTGAGCAGTGTGTGTTATCTGCTATATTAAACACACACACTGACTCCTGTACTTTCACTGGAGGATCTGTAAATCCTCAGCAAACCTTTTTACACTTCATTTCCCACTGTGGATAGTGGTAGAGGTCTTGTGACCTGGACAGCTGGTTGCTGTTGTTTTGTTTCCCACGAATAACTGTGGTAGAGGTCTTGTGACCTGGACAGTGTGTTCACTGTTGTTAACCCCGATCCAGGGTGTGGATCATTTTTATATAAACTTTTGAGAGGACTAAGTCTCGGCTTGAGACTGAACCTCTTGGTTAACTCCTCTGTGTTTTTAGTTAAAGTCTATATCCATACAATACATATCTATGTCATATTCTGCTGCTATTACTTTGAAATATAATTTATTGTCAAAGCTACTTTGATAGTTAAACTCGCATGTGTTTATATTTATTATAAACCAGTAAGTTAGTTTCAAAAGTTAATTTAATCATAAGTTTACGTTAACTGAGAACTAATCAATCTTTGAGAAACTAATTGAACCTTTATAATCCGTATAAATTCACTACAATTTAATCTGTTTTTGAAATAGGGTGATTTTAATAAACATTGTTTTTAACAGAAAATTTTAATTGGAACTCAATTCACCCCCCCTCTTGAGTATCCACTCCGACCAACAAATTCAATATCTAGTTATCCATGCAACATCGAGTCCAAGCACATCACGACTAAAAAAAATACAATAAATTAGAGATTATAAATTTTATTAACTATATTTTGAATTTTATATATTCTATATAAATATAAGAGTCATCTTATGTATTTTTTAGACATGATATTGGAACAAATCCATTTTTTTGGATAAAAGATGTTTTTAAAAAAAATTAATTTTTCCTCTATTTGAGGGAAATCCCATTTCAAATAATATTTTTTAACTTTTATATATTTTCTATGTAACAAAAAATGTACATACTTGGATGAGGAAAATAAAAATTTACTTTCATATTTTTTTGATATTTTTATGATAAGATTTATATTTTGAGGAATTGTTAAAATAGAATATATTTTTATTGAATTTTTTTTTACTAAATAACTTATGTGGATAGATTATATTATTGAATATTTTTTATTAAAGAAAATATATTTTTATCAATTAATTAAATTTTGGATGTTGGAATTTATTTTAATCACAATTTTTATTTAAAACCAATTTAATGTATTACAATGTAATAACATTTAAAATAGTTTTTTTCATTA
The DNA here is from genome assembly GCA_963277665.1 of Viscum album. Taxonomy (NCBI): domain Eukaryota; kingdom Viridiplantae; phylum Streptophyta; class Magnoliopsida; order Santalales; family Viscaceae; genus Viscum; species Viscum album. Next base: position 1,321,877,111 of record OY728134.1, read on the forward strand.
TGATAACAGGATTAAAAGGAAAATTAATTACTAAAACATCAATTTTGTAAATATTTATAAATGGATTCAATAAAGAGAATTATTTGGTGCAATTTATGTTTATAACTAAATTTTATTTCTTTTCATATTATGAATAGTAACATCCCTATTTGTTATTTACAGAGTTAAGTGAAAATACCTTAAGTTATAGTAAACATAATTTCATAAAATTACCTCAACACCTTTAAAATCATATTGGATGACTAAGTTATAGACTTATTGTAGATGGTTCAAATTGTAATCACATAATACCGATTATACAAGGAATATGACATTAATATTATAAAAATTAATGAATGTTACAAAATGTCACACTCACATATATATGTATAATAATTTAAATATAGAGATATACCAGAGATAAAATATATTATAAATAATATATGAAAATATCATTGAAATACCTATAACATAGTAATTTATATATAATTTTTAGAGTTTATATAATTAAAATTTATGATGACACAGTGTTGATGAAAATATTGTTTTATTAATATAAATATCAAATAAACAGTTTTAAAAAACTTAAAACAAGTATAGTTTTAATTAATTAAAGAACTAAAAAAATTTATATATAATTAGGAAATGTTATGAGAATACTTAATGTTTTTTTCAAAGTTATATTATGTTTGAATTTTATTTAATGTCAAATAAATGGATAGTGTAAAAATTGAAACTATTTATATTTTATAAAAATACAATTTCATTAAATTATAAATAATCATAAAATCATAAGAAAATTAAATGTAAAATTTTTAATGTAGATAATTCAATAAATTCTACAATTATAAACAATTTGTGTCACATTAGTAAATATTTATAACTGTATAATATTTTTGATATTATTAAAATAATTATAATTAAATATATTAATTAATGATAAATAAAAATAATGTTTTTTAAAATGAAATCAAAACGTGTCTAAATTTTATTGGTTGACAGGTCCTTTACACATCCGCATATTATCTTCTATGATAACACATTTCAGATCAATTTTTATTTAAAAATTAATTTATATTAATTTTATAGTTTTTATGTTTCCATAGGTTCCCCTCCTCACTCTTCTTAAAGGACACATCTCCATCTATTTTATTCACACTTCAAAATCTCATTTTTTTAGAAAATCCCAGCCCAAATATGATCCTATATTCTCTAAAAAATAGTAGATGAAAAATTTGGGAATAAATCCAACCTATAGAGTGGTTTTGTGCCAAACAAAAGGAGATACCAAAAAATGTAATTGTTTTATCATCTCCTTCAATATTATTTTCCACTTATAATTCATATTTATATGTTTTTCCGATAACAAATCCATAACTCTATTATCATCTTTGTAATTATATGTTATATTATTCATGTCAGAACCATATTCCTTATTTTATACATCATATGAAAAAAATAACTACGTGTGCGCAAATACGTCATACCGACTCCACCCCGTGCTGTAATTTGTTATTAAACAATATTTTTATAGGATGTGTATAATGATTATTAAAATGGATAAAATTAATTAATATGAAATATTTTTATTAATTTTTATTCATATATCATCAATTTCATAGCATTTAATAATTATTTTAATGATATCATCGATCGTGCATATATACGGCTAACCATCTTCATGACGTCATGAGAGTAATTCTCCACATTAAACATTCAAAGATGATTATAAAATTTATTTACAAGTAAATATAGTATTTCTGATCATAATATCATTCCTTATATGATTAAATTATATCATATGCATAATAAACATGACTTACATGAAAAAACATGGAATGAAAAATGAAACTATTAACACCAGAAACTTCTGTAATACTAAAATATTATTAAAATATGATATAACATGATCACATATGATATTATAAATATGGATATGTTCCTGGTATAATTTACTAACATTAATGAACTATTATACAAGTGTTAAAATCAATATCAACTAATGGTACCTAAAATCTAAGGGTTAATTTTACAATATCATTAGTATCCGAGGATGTTTATATCTAAGTATATACTGGGTAATCTTTATCATCCATGTAAATGTTTCATAAAATATATTTGGAAGTATTATCAATAATTTTTCATATTTCTTTTTACACATGGTTTAATTTCTATTGAACTTTTTTAAGGAAATTGTTCCATCATTTTCCAAACTAGGTACATAATGACCTTTTCGACGAATTAAGTATTGAATGTTTTTTAACATATAAGGTACAAGAAGATATTTTATATCATTATGAAGACATATCATTTTGAATCATCACTTACATTATAAAATGGTTATTTTGAAATGAAATATTTTCTTTTATTTCATGTACTTTTAAATTATTTCAAAATTTAAAAAGGGAGATTTCCCTTAATGTGTCATTAATGATTTCATTAGACTATTTTCATCTAAGTTGACATCCATTGAATGATTTTGTGGTTAATTTAGGTTGTTTTATTATGATACAATCATCCATATATTATTTACGGGCTTATGATATGTTTGACAATGGTGTTTTATAATTTGATACCAATCATGTTTTATTGTTAATGTATTAATATTTTGTATTATATTTTTAATATGAATGTTTATTTTATGTTTTACCCCAGTAATTAAATGAATTCATTGGACTATATAAGTGTCGGTCAAGGAAAACCATAGACTTTTGATGCATCGGTATATCTCATGAGACAATTTGGATTGTGTTTTGTCTAATGTCTTAGAAAATTATGTATGGTCACATCGGTGAATCCTTTCTGGTATGTTTAAGATGTACCATGTTACGCATTCTATCTTTATAATGTTATTCATTACTTGTGATTTTTCTACAGGAAGAATATACATGTGCATGTTTATATGGTAATTATTGATTTATTCATCCCATATTATAATTAATATTTTGTTTAAAAGGATTGTGCTTTTATTATAAATAATGTAATATAAGATTATGTCTAACAATGGTAGCCTCTACTGAATTTTTTACCCTTAAAAAGCATTTGATATTACCCATTTGATATGATTAATTCTCCCCATGATTGGAAATTTTACATTATTTATTAATTATAGCGATGAGAAATAGGAATAAGAATGTTTTCAAAAGAGTTTTAAATTTATCTTTTAGTTGAAGGTATAATGTAACAAACTTTTGTTTGTATCTAGTTTTTTCAAGTAAAAAAACTAATTGTTCCTTTGGGAATTGATTTTTTATGATCATGACAATTTATTAAAATAATCCACCAACTCTATGAAACTATGGTCGAGGAATTATAGTTTATATCAGATAATGTTTTATACAATCCATGGAAACCATATTTTGAAGAACCATAATTAGGAAACATTATCTTAAGATAGACTTTGACGATAAGAACATCTTATAATTTCAGTAAAATATGTTTTTTGTGGGTATTCTATGAAATACATCCATGTATGGATACAGAAAGTGGATGTGGTTCTGGAATAGATGTACTATGGGGTTAATACATTGAAATGGTATTTCAGGAATGACTTAGGGTAACCTAGTACATTACAACATGATTTATTGTTCACCTAGTTTGAAAATATCCCAGTATTTTCTTAAGATAATTCACATTTTTGATTCAAAGCATTTTGATATATTTATGATTAAATATATCCCAAAAAACCATTTTATGATTATGATACTTGATAAGAATAATTTTTTTCAATTTATATTAGTTATTTTATTAGTATGGTATTGATAATTTTGGTTCACAACTTAATCTGGTGAATTCTGATGTTTATAAATGGCGCCTAGTGGATGAAATGACAATTTAAACAATGCACAGATTCTTTGTATGGATTGTACACGTATGCAAGATAATGGTGTTGGGGTAGGATCTGAAACTGGTGCTAGACAACTTATAAATATACTGGGATATCATACTCATATTATGAATAATATATTTACCCCAATTGAGAACCCAAATCAACAATGCAGATGATCATTATTAGACCACTTCATGAGACAAAAACCTCCAAATTTCAATGGGCCCACAAATCCCTTTGTAGTTGAGAAATGGATAGGATCCTTAGAGAATATATTTCTCACATTAGGAAGTTATTAAAGGGACAATGTTTATATCTATATTTATCATATCCCATGATATGTGGATCCATGGTGGTCATTAATTAAAAACATAGAGTAAATAATAAGTAGAAAATATTGAATAGAGAGAATATAAAGAAATTTTCATAGATAAATACTTCTGTGGTGAAAAATGATGTAATTTGGAAAAGGAATTTCAGAGTCTGAGGAAAATGGAGGGTGAAGATATTGAAATGTATGAGGGTAAATTCACAAGGATTTCAAGGCATGAGAAATAATACATATGTAACCCATGAAGTTTGATTTATTGATTCGTTGATGTGTTAAAAAATTTCCTCCAACGGTACATGGTCTTACAATATATCTTATCAATTTAAGATATATTCTCATGAGCTATCAAACATAGAAGTAAATATCTATGTATGAGGTCATTAATGGGAAGTAAGAGAATAATAGGGTTGTTGAGAATTCATAGAAAATATACAAAGTAAAGAGAAGAAGTGAACAATTGATTTCCCATCCTATAATAATTATGGAAACAAATATCCTAGAACATTATTATTTGAGACATGAGATGGATATAAGTGTTGATAAAAAGGTCCCCAGGATCATGAATGCAAGGGATATAAAGAAGCTGTAAGTGATTAGTGCTTCAATTTTTGGTATATGAGAATCTATGCACATTATTTTCTTATGTGTCAATGATATTCTCCCTAGAAATGGATAAGGGAGGAAGGTCGGGCTTATGTTTTCACAACAGCTATGTTTTATGTTAATAATAATGTGGTGGAAGATACATTAATATTCTCCCCAAACATATACAATTCATTATTTGATTTGGGGTCATCACATTCATTTATATATTCTCAATTTTCAATTAAAATTATTCTTTTTCACTTTTATTTAAAAATGAATATTTAGTTAAAGTACCTAAGGGAAGTATCATTGCAAAATAGATATGATTTAAAATTTCCATTACGACACCTAAATGTACATTATATTCCAACCTTATCATCATCAATATGATTTACATTTATATAATTCCTAATACAGATTGGCATTCAAAATATGATGCAAAAATTTATTACAAGAAGAATGAAATTACAATCTATGAGGTAGAAGAAGAAATGATTATTATTAATTTATAATCACCATCTAATGATTCATATCAAAATCCATAGCCAGTAACAATACTAAATGTGATTATTGAGGGGGGAATAGAAATTATAATCAAGGGATGAAGATGGACATCATATAATTGAGGTAGTACGTATTGTAAACTAATACATTGTTGTTTTTCTTGATGATTTACCAGGACATCTCCTAGAGCGTGAAGTTGATCATTATATTAATTTAATACCTAATGAAAAACCAATCTCAGAGATTAGTTATAAAATTATAACAGTGGAAATATTATATAGAAGAAACAACATGTGGTTTTGGGTAAATAGGTAGTCATTATACCTTGTGTTTCTAGATAGGGTTCCCATGATTTCATTGTTAAGAGAAAACATTGATACATGAGATAATGTATTCGACATGGGGAATTAAATTCTATTATAATAAAGAAAAAATATCCTCAAACTCGTATCGATGATCTATTTTATAAACATCAAGGAGCTCAATTATTTTCAAAGAATATCTTCAATTCTATAAATGATCATTTACGAGTGAAGAGGGGAGACATTCCAAAGACATGTTTTCAAATGACTTATGGTCAATAAAAATTTACATTAATTCCATTAGGGTTCAATTATGTACCCTAAATGTTTATATACTTCATGTATAGTGTTTTCGTGGAATATCTTGATTATTATTTGTGGTATTGATTGACGATATTTAGATATATTCTAAAATCTATAAATATCATCTGAATTACATGCAACCCATTCTTGAGACTATTAGTAATGAATAATAATATGGTAATTTAGAAGCTATAAATTCTTGATTCACAAAATTTCGTTTTATATTATTTCTACGAATGTAATCTATGTTGATCCTTCAATGAAAATAGCCATCCAAGAATGTATAGCACCGACTAACACAACTAATGAATGTAGTTTTATTGGTATATAATGTTACTATTCACATTCATCTATAAAATTTCCATATTGGATAACCCATTAAAATAGATCACATGAAAAAGTTTTAAATTCATTCAGTCCACAGTGTGTGAATAATGTTTTATATAATTGAAGATAACATTATTCAATGCTCTTATCTTGACTTTACCCTCGGTTAATGATGAGTTTGTTATTTATATTGATGCATCAAGGATTGTAATCAGTCTTGTACATGTGAAAAATGACAGTGTTATTTCATATTAAAAAGGTAAATTAAAAAATAATGAATAAAACAACCCAACTCGTGGTTTTGAGTTAGTTGTAGTTGTTTTTTCACCGGAGATATGGAGACAATATCTCTATGGTAGAGGATCTGAGATATATACTAATCAAAGAAGTTGTAAATATATTTTCTCATAAATGGAACTCAAAATTAGATATAATATATTTCATCTACTAATGATAGATTATGATTTCAGGAAACACTAACACCAATGATTTGAAAATAACGTCGAAATTTATTTAAGCAGGAATGACCATGGAGATCTGAACTGGATGAGAGTTGAATAGGAAAATATGTTCAAAAATCATTTTATAGAAGGATATTTGAAGTATCATGTAAGGTGAAACATCTCATCTTTTTTAAAATGGTTTCCAAACCATCATTACTAAAAAGGATACAATGTTCTCAAATTCATGATCAAATGTTTCAAATGAAAATTAAATATTAGAATGGTGGGAGATTGATTGAAAACATATTTGAAGATATAATTTTTAAATTGTAAATAGGATTTCTATTCATGATATACTTGATCTAAAAATGGAATTATTGTATTATGTTCATAGCTCCAATTTCAATACACACCCTGGTTTCACTAAGACGTATATAGATTTGAGGGATCAATTTTGGTGGGACAACAAAGAGAGGGAGATTTATGATTATGTGTTAATATTTTCTGGTTATCAGAAGGTGAATTCTAGAAGATAACATCATATAATATCCATGAAACTTCTTCCAATACCATTTAGGAAATGGGATGATATTATGATGGACCTTTTTACAGGGCTACCACAGACTCCTAGAATAAATGATGTGACATGGGTTATTATTAATCCTCTTTACAAATAATCTCATTGTTTTACTATACGAGAAGATTTAACACTTTATAATTTAGATATACAATATATTAATGATGATTTAAGACTTCATGGTGTACTCGTATCAATCATTTATGATCATGATCTCTATTTTACTACTAATTTATAGAAATTTTCTCAGAATTTCCTTGATACTGAGCTTCGTTTGAACCCTGTCTCACACCCTCAAACTGAAGAAAAGTCAGAACAGACTATTCAAACATTATAATACATGTTGAGAGCCTTCTTACTTATCATTCAAGGTATGTGGGATAAGTATTTACATATTGTATAACTTTCCTATAAATATTTCTTCCATTCAAGTATAAAAATTGACCCATATGATGTGTTATAGTGATAGAGATGTCGTACACCAACATGTTTGGTTGATATTGGTAGATGAAAAGTCATAGGCCTAGAATGTGATGAGGAGAAAAATTTAAAAGTTTATGATTATTCATTCCCATTTCAAAATATCGCAATATAGACAAAAGAGATAATCTGATAACCGAATAAAGGATTTAAAATTTCATGTAGGAGATCATTTTTTCAGGAATGTATTTCAATGTTAGATTGTTATATAAATTTTTAATAAGGGCAAATTTAGTCAAAGTTACATCATCACTTTTGGAATTATAGAATTAATAGGAGTTGTAGCATACCATTTTGAAATTCCACTATGTATTTCAAATGTATATGATTTTTTCCACATATGAATGTTAAGTAAATACATGTGAGACCAAAAAAATGTACTCACCTATGATGAAATAGAATAGGAACCTGATATATTTTATTGTGTAGATCCTATAATTATTCTTGATACTAGATAACATGTGTTGAGAAATCGGACGACTCGTATGGTAATAATAAATTGGAGAACAAAAATAATGGAAGAGGCGATGTGGTAATGGTAGAAAATATCATTAAGAAAAACCCAAAACAATTTATGGTGTTGTATTCTATAAATTTTAAGTATTAAATTATTTTATGGGGGTAATAATGTACCACCCCAAAATCCCACAATAATCTTGTTTTTAAATAATTTAATAGCTTGTGATGCACACAACACCAAGTTAAAGTTCACCACAACCTAGAAAAAAAATCCCTAAAACTAGATTTTAAGAAAATTATTAACCACATTTTATATTTTATATATTCCATATAACATTAAAATTCATAATATATATTTTTTAAATAGGATATACGAAAATTTGCACTTTTTCGGTTGGAAGATGCATTTTTTAAAAATATATATTTTCTCCCTTTTGATTGAACACCCTTTTTAAATTGAGTTTTTGAAAAGTTTATATAATCCATTAACCATAATAAAAAACTTCTTTTGTTGTGGGTTATAAAAATTTATTTTGAATTTATTTATTATATTTTTTTGATAAGATTTAGATTTTAACAAATAGAAAAAATATACTAAATTTTTATTGAAAACTACATTTTCATCCAAATAAGTTATGTTGATAAGTTATAATATTTAATAGTTTTAATGTATAAATAGAATATATTTTTACAGTTAATGTAATTATTTATTGGAATTTATTTTACAATTAATTTTTATGTCAAATTGTTTCAATATTTTGTAATGTGTTCACTTTTATAAACATATTTTTACCCTCTGATAATGGGATTAATTTTTATAATAATTACTGAATATTTTATGATTATAATTTCTGAAAATGGATTTCATATTTGTAATAAGTTGGTCCAAATTATGTTAATAGGTTACTTTTATTTTTTTGATATCATGAATAGTAATGTTAGCAATTTTGTTTTTCCGTGGTTAAGGGAAAACAGAGAAATTACTAGTCAAAATATTATTATAAAATTACATTAATACTTTTCAAAAAAATATTATATTACTTAAGTGGAAACTTATCATCAATGTTTTTAAATGGAATCACTTAATAGCCACGTTCCCATGAATAGCTCAATGAAATTATTAACCTTAATGAATGTGACAAAATGTTACACTCTCACTTATTATATGTTTAAAAATTTAATAATGAGATATCCAAGTCATAAAATATATTATAAGTTGTATTTGTAAATTTAATAAAATTATATAAAACATTTTAGTTTATTTATAATTTTTATACATTAAATAATTACCATTTATGATGACAAAATAGTGATGTAAAAATTATTTTATTAATTTAAATGTCAATTAAATGTTTTCGAGATATTAAAAGATATATAATTTTAATTAATTAATGTTCTCCATGAATATTCTATTAGAATATGACATGATAGTAGTATATTAAATTATTTGGTTTGATGTTATGTACTATGTAAATTTTAATTAGTTTCAATGAAATGAGTAGAGTCAAAAGTGACATTATTGATACTTTATAAAAATAAAATATTACTAAATTATTTAGAAATCTTATAAAGTATTTATAAATTACAAAGTGAAACTTATAAGGTCTAAAATTTCTTAATGTGTTCATTTTGGGAATTTTACACCACATAAGTGAATATTTATTACGATTTAGTTTTTATAATATTATTTCCACAATTAAAATTATATAGATTCATTAAAAATAAATCAAAATGATAACATTTAAAATAAAATTAAAACATGTCTCAATTTTATTGGCTGACCGTACTTCGACCCATACTCATATTATCTTTTAAAATAATCCCCTTTGTTTCGATTTGGATTTAATAATTAATTTACTTAAATTTAAATGTTTTGGTGTTCCAAAAAGTGCCCCTCCACTATCTTATAAAAACGAAACACTCCATCTATTTTATTCACCATTATAAATCCATTTGGTTCATCCAAACCCATCATGAATATCCTCTCAACTTACCTAACATCATCTTAGAGTCTCCAATAGGGGATGAAACCAACTTATGGTGTCCTTTTGTGGAAATCAAAATGACATACCCCAAAAAATGTAATTGTTTAGTCACCACATTCAATGTTATTTTCTTCATCTACTTACTCATTCTATATTATTTGCAAAAAAAGAAAGAAATAAAGTAAAATCTATATACTTATATGTTATTATAATCATGGTACAATTGTATTTCTCAGTTTATCCATCCAATGAATAATTATATCAACATGTATGTGTCCATAAAGTTTACCATGTCCACACTGTAGTGTAATCTGTTATTAAAAATTACATAATTTGGATGGGTATAATGATGATCACAAAAGTCATAAATAATTAATTTTACATGATCATGGTTCTTTATAATTAATATACCATTCTATTCAATAATTTTTAACCATTAATGGAATTATATAATTGTTCGTGCGTACGTTCGACCTTCTGTCTCTATGATATGATGAGATTCATTCTCCTTGTTATCCATTTAGTAACTATTATAAAATTCATTTTATGAGTAAATTTAGTTTTTGTTAACATAATATAATTCTTTATATGAATAAATCATAACCTATGAATAAGAAACATGACTTAAATTAAAAAAATGAATAGAAAAAACCAATGAGTTAATAACCAATACTATGGTAATACTAAAATACTATTAACAACGTGATATAATAGGATCATATATGATATCATAAATATAGATATGATCCTGGAATAATTTAATAATATTCTTTAACTATTTTAACGAAGGATAATGCACTATCAACTAATGGAAAGTACATTGTATGGACTAATTTTAGAATCTCATTATATTCTTATGGTGTTTATATATAAGAATCTACTAAGTCATATTAATCATCATTGTCTATATATCTTAAAATTTGTTTCAAAATATTATTGAAAATTGATTCAACTAATTTTTACACATGACTAAAATTATGAAAACATTTTGAATAGAATATTTCCACTGTTTTCCAAACGAGGTATTTTAGGACTTTTTCTACAAATTATGGAATGAATTTTATTTTATTTTTAAGGAACAAGATGATTTTTTCATTCCTTATGACACCTTAAAATTTTTAAGCATCCCATATAAGCTTAAAATGTTTTTTTCAAAATAAATTTTTTCATTAATTCCTTATCTTTTTAATGACATCAAAGTAAAAAATGGGATATTTCTCTCAAAGAGTTTTTAATGATTTACTAGATTATTTTCATCTATGTCAACATAAATTTTTGGATTTTATTCATAATTGAGGTTGATTCTTTATGATACAATAATCCATATTGTATTGAAGTGTTTATGAAATGATGACTATGAGTGTGTTATTTTAATACCATTCATGGTTTATGGCAAAAGTATTAACATTTAATATGCAATTTTTAATATGAATGTTTATGTTATGTTTTACCTAAATTAATAAGAGAAATTTATAGGGCATTGTATTTGTCATGTAGGACTGGATATAGCCCCTTGATGCTTTGGAAAGTCACATAATACAATTATGTCTGGGTTTTGTCAAATTTCTTACACAATTAAATATGATGTCTTAGTCAAATCCTTGATGGTATGTTAAAGTTATATCCCATTATGTGTTCCCTCTTTAAAAGTACAGTTATTACATGTGACTCATCTAATAGTATATAATCCATGTTCATGTTTATATGGTAATGATTTAATTTCTTTTCCTTATCTTCCCCATGATTTTTCTTAAAAGGCATGTGTTTTTAATAATCAACTTTCCATAAAAGTTTTTGTCTATGTACTATAAATCCCAAAAAACTATTTTCCCATTCATATCATTAGAACTCACTCCTTTCATAGGTTTAATTTTCCTCAGGATGTGAATATATACATAATTAATGACTTATAATGATGATAAAGGGAATAAAAATGTTTTCATATTATTTTTTATGTTATATTCCATTTCATGATGTAATATAAAATACATGTGTTTGTATCTTTTTTTCCATTGATATTAAAATTTTCAATACTTTTGGATATTATTTCTTGTGATCATGCCAATGTAATAAAATGATGAGCTAAATCATGGAAACAAGGGTCGAGACATTAAAATGGTTTTAATGGAGGTTAAATCCATGTCGTAAAGAGGGTAGTATTGAATTATATTCGTTATTTTGGTTTCCAATAAAATTATGATAATTCAAATTTAAAGTTGGTGAGTTATTGGAACCCCATATGTCATGATATTTTAATTTTAGTATTATTTTAAAATATTATTGTGGTGTGACATTGCTGGGGATTTTAGAGATAAATTCGTGTGTTTTTTTGGGAGGATTGGGATTTCTCACTGGTTTTTAATAACTTTATGATCCCATTTGGTGTTTCTAAAAATAGGTTTTTAGTTAGTAAAAACTTAAACATTCATAAATTAGATGTCCTTTTTGAATGAATAAATTATATATCATGTAATGTATGTATATGAACATAAACACTATGTTTGTAATTTTGAACCATTATAAAGTCAATTGAATTTGAAATATACATTGATTCATAATTTTTTATTGTATAGACATTATACAGTAATCTTATGTTATATATATATATATATTGGTTTATGATAAATCTAATTGACATCGAAAAAGTATTTAATAGCCTCATCCGGTGGGACCATAACCTATAAATCCAATTTATCGAAGAAAACTAGGTAGATAGTGGATTTGAGATATTCTATTATCTCCATGTTATATGAGATTAGAAAAATGAATCATGATCAAAACTATTTATGGGAGAAGATCAAACTCACCATGATCGTGAATGAAACCATGTATATTATACCACTCTAATAAATTTTCACCATTGCACACCTTACTCTTAGGATATTCAAATGTATAATAAATGGTTATGTTTGTAGAAACTAGGAGTATGAATTTTTATATTCTATTTTTAACTAAATTATTAATATTTTAATATATTTTTACTATTTTTTTCAACAAGACTAAATATCATGTGTGATAAAAATTTATTTTGATACGATGAAACAAAAACTATAATTTTTTGAAAAATTGAGTTTCAATTATGTAAAAAATATTTTTTAAATTCAAATTTTTTTGAAATAAATGATTATTAAATGGAATCATTTAATTATATTTTCCAAATAATAAAAATAACACTATATTTGTGAAGTTAAATTGAATTGTAATAAGTGTCCAAAAAATATTATTGTTAAAAAACCATTATTTCACACAAAATGGGAATTTATCAAAAAGATGTAATTATTTATATATAATATTATTTAAATGAAATTAAAAATATTATTTTAATAAAAATATCAAAATTATCACATGGAAAAATAGTCATAATTATCTACGAAAGTTGATATTTTTGATAAAAAATTGACAGTTTATAATTATAAGGTGAATATTTTGAAATCATAATGACCCACAATAGATGTAATATAAAATAAAAAAGGAGTTAAACAATATGTATTTCAATATTATAATATTTTTCTTATTGTTGTTATTCGAATAATAATTTAACCCCTCTTTTAATCCACCAAAACCAATAATATATTTTTATATTTTAACATTATTTCTCGAAAAAATGACATGCTTCCAAATCATAAAGGGTTTTATTTTAAAGGTGTCAACACATAAAAATCTAAAATGAATAAAGAAACTACAAATTGGTAGAAACCATAAGATTATACAATGGTATGGTATGATATTTTTACATTATTATAGAGATTCAAAAAATCTATATTTCAAAATAATAAAGAACTCATATATGTTTTCTTTAATTTAACCAAAAATGATACAATTAATATTTACTCAAAAAAATCAGAATTTACTTATTCTTCCCTCATCTCAACAATGTATTGTATTTGTTACCTTAAATTCTTATGAAAATTCATTTATGTTTTTATATTCACTTACTCAATGTAAATGAACCTCTACTTCTCCACATTTTTCAAGCGCCTTCATTATGTTATACATTATTACTTCTATTTGTTCTTATTTGTATATTTTTTTTAATCATCATAATTAAATCTATTTTTATTTATACATTATTTAAAACATTCTTCACTATAATTAAGCTCATATGTGAACCTTAATGAAACACATTTATGCAACAAAAAGATTACTGTAATATTCTATTCCAAACAATTATATAGTGAATAGCCATACACATTTCTTATATAGAGTATTCCCCTTTATACACATATACTTAATGGAACAGGCAATTACATTTCCTTATTCAACACTAATTTATCATTGGATTATTTTTTATGAAATATGATCATATGGTGAATGATCTGTGTGGCAGAGTTATGTGTGTACACAATAGAAATTTAATGGTAGGATAGAAATTATAAATCCCACAAATAAATTGAGCAGTCTCTTAATATTCGGAGTCATCATGAATGGGAATATGGAGTAAAACTATTCTATTATCATGCATTTTTTACTATGTTTTGATGTATTTTTGGTAATTTATGAACTATATTTATGATGTCAAGATTAAATTTGTTTCTAAATTCAAATGATTTCATTATGATATCATCATTATTTAACATTCATGTTTATTATTATGTCACATATTTCTTCTCATTTATATTCTTATTTAGTTACATGTTATAAATATATCATTTGATGATATTTTTTATTAAAATATTGGGATTTATATCTCACCCATTTCATATGTATGTCCCTAGTTTAACCCATTTTGTATTAATAACAGTGGAATTTAAGGACATATTATGAAATCCTTCAATAATATAACAGTTTAGCATTGTAATGTTGTATTTATTTATAACTAATTACCAGAATAAACAATTAATATTGATATTCTAGTTCATATCATGTTAATATTTATATTTGGACTCATGAATTAATGTATAATAATGTTATGGGTTTTAATTGTTTGTATCAATGAAAATTTAAATAATTTTCAGTGATTAGGATTAGAAAACCAAATAAAAACCTCAGGGACAAGGATATGTAAAGGAAAATATCACTATATTTTAAAAAGATAAAGATTTTTTATATTTAAATAAAATATTTTATTCAAAAGTTGGATGTGTCTCTAATACAATTCTACTTAGAGGTAGTAAACCCAAAAAGGGTGAATTGATATGGGCTCAATCACCACATGGTGAATGAAAATGGTTTTTTTCTACATTTCTATTTTGAAAATTTTAGGGGATATTTTTTTATTACGTTCATAAGACCATTTAAAACAATTATTAGGGGGGAATTCCAAAAATGAATTATGATAGAAAATAGATCATTGGTAACTTATTTTATTGTATAAAAATTCATATGATGGGGAATATATTTCATTTAAATGTAACCCATTGATGTTAATGAAATCATTTTTATGTGTTTAATAACATAAATGTACTAATCCTGAATTATACATTTATTATATTAAATTTCATGACATTAAGGAAAGTGGTTCTATAAAAAATGTGAGGGGAAATGAGATGATGACCCAAATGAGATGCCCAACCCAATGAGGGAAGGAATCAATCTGTTTTTTATAATTCATTATATGGTGACTTGGGTCCTGAATATAATCGTAAATCAAAGGATTTCCAAAATCCAATAATGAAAGATAATTTTTCCATTGAGTCCATTATAAGAAAATGGATTATGAATATCATTATATATTCTAAGATATTAACAATGGAATAATGGATTTACTTTAGTGTGATCATATTATACATACTTGGATGATAATAGTAAGAGATTGTTGGGTTGGATATTTATTGCACAAAGTGGGAAGTTGATTAATGGTGTTTTTGGTCAAAAATATGAAGCTTGAGGAAGATACTAAAGTGTTCTAGTGGATGGAATTTCAAAACATATATTTCAACAAATATTTTCCTCACACAATCTAATGTAAACGGAGACAGATTTCATTACACTCAAGAAACAAATTATGAATCCATTATAATGAATAATGAAAATAATACATGGAATGTATGATATTCCTCATGTTTTATAACTACCCCAAAAGTAATGTTTTGTATATATTTATTGGAATAAATAATAGTCTATGAAAATCCATGGTGTTTTTGGACATTAAAATCTATGAGAAAAATATATGATGTTTCCCTAAAAAAATAAATAGTTGTCAACGATTCTCATGTTTTCCATAGTGATATGATATAGAATGATGAGTTTAATTTGTTTTGGTATGATGGGAGAAAATAATGGTCGAAATATATTCCAGTATCCAACTTATCAAAAGTGTGGTAAGAATAATGCTAGAAATATCCAATAGTGGATGGGTAAATTTTTTAGGTGTGAGAAGTAAGGGAATCTTTCCATTTATTTATGACAATATAAACCCACCAATGTGAGGGAAGAAATGAATGCTTAATTTAATCATCATCATAATATTAATTGTTTTTATTAAAAGAAAAAAAGAAAATAATGAAAAACAATGCACCAATCGAAGGGTATTTAGAGACAATCATAAAAAAGTAACCATGATATTTATGGTTAATTTATTAAATCACAACACCTGAAGATTATTTCATTAATGTAGTGGTGATAGGTACTGTAGTAATTAATTCAAGGATATTTAATTTACATTTTTATTATAGTTCAATGTATTATTAATATAACTTATGTTTTCTAAAACTATTCAAACATGACTTTAATGAATTTAACTATATCTATCTAAAAAATTTAAATAGTCGAATTCATTACATCCAAGGAATATATATCCTCCAGAAACAAAATTTGTTTGGATGAATTTACCAACGATATATGTTTTATATAAACCCTTAAGAACTTGATTATATTATATTTATGGATTGGGTTTTCTTATAATGGTCCAACATAGATTTCCAAGAGATAGAAGTCACCCTCCATATCATGAATAGTCCGCCTTTTATACACTACTGAAAGAAGGATGGATATTATTTATTTGTTGTCATCATCTTAATTATGGATATTATTTATCTATGAGAATGCATATTATTTCCAATGTTTAAGATCAAGAGATAGATACACTGATGTGTTTCTTAGATAATTGTCTTGTATTCCTCATATCATAGAGGTTTAATTTTCAATGAAGATTATATGTAAATATTATATGATATAAAATATTTCCTATTGTAATTATAATTTTATAATTAGGATATTAATATGAAACTATATGATAATATATATAGATGGTTTATCTTCCTAGGTGTTTCATCTTGGTGGTGAACTAGTTATCTTCCTCATGAATAAGAAAGGGCCAGCACACCATTGAGTTGATTATCATGATCTCAAGTATCTAAAGATAAAAAAATGTATGCTCATTTATAGATTAATGAATTTTTTTAGATATGTGGATATGAGGAACTCTCCAATGTGTTTGTTTAGTTGGGATATTATCAAGAAATGACATAGTTGGATATCTATAATATAACATTTCATATAGGCACTTGGAGTTCATATTGATTCCATTTTGACTCACTAATGATATAATAATCATCATAGACAAGAATGATATATTATTCTGAGATTACATATATATTTTTTATTAGTTTATATATATATATGATATTATAATGTACTCGGAAATAATGGAGAAGCATGATGAGATTATTTTTACTAAAAGAGAGACATTTCCACGGGAGAATCAATATGCAATTTAAAATAATTATGTGTTTTGGAATGATTAATATTCATTTATTTGTACTTTTCTCAATAAAAATGAGATATCAATAGACCCTTATTTGTTAAAAATAATGTTAGTATTGTTGAGACCAAAATCTATGATAGCCAACCGTAATTTCATTGGACTATCTTGGTATTACTGGTGATTGGTGAGAAATTACACATGATGGTTAGAAATAAAAAACATGTTAACCAAAAATGGGAATATGATTGATTTTAATTTTGAATGCTAACATAGATTAAATGAATTAAAAAATAGTTTTGTCACAATTTTAGTTCTCACACTACCCAGCAATTGGTATATTTGACTGGTATACATCGATGATAGAATGAAAAATTAGGGAAGTATATGAATCTTGATTAAAAATGTTATATCCTAATCCTTAATGTACTTGAATGCTCATGATAAAAATATCTTCTGTATGAACTAGAGTTAGATATATTTATATTTTAATTGAAAATATGTAATTACTATATCTATGTGGAAAAGTACCAGATATATATAAATCCTAATAGACTCAAATATATGTTCTCACAAATTGATATTAATATGTGATGGTAATGATTTATAGAGTGGTTTATGGACTAATATTGGTCAAACCACTTCAATTTTCAAAAATTTAAATAACGTAAATTATTCCCCGCTATAAATGATTTTAAAATATTATCATTGATGAAAATTGAGAAAGATATTATATTCTTAGAGTTAAAGGTGAAGGATATGAGAGTCATAATGGAACAGAAAAAATCATTCATATCAGAAATGATTTCCCGAACATCAATTATAAATATGTTAAAACATGCTCAAAGACATGTTGTAGAAATCCTAATGAAAGTGGAAGATATAATAAAAGGGGAATCCATAATGTTCAAAATTAATGATGAATGTGTCATATGATTTTCTTCAAAACTATATATACCATCATGTCACGACCAACCTTCACCAAGAAGAGGGATGGGACAAAAAACTATCAGACCCTTCCTTCTTCATGTTGAAAGAGAGGTAACGCCCATTGAGTTGCGCCTTCAGTAGGCCCTAGGTGGTGAATGAAACCAAGGGTATAGAATCACATGAAATATCGAAGGAATTCCCCTTTTTAAAGAAATTATTAGGATATAAGATGGTAAATCTCAAAGAACTCTAATGAATGAAAAAAAAAGTTATCCAAAAAAACCTTCTTCAACGTGCATGTTCAAAATAAAGAGAAAAAATTACAAGAAAACTGTATAGAGAAGTATTAAAAGAAAATAAAACAACAAAATAAATTATCCCAATTTTTGATCTAATATGTCTTGGAACGATCCTTAATGTCCTTCAGGAAAATGAAATTCAGATTTGTATGTGTGGGGTTAGTACATTGATATAACTAGTAGGGAAAACCGAAATCTCTCATGCACATGTGGGGAGTCATTCTAATCCCCCATGAAAAATATAGACAACCATACTTCCTAGAAGTAAAATATCATCCCAACCTCATCACGGAACACTCCCCATATAACGCAAGCTGGGTAAAATAATAGATATAGCACATTGATAATTGGGTACCCCACAAAGCTTTCCCACTGGTTATCTAGGACAACCTACACATGAGACCTCCCACTCCATTTTCATTGTACCCCACTACCACCACAACAAAAACCTTACGGGCCACTATAACCATACATCCTGCCTGCAAACATCTAGGGAACCAGAACCACACATCCTATGTGTAGTAACATAGGCCACCACAAACATACATAACCTCAATTGAAGACACCTAGGCCTCATATTGAAGAAACATGAGAAAGAACAATTCCCACGCACCCCTAGGAAATCAAATAAAACATACCATTACCAAATAGTCCTGGGGTATAATGGACTTCAGGCCATCACAGTACGCCCAAAGGGTCATTGGCTACCCTGGAGAGGGAGTAGAAAGGAGCATCCACTCATATGAATGTTCAGAAAAAAAAAACCTCCCCCCATTAAATGGTGGTGTTTGGTATGAAGTTCTCATATTTGGTGGGGTAAAAATAACAAAGATAAGATGTAAATTTATTCATATATTTTAACATGCTCTCATCCCAAAGTAATGGTTCTAAAACCATCCCATACACAAACACCCTCATTACAATTCAAACATTCACAAAAATAACTATAACCACAACTAGAGGACCAATGT
This sequence comes from Viscum album, assembly GCA_963277665.1. Classification (NCBI taxonomy): domain Eukaryota; kingdom Viridiplantae; phylum Streptophyta; class Magnoliopsida; order Santalales; family Viscaceae; genus Viscum; species Viscum album. Next base: position 1,321,897,057 of record OY728134.1, read on the forward strand.
TTGAACCAACACTTGTTATCATGTTAATGTGATTTCATTATAAATAATTATACACTACCAGGGATCTAACCAGAACATCTATAACTCAAAACAACTATAGAGTGAAAAAGAAAATAGCTAAACAACTATTTAAGCATTCACACCTCGTTCTATTGTAATGTTTGTAAAAAAAGGGATCCATGTGTTCCCTAGAAGTATTGGAACCAACCGACGCACCATCATATGGCCCCACATGGCCTAAAATCAACAGCCAACAATTGAAAAACGTGATATCTCATCCCCATACACGTCACCAAAGAAGCATCATACAGAATAATAATTCTTATTAGCAGAACATAACAAGGTAGTTTTCAGATTTGACTACACTGGTTATCATGTTTCTCCATTATATTTGTTTAACCATGCTGATCACACTAGGATTATTATTCATTGGGGATCCATTAAATCAACCACATTTATGTGATTAACGAGTTTCCATGTTACATCCATTAAATCTCAAGATTATTATAAAATCATTGGTTAATTAGATTAAAAGAAAGGACCACCACCTACTATGATTTTAAGTAGTCACAATCCCAAATAGTCCACAACATATAAACAATGATAAAATAGTACATCAACATCATAAAAAAAAACACACTCCTTCAATCATTAAATGTATCTTTTATTATCATTGTAAATGTTTGGTTTCAACCATGCCACAATGAAACATTATCGAACCTGCCCCGCATGATACACAACAAATAAAGATGAATGAAAACCCTACATAGATGATCAATGATCAAGGTTATCCCTTTGCTCCATGTACTAGGGATGGCATGACATGCATAAAAATAACCCCAAGGTATCCAAGGCTAAGCGGAAAGGTCTGCAGCTTGGTCGAACGATTCGTATTTGAATGAGGGACAATAATCACACCAAGGAAATGAATGGTATCTAGAAAAAATAAAATTATTTTCAATGTAATAAAAGGCCAGATCCTGGAGTTACTGGATATGACATCTCAAACCTCTTAAAAGGGGGATCATTGTTCCACCATGCAGTTGTGTTGTTAAAAAAAATTGAATTAATTTTTATTTATTAATTATCTACAATAATGGTAGAGATAACAACATTCAGTTTATAAATATCCTATAAGGAGATAAAACCATGTAAGAGTGGAAAAGGATGATGTCACAAGGAAATGTGTGACACCAATGAAAAAAACCACAAGTTTTGGTAAAAAAAGGGTTTCTCGACTCTTGGGGGTTTAAGGAATATATTACTGCATTTAAAAATTATATTAAACCACTTTTACATCAAAAGATGTTTTATGAGGGAAGAACAAATAGAACTCAAGAAATAGAAAAATAATTTCAAAGGGTGGGAAACTATTCAGTGAGACACTGTAATGGTTCCACCGTAAGGGAACCACTAGTTCGGTGGAACACCATCAGTGGTGTCACTATTTTTTTTGTGACAATGATGGTTCTATAGTTAAGGTGCCACCGTTTCTGAGGAAATGTTTTGTGGAATTGGGTTTTAATTGGGGAAAATTCATAATGAGTCACTGGTGGTCCCCGTGATACCCCAAACACTAGAAATTTGGAATTTTAATTGACCGTGAGGGTATGCTACATTACATCATATACCATTAAAACTATTCTCTTCCTCGAGAATCCATGATTTAACGTAATGAAAACAGAGGGCTCTGAATATCCACCTCCAATGATACCTCTCAAGGACATACCACCCCAGAGTTGTTTGAACGATGGAAAAAAAACTCACATCCAAGAGTATATCTCTCACCCATCTCCTAAAAACTGTACAAATACTATGTGGCCACACAATAAAAATGTTCAAATCATCCAAATACATGGATTATGGACTTCCTTCCTCCATTTCAAAATACTATCCCCTTTTGGTAGCACTGACTCACCCAAATGGGTATAATCACATCCACTTTAATGCTTCTTGATTAGGGATCTGGTTCACCCATCCCCACAGTGAGTACTTTCCACACACATTCATAAGAAATTGGGAAATATCCCATCTTTTGGTTAACAATGTCAAACATTACATCACAGTCAAGTACAAAATGACACAAAATTAAACTCAAAACAACTCTGGGTACTAGAAACGCATCTGTACCTCCCATGCCCAGGTACACTCCACAAGTCCACCATACCTCCATGACACAAAAACCAAAGGAATGGTTCATCCAAAAATCACATTCTCATCATGATCCCTGATCCTCACTGGTCACTCCACGAATGTCGCACCATCCTCGTTATATAGAATTCCTCATTCAAGGACATGCAAATCATAATGTAGATACAGGCGGAGTTGAGACACTTGGAAGATTTCATGCTCCCTTAGTAGTCTTGGTGATAGTGCCAACTGATAAGATACTTCACTGACCCACTGCAACACCGTGAAGGGTTTGACGAACCTTATAGAAATCTTAATCACCCTATCGACCCTATGCAGCATGCCCCGAGTGGAGAATTTTAAGAACATGTGGTCCCCAAAATTGAACTCCAAGGTTCTCCTAATATGATCGGCATACGACTTCTATTGGGTCTTAATCTGCCTTCATCCTCTCCCGTATAAGGAAAAGATTCTCTATTTTACTCTGCACCACCTCGTCAACGAACCTCTGTACTAAGGAATCCACTACACTCGACTCCTTGACTGCTAGAAGGTGGGTTGATTTAGTCAGCTCATCTACCACTACCATGATAAAATCATAGCCTCCTTGATCCCTAGGTATTCATGTGATAAAATCCATCGAGATGACGTCCCACTTCCACTTTGGGTCATTTAAAGGTTGTAACATACTGTCCGGATAACAGTGCACTGCCTTCACCTACTGGCATATATGGCACATTTCCAAAAACATCACTGTTTACTAATTCACCCCAGGACACCAAAACATTTCTCTTAGGCATCAGTACATCTTGGAAACTCTTGGGTGTACCACCAGGGGTGAGTTATGGAACTCACCGAGAACATTCTCAAGCATTTCTATCGAGACAAACAGCTTTTCATGAAACATCATTTGATTCTTACCATCCTTTATCCATCTTTCCGGAGCCTTTACCTATCTAACATGATCATGAATGACATCAGCAAATATGTCCGCCCACTAAGACTCACCCGCATGTTTTTTCAAGGAATATTTCACCTTCATCTAAAAAAGATAGTCTCTACCACCATCCACCCTTGCATCCATGTGTGAAACAACCAACTCCTATATCACCTTCTAAGTTTCTTCTGATTCTCAAACCACATCATTATGTTTCTTCCTACTCAATTAACTAACCACCATGTTCACCATTACTATGGTAATGTAAATATTGAATTCATAATCTTGGAGAAAATCCATCAACCTCCACTGCCATAATTTCATGTCTCGATGATAGTTGACATGCCTCATACAATTTTCATCTATGAAGACCACAAAGCATTCCCTGATGAGGTAATGTCACCAAAACATTTGGGTGAACACAACCTATACATCATCTAGATCATGGGTGGCATAGTTACACTCATTGGTATATTACATCCTATACCCATAAAATATCACTTTACACTGAAACTTCAGCAAACACCCCAATCCTTGTCATTAAGAATCATAGAACTCTCCCAACGCTATCCCATCCTCTGGAAACCTTTGTGATTTGGCACTGACTATTTTCCCATCTAGATAAATGAAGGCTTCCTGGTACATCTCACTCTATACCAAATTCTATACATTCATTTTCAATGCTTTCAATAGTGATACAACTCGAGAGGATTTGGCCAAGAACCTCTAGTAGTAACATGAATGACCCAGGAAACGAAAAACCTCTTCTAAATTCTAGGGTGGTTCCCAAGAAACAATCTATCCGACCAATGATGGGTCCACCACTAATCCATGATGGGACACCATGTGTCCAAGGAATTACAACTCTTGTGTCCATAACATGGACTTGGACAGCATCCCACAAAGCATGTGTTGTCGAAGGACCTCAAAAACTGTCCACATATGATCGAGGTGATCCTCCTCTAATCATGAGTAGATTTGGATGTTGTAAATAAAAATGACTACAAACTAGTCCAAATATTCCTGAAAGATTGTGTTCATGAGCCCCATAAACATGGTTGGTATGTTTGTAATGTCGAACGACATGAACATGAACTCAAAGATACCATATCTTCACCTGAAAGACATATTCAAGATTTCACCCTCCTTCACCACCAACTAGTGATATCCCAAATGTTGTTAAATCATATAGAACCAACCTGGTCCCTTTCACTAGTCAACAAGGTCATTATCTTTAGGAGGTGGAAACAGTTCATGACCGTCACCTGATTCAACCATCAGTAGTCTATACATAGCATGAGACCATCGTATGCCATCATTGTGAACAATATTGGTGATCCCCATGGTGATCTGCTCAGTTGGATAAAACCCTTCTTCATCAGGTCCTCAACCTGGATCCGCAACCCCCACAACATAGAGGGTACCATCTGATAGGGATTCATCAAAATAGTTCGGGCACCCGAATGCATGTCTATCCTAAACTCACATCATATAGTGGGGGTAGAATCACCACCTCTCTAGGGATGACTTACAGGAACTCATTGATGATCCCTCGTACACAGAACATCTTTGTATCTATTGACTCCACTGATAGTTCAACTATCATGGAAAGAAGTGTCTCTACTCACTAGATACCCTCTTGGAAACCCCTCTCACTAATGAATGTTAAATGTTGGCCATCAATATTTGAAAACAAAACCGTTTAATGAAATAAGTCTATAGAGACATACACATAGAACATCCAGTAGATGTATAAAATGAAATCATATAGATGCATCTAAAATAAAAGAATTTCCCCACTAGACTCAGGTGGCTCAAACATTAGTCTACAGCCCTAGAAAACGTAAGTAATGCCGATCTGACCACCCCCTTGCATACTCTATACTAGGGGTATGGTAAGTCTCTCAACATCTAAACACCGAGAATGGGATATATTGAGTTCCACAAAGGAGTGTGAATCTCCTAAATCAAACAAGTCACCTGAAAGTGTACAAAACAAGGTAATCGTACCTCAAAGGACCTCTGGACCTACAGGAACTGCTACCTCTATGGTGTGAAACTTCCCACACCATGATTATTTTCCCCTAAGTTTTCGGAAATATCCCTGACAATTCCCTAGTTGAGATCCCTGAGGAGTGCGCTGAGGTTGGCCTCCTCTTACAATGTAGGCTCTCAGAGGAGTGGGAGCATATTATCCCAGCTATTGCTACTGAATGGGCCTCTCTAGAAACTTTTACTGGAGAGGGGGGCCCTGAACCTACCCACCTCCAATATACTCCAACCAGTCTGGGCACTAATTCAGATGGTTCCCATCGCTACCATAGATAACAAATCTTGATACTAGGACTGTAGGGAAAGGGCGACGATTGGTATATCCAAACTGGAACTACTAGAGGAAAATGGATAATGGATTTCCCCTTCAACTAGCTCAACTGGCTCCCCTCTCACGACACACCTCCAAGTGTATGAATACTCTCTTCCTCTTTACCATTCTTCTAAACCACCATGTATGTCTATAAAGTGAAGGGATTAACATAATAATGTAGGGATGGTCAAATTTACATATCTAAACATCTCGGTGGAGACTCCTCATTCAGAAAGAGGTCCGAAGAAAATTGAAAGATATCCTTTAACTTGATACCAAATTCCCTCCTTGACATAATCCCATGCTGAATGGAGAGTATATTTTTCATAATCTCCAACTTCATTATGGAAGAGAGGAATTCTGCTGGAAACTCCCCCTCAAAGTTATTCCATGAAACCTCAGCCTCCTTCTTCTACCTGAGATACAACATAAATAACTGATGAGACACTCCCTGCATCTGGCTTACAGCCCTAGGAAGTTATTACTCTATAGGAGCCCTGATCAATGTGAAATATATCACTAGATACATGAACAAGCCCTCCATCCCCATGGCCAAGATGATTTCCTCGTAATTCCCAAGGGCTTGCTGCTAAAATGCACACAACTTCTTCTTCCACTGGCCATCATCCACCTCTTAATCAGCCCCCTACTAAATAGAAAAATCAGCCTCCTAGGCCTAGATCACCCACACTACTCGTGGTTGTCATCCAGGTGCTGTAGTTTCCTAGAAAACAAGGAAATTCCTCATCCTGAGTAGTTGTGAAGATATCTTTTAAATATTTCTTAATCTATTTATCCATTTTATTCTTCTAAAAACCCAAAAAAACAATAGAATACATGTTATTTTGATTCATTTACCTTAATTAGGGTCTCTACCCTATAATCATGGTAGCCTTACTTGGTCATTCAGTTAGTCCAGAGTCATTGTATCAGATTATGGGGGGCCCTAAAACCCTATGTCCTAGTAAGTCTACCCTGAAATATTTCATTCACCAAGATATAGAAACACGGTTTCTCTATTTCACTATGAAATATTAACTATTCAAAACTCTGAAATCCATCATATCTCTCAACCATAAGCTTTGAAACAATTCTGTGATGACCCTCCATCACCAAGATGAGGGAAGGGACAAAAAAATTCTAGTCCCTTCCTTCTTTAGGTTGAATGAGAGATTATTACCTCCAAGTCCTTCATTTAATAGGCCTTGAGGTGGTGACTTGCACCAATGGTATGGAGTCACATTAATTTGGAAGGAATTGCGATTTTTTAGAAATAATCAAGAGAAAAGATTTTAAATCTTAAACATCTCCATAAACAAAAAGTAAAAGTATGAAAAGAAATCCACTTTCCACATGCATGTTAAAAATAATGATCTACAAAGTACAAGAAAACTCTAGAGGGAAGTACCAAAAGAAACAAAAACAGAAATATCAATTGTCCCATAATTCGAGCTAATTCGCTCATGCACAATCCTCGAAGACCTCCTAGAAACTAGAAAGTAGTATTATATACATAGGGTGAGTACACAGGTATAACCAGTAGAGAAAACCCACATGATCTCAGGAAAAATTGGAAAGGCATTCTAATTCCCTTTGAGAAATAGAGATAACCATATTTCCTAGAAGGAATCTATCCACCCAACCTCACCAAGGAACACTCCCCAAATTACGCATGTTATGTAAAATAATAGTAATAGCACATCAATATTTGGGTTCCCCACACCGCTTTCCCACTAGTTATATAAGACATCCTATGTGTCAGACCTCCCTATCCATTTTCACTATAGTCCCACTACTTCTCCAGCAATAACCTTATGGGTCACCATAACCGTGAATCCTTCCCACACACACCTGTTCCACCACAACCTTGTATCTCGCTCGAAGACACGTGGGGCACCACAACCATATGTAACCATGCCCAAAGATTCTTGGGCCTCATCCCGAATACCCTTGGGAAACAAAACTTCCTACACACAACTAGGCCATCAACTGAAGCATACCTTGTCTCGAAGAGTCTGGAGCTATAATGGTCCGCATGCCATCACATCCCACTCGAAGGGTCTTGGGATACTCGGGAGAGGGAGCAAAAAAGAGCTAATAACCAGCCACTCATAAGAATGTTGGGAAAAACACCCTCCACCATGAAATGGGGGGTGTTCATCTTGATGTTCTCAACACGATTGGGGTGAGAATAAGAAACACTAGAACAAAATGTTTACATAGTGTCAAACAAGTACTCATCCAATCCTAAGGGTTCCGAAAACAGACAATACACAAACACCCTCATTACTATTCATACCTGCACATAAGAAAAACATTCACCACCAGAGAACCACCCATTAAACCCATTGTTATTTTTATGTTCAATTTATTTCATTAGAAATAATTTTCCACTACCACACAACTAAAATGCACATCCACACGTCAGAAAAACTATAGACTGAATAAGAATCAACCATACAATAATTTAAGCATTCAAACTCGGTTATCTGGTACACTCAGAAAAGAAAAATGGATTAGTGAGATAAAATTATGTACTATAAACAAACCTAGAACCAACATATGGCCTCACATGACCTCAAATGTACAACTAAAAACTATAGATGTGGATATACCATCCCCATCCACATCACCCCATAATCACCATGCAGTAAAACCATGCTTATTAACATAACGTAATAAGGGAGTTTTCAGAATTAACTATACCATTTTAATGGTTCCTAATTTCTATTTGTTTTATCAGGGTGATCACACAAGGATTATTATTCATTAGTCTCCCATTAAATCCATCACATTTATGTGATTAACCACTTTCCTTGTAACATCAATTCAATCACATGATTTTTAAGAAAAATTTGATTCATTAGTGTGCAATAAAGGGCCACCAACTACCACAACATTCAATAGAAATAATCCCATATAGTCCACAAAATACAAATGATGATAAAATATTAGAGTAGAATCATCAACATAAAGACCCCGTCATTCTTTAAAAAACAATTCATTATCTCCGTTAAGGTTTGGTTTCATCCACTCCCTGAGGAGACATTATCAGACCGGTCCCACATGATACACATTAAAGGGAAACGATGGAAAACCCTACATGGATGAACAATGATCGAAGTTATACCTTTTCTACAAAACTTTATTAGGCATGAATTATAAAAAATGAACCCCAAGGTCTCCATGGATGAGAATAAAGGGTTATAGCATGGTCACACGATTCACCTCCAAATGTGGGACTCCAGGTGCACCAATGAATGAAAAGGAATCTAGGAAGTCTAAGTAGGGAATCTATGTGATAATAGGACAGATCTTGGAGGAAGGAGATATAAAATATCAAACCACATAAAATTCATTTCGTGGTATGAATACATGGTAGGGTGGTTACATTCGATGTAAATAATTGATATTTAATAATTATCCTTAATTATGGTGGAGATATTAGTTGCGAGTTGATAGATAACCTCTATAAAGGGAAAAACACGTAATAGGGTTGAATGTAGAAGGCATGTGAAATGGTTTGACACCAAGGAGAAAAACCATAGGTTTTGGTAAGAGAATGGTCGCGCGACTCTTGGTGGTTTAAAATATCTCTTAACTACATTAAAATTGTATTAAAAAACTTTTACAGAAAATATCACATTCACAGAGGGGAACTGAAAAAAATCGTGAACTTGAAGAAATGTCATAGGGTGGGAACCCATTTAGTGAGACATAAAAATGGTGCCACCAGTTCAGTGGAACCATTTGTTGGAACCATGTTTTTTCTCAAGTAAAACTGTTTATTGAGTCACTGGTTGTCCCCAGGGTATCCCAAACAATGGATATTTGGAAAATTAATGAAAAATGATGTTTTGGGCCATTAAACATTAGATAATGAGATAAAGATGGAACTGTTTGATGATACAGATAACATGAATTTCTTAGTCCACATAGGGATCATGAAGATGCATCAAGATATCAAAGATCACTATTGATGAGAGAAAATGAAGAAGGAGATAACATAGTATAAATTTTGGTGTACTGTATGTCACCTAGTGAAGGATGAAAATCAAATGTATAATGGGATCCAAAAATCATTACTAGAACCTAAATGGAAAGGGAAAAACATAACTATAGGCTTTATAACTAGTATTTTGATGAAATTGAGATGAAATAATGTTATCTTAGTTTTATTTTAGTATCTTATAATGGATTATCACGTCATTGTAATTCGAGATGAATTATGAATTAATCATCTTGTACCAATATACATCATAATATGGGTATGACTATATGGAATACCAATATATATTTTATCTGATCAAGATCGAATAATAACACAAACTATTTTGGAAGAGTCTCGACTATTCTATATAGATTGAGTAGAAAATTATTATACCAGTTTAACTCCAAAATAGTTACAAATATAATTGATCCATCTAGAACGTTGAGAATATATGGGGTTCATTTATGATTAACATAAAAGGTGTGTGAGATCATCATCTTCCTCTTGTTGAGTTTTAAAACAATAATAATTTCACTTATGATTCCAAATGGATATGGTTGAATCCATATAAGTGAAGAGATTATGAATATATACACACTAGAATATAGTTGGTCAACAAAAACTAATGGTACATAAATGGATAAGGAAATGGATGAAAATTCCAATACCCTTCTAGAACATGTAAAGTATACTAAATGAAGACAAATGATTTATGTGGAAAATCATCTATAAAACTTGGAATGTGAGGTTTGAGATAAATTAGTCTTCCATATATCTTAGTAGTCCAAATTCACATGTTTTATGAGGAGGGGAATGTATATTCCTTCATATATTATCTCCATTGAGATCCAATGTCTCTTCATAGTTATGTATTATATATTAGAACATCCACAAACCATTTCATTAGTACATGATGCATTCTATAATTACCTCTTATGGAGATACATACCAGATCCAAACCATTACAATTTGTATTGGTGTTTTTGCTGGAAAATGTTTATTCATATGATGATTAGACAGTGATAACATTAGATCATAGAGAAAAAAATTATGAAGTAAGATAACTCATCATGTCAATGTATTTTGTTCGAACCACAAGTCTATGGATGCGATGTGGGAGAAAGAGGAAGTGATGAAATTGAAATTCCATCATCTATTTTAATGTATTAAATGATAATTTTGAGTGTGATATTAATGTAGTGGTGAATAATATAAAGACAATAACTTTTAAAATTTAAATTCACATATTAATCACATAAATTCAATATGATTTAACATAGATATATAAAACAAAATCACAAATTTGGTTTTTCAGACCATTTTATAGTATATTGAATTTGAAAGGACTTTATGAATCATAAAAATTGAATGGTAAGTAATTAAATATTAATTATATTACTAATATAAATATATAAGGGTTTTGATAAATTCAATTAATACAGATAATGGATATAATGGCCCCAAATATTATGATCATACCATTTCAATCCCATTTTCCAATGAATCCATAGAGGATATAATAATTGGGATTTACCCTTAAGAAATACCATGTTAAGTATAAAATATAAAAGCATGATAGAATCTATTTACATGATAAGTAAATGCTCATTGAGATGATTTCAAAATCATTTCATGGTGAACCAAATTAATAACATCTCGCATTCATTTTCTATTGCATTTTGGTTTTCACTAGTTTAATAAAGTGTCGTGTATGTAGGCACCAATTATATGAATTTGAGAATTAATTTATTTCAAATAATATAATTATTATATTCATTTCTGCTTAATGATAATTTTTATGTTAAAAATATCATGTTTGATCGAAAATATATTTAGATACAATGAAACTGAAACATTATTTTATGAAATATTACATTTAAATCAAGAAATTTTTTTTGATGAATTAAATATAATTAAAAATATTTTTTCTTAATATAACCAAAAAAATATTCATTTTGGTCTCACCTTCCATAAAAATTTTTATAAAAATAAATTACAATGTTTGGTTGAACCAGGGGGTTTACATATATAAGAGTGTAAACCTCCCCTCATTTCATCCTCCACAAATGGTATATAGAACTCAGGAGCCCAAAATAACCACATGATTTTTATTTGTATTATTTCATGGTTTGACAGTGCATTAAGAACTTTATTAGCCTTACCATAAACATGTGTGACTTTTATGGCGACATTGTCAGCCAAATTTTGAAAATAAACCCAATGAGGTAGAATACATCATGGAAAATTTTTATTCCTCAATGTGATAACAAGAACAAAAAACCTAGTGGATGACATTATACATAGTGTAATCCAGAAATAATGGATGAAATGATTGATAATATACATGGTGGCCCACAATTAAGCATTTTTTGAAAGTACCAGTCCAATATATTGATGTAATCAACCAATGATGAATCCAAGATTCCTTTGAAATACACCTCCTTGTCCCTATGCCCCTTTCATTAAATAAGCGGCTATATGAACATTATATTTTACACATAGAGAAAATGGAGGGATCTATCTTACGCTCTTAATCATAATATGTTTGTTGAGCTTACATGAAATGCCCAGTAGCCATAATGTGGAAATATTCATGAATGATTTGTCGATCAATACGTCTTATTTTTTTAGTAACTACATGAATATATAGATGGTGATTAATCTCTCCAACATAAATGAAGGGGCATGTGAAGTCAAATGGGAAAATATTTTGATCATTACAAATAATGGTGAATGTTTTGGCAAAAACAAAAAGAATATGGTTCTGAAATAACTATATTTCTCATTGAATGTCAATTTTAATTTTAATGATAAAATAATACTATTTTGAGAATTATATTAATATAATAAAGATTATTTATGGAATCATCATGTAAAATTTATCCAGAAATGAGTATTTTATTATTTTTAGAGATAGTCAAATTTTTTGGTAAAAAATAAATATGATAACGCTATATTGAATGTATAATGAAATAATAATGACCCAAATGAGATGTAACATAAGAGAAAAATTTATACAAGAACATATGTTTATTCACTATTAGTAATAATTAATTTATTAATTTATTTTATTAAGGTTACAACCCCTTAATGAATCCCCCTAAACCAATAATATTTTTTTGGTTATAAAATAAATTAATAACTAAAATGACTCGCTGTCACACCACCAATGTTTTTCTAAATTAACATGTCTATTTAATAGAAAAAATAATTAAAACAACATAGAATTTAAAGAAACCAATAGGAAAAATAGATTTTAGGTTTTGCGGATTTGAATACATTATTATATACATTCCCAATCCGATGTTGGGAATATAATAAAGAACACCCCACTATTTTCAAATATAAATCCACCCAATAATCCATTTCCCTTTTCCAAAACCCATCCCCTTGGGTCCCACTCGTGACTCTTCTAAGCCTACCTCCCAAAGGCAATGGGTTGGTAACTACCACTAAACGCGTCAACCTACATGTGGGAGGCATTTTCCTGAGTACCAATACACACACACACACACACCCAAACACAGACAACAAAATAGAAAGGGAAATATGTATAACACTAAATATCTATTCAGTATAAGAAAAACTAAACATCAAAAGGTCCAGAATACAAAACCAAAAAAGTCTAACTAGAAATAATGAATGTAAAAAAACAATCATTGGATAACCATCCACTGAAAAACCCACCTAATGTTAATAGTTGTATAGCTACTAGAAGCTGTAGGAGTATGACATACCAACCTAATCTCAATGGGTCCTACCTCCTCCTAGGACACCATGTCCATTATCGATGAATTTATCAGTATTGTCTCCCTTAGAACCACCGGGTCCCATTCCACTAAGGCCTCTGTCAAATTGCTGGTAAACTACTGGAGACAAAACATGTGTGCGTGAAATTGTGCATGGGTGAGTAAAAAATAATCAATTTGGACCCCAAAAAAAATGAATGACCACATGGAAATCCAAAATAAAAATCATGAATCTTGATAATGATGTGAGACATCTCACGCCATCAATAATTCCAAAGTAGTAAAATTAGGATCATATGTTATATCATCGAACACCTCACCTATTGGGGAACTCCTCCTTAACATGAAGAGTGGTAATGCCAGGTCACACAGAGGCCCCTTCCCACAAAACATGGACTACTGTGGTACTCATCCATAATGAGTACTATGGGTAAACTGAGTTATATATAGTTACTCCCCCCTGTGGGCCTACCAGGTCAGATAGAGTCGCTTACTACCTTGGCCAACTGATGTAATAATCCCCATCATGAATCATGGAAATACCTATTCACATAGATTTACTCCCCATTGTGGGCATTCTGGTTCACATAAGACACTTCTCACTAGTTTATCGAAGCTGATCTATACAGGGTCGGTTGTCTGTAGTCTTCAGGTCCTAGCCAACAGCATGGTTCCACAAATAGCATTCTTGATTTCAAGATAACTACTCCGCAAACCATTATTAATATTTCAACATCAATGAAAGCCTCTATAGCGTATACCAAACTATCTGACTCATCGTGGGGGTTTCAATGCCGCAAACCTCTCGTCAATTGGATGCACGGTTTGCTTGTTATTGGTGTTTTGGTAAACTGGGGCCAATTACTTCTGGGATTGGTCTGATATGGTTAGACCGTCGCAACAGACCAAGACCGAGGTCCCCATATGCCCTATATTGATTCATCTTACCAAAAAAGATCTCGTTCGGTTCTGGATTAGTCTGGTTTGGCATGGCCAGTGGTCGAGGCCTACTGGGCCTTGCCGAAGCTGACACAGTTTTGCTTAGGGTACATCCTACCGGGTCACTTGGTGACCCGGTCTCGTCCGACCCAGTATGAAGGAGTAGTCCTAGCCTACTATCCTACCTTACCCACCATAAGTGGACCCGTTATGCTCATCATAGACGAGACACGGCTAGAAGTTGCATCTGACAACCCCCTGCCCCTCGGGTCGTCCGCAAGGCTAGTACCTCTACCACAGTCGGTTGACACCAGCCTGACACATGCAATGTGATGTTGCTTCATGGGGATTTTACCATTGGTGGTTTGGTAATGTCACATATGGTTTGTTTCACTCAAACCCTAATCAAGGAAATTATTTTGGGACAATATGAAACAAATGATTTACTTTGGTCAGTATGTATATTAGGAATCAAATAATATGAGATATAATGTTTCAAAATATAAAAATTATAGAAGAAAGTGGATATATATCTTCATTATACTAAATATATTTTTATTAATATAGACTTGTTATAAATGGTATTTGTATATACCTATAGTAATGTCGTCACCTTATCTTCATGGGTTTAAATGATCAATGTAGTGTATCAGGAGTCAATCTATAGGCTACCCACTATGACTTCATTATTCATATGGGTCTTGATGATTCTTAGGAAAATAGTTATAGTGATTTTGTTTTTCATGATTTTTAATATCAAAATCCTGCAGTTATTTTTTTATATATTTAAAATTTAGAAAAATAATTATTAAGATAGAGAGATGAAACATTTTAGATAACCTTGTAATGCATAGGAAGAAGCTTATATGAAAGTGTGTGATCCTAAACTATCAATAAATTAAAAGATTATTATGATTATTCCACAAATATTTAGGGACGTATATTGTAGGAATTGAAATGATGAACCATCCCCAGTCGAATGATCATTAATTTTAAAAATATAGAATACACCATTTTTTGAGGTAATTCATGACCCGAAAAAATAGAGTCCTAACATGATTGAATAAATATAATTATTTTTGTCATCCGATCCCCAAATGAAAGTTATTTCAATATAAAACTAAACATATTGTAGTACCTTTAAAAAAATTACATATTAGTTTTTTAAACTAATCATGATGAAGGGATTACATTGCAAGGATTGACGGAATTTGTCAAAAAACAGTAGTACCAATATACAATAAATGTTTTTTGTATGAAATATTTCCTTCATTTATAATATTTAAACAAATAAATTATTAAATATGTATGTATTCTTATTAATATATTTCCATTATCTCCACATGTTGTTGATGTGGAGTACCAAAAGGCCCACATATTCATGTCTAGATTACAACAAAAAATTCAATCTAAAAATTTTGTTCTCTATATTAATGAGTATCTATATATGAGAAATTAATAAATTATTTAATATTAAACCATTTGGAATCCTGGTATAATAATAAATTTTTCCTAAAATTACTATAGTAAAATATATTTCTTCTAATAATTATAAGGCATATACCCATAGTAAAGGAAGAATATCACTAGAGAATCAATTCACTAGATAAGTTTCATATAATCTATCATGTATTAATAATATGTGTTTCATATAGATTAGTTTATTGAAAGAATTGAAAAATTATTAATTACTTTTAGTTTAGAATATTATAGATTTTTTTTGATGGGACGTCCCATCAAATGAAATAGTATATCTCAAAATTTGATTTATGAAATTTCATTATAGTTTCGTTAGACTATAAAGACTATAAAAAATGACCACATCATAAAAAATATGAAACATAGAACAAAGAATTCCTTAGTGATTCCAGAAAAAACCTAGACCCCAAATTTGATGAAAAATTTGTAAGGAGGAATGAAATATTTGGATGGAGATAGAATGTAGTTGTACAGTGCTGAAAAGAATTTTAAGAAGGAGGAATCAAGTCCATAAATGGTTCAAGGTAAAATCCTTAGAAACAGAACTCTTATACAAGTATTTTTTTAATATTTTTAAATAATATTAATTTATATAATATTATGTTTAAAATAAATTGTTGTCAAATGTGGAAATGTTTTAATATGCTAGGAGCATCCAGAAACATATTGAAAACATGATTTAGGATATATATATATATATATTTATTAATTTATAACCTTAATTAAAATATAGTTGACATTAAATTTAAATATTCATGGAATGGATTTAATTGACATAATACTAAGAATAAATCGTTACAATGATTTAAAAGATTATATCAAATATTATGGAATAAGTGTTGATTCTAAATCTAATTATAGATTCCTAAAACTATTTCAATATCAATAGGATGTGAAATTTGGATTAGAAATACATTCATATAAAGTGCTGGGAATATTTTAATTTCAATTTTATGTAGTTTCTTTATAGACTAATGATCATATTAAGAAAATATATTTTCATTTCATCATGGATCAGAAAAATGATGTGTTTCCTTGGTGTTTTAGTGGTTTTTTATATTATGATGATGTGAAATTTTAGATTGGAATAATTATATATAATAACAATATTATTTATAAATATATCAATTAAAATTGAAGTAATAAAATTGAGTAATTCAACGATAATATGGAATAATCGGATTGTATGATATTTGTAAGATCATATAAATTGCCTTGGGAAGCCCCATTTACCATCATAATAATTTATATGGTTTTCATAGAATTTGTTTTATTATCAAATAGTGAACATGGATTCAAAAAATAATCATCATACACTTCCAAAAATTGATGTTATTCTTTATCAATGAATGGGATAAAAATGGTTCATAGAGATTAATATAAAATTATGGTATCACCAACTCAATGTAAGGAATGAAAATATTCTAAATAAAACATTTACTTTTACTTGTGCTAAATATAAATATAATCTTATTTCCATTTGTCTCACAATTTTAGTAGTACTTATTCAAGGATTTTTTAATCTCAGTATTGAAATGTACAATATTTCATTTTATTATTATTTATTTATAAAATATAGTCATTTTCTTGAATAATAGCATAACATAATGAACACATGGAGATTATTTTGGGTACCATTTAAGAACAATTAATTCATGTAAAATTAGCAAACAATGAATTTTGGATACATTAATTTTATTTATAAGGGAATGCAATTTGTCAGAAAAACATATTAGAAGAATATAAAAATCAATAAGGCATTATCTATTGGAATCCATGTTAGAACTTATGTGAGATACATTGCTTCATATGTTTGGCTGGTCGTTATCACATCATTGTTATTTATTTCTCAATTATAATCACTATAATAAAATAACTAACATTGAAATGTTCTACATTTAATTTAGGTAAGTATTTTAGAAAATATTTCTAGATATAAATTTTATAAACTCATTATCACCAATCAATATCTTTAAATATCAAATAATAATTTATATTTTTTTACGAGGCATCTATATTTTTATGATGTTTCATTTGTTATTAATATAATTTTATCTTATGTATTATGACTGTTTTTCATTCATGAAATACATTACCTAAAAATGTTTTAGAAATAATAATTATTTATACTAAATTAACAACCTGGAGTTAGTATCTCATTGGTGACAAATTTAAAATATTTACTAGCCATAAAAGCTCAAAACAAATCCTCTCATAGAGGGATTTGAACATTATTCAATGTAGATTGGTTGAGTATCTACACATATATATGTTATTTCAATGGGTTATTATTTAATATAGAATTTTTATAAAAAAAATTAGTGAAACGTTCTTGACTATTGGAAATTATCAAAATGATTTCTAAGATACATTTGTGATTTATTTGATATTATTTTTTGTGACACTTATTTCATATTTGGAACATCATGTAATGATTTATCAAAGAAATTATATTTATTATATTTATACATGGTCAAAATTCAATGGTGTAGTCATTAGTGAAAACAGATCAACATTAATAATTACATTTTTATTTCCAAGGGTAGAAACTATTTATTCACTATAGTATGGAGTCACAAGTTTAACATTATCAGAATTCTATGTGGGTGATCCATTTGGGAATCCAAAGAATATATATGATACTAAAGAATCTTTTTTCATGTTTAAAAAATACATGATAGTTGTGTTGCAATGTTCCTCAACTATCTCTAGGATAAGGCTGAGTATTAATTATCAGTGAGACTGTGTAAATATTTTATAAAACCAATATTGAAATTATAGTAGATTTATATATACATTTTAATTTTTTTCCATTGAATATTTAGAAACATGATGCCATTTGTATCGATGTATAAATACACATAATGTATTCCAAATTTAAACTTGTCTTTGATTCAAACATTTTGTATTATATGTCAATGAATTATATCATATAAATTTTTGAAATGCATGGAGTGCCTATTTCTATTTTCCTCGATATAGATTATCTATGGAAACATTTCTCTATCAATGAAATTCCTTTCATAAAATTATTTCATATTGTATAAATCAGATAAAATAATATAATTTACACAACAAAAACATTACAAATAATGAATAAATGAAATAATTTAAATTTATAAATGTTAAGAAACATATACTAAATGAATAGTAAATTAACATTCAGAATTGTAACATGAACAGTACGAATAATTATATGACCCATATAATAGAAAATTTATCTTTTAAAGTATAAATATGATTTCTGTATATTATAATTAAATATATGAAATATCTATATATTATAATAATAAAAAAAATAAAAAAATAAAAAAATTAATTATTGGTATTTTCGAAAAACATAAATGGTTATTTCACTAATATATTATATATAATGATTTAATAGAAAAATTATTTTAATAATATTAATTCATAAATTAATACTTAATATCTTTTGATAATAAAATACTTTTATGAAACCTTAAAAAATATTACAATGTGAAAAAAATGGTTAGATTAAATGTCTTGAATTTTCTAAAATAGTTTATTTTTTGTGATTAGTGACATATAATAATTTATAGTATAAGGTGAATACATGATTTTTCAGTCATGGATGACGTATCTATGATGTAAGAAACATAATCATTAACTACAATGCAATTTTTACTATATTTAATCACAATAATCAACAGTATTTCTTGTCTTGAGGAAAAATAGTAACCAAATAAATAAAATAACAAAAAACACCCCTCTCATCCACAATAAATACCAACCTTCACCACCACTTCTTCTCAAACATATAAAGCATTGAATATTATCCAAATTATGACGAATTATTCTCCCAAACCATTCCTCGTGTCTAATATCGCATTTTCCTAACAAAATCGAAAACCTATTTCCATATGGACTTTCTATAGGGGAACAAGATAAGGAGGTAAAATCCACTTTCATTTTCATTTATTTTCATTTTTATTATATATTTACCACCTATATATAATCATGAATGATAATTAAGACATATTTTAATACTATAGTTTTATTATTTTAATTGGACATCTATTATGAGTTCTCTTATATTTCACCTTGTGGTTAAAAAATTATTACATTGTCTGTGATGTGTTTATTTGTCTCATTCAAGAATGACATGTTTTTATATTACATTACCTTCATCAATGATGGTCATAATATCATTATACTGGTAGAAAAATATTATATTTTTTTCATAACCTATTTTACGTTCTTGAACAAAAATATGTATGTAGTTTTAAATAATTTAACAAAACTAGTTTGTGATTATCAAAAAATAGTGAAAATGATCTAAACATTTATAATTACAATATTATAAAATGAATCATCCTTATATCTATAAATATATAAAATATAATGAAATTAAATTTTTTTACATTAACTAAAATAATATATTTTTAATTCTAGGAAACTATTCCCATTTTACACAATGTTCTATACACATATACAATTGAACCAAACCTGAAATCCCATGAAATGAATAGTTATGAATTGTGAAATTGTATCTTATTACTCATCATAAAAGGAATAAATGAACATAATAATGTTATAATTAATCATATACATGTATAAATATTTCCGAATTAATTAATTAAGTGATTTTATTTTCTTATCTGTGACATTAAGTTCTCGTGATGAACACATTCATACATAAGGTATGGGTTTCTCTTTGAACCAAAATGTTTCCTTCAGGTTATCCTTTTTATCTCATTACCCAAATTTAATTATAAATAATTTTTATGTAACCCTCCTAAATTCTACTTTTAATTTCCTAACACAAGTACTTTTCTCAATTTTTAACTATTTCATGGGGAAATACATTTTTTATATGGTTCCCTTTTAAATTCCTCCAGACAAGAAACCCTTATTGAAGTGAACTGTAATGTCTCAAAATTTCAATGTAATTTTTTTAAAAAATATATTGAATTATTTATAGGAATGTCTCTTTAACAGAATGTTATTCCGAAGTACGGTGAGCCTGGAATGGAATTTTGAACATTTTTTATGTTTTTAAGTAAACATGTGTGTCTGTTATTCTATCTTTTAAACCAGTGTACAGGTCAAAAATCTGAAGACATTGTTGAAATAAAGAAACCATGATTTTACTAAGAAGAACCTAACCTCAGCTGGAAATGGTCGTTTGAAAAAAAAGATGAATGTCAGGATTTTAGTGATAAATAAAATAAAATAAAAATAAACTAAATTATTATATTATTCAAATTGTTTCTGCTACGATACAATGACTAGTCATCACTACAGTGTAGCATTGAGGTGACATTGATTCATTAAAGAACCTATTTAATGGGATCCGTCTTTTCTAGTTAAACATGGGTCTAGAGCTGAAAATCATCTTAGAAGAAATACCTCTCTCTTTCTCTCCCTCATTGTGACAATGAACACCAGAAAATCCAGGATCAATGAATTCCATCTAGTCCTATATTTACTAATGTTGGTGGGACATATTTAAGAGACAACTAATGAGGAATAATTCTAATGGATTGAAGATTGATGACGTGATGTAGCTTCTTCCCTCACTAGTGGATGATCTTCAATCCATGTAGGGGGTTTTTTATTATATGTTCTCCATGTTCATCATTACTAAAAAAATAATGAAGATAAAACCATTAATAGGTTCATCTAGAAATTTAGTGTTTTTCGGGTTGGGAAATCTTATTATGGTGAGCTAGAGGATATCAAATCCATGATATAATTATTAAACCCCAATTATATCTGTTTAAAATTTCTTACACGAGGGGGGGGGGGGGTTGGGGGTCCGGCCGACACAAAAAAGGATCAGATCCCTCCATATTTGGAATTTTTGTTCTTCAGGAATAAATTTTGGAATAAAAAAACTATTGTCTGCAAGGATGTGGCATTTATAGCGATGAACCGAGAGGTCTAGAGGTGCATATAGATAAAAGTTCAGACCAAAAGAGTGGACCTAGTGGCCCACAAAAGGTGCCGCTGGTGTAGCACCATTGGCATGGGACCACTGACGTGGTGGATAGATTTTTTTGGTTGTGTAGGATGAGACATTTCAACCTCAGGTGCTATATCCAGGACAAAGCGGTTGGCCATCACCGGCCACCCTGGAAGAGGTGGCCCCACCCTTGGGTGCCACGTGCAGGGAAAGTGGTCGAACCTCTCCAACTGGCCATGAGAAGGCTAAACACACATTACAATCCCTAATGATGGACGGTTGTGGAAGTTGGATGGACATAACGCCAACCTGGCATCGTGTGGGAGGAGCATCCCACTCCTTTTGGGCCACGTGCTAACCAAAGGGATGGCCGGCTAACAGGCTGCACATTCCCCCTCTTCCGGACTATCAAGACAATTTTCATTATTTCAATTAGGTCCCCTTAAATGGATAGGGACAACATGATAAAGCAAGGTTTTAGGGTGTCCCATTAAAGGAAGGATGGATCATGCCACCTGTGAGGGATGCGTCGGATAAATTTAGTTCACTAGGTGATCTGGTGGACTGAACCCATTTCCAACCTCGGTCAGGTCCAGTGAGACCCAATGGGGAAAGGCGTAGTGTATAAATGAGAGGTAGCAGTTCATGCAGGACAACATGCTAGGTTGGTTGGGTCGGTCTGAACCAGTCAGACCGGGAACACATGCAGCTGGCCCCTATTTACAAAAAAGGGACGTATCTCTCAGATCGTGTGTTTGATTGATGCACCATCTACTGTGGTGGTACCCACTTGAAGAGGTGTTCCTTATAAATTTCACTATGTTTGATTTCATGTATGATGATCCTTTGAGAAGGTGTCACCCAGCTGTTAGTGATACATCATGACTCAGTTACCCAATGAGACTCTATGACTCAACTATCAGTGAGACTTTGTGAGTCAGCTACCCATCGAGACACCATGACACAACATTCAGCAAAACATAATTAATCAAATTAATTTTTATAATCCGTGAATTAACAACTAAAATGGGTCTTGTCAACATAGATTTCCTGATAAACTCATAAGGGATGAGTGTATGTGTTGTGGTAGACGTTCAGTGTTTTCTACCATTGGTTTTGATATCAACATGTTATGTTATTCCTAGGGTGATATATCATTCTCTCTGATCATGCATTGTTATTTTATGTTTGATTGATTAGTAGTCATTCATTTTTGTTTTAGGGTCCCGACTGGGTATTGTGTTACTCGCCCATGTACGGTCTTCTCCCACATGTGTTGTGTCCCGTGCAGGTGATCGGTGTTTCGACAGAGGACTTGGTGGACCGGGACTTGGTGTTGCGCAAGGAGATTGGACAGACAGATGCTTCGATGAAATACATTGTGCTCTAAGACCAGGAGAGTCCTAGTGAGATTAGGTTGGGAGTTCATACTCATACATCTTCTATTAGCTACACTTCTCTTTCCATCATGTGGGGTTTTCAATAGATCAATATCCATAGTTTCTTTTGTACCTTGTTATTTTCAATAATTTTTGTTGGGTTTTTATTCTGTCCAACTATATTTTTCATTTTTATGTGTACTTTGATCTTATTTAGTAATATGATTGTTTCCTTTCTAGATTATGGGACATGGTTCAGTGTTTTTGACTTTGTATGTACAGGTCCTTGGGAAAATTCATCCCACCTACAGGTTGAAGCTGTTGGCACTAGTCTCCAACCCCTGTCCCTCAGGAGGCGGGCATGGGGTAGTCACAACATGGGCATGTGGTAAAAGTCGTGAAAAAGTGGTATCAAAAGGATATCAGTTTTAATTAAAGACCAAGAGTCTATTGTTTTGTTATAGGTTGATAGTGTTATATGATTTGAGTTTGACATTATGATCCAGGGAGTCCAATGTTGGTGTGGCAGGCGACATATCCATACACAAGGAGCCAAAATTCTACCATTCAGATCTATTCATGAAAAAAAGTTTGTATAAGTGTATACATATATTATTTTGAATATGATTCTGCTCACCATGTATAATATTTTGACCATGGTTCATCTTGATCTATTTCAGGATGCCTCTATGTGGACGCCCTACCATGATTCTGATTTGTGCTGATGGGGACAGCTCACCAATCAATGAGGCATCTATTCAGGGACCACTACTTGAGATTGCCCAACTAGGTGGTGCACTAATTCTACCAACACCCATTGGTCAACATATACTTCTTGATGGTTCGGCTTGGGATGCATATAGTCTCAGTCCCCTATATGATTTTTAGAGTTAGAGACATCCCATGTTCTAGGGAGTGACAGATCCTCCTATCACTGAGGATTTGCTGGAGGTTGGGATCCGGGTCATCCGGTTAGAGTGGATGCCACTTCACCAGATGTAGGTTCTAGCCACAAGCCTTATATAGGGATCAGAGGGGAGATGGTGGGGTTTTACCATCTAGATGCATGATGAGGAAACCATCACCTAGTCACTCTATGAGAAACATTTCTGTGAGGAGTTTTTCCCGATGACATTACAATCTAGATGGATTCTGGGAACTCCAATTTGACTACGGGGACGAAATCCAATGGGTGCAAGAACTATTAATTTCTTCCAAAACCTATGGATACTATGTAATTCTATAAAACTAAACCAAAATGGATGGTCCTCTTGACTATTGAATATGATAAAATGCAGTGAAATCCTGAAGGAAAGAGTTCTCTATTAAAAGATTCTATGTTACAGAGTATTCTTGATAGTCAGAAATAGAAGATGGGGGGTTGAAAAATTCCATAACATAATCCCTCTAGAGATCTAATCTCAATTGGAGGAGTCCATGATGGAGGAGTATCTTACTATTAATTCCACAATATATGAATTGGACAGAATGATGGAAAGAGTACTCTAGGGGGACACCAATGTCCTACATATTGCAAGTATTAATATGATGGACCATATATTTATATGGGGTTTCAATGAAGGTATGATCAATTGTGAGGTGTACATCCAAAACTGGGATAATATGGAGTGTCTGCATGGAAACATTATAAAAGCAGATCCAGAAACCCAAGTATGTGCTCTCTCCTGGAAATTATTTGGGGTAATGGCTTCCAATATTCTCAAACATATCTTCAATGATTATGTTATGTTTTATGATGTTATATTCTTAGATGAACTGGTTGGTTTCTCACATTTCCTAAAAAGTGTTTTGATAATAAAAAAGTTTTTTTATCAGTCATTACACTCTGTGTGTATTCAGGAGCTGCTTCTCCTTCATCATGGAAGCATGATGGTGGCTGAGTAATCGGCATGGTTCACATTGTTTTCTCTCTACTCGGTATACATGATGTGATACAAGTTAATTATGGATCGATCTTTTTAGCAGAGGATATTCTAAGAGATTGTGGTGTTTTTAATATCTCTCAGCTTCCCTTCTTAGGATGTAGTGGTGGAGCGAGCTCTACTAGTATAGTGCTTCCTCGTAGAGTAGGGATCGACTGTGAGAGCTACCACCAGGTGACTGGTAGAAGAGTCCTTGACATAAGGTATGTGAAATCTTACATAGGAATCCAATAGGACCACATCCTCTAGGGGACAATCATAGGATCTAGGATCGGCAGTGAGAGTCCCCATGGGTAGCAGACCCCAACAAATTAATAGGTTTTGCTACTCATGTGGCAGGGAGGGGCAAATTTCTCGTGACATCCCGACCCGCCGCACTGGTGATTAGTGGATAGTCAAGGGGCCACTGAGGTAGAGATAGAGGTTAGAGAATGTAGGTATGCAGGATGAAGAATTTCATAGGGGAGAAGACTTAGGAGAAGGCTATGGGAGGTCGTTCAATGTACTACTCGGACCACAACCAGGTGGTCCAACCCGACCTCAGGGAGAATATGGACAATGTATAGCTCAACTCTGGGCATCATAGGTTTATGTAAACCATGATATAGTGATTAATTAAGGCATGATCATTGTATTATACACCTTATGTTAGGTTCTTATCATCCAAGATTCCAATCACTCTTTCATTACCATATCTCTCATTTTGATATTGGAGGTTCCGGAGGAGTTGTATCCTAGACCCTTAATACTTTAAACTCCTATGGGAGGGGATTCATTCATTAAAAAGTAGTTTTTACAGTTTTATATTACACATGGAGGTGAGATATTTGGTTGGGATCTCCTAGTAGTGGTTTTGAGTCCATTAGATGACATATTGGGTATGGATTGGTTATCCATAGTCCATGCCTAGATCAACTATTTTAGGAATATAGTGAAGTGTGTCCACACAAATGGGGAATGGTTTTCCATCACCGGTGAAAAGGATACCCCTGTAGAATAATACATATATTGTCGGAGGAAGGGGTAGCTGATCACTCACATGTTTTCTAGATTCACCGACAGTGCGATGGATGAGAAGAGTTTGATACATCATGTAGTAGTCGATGTGTTTGAATATGTCTTTCCTGAAGTTGTTCTAGGACTACCTCCATGAAGAGATGTAGGCTTTTGAATTGAAATATACCCAAGGAAGACAATTTAAGCCACACATGCATATTGGATGGCTCATTCAGAGCATCGTGAGCTGATGGTACAACTAGAGGACTTGCAGGAGAATGGGTTAGTAAGGCCCAATGTGTCACCATGGGTAGACCCGGTGTTGTCTACCCTGAAGGAATATGGGGTATTGAGGTTGTGTGTGGACATCCAGATCAATACCCATGTGATTGGGAATAAAAAGTATACACTATTAGGGATTTGATGACTTCTTCAATCACCTATATGTATCGAGGTGGTTCTCAAAAAATTTCATCATATCAAGCTATCACTATCTTTGGGTAAAAGATGAGGATTTACTAAAGACATTATTATGATTATGGTATCAAAACTAAGAGTACATGGTGATTCCTTTCCATGTGACCAATTCCCTAGCAGTTTTCATGGGCGTGATAATATGGATATATCAGCCCTAGCATGCCTGGTTCATCGTTGTCTTCAATGATGGCATCTCAGTGTACTCGGTGTCAGATGAAGAGAACACCAAAAAGCATCAGTTGGTCCTGGATACAATCTATGATAACCATATTTATGGTAATCTCTTGAAATGCCATTTATGTATTAAGGAGTTCCACTTTCTTAGACACATCAACTTTGAGGATGAAGTTGCAGTGGTTCCAACGAAGATAGAGGTAGTGCTTTCTTGTGACCCACCCTGAAGCATGACAAAGGCGTGGAGCTTCTTGGGGTTGGATGGATACTATATTATGTTCATTCCCAACTATTACATTGTGGAATTACACTTTTTATCATTCACATGGATGGGAAATCACATTTTGTGGATGGTGAAATTTTCTCATAGTTTCCAGAAGCTAAGGTTGAGACTTACAAGTCCCCCAATCTTGAGACTACCAGAGGAGGGAATTGGGTATTTATTTTTCTACGACACATAAGGGAATAGATTGGGTTACGTCTGGATTTAGGAGTGAGCAGTGATTTATAACATCTCATTTCAGTTGAGGCATCATGAGAAGAACTAGGGAACCCATGACCTGGAGTTAGCAGTAGTGGTCTTTTTATTAATGATGTGGTAGAACAAATTGATGGTTGAATGGTTTACAGTCCACCCTGACCACAAGGGTATCATGTATATATTCTCCTTGAAGAACATGAACATGATACAAAGGTGATGGTTGGACTTTATCTCGGACTATTACTTCATGATAGTATATAATATTGGGAAGGGAAATGTGGTGAAAAACATGTGTATTTTAAATGGATGTCACTCATTCACTCTTACGGTGAGTAAGGGTGGAAAGTCATTTGTATTTTGAATATGAGGATTGACAGGATTAGTTATCCTCAGGACATGCTTTTGATAGATATTTGATAGGTGGGGAGTACATCATCCTTTTTAGAGGGTGCATGGTCGTACCAGTGATGTTGTGGGAGGAGGTGTTGGGGGGAGTTCAATACACCCCCTTTGGGAGTAAATCATGGAGTGTAAAAGATGTATTATAGCTGACAACATGAATGCTAGTGTACATGCATGAATAAATTAGTGGCTGATTTCGTTTCACGATGCCTCACTTTTCAGTGAGTTAAGGTCGAGGATCAAGTTCTATTAGGCTTGGCCCAACCACTAAAGGTACCATAGTGTAAATGGGATGGTATATCAATGGAAATTGTGACAAGAATACCATTTCCATATAGGGGGCTCGATTCTATCTAGGATATTATTGACCAAATCAACATATTGGATCTCTTCCCACCCATGTGGGAGCAGGGATAGATAGAGGGCTTGTGACACCTAAACATCTAGGATATAGTCAATCTTTGTGAGGTTCCTTTGATAATAATCTCAGAACATGAAGCATGATTTATATCCCAGTTGTGGAAGGGATTTCAGGAGGAATTTTGGAACCAGTTTCACTTGAGCACATCTTTTCAACCCCCGATGGATGGTAATAATAGAGGACCGTAAAGGCCTTGGAGGACATGCTTTTTTTTTGCATCATGTATTTGGTCGTAGTTGGGAGGACCAACTTACACATGTGGAGTTTGTGTACAAAAACAACTATCACTTAATCATTGAAATTGAACCATTTAATGCTTTATATGTATGGCCTTGTAGATAAACTATTTGCTAGACATACCTATGGGAGTCAGTACTCTTGGATCCAAAGTTGGTATAGGTTAGCACTGATAAGTTTCAGGTCATCCAAGTGTGGATGAGGACTACATAGAGTATCCAGAAGTATTATACCGATATAAGAAGGATATCCAGGGAGTTTGTGGAGGGAGACCTTGTATTTATTTGGGTCTCACCCTAACAAATATTTCATAGATTTGGATGAAACAGGAAGTTATCACTGAGGTTCATGGAATCATATTACATCCTAATCATAGTGGGTGAGTTGGCGTACCACCTAGCTCTTCCCTCATAGATGCACCGGGTGCACAATGTTTTCCATGTGTCCCACCTGAGGAGGTACTTGAATGATTGATCAAATGACATCCACTAGGTAAAGCTGTACATTGATGATGCGGAAACGTTTTCAATATTCCTAGTGGAGATGGAGGATGGACTAGATAAGTTCTTTTGTGGATTGTTGATTACACCGGTGCCTGTTTAGTGGAGGCTGGGAATCTCAAAAAGAGAACTTGGGAGTGGGAGGCTTATATTTATGCTCATTACCCCCATTTGTTTGACTAGCATTTGTTCTAGATTTTTGGTACATAAATCCCTAAGATGGGGAGAATGTATGGTCTCATAATTTCCATATAATGTTTCTATAAAAAATATATTGAAATATTTGAAGCCAATACAATTTTAGAAAATGTTATTATAAGGCCTGCTGAGTCCGGAATGAAAATTTGAATTTGTTTATGTTTCTTTTTATAAATGTGCAGGTGGGTTTTTCTATGATTTGAATCAGTGCTCGGATCAGAAATCTGAGGGCACCTTTATACACTTAAAATTGGGATTCTCCTAATAAGAGCCTAACAAAGACCGTCATGGGTCATTGGAAAAAGATAAATTTTATGCTTTTAGTGATAAATAAATAATAATAAAAGAAACATATTGTTTATTTTATTCAAACTATTTCTACTACAACGTAGAAATCAGTTGGTGCTATGGTGTGGCAACAAGGTGGAGTTGAATCATTAATTATCCACATTATTGAGATAGAATTGTGATGCACAAAGTTTCTCCATATTTTCGTTAATTAGGAATATATATTTAAAAAAACCAAGTAAAATTCTTTCTCTCTCACTACCTCTCTCTGATGATGAACACCATCAAATTTGTGATCAACGAACACCATTTTATCCAAGATCGACAAATGCTAGTGGGATGGATTCAAGAGACGATGAATGACGATGAATGATAAAAGATCTAGAATCAACAACTACTAGGAGATTTATCCCTCATCAGTAGTGGATCCTCATCCATACATGGGTTTATATATTATTTATTATCCACATCCATCATTCCTAAAAATAATGAATGCAGATCAACCAATAAATAAGTGGATACATGAATCATATGTTCTTGTGGGATGTGAAATATTATTATGGGGAGTTACAGGATTTTAAATCCATGTTATAATTCTTAACCCCCATTGATATCCATTTATAAATACTAATGTTGGGGGGATCGGGCTGACCCGAACAGGGCCAGAATCCCTCCGTAGTGGGAATTTTTCTTCATTGTGACCAAATGGAGTAATTGATAAACTAGTGTCCTTGATGTTTCAGTATAAATAGAGGTAACCTAAGTGGTCTACGGGCATTGAAGGAATTGAGATTAGACCACCGGAGCGGACTCGATGTCCCACAGAATATGTTACTAGCATGGTGTCGGTTGTCTCTCACTAGCCACACAGGAGGAGGTGGTTCCAGACTATGTGACATGTGTAGGAAATAGCATCTGTCTCTCAATGTCCCCACTTAATGAGGCAACACCACCCTTGGCGCCGCATGTGGGACATGCAGTTGGTCGTCACTGGCCGGGCTGGAGGAGGTGTCACGCCCGAAGCACACCACGATGATGGATGGCTGAGACTGTGGTTTGGACCCCACTCGTTAGCCACAATAGCTGGCTAGACGCATATCCAACATGGCACAACTTGGGAGGAGTGTCTCGCTTCATGCAAGCTACATGATGATAAAGGGACGACCGACTAATCGACGACAAAACCCCTCCCCCCTCCAAAAGAGTTGAGACGGTTCAGACCAGCCACCCAGCTAATTGTTTTCCTTTCAAGATGGACAACATTAGTGAACCGAGATAATAGAATAAACCTAGGCCACTGAGTAGTCCAGGCAGGGTTTGGTACATCGGCCTACTAGTACATGCCGAGATGGATTAATTAAGGTCATTAGGTGACCAGGAATACTGGACCCATGACTAACCACGTCCGAATCAAGAGAGACCTAATTGGGCCATGCCAAGGGGCCCGAATAACTGGAATGGGTTATGTGAGAACACAGGCCAGGTTGGACATGTTGGTCTGAACCAGTCAGACCGAGCCTTTGATATAATTTTCCCTAGTTTACAAAAAGGTTTTTATCACTCTGACCATGGGTCTGCTTGACAATCTTGCAGTGGATTTGGGACCCAAGGGATGGGGTGGTACATATGAAATGATTTCCGTAATAATTCTGGGATTTTTACACATTGAGACTCCATGAATCAGATTTCAGTGAGACTTCGTGACTCATCTACCCAAGAAGACTTTATGACATAGCTATTGGAATGACTTCATGACTCAGCTACCCTGCATGATTTTGTGAATCATCTATTAGAGAGACATCAGGACTCATCTACCCAATGAGACTTTGTGACTCATCTATCATTGAGAATTCATGAATCAGCTCCCCATTAAGACTCTGTGACTCAACCACTAAAATGGGTCTGTGAAACCTAGCTCTATTGAAAGACACATCGTTGATGAGTTCCTATGAAATTATTGAAGTCTATTGTTTGCAACCATTGGTTTTTGTTATCAACAATTTAAGTTATACCCCCTGTGAGTTGTCTTAATTTTTTATCAGGATTTTTTCTTTAACATTGGACTTAATTATGGTATTTACATTATGTTCAAGGATACCTAATGATTATTGTGTTAGTCACCCCTTCATGAGCATCACCCACTCATGTTGTGTCCCATGTAGGCAATTGGTGTTTCGACAGAGGCCTTGGTGGACCAGGGCACAGAAGTTCACATGGAGGTGGGACCAACCAACGCTTTGAATGAGGACATGGTGGTCAAGGACCAGGAAAGCCCAAGTGAGATCATGAAGGTAGGGAATAGTCATACATCTTCTAGTACCTACGTAGAATTTCAATCAGTTGGGAGTTTTAGTGGATTTCTATCCATAGTTTTTTATAATCCATTCTATTTTCATTTCTTTTTTGGGTTTTAATTCTTCCCCGCCTGATTTTTAGTTTTACTTTTACTCGGCCTTTATTTAGTGATATGCTTGTTTCCCTTTCTAGTTTGTGGAATGTGGGTCATTGTGAGTGTGTAGGTAAAGGTACTTCAGAAAATGAATAGCACATGAAGGTTGATGCCTTCATCCCTAGATTCCATCCCGTAGACTTTGGGAGGTGGCCTTAGGGTAGTCACAGCACTAGACCCATGGGATGGTTTCTGATATGAACTTCCCAATTCATTACACATTTTCATGCACCACCCACAATCTGTTTCAATCCACCATTACTTTTACAAAATCACCAATTTATCATAATAAAACTATATTTGATCAATTCAGTATTTATACAAACAAATATGCATTTTTCTTATTGTTAATTCTAATTTATATTTTTTCTTTAAACTGCATGCTAATGTTTCTTTTAAAATGAATCCTAAAGAATATTTATTCATTTTATCACTTCATTTTGAAATTAATTATCATCAGTTTTTCTTATTTCCCATTATTAATTTCCATGTATATTTTAAATACATTATTTCCTGGACACTATTATGATTCCCTCATTTGTTATGCAATATTACATGTTTACAATACCGATTTATTTTTTGGGTAACCTTTATTTTTATTATTGGTTCATCATATGTAATGAATTTTTATTACCATGTTATGATTTTTGTTCCATGATATCATTCCAATTCATTAGGTCATTTTTCATTTCACAATACATCCAGTGGAATGATTATGTTAGTTATCTTGGAATCATGATCCACTAGGTGCAATGGTCTTGGAAGTTATCTATGATTAATACTCCTCCATGAAAGATGGTGTGGGAAGTTAGACTTCACTCATGCTTTATGTCATTTTTTATGTTGATTCTCCATTTCTATGATTCTGTGATTATTTGATTCCTTCTTTTTCAAGTTAGGTTTTCATATGCTTATTCATGTTCCATACCATTTTTTTCATCAACTTATACTTTATAACCCATATGTTAATCATTATTTCTATGTTTATAGAAATAATAGGCCTTTAGCTTATCTATGTGTTCATGTATTCCCCTGTTTATCCTATGTAGATGTTGAGGCTTAATGGATGTTAGGTGATCAATATGATGAATAAATTAAAGATGTTTTTTTTGGATTCATGATGTATAGTTATGTAAATAATCTTAAAATGTCCCTAAAAGTTACTATGATTGGTATTAATTTAATATTATTTATGATTAAAATGATGTGTAAATATGTGTAAATGGATATGGTCATTATAGACTGTTTCAATTGATGGACTAGTTTTTTTGGATATATGGACAATAAAAATATATAAAAAACCCTTGGGAGAATTCTATCACCATGTATAACCTAGATTGAAACATTGTTTTACATAAGATACTATATAATTTTCATTTACATGTATTTACTTCAACGTTAAACTATTACTTAATATTTTTCTATTATCTAATTACTCATGCCCCTAATTTTACATTAATTTTCATAATTAATAGAGGGAACTAGAAGAAACTATGCCAACAATCAATGTGATAGGAAATGTGTTGATCTCCCTAATTAAATTCTAATACTGATTGGTACTAGTACAAAAATATTAAAACAAATTCTTTCAGAACTAGATCATTATATAAATTATAACTTGAATCGTGTGGATCTCCCTCGTTCTCCAATGAATGAGGATGTTGTGGTGGGATTCATCACAAATCAGTGGTCTCACGTGTTTAGTGGATCTTTCAATCCCCTCATTACATAACAATTAAATAAATCCATTTATATTGTATTATCTATCCTCTAGTGCTTAGTAAAAGAGATATATATATGTGAAAAGATTATTATTTTATTGTAGAAGGTAATTACTAGTGTACATTGATTAATAAAAAAATGCCAAATAAAGAAATTGATTCCTTATAATGGTATGATTTTACAAAAATATTTTTCAATTAATAATTTCACTGATATCTACATATTAAGATGAAAAGGTAGTTCCTTTGACTAATGAAGAGGGAAGATTATTTAATCAGGTCATATGAAGTAATCTTAATGAGTCTTTCATGATGTACCTCATGATTTTCCATGAATACTAAATACATGGTGAATCTCTTATTTATTGGACTATAGATTACTCAACAAACATAATCAATTATTCTAGACATTGACATCTATGGAGAGATTTTTTATTTTTTCCTTAATTTTTAAGTGGAGATAATAGACTCACATTGGACTCAAGGGCATAGAGATAAAAAGGGGAATATTGAGCTACATATGAGAGGAACAATAGATAAGTCCTAGGACATGTAGAAATCCCGACATCGCATAATTCAAAATTGTGTTAAGGGTCATATTGGGAATTTTCCAAAAGGGAACTATAATATTCTTCAAATATGGACAAATTGGGAATTTAGATAGTAATTTATCAAGAGATATGAAGGATCCCAAAGATGTGGAGGATGAATGGAAATTTTAGACAAAAACTCATCATTAATTTTAGTGTAACCACTACAATGAGAATGGGAATTACATGATCAATTTCCGTAATATGAGGGTTGTTTGAGACAATCTAAGACAACAATCTACAAGGAAACAAGTAAGGGAATATTTTAACACTATTCCAATGGATTAACATGACAATTATGTGGTGATAGGTACAGTTGTTAATCATTATGAATAGTGAAAATATTAATTGATTCTAGTTCCACACATTGTTTTATATCTTCCATGATTAGTAAAATATTCAAAACACCATGAAAACAGGGAGGTCCAGTTATATGTAAAAAAATGAATATTTAATCCACTTCATAAAATGTATATAACTCATCCCTAGAATTTTTTTTGACTGAACATCCCAAAAAAATTCATACAAACATTGTTGGGGTTTTATTTTATATTGGACATTGGTTTGATGTCTTTATAAAAACTACAAAATCAATTATCATGAATGAAATATCACAATATACATCTTGAAGCATCCTCTCATTATTTACATGTGTGAGGGGGAAGATGAATCTCCTTTGGAATAAACATTTCAATTGTAAATATTATTTTTTATGAGAAATCATATATAGCTCAAATGATTAACATAGAGGAGAGATTCATACATGCAGTGAAGCCAATTGTGAGGGTCTAAATTGATGTATTCCCTGAATAGTTTCATGGCCTTTATCCTAAATGATTAGTTGAGATCTTAATTGAATGTTTAGCTATATCGCTACATATATCAACGGTACCAAATAAAATGTACATAATTCCGTTGGATAACCTAATGAAGCTTTTACTAGAGAATTTTAACAAGGGTTACATATTCCTGGGTGATTCACCGTGGGGTTGTTCTAATCCCCTTCATTGAGAAGATGTATAGATCAACCCACATATTCATTGATTATAATGATCACAAAAATATCATGATAATGAAATAGTGTCCTCTTTTATGGATTAGTGACATGTTCAATCAAATATTTGTTTCCATGTAATTCGCAATGGTGGACCTTCAGTTGGGATATCACCAATTAAAGGTGAATAAGGAATATATTCACAAGACCATCTTTCAGATAAAGAATGGACCCTAAGATCTCATAGGGATTCCTTTAAGTCTCATTAATGCTATAGAAATGTTAATTTACATATTAATAGTGCCTTTATATATTACCTCGTAGAATTTTTGGATGTCTTCATCGGTGATATTCTAATAAACATAAAACAAATGGAGGAGTATGAGGTGAATATTAATAAATGCATAAAGAAATTATGAAGAGATAAAATATATTAAAAGTACAATAAATGTTTTTTCTTGATAGACGACGTGCAAATGACAAAGATGGGATTCCATCCAAACCTGTGCCCTACATATTCCATGGTAATTCCCAGGTGTTGTCCATGATCCCCATGGGTAGGTACAAGTACCAGGGTATCCAAACAAGTGATTGGAAATGACTAGACCCAAATATACAAGCTTAAAAAACATAATATATGAATAAAAAAACTGGTAAATTGAATAAATCAAGAACATACAATATTTCAAAATTCAAGTTACACGTTTAACAAAAATTTCCAAAATTAGGCTACTACAAATAGAAAAAATAACCCAGTATTAAGGAACACCATTAATAAATCATATAATATCCCTCATGTTTTCTCTTCAAAATTTCCCATGCATCTCACTTACATCCTGATTCGACTTCACCAATGACTTTAATCTTACTTGTATCAAACATAACCAAATATTCCTACACCCAATGGTGTATTTAAGGTGTTATCTGTATCTTAGTAGGGTAACACAAAAAATAGATTCTAATCCCCAAACATTAACTAAAAAAACTATTCCATTCTTTGTAAATGAATGAATGTGAATGAACAATTTAAAGGAAACTATTTTTTTGTTTAAAATATAACAGTGGGTAATTTCAATATACAAATACCTTTTCCATTAATATATCTAAAAAATCACACCATATACTGATGAATATTGCATAGAAGTAATGGTCACAAAACATGGGAGAGGACCTATGGATTTTAGCTAGCTATATTGACCATAGAACATCAACCCTTAGTGTAAGGTTGTATAAGAACTAAAATCATCCACGTACTCCTGTGCTTACTGTTGGAATACGGTGTAGTTTTTTAGAGACTCCAAAGGAAAAGTTGTATGTGTTTTTAAATTTCATTCCATTAAATGTTTATTTTAATAAAAAAAGGGTTTCCATTAAAATTTTCAAGCACAACCATTCATTTAATAAACATTAAAGTATTTTTATCATTTAATATTTGGATCATCGAATCTATTTTAGGTCGAATCCTACTGGGAAATAGATAAAACCTCCATACACCTTTGGTTGTAATCATATTTTGTTTTTTTATAGAAGTATGTGTAAATTATGCAGTGATTATAGATCGAGATGCAAGTAAGCATCTTGGGTGGTGTTGTAGAGATGGCATGGGGGATATTCACCCCTTTCATTCTGGGGGTCCTTAACTCTTATAATAATGACCTTTTTTTATTATAATTCTTATGGACCTTGGTGATAAAATACATTAATGAATATTGAAACTATGTAAGGGATTTTTTTGGTTATGTTTACTAGATTTGTTTATTTTTATCGTGTGGTTGTGTAATGTTTGTATCTTCAGGTGAAACTGTTCCTACTCACTTCTTTGTATACCCAGACACATGTCCAAGCACATGGGGATTAGGAAAATCCCACCACCTTTGCCCTGGACTAGGCCATGCACCATTATGGATTTTGACCCATCTTGGTTCATGAAAAATTGTATCAACAAATGTTTTATCTCTTGGATCATATTATTTTGGATGAGTCAGATAGACAAGATCAAGGGATATCGGGTCTCATGTTTATAGTTTCAAGTAGGGTGCTTGGCTAGTATACCTCGTGGTGGACCTCGATTATCAATGGGATTTTGGGATGCTTTCACAATATCCCCTCTAGGTAGGCCATGCAGGCTTCAAACTGTATGTGGACACTATATGGACATGAATGTTTTAAAATGTTAATTCATTTCAAATGTTTCAAAGTGGTATGATAAAAATTATTCCAACAATCTATTTTAAATGAAATCCTTTTTGAATGTGGGATATTTGTGTTATTTCAAAAAAATAGATATTTCTCTCAAAGAGTTTTACTAATCATTTTAAACTATTTCATCATCCTTTAGTGGATATTATTCATGAATTAGGTTGATTTGTTATAATATAATATTCTATTTATTATTTAATTATTTATGATATTATTGACTATGGATGTGTTATTTTTGTACCATTCATTGTTTATGGTTAATGTATTGTCATTTTGTATGCTGGTTTTAAATCGAATGTTTGTGTTATGTTTCACCCTTTTCATGTGTGGAATGTATTAGACCTACTAAGTAATGGGTGGATCCCGTTATAGATCCTCAATGCATCGGTTAGTCTAAGGAGATAAATTAGTGTTTTGGAACAAGGCCTTGACAATATTTTTATTTGTATTCATGGCGTGAGAAATTGATTATGTGGGTATGATTTCCGACATGGTGGACACCATTGTTATGAAATTAGTTATTACATGCAATTATTCGAGTAGTAGAATATCCATGTGCATGTTTATTTTGTAATTATTGATTTATTTTTTCCAATTTATGTTTTAAAGGCTTTTGTTTTTATTACATATCTTTCCTTAATTATTCTTATCTTCCACTAAATTATTTACCCTTACCGAGCATCTTGGATCACCCCTTTCTTATGTGTTATTTTCCTGGGATTCCAATAAGTTTATGAATATTGATATGCAGTGTTATGCTAAGGAATAATAGAATTCAAAAAATATTATTTATTTTTTGTTTTGTGTTAGAAAGTGTAATGTGACATTCATGTATGTAATCTATTTTCACTGAATGTCATGTTGGTTAGTCTTTCAGAACATGATTCCTTGTAATCATTCCAATGAATTGAAATAATGTAACGACTACGGTTTTTTGGGGTTGGGGCGTTACAGATGGTATCATAAGAAGTATAGTACAAACCATTAAGACTAGATTTAGAAAAATCTGATTAGAGGACATTACACAAAGATAAACATTGAGGATTAGTATAAAATAACTTCCACGAATTTTGGTAATGTAGAGATTTTGTAAATTTTCTAAAAATAAATCACTATATGGATACAAGAAGGTAGAGGAGGATATGAAATATATGTACCAAGATGAGAATACTCCGACAAGGAGTTTTGGGATTTAGCAAGTATATCTTGGCACACTCCAATAGCCCTTGATGGACTCTTGGTTATGACACTCACATGGGATATGCTTAGGATAATTCAAAATTTCAATAAAAACATTTTGAGGATTTATGAGTAAATACATTCTAAAAGAAAACATTTTTTTGATTATAGATTATATGGATAATAAATTCATTTTGAATTAGGTATTTTACATGTTTTGAATTTTTCATTTTGATTCATAAAATAAACTATTGTATGAAATGGTTTAGAAATGGCACCCAGTAGAAGGAATGAGAACTACATAAATACTATTGATCTTAAGAGTAAAAAAGATCATATCTCCCATGGTCCTAATCCAAAATTTATAAAAGAAATAGTATCCCATGTATTCTCATCATATGAAGAAATAGTATCGTGTTTTAATAATATATGTAATTAATTCTATGAGTATTATGGATTTGATGGAAAAAAATATAAGAAAAGGATTGCAAAGAGAATGACATATAAAGGGATTAAGGGAAATAAGTATTTTCTTATTTGTGATAATTACAGAAGGAATCACCTTGGAAAACGCATGAATGCTATGGGAGTCTGTTATAAGTGTGGAGAAAATGGACACAAAGATCATGATTGAAAGGGAAAGAAAAAGTTATCAAATTTATAATTATTCATCTACAATGAGTTAGTACACTATGAGAATCAATGTCCAAATCATCAGAGTATACCCCAAATGATGCTGTTAGAAAATAATCATGTCATGATTATAACATATATGAAGAGGAATAATTAGTGTTATTATGTATTTATTAAATAATTTTATCATTTTAGTATAATTTATAAGAATTATTATTATATAAGGATTCTATTTTCATATGTTTTCATTAAGGATTTGAGATTTTATGGTACTATGTATAGTGATAAAATTTCAAGTTAAACATTTTGGAAAATATGTGGTTAGAGAAAATATAACCCTTAATATGTTTCTAAACTGAGATAATGATTTCAGAATTAGATATACTTGAGTTAGATAAATTATATCGGTTATTATTGGCTACCTTGGAACTAATTAATTGTTTTTTATTCCATCATTATTGGAGTTTAAAAAAAAATTATTTAATGAGTATATCTGATATTCTATAAGAAATAATAGTGCATGAATGTATTCCTTAAGGTTTTATGGTAGTTCAGGGTGTTACTATCATTTAAGAAAATACATGGTGAAGATATTAACATGTTAATATGTGAAAAAATAGAACATCATTATGTTTACCTCTAATATAAATTTTTAGATTGTGATTCTGGAAACAAGAATTTATGTATAAGTCTATAGGTTGGAATTTATTAAGTTAAGAACATGGTATTTTTTATTAGGTTAATGTATAATTTAATTAATACTCTGATCTAAACATTTTGGTTTCTATAAACAAATTGAGTATTAAGAAACGATTTGTGTGCCGTATGATTTATCAAATGCGCATTAGGCGTAAAAAATCATTTTTGAACATTCATTTCCTAGTATAGTGGATGAGGTGAAAATAGATCAAACCACAACCAAATGATGATATTATGATTAAGACAATTAATTATTTAAAGTATGTTTTAATGAGTTCTTATCTAGATAGTAAATTGATCAATCGTATTTAAAAAAAGTAAAAACCCTTTTTATCCAAATACCTTATGTTTTTTTGAACTACAAATACTTTAAATAATAATAGATTGATGACATTGAGGCCCCAAATTTTAAATTTATTATTAATTTTTTTGAATTATGCCCTAAATTACTCCGTATAAATATTTATGTTTTTCCTCCAATTAGGTGTCTCTAATTTCCACCAATTTTATCCAATTCTAAAATGTAATTTTGTGGTGACTTATTCATTTCCTTTTCCCTCTCTTTTGGACGAATGTTTATTAACCCTATTTCTAATGTGGTTTTTCCACAATGGTATTTTCTATTTTCAACCTTTTATTTTCAAAGATCAATTCCAAATTTCGAAGATACAATTTATTGAAGGAGGGGAGAATGTAACACTGATGATTTCATAGTACGTTATCTCTTCGAATTAATTCAATAGCTTGCACTACATGAAACAATGAGTTTGAGAACACCATGACTTATAGAACAATCCGTTCAAAAAAAGATTATGAATAGTATTATCTGAATTTCGAATTTTATATATACTCGATATTATTTGTTTCTTTGACACAATATATGAACAAATTAAATTTTTCAGATAAAGGATCTATTTTTCAAAAAAAATTACAATTTTACCAAATTTTAATATTGAAACCTTTTTAAATCCAATATTTTACACTTTTATATAATCAATTTTACAAAATAATAATTTTATTTAGAATCAGGACATAAAAATATAGTTTTGATAAATTATTATTATTTATCTAATGACTTCATATTTTGATGAATAGTGAAGAATACTGAATTTTAATTGAAAACAACTTTTTTAATCAAAATAATTTATATTGTTAAAATATACATTTTAATTGTTTTGAATTATAAATTAATTTTATTTTTATAATTTAATTCAATTTCGATAATTAGAATTAATTTTACATTTAAATTGGACATAAACACATATCAATGTTTTGATTGTTTTTACTTCTCAAAAACCTAGTTTCTGGTTTTGACAACGCAAATTATTTTTAACATAGTTAATGGAACTTTTGTTATTTGAATTTCATAAAATAGACATCATTTTTTAATTCAAAATATCAAAATTACAATAGAGTGATGTTTTGGTATTTTTATTTGAACTTTCAATTTTGGATAAATAGTGAAAAATATTGTACAGTATATACAAACCATCTTTTTCTTTTAAATAATTATATTTAATAAAAAAATGTATCTAAAAAAGATAAATAATACATGTATTAGTAAAATGTATGTATTTGAAGTCATTTTATAATACGATTAGATATATAAAATTTTATTGAACCATTTTAATGTCTTTTTACCCACCTTTTAGGCACATTTGCAAACCTTCAAGCCATTTTTGAAAATTTGCATAAATGATAATTTTAACACTTCTATGAATTAATTTTCAAAATTCTGAGAGACATGGTTGAAATCAGTAAGCAAAATGTGGTTCAATGGGATGAATATTTGTTTGGTGAATTGTAACTTTTGAATTTTATTTACCACAGTTAAAAATAAAGAGGGTAATTTAAGGTAAAAATGATATTAAAATTACCTCAACACATGTCCTAATTCTATTAGATAAGTGTATTTGGACCAAAATCATACATACAAATAAAATTTGATCATTTTTAATGCACTTTTATTAGATTATGACATTTATTATTTTTTTATTTAAAGAATAGGTAAAAGTGTTAAATTCAGATTTTAATAACTAAAAATATTTTAATATAGTGTTAAACATAAGATATATTCATCTATAAAGATTAATTATAAATTTAATAATATTTCCTAAATCCTGGTATCTTATTTATAATTTTTTGACATTAAATAATTAAATTAATAAATGACACAATGATGATGCAGTAAATACCTTATTAATAAAATATTAACATAATTGATAATATATATATATATATCTATATAATTGTAAATTGAGACCTTTGATTCCATCAAATAATTATTTGGGTGAATATGAAATTCTTGGTTTCATTTAATGTATTTTTTTCTTAATAATAATTTTTTTTGACTTTCACAAAAACCAAATACAAAATAGTGTCAAAATTGACATGAATCAGTTTTTAAAACACATACTTTATTAATAATTGATATAATATTCCTAAAAGTATATGGTTTGGGAAAAGGACGTATATAATGATTGTTATAACAATAATGTACCAATTATGGTTCTCATGACATTTTATATTATTAACCATTTATTAAAATAATACAAGAAGACATGGAAAGAGTTAAACTATTATCTAAGAGTCAAATATGAACGATAAGGTTATTATGGTGACCTAAACATGTCTAATATCTATTGGTTGAGAGGTTTTGGACCCATACCGATCTTATAATCTAAATAAACCATTTTTTATCAATTATAAACAAATAATTAATTTATAACAAATTAATATTTCAATATTTTTGTAATGTGCCCTCACTTCTCTTTTAAATTGTCACTTTGTCTTCTCTTAATTTCACACCTCCAAATCCATTGGATTGGAAAACCTATATATAGATATCCTCTAAACTATACTCAATTCAACATAGGGTCCATAAATTTATTTATTATCCAACATAAGGTGTCGTTTTGTTCAAATCAAAAGTAAGTGCTCAAAGATGAGGTCATTATTACATAACCTCTTTTAAAGGTTTTTTTATATTAGAGTTACTCATTCTTTGTTGTTTCCATACTAAAATAATAACTAAAATACCTTATACATTCTGAGATGTCATTAAAATATGTAAGACATA
Organism: Viscum album; assembly: GCA_963277665.1. NCBI lineage: Eukaryota > Viridiplantae > Streptophyta > Magnoliopsida > Santalales > Viscaceae > Viscum > Viscum album. The sequence continues at coordinate 1,321,939,612 of OY728134.1, forward strand.
TATTTATTATTATATCTCTCTTATGAATGACAATGTTGGCATACGTGCGTATGTACGACTTACCATCTCCACGTTGTGGTGTGGTTTGTTATTAAACACTAAATTATTTGGATGGGTATAATAATGAGTATAATTAATTAATATTGTGAATATAAAATTTTAATGAATCCTTATTTTTAATATAGCATCGCGTTAATCCCCATTTTACTATCAATTTAATGATATTGTCGCTCGTGCGCACTTACGACTTACCGTCTCCACAACGTGATGAGATACAACTTCAATGATAACCCTTCATAATTTTTAATAAATATAAATATTTTTCTTAATAATGAGATATATGAAATAATATTTCTATTATAATAAGATATATTTATGTAGATAAATATATGTTTTTTATTTACTTCGATACTATACGATAAGAAAACATAAATAATGTTCAGGCATACGTACGGACTACCATCTCCATGAACAATGATTCCATTTCATATTTCTATATATTATACATATTTATATTCTGAATATATATAATATATAAATCATGTTTTAAATTTTTTAAGTATTAAAATCATGATCTATGCGATACAATCTATAATAACAAGTTAAAACCCATACGATAAAGACGGAAATAATTACATAAAATGTTACATTTATATGGAAATTATTATTAAATGGGTAGTATAATGTAGTAAATGAATATAATATGATGTCATAAATATTAATATGGATCCATTTTAATTTTATATAATACTATGGTCATCACATAAGATGTTAATAATACCCTCAATAAATGGAAATATAAGGTAATGGTTAATTTCTCAACCTCATTATTATCTGAGGTTGTTTATATATAAGTATTTACTGGGACATATTTATTATCCATGTCCATGTTCAAAAAAAAATTCAAAGGGAATATTTTATGGTTTTATGGAAGTAAATATTTAACTGTATCATCATTTTAAATGTTTTAATGATTTATTTTCTAAATATTTTTAATTAATGTCAATGTTTTCAAAATTCATTTAAGGATTTATTTATATAGACATGAATGTTTTAAAATGTTAATTACTATAAAAATATTCAAAGTGGTATGAGAAAAATTTAATAAGAAAACACTTTTAAATGTCATCATTTATAAATGAGTGATTTTTAAATGATGTCATAAAAAATAGATATTTATCTCAAAGGGTTATACTAATCATTTTCAACTATGTCAACATCCGTTACAGTATATTATTGTAGATTGTTGTGGATTTATTATAATAAAATTCTCTATTTTTTATGGAATGAGTTATGATATATTTTCATGTGGATGATTTATGTTTATACCATAAAAGGTTTACTGTTAATGTATTGATATTTCATATGCTAGTATTATTATGATTTTTTATGTAATGTTTCACCCTTTTCATATGTGGAATGCATTGGACATAGTATGTGATGGTTGGAGCCCGCTATAGATCCTTGATGCATTGGTTGGTCTAAGGAGATAAATTATTGTCTTGGAACATGGCCTTGATTTTTATTTATTTTTAGTCATTTCACAAGGTCATCCATATGCGGTTATGATGTACAGAATAATGCTTTCCATCGTTATGAAATTATTTATTACATGTGGTTATTTGAGTAGTAGAATATATATGTGCATGTTTTTATTGGAATATTTTCATTTATTTTTCCATTTTATCTTCATGTTTATGTTTTAACGGTTGTTGTTTATGTTATGTATTATTCCTTAAAATATTAGAGCTTCCACTAAATTATTTACCCTTACTGAGCATCTGATCTCACCTATTTCTTTTGTTTTATTTACCCAAGATTCCAAGAAGGGTATAATTATTGATATTATGGTTTATGATATGATAATTATTGAGTTCTCAAAAGATTATTTATGTTGTGTAGTATGTTACAATGTGAAATGTAACATTCATGTAGGTAATATATTTTCCAATACTGCTAAACTGATCAATCCTTCAGGACTTGATTCCTTGCAATCATTACAGTGTATTAAAATAATGCCCCAACTCCGGGATTCTAGGTTCAGACATTACAGTTCATATCAGAAGATGTTTATTAAAAAGCATGGAAACTAGATTTAGAAAAACACTTATTAGAGGTCTTCACCTTATGTTAAACATTGAGGATTTTTATAGAAGAACTTCCTAGAATTTTTTAAATGTGGAGATTTTGTAAATTTTCTAAGAAACACATCCCTATCTTGATACGACCATGTAGAGTCATCTCTATCATAGGTTTACCTAGGAGTGAAAAAACTGAAAATGAGTTTTGGGCTTGACCTAGGGTATCTTAGTACACAATAATGGGCATTGCTAGACTCTTTGTAACGACTCTCCTGGGGGATATGCATAGGATAATTCAAATTTTATTTTCCAACCATTATAGAGGATTTATGGTTATATACTTCCCCGAATAAAACATTTTTATTTGAATCGTTCATATGAATAAACATTTCAATTTACATAAAATATTTTACAGGTTTGGAATTATGGGTTGTGATTCATAAAATAACATATTGTATGCCATTGTTTAGAATGGGCGCCAAGTAGAAGGAATGAGGACCCCAACAATACTCATGATCCAAAGATTAAGAAGGATAATATCTTCTATGGTCTTAATCCAAATTCTAGATTGGAAATAGTCTCCCAAATATTGTCATCATTTGATGAAATAGTATCATGTGTTAATAATATTAGTAAATGATTATTTGAGTCTTGTGGATTTGAAAGGATTCAAGATAAGAAAATGATGGTAGAGATAAATATGTATAAAGAGAATAATTGAAAGTGGGATTTTCCCATATGTGGTAACTACAAAAATAAACAACTTGGTAAATACATGAATGAAATTATAGTTTGTTATAAGTGTTCAAGAAAATGACACCATGTTCATCATTGAAATGGTAATAAAATGTTATCAAATGTAAAATTCTTCATCTGTATTGATTTGGGACACAATGTAAATAAATGACCCAATCATCATAGTATACCCTAAATGATGCTATTGTATATTAATCATGTTATGATTCCTACCACATATGAAGAGGATAAATTATTTTTCATATGTTGTTATTAAATAATTGTGTCATTTGAGTGGAAGTTATAAGAATTATAATGTATATAAGGATTGTATTGTCGTAAATGTTTATTAAGGATTTTATATTTTATGGTACCAATTATAGTGACATAGTTTCAAGTTAATAATTTAGGAAAATATATGGTTGGGGAAAATATAACCATTAATATGTTTCTGAAACTGAAATAATGTTTTCATAATAAGATATAATTGATTTGGATAATTTATATTTGATATTATTTACTACCTTAGAACTAATTAATTGTTTGTTTATTCCGTCATTATTGGAGATTAGTACTATTTGAGATTTATGGAGTATATCTGGTATTCTATAAGGAATAAGGGAGCATGAACATATTGAATAAGGTTTTATGGTAATTCAGGGGATTACAATGTTTTATGAAAATTTATAATGAATGTATTAAAATATTATTATGTTGAAAAGATATCTTCATTATTTTTACCTTCTATATAATGGTCTAAAATGTGAGTTTGAACACATGTATTTTTAGATAAGTCTAATGGTTGGAATGGAGTAAGTTGAGCACTTGATATTTTGTATGAGGTAAATGTAAAATTTATTTGATACTCTGAACATCAATTTTGGATTTCAATAATGAGATAGAGGATTAAAAAAATACTTATGGACCTTATGATATATCAAATGTCTATTATGCGTAAAAATCATTATTGAACATTCATTTTGTAGTGTAAGGGATAGAGTGAACATATATCAATCCACAACCAAATGATTACATTATGATTAATATAGGTAATGAATTCAAGTATGTTTTCATGATTTTTTATCTAGATAGTATATTTATCTATCATATTCAAAAAAAAAGAGTTTACAAAATTGTTATATCCTAATACCTTATATTTTTTTGAACCTATGATACATTAAATAATCATAGATTGATAACATTGGGTCCCTCAATTTTATATTTATTGTTTCCTTGTTTGTGAATGATGACCTAAATCATTACCTGTAAATATTTACAAGTTTTCTTCAAATTATGTGTCTCTAATTTCCACCAATGTTCTCTTATTCGAAATCCCAATTTAGTGGTGACTTATTCATTTTCCATTTCTTCTCATTATTACTAATGTTTAGTAACCCTATTTATGATGTGGGTTTTCCAAAAAGGTATTTTATATATTCCACTTTTTCTTTTCATAGAAAAAATCCAAATTGTGAGGAAAAAATTTATTTAATGATGGGATAATGTTACACCAAGAATTTCATAGTCCGTTATCTCTTTTATGTAATTCAATAACTTTCGCTACACGCAACACAAAGTTTGAGTGCACCATGACTTACCAAACTATCCGTTCAAAATGCAATTATGAATATTATTAACCGAATTTTTAATTTTATATAATCTATATAATTTTAACATCGATATTATTTGTTTCATGAACATAATATAATAACAAATTCAATTTTTCAGATAAATGATGACTTTTCAAAAAAAGAATTTACCACCTTTTAATTGATAACCCTTGTTAAATCCAATATTAGACTCTTTTACATATTCAATATTACAAAATAAACATCCTATTTAAATGTGGGACATAAAAATTTGGTTTTGTTAAATTTTTGGAGTTTTTCTAAAAACATTCATATATTGATGAATACTGGAAAATAATAAATTTTAATTGAAAGGAACATTTTTAATAAAAATAATTTATAGTTATAAATTATACATTAGAATGTATTTTAAGTATAATTAAATATATTTTTATAATCTAATCTAATCTTTTTTTATTAGAAGTAAATTTACAATTTAATTTGACATAAACACAAATCAATCATTTGATGGTTTTAACTCTTCAAAAACCTGCTTTCTGATTTTGACAATGGGAATAAAATTTATATTAATTAATGATAATTATATATTTTTATTTTTGTAAAATAAAATCATTTTTGATTTCGTAGTATCAAAATTATGATAGAGTACATTTTTTGTATTTTTCTGAAAACATTCAATTTTTGATGAATAGTGAAAAATAATGCATAGTACATAGAAACTGAATTTTTCATTTATATAATTATTTTTTAATATGAATTTATCTTGAAATAGATAAATAATACAAATATTAGTACAATATATGACTTTATGTCCTTTTATAATACGAATAGATATATAATATTTTATGGAACCATTTTAACGTCGTTTACCCACCTTCTAGGCACATTTACCCATCTTCTTGGCACATTTGCAAATTTTCATTAAACATAATTGTAATACTTCTGTGATTTATATTTCAAAAATATAAGAGACACACTTTACATCAATAATTAAATTTTGGTTCAATGGGATGTGATATTTTCGTGAATATTAACCATTGAATTTTATTTACAGCATTTAAAAATAAATATGGTAATTAAAGGTAATTATGATATTAATGTTAACCCAAAACAGGTCCTGATTCTATTAGATATGTGTATTTTGACCAAAATCAACCATAATAATAAATTATGATCTTTTTTAATCCACTTGGATTATATTATGACATTTATTATTATTTTATTTAAAGAATAGTTAAAACTTTTAAATTCAAATAATACAAACTAAAACATTTTTAATATTTGTTATACATAATATAAATTATACTATAAGTATTAATTATAAATATCAAAAAAAAATTATAAATAATGGTAATTTATTTATAATTTTTAGACTTTAAATATTTAACATTATTTTTTGAAAAACTGATGATGTAGTAAATAACTTTTTAATAAAATAATGAATTTATTGATATTATATATATCAAAATAAATGTTAATTGAGACTTTTTATTCCATCCACTATTTTAATAGGTGAATATGACATTTTAGAGTTCATTTAATGTATTTTTTTCTATGTCATCATGGTTTCATGACTTTCACAAAAATAAAATACTAAATAGGGTCAAAATTAAAATAAATGAGTTCTAAGACCAATACAATATTATTAAATGATATAATATTCCAAAAATTCTATGGTATTACTAAAGGACTTATATAATTATAGATATATCATTAATAAACAACTTTAGGATCTATTGTCATTTAATTGTATGTTTACTAACCATTTATTATAATAATACTAGAAGGCATGGTAAAAATATTATCTATTTAACAAAGAGTCAAATCTAAAAGATAAAGTTATTATAGTGACCTAAAATTGTCTAAACCCTATTGGTTGAGATACTTTAGACCCAATCCCAATTGAGCATCAAAATAAATCATTTTTGAGCTATTATAAAAAAATAATTATTTTATAATAAATTAATATTTCAAACATTTCCTAAAGTGCCCCTCACCTACATTTTAAAAAGGCACTTCCCCTTCTCTTAGTTTCACACTTCCATAGCCATTTGGCTCATCCAAACCTGGATCCAATGTAGAGACCCGAAGCTTGATGTACATTGACATTACATTACATTTGCGGAATACTTAGTACATAACAAAAACACACACACCATGATCGTAATAGTTTAGTGTCTTTGGAAACTCGGAATATAATCTTCTAATCCTGGTGAAAGATCTTCAACATCTCTCATAAAGATCTTCCTTTTTTTACCTAAAACATTTCTTTATATCCTGGGGAAAATACAACATAAAAGGGTGAGCTCAAATTCTCTGTAAGGGTAAAAAATGAAATATCAATCACATCATATTCATAAGAACATAACATTTTGGAAATCTTAACCTGCAAAAGAGAGCATAATTTCATAACATGGGATAAATCGAAGTAGTGAAATGAAATCCCAATAATCATAACTTAAAACATGAAACTTTGTTGCATACACACATAATCATAGAGAATCATATCTTATTAGTCAAGACTCATTTCCAAGACTATCTTAGTGGAAAAAGTCCCTTTCTGAACCGAGTCACCCTCATTTCAGTCCCGTTTCACTGAACCAGTATAACCTACCATTCCAGCCATGTCTATCTCATGAGATATAAAATATTTACCCATTGTATTGGAGGGAGATATAGGTCCCACCCATCTCATAATTATACCATTCTTATGTGTGCCACAAAATCATAAATCATACATCATTGCATAACCCATGTAATAAAAATGGGAATCTTAAACATCATGACATCATAAAAGAATTCATATAAGATCAATGAATTCATAAAAATAATTCCATCCCAACATAATAAAATAAATGTAATAATAGGGATGAAAACATAACCCTTTATTATCTTAGATGGAAAATAATTTTGATAAAACACTTGAACTCCATTCTTGATGAAAATATCCTTTCTACTTCAAAAACATTTTCCTTTCCTAACATGTCATACAATTTTAAACTAAAAGAAGTTGAATAAAAATAAACTTTAAAACTTGTAACGGAAACTTCTATGAAATAATGTTTTAAAAATCCATTCATGTTGTATAAGTTAAAAAAACATTCTTCTCGTACTTTTGTCGGAAAAGTCAAAAAAGTACCTCGTACGAAAAATGACAAAAGATTCCTTTCATATCTGTTACTAAAAACTCACAGAAGGGTAAAATATGATTTAAAAAATTGTAGATGAATGGAAATAATATTACATATTGAGGAAACATGGATTTGGATGATAAAATACAACCCAGTAAATTCTAAAGTATAAACAATCTCGGATAAAAATGTGACTGTGATACATTCCCTTACCTTAGGTCCGATTTGCTTCGTAAGTGTCCGAACCTCCTGTATAATGATTTAAATAATGTCATTGACTTATTACAGAATCATATTCATTGTCATGATATCATATATGGTTCACTTATGACTTTATATTACCTTTACTTTTTTAAATTCCATGTTAAAGAGCGTTTTGGGTAAAATTGTTTCATTTGTCGTCCGTGTTTTGACTTGTAATTATTCATATGATTACATAGATCATGATTAATTAATTCAATAATATAAAACATGATTTATATAAATATATATTCAGAATATACATATATATAATAAATCAGTAAATGGAATGAAATACACCATTCATGGAGATGGTAGGTCGTACGTACGCATGAAGGCTGTTTTCGTTTCCTTATTGAGTTGAACGGAATTAAGTAGATGACATACATATATAAACATATAAATACAGTATCATTATTATTTCATATATTTCATGATTACTTATTATATATACTTTATAATCATTCATGAATGGTTAAAGTGTAGAATGAATCTCATCGCGTTGTGGAGACGGTAGTCCGTACGTACGCACGAGCAATGATACCGTTCTCATGATCGTGGGACTGTATTGGAGTGTATGTATACTATTTCAGAATCAATATCACTTTAAAATAATAATATATAGTTATTATTTACACCATTATACCCATCCAAGTAAGGTGGTGGTGGAAAATAGATTTCACCACGGCGTGGAGACGGTATTCCGTACGTACGCACGCGCGGTGATTTCGTTTTCCCTAGGATGAATATATGGTGAAATAGGATTGTTTCATACTTATAATAACATATCAGTATATGAGTGATACTGATGTTATTACTTCATAATCAAACAACCTAATAAGAATAAGTGGAAGAAGAAATAAAGGAGAAAGAATCGGTAACGGAAATTACCTCTTCTTTGAAGCACCTCTTTGAGACCTTCTCTTAGGGCACTGAAATTGGTCTTTGAGGAAGACCAGAACCTCTATGATGTTTCTAGGGAAGTGGAGAAGAGAATTTGGCAGGGGTTGGCCGAGCTTGAAGGCTCAAAGTTGTGTGAGGAAGAGAGGGAGGAGGTTCCCTTTTATAAGGGAGGAGAGGGGCACCTTTGGAATAACTAAAAATATTATTTTATTATAAAGTCAAGTTCGGTTTTAAATAGCTTCAAATTGATTTATTGCGATTCTAAGGTGGGGATGGGTCTAAATAATCTCATCCAATAGAATTTAGACAAGTTTAGGTTCCTATTTTAACCTTATCATTTAGATTTAACATTAAGTTAAATAATTTTACTTTTACCGTGTCTTCTTGTGTTCTTATACTATAAGGTTAATAAATATAATATATCAAGCCATACGAACCCCAAGTTGTTAGTTATTAATATATATAACCTTATCTAAGTCATTTGGCCGAACCTTAGATTTTTAGTAATAAAATAACAATAAATAATATAATATTTGTTTTAAAAACTAATTTATGTCAATTTTGACACTATTTGGTACATGATTTTTATGAAATTCATAAAAGAACGATATGTTCGAAAAAAGATACTTAAATCAACAAACACAAGACATAGTAACCTAGAAAATACGTTTAAGTCATAAAAAGTCTCAAATTACATTATTTTGGGCATTTATAACATCAATTATGTCAATATTTCATAATAAGACAATTACTGGATCATCTTTGTGTCATAATAAATGATAATTATTTAATCCTTAAAAATTCTAAAAAAATTCAAATGATGTAGATTATTGTATTATATTTATGTAGAATATTCAGGTTCGATGTTGCATGAATTTTATCACTAAATGAAAATTATTATACTTATAAGATTTAAGAAAGTGACAGGTTGTCACATTCTTTGGTTTTAATAATAATTAAATTATTTTCATTGAAAAAATTTAATTAAAGGAATCTAATCGGACCCTTAGCTGATATGGGTCGACTTTTAGTCATCCAATAGGATTTTGAAATTTGTTAGGGTAATTTTATAATATTATATTTACCCTTAATTACCTGATTTACCTTTAACTATGGTAAATAAAATTTACCATAGTTACTATTCATAATTCCCAAAAATAAAAAGTAGCTTATTAACAGAATTTGGATCCACTGATTTCCAAATATGGAATCCATTTTTCCAAATTCAAAACACAAAAGTTGCATAAATTAAATTAAAATTAATCCCGTTGTCCAAAGAAAACGGGTTTTCTTTAAAACATTGCAAAAGATTGAATTTATTTAACCTACGAATTCATGGTAAAATTAATGCTAATGTCATACATTATATTAAATGGTAAAAATATATTCTATTTATACTTTAAAACCATTCAATATTATAATTTAACCACATAAGATATTACGAGGAAAAAGTTGTTTTTAATTAAAATATAGCGTGTTTTTACTATTCATTAAAATATTAAAGTTATCGGAAAAATATCAAAACTTTATCTAATGTAAATTTTTATATCCTGATTCAAAAGAAGATTTTTATTTTGTCAAATTTAACTTATAAACATGTCAAAAACTAGATTTAAAGTGGGTGCGCCATCAAAAGGCAGCAAAACTGCATTTTTTGAGAAATACTTATTTTACCCGAAAAAATTATTTTGTTCTTATACCATGTTCTAGAAATGTGTAAGATGAATAATAATGGTATAAAATTCAAAATTTAGTTAACACTATTCATAACGGCTAGTTCATGACAATATTATAATAATATATCGTTGTTTATTAAAACCTAGTATTGCGTACAACACACGCTATCGAGGAAGGTCGCGATTGTGTGTAATGCAAGCCAGGTCAGGGTTGCATGTTGTGAAAGAATCCTTCGTTGTTTCGTATTACAGAATCCAACCATATTTCATTTATACATTGAATATATATATATATACTCAATGTTGCGTAGAATAACTATTATCAAAATTTTGTGTAACACGATCAAAGAATAGTGTTGCATATACTGCACGCTAATACGGTGTTGCGTATAGCACAAGGTAATCTTGGTGTAGAATAAAACACAATACATTAATGAAATTAAAAGAATATTTTTCATAAAATCTTGGGGTGTAACATTCTACCCGCTTTAAAATGAATTTCGCCCTCGAAATTCGTTGGGGTTATAAATGGTTTACTATTCGAAAGTTTCTTTAATAGAAACCCACATTGTAAAAAGGAATACCAAAACCAATCTTTAAAAACAAAAGTATGAAACGTAACGGTTACCCAAATAATCTAATCACTGGGTTTCCACATAGGTTAAAATATGGATATGGAAGAAAAATATAACCATCATGTTCTGATAGAGAGCGGTAGAGAACATGGCTATGAAAAAGCCAACAATCTCAAAGCCATAAATTTGTGATGATCTAGGGTTCCATCCGATTCATCAGATATAAGATTGCTAGGACAACATTTTTGGTTTTCAAGATCATTTCACTAAAGTTGATGAAATTGGAATTAGAAGAAATACTTTCGTGATTTTGGTATAGTCTCACCGTTTGTCGTTCTATGGACAATTTCCACTTCATCTCTTAAAGAAATGAAGTTGAATTTGTTATTCATGATGTGTTAGCAGATCATGTGATAGAATTATGGGTCATTCCATCTCTTTCAAACAAAATGTCAGAAAAAGTTTTAAGTCCATCTTATGGTTAGATTAATCGTTTATGGTTCCAAAAATGAACTTATACTTCATATATCATACCGCTTAATAAAATAAAACTAGTTTATACTGACCAGGGACTTCCTGTAGGCCAGTGGTAGGCGATAAAGGCCAGTCGCACTTCGGTTGTGGGTTCGATTCCTACAACCTTGTCCAACGCGATGGGCTGTCGCCCGTCCTGCAGGTTGTCCTTTTTCTAAAACTATATTACTATAACATCCCATCAATAATATCGAAAATTTTATGTCCATCATAATCCATTCAAATCTTTAGGATTATCCATAATAATGCAGTCCACTCTCAGAGATTTAATACCATCGTTGAACCCCATATATCATAAGATATATTTTGTTGGTCACATTCCAAATATTCAAAGGCCTCAATGATTTACTCACTTGAAACCCCATTGAACCTTATTGAAAACATGAGTGATGTTAAAAGTTACCTCTTTCCAGATACCAAAATCCTCAAAATTCTATATACTCAAACCATGATATCACTTAGTCCTTATATCAATCATGAGCTCATGAATACTATCAAACATATTATATTCTCTTTATCCCTCCATTATGTGCATATCATCTGCTTTCCAAAAATATTTCAATCACTTTTCATGGTTACCGATGCCATAAAATTATTGAAAACCACAATAGACCAATACATAAATATTCCAATATTCCACGATACTATATAAAACATTATTCTTGAATCCCATTACATAAACACTTAATCATTCCACCACATCGTTGTCATATTCAACATCTCCACTGGTGATCGCATGTGACTTCCCTTTGCCCTTTGCCTTAAGCGGTTTCTCATGTCGATCATCACTAACCCTTGGATTAGGGCATTTATTAGCATAATGCCTGATTTCCTTGCACTTGATGCATTGAAGTGTTGGTGGTGCTTTCTCTGCAGTGTTTGCTTTATTCACATCATTATAAACCCTTTTTCCATTACTTCAACACTCAGCTGCTCGATAACCTTCTTTTCCACACTTAAAACATTTTCTAGTCCCTTTAAGACAATCTCCACCCTGCTTCTTTCCACACTTTGTTCATAAGGAAACATCCATATTCTCTTCACCATTATTTTGAGATTTCTCCTTGAACTCCATCTTTTGTTTCTTGTCAAAACTATGAGATGGATAAGTAACACCAACTTCCATTTCTACCTTGATAGAAAAACACACAATTTCTTCATAGCTACTAAAGTATCTTATATCTAATTCCCTTCGAAGATTTGGTTTTAAGACACTGAAAAATCGATAAACTTTACTTTCAGGTTGCATGATAAATCCAGATGCATGCCTCGCAAGCCTTGTAAAATTCGCTTCGTATATACCAACAGATTCATCATCCTTTTGCTTTAGTTCAAGAAACTCCTTCTCCATATTTGTTCGAAGAATATGAGGGAAGTACTTATTGAAAAATAAGTTTTTGAACTCATCCCATTCCATGGACTCAATTTCATCTCATGGCCTCGTATTCTTGATAAGATTACACCATTGATCAGCTTTACCTTCCAAACAATATACTTCTAAGATGACTTTATCATGTTCAGAACATTGTAGAACTGAAAATATCTTTTCAGTGGTACTGATCCATTGTTCAGCAACAAGTGGATCGGAAGACCCACTGAAAGAAGGTGGACGTTGCCTCATGAAGGACTCAATAGAATATTGTTCCCTTCTCTGCTCATTTGGAAGTCCAGAATGATTCATAGCTTGTGTATGTATAGCAATAAGATTTTGCAATCCATCTCCCATAACATTTGTTTGTTCAGGAGGGCAATCATTGCATTGTCCATTGCATTGATCAACACGGTTCCTTCAGGTTCCAGCCATCATCTAAAACCCAAAAAGAATAGTGTGAGAGGAAAAAATAATGCTAGGGAAAACAACATAGTAAAGTGGGAGTACCCTCAATATCTAACATCTTAGGTTAAATTATAAGATTTTTAGCACAATTCTAGGACTATAACCTATACGTATACTTAACCTTAGAGACACCCCTAGACATACCTTAGAAATATATCTAGGGATCTCACTAACGTTTTCGCATTCTAGTTTCCAATGGTTGACTAAACCTTTACTCTGATACCAACTGTAGAGACCCAAATCTTGACGTACATTGACATTACATTAAATTTGCGGAATACATAGTACATAACAAAAACACACACACAAGTATCGTAATAGATTAGTGTCTTTGGAAACTCGGAATATAATCTTCTAATCCTGGTGAATGATCTTCAACATCTGCCATAAAGATCTTCCTTTTTTTTACCTAAAACATTTCTTTATATACTGGGGAAAAGAATACATAAAAGTGTGAGCTCAAATTCTCAGTAAGGGTAAAAACAAGAAATATCAATCACATCATATTCATAAGAACATAACATTTTGGAAATCATAACCTGCAAAAGAAGGGATAATTTCATAACATGGGATAAATCGAAGTAGTGAAATGAAATCCCAATAATCATAACTTAAAACATAAAACTTTGTGTCATACACACATAATCATAGAGAATCATGTCTTATTAGTCAATACTCATTGCCAAGACTATCTTAGTTGACAAAGTCCCTTTCTGAACCGAGTCACCCTCATTTCAGTCCTGTTTCACTGAACCGGTATAACCTACCATTCCAGCCATGTCTATCTCATGAGATATAAAATATTTACCCAATCCATTGGCGGGAGATATAGGTACCACCCATCTCATAATGATACCATTATTATGTCTGCCACAAAATCATAAATCATACATCATTGCATAACCCTTGTAATAAAAATGGGAATCTTAAACATCATGACATCATAAAACAATTCATATAAGATCAAGGAATTCATAAAAATAATTCCATCACAACATAATCAAATAAATGTATTATAAGGGATGAAAACAAAACCCTTTATTATCTTAGATGGAAATTTTTTTTGATAAAACACTTGAACTCCATTCTTGAGGAAAATATCCTTTCTACTTCAAAAACATTTTCCTTTCTTCAAATGTCATACAATTTTAAACTAAAAGAAGTTGATTTAAAATAAACGTGAAAACTTGTAAAGGAAGCTTCTTTGAAATAATGTTTTAAAAGTCCATTCATGTTGTATAAGTTAAAAAACATTCTTCTCGTACTTTTGTCGGAAAAGTCAAAAAAGTACCTCGTACGAAAAATGACAAAAGATTCCTTCCATATCAGTTACTAAAAACACACCGAAGAGTAAAATAGGATTTAAACAATTGTAGGTGAATGGAAATAATATTACATATTGAGGAAACACGGATTTGGATGATAAAATACACCCCAGTAAATTCTAAATTATAAACAATCTCGGATAAAAATGAGATTGTGATACTTTCCCTTACCTTAGGTCTGATTTGCTTTGTAAGTGACTGAACCTCCTGTATAATGATTTAAATAATGTCATTGACTTATTACAGAATTATATTCATTGTTATGATATCATATATGGTTCACTTATGACTTTATATTACCCGTACTTTTGTAAATTCCATGTTAAAGAGCGTTTTGGGTAAAATTGTTTCATTTGTCGTCCGTGTTTTGACTTGTAATTATTCATATGATTACTTAGATCACGATTAATTAATTCCAAAATATAAAACATGATTTATATATATATATATATATTTAGAATATACATATATATAATAAATCAGTAAATGGAAAGAAATACACCGTTCATGGAGACGGTTGGTCGTACGTACGCATGAACGCTGTTTTTGTTTCCTTATTGAGTTGAACGGAATTAAGTAGATGACATACATATATATACACATAAATCCAGTATCATTATTATGTCATATATTTCATGATTACTTATTATATATACTTTATAATCATTCATGAATAGTTAAAGTGGAGAATGAATCCCATCGCGTCATGGAGACAGTAGTCAGTACGTACGCACGAGCGATGATATCGTTCTCATGATCGTGAGACTATATTGGAGTGTATGTATACTATTTAAGAATCAATATCACTTTAAAATAATAATATATAGTTATTATTTACACCATTATACCCATCCAAGTAAGGTGGGGGTGGAAAATAGATTTCACCACGGAGTGGAGACGGTATTCCGTACGTACGCACGCGCGGTGATTTCGTTTTAACTAGGATGGATAGATGGTGAAATAGGATTGTTTCATACTTATAATATCATATCATTATATGAGTGATACTGATGTTATTACTTCATAATGAAACAACCTAAGAATAATAAGTGGATGATGAAATAAATGTGAAAGAATCGGTAACAAAAATTACCTCTTCTTTGAAGCCCCTCTTTGAGACCTTCTCTTAGGGCACTGAAATTGGTCTTTGAGGAAGACCAGAACCTCTAGGTTGTTGCTAGGGAAGTGGAGAAGTGAATTTGGCAGGGTTTGACCGAGCTTGAAGGCTCAAAGTGGTGTGAGGAAGAGAGGGAGGAGGTTCCCTTTTATAAGGGAGGAGAGGGGCACCTTTGGAATAACAAAAAATATTATTTTATTATAAAGTCATGTTCGGTTTCAAATAGCTCAAAATTGATTTATTTCGAGGATAAGGTGGGTATGGGTCGAAATAATCTCATCCAATAGAATTTAGACAAGTTTATGTTCATATTGTAACCTTATCATTTAGATTTAACATTAAGTTAAATAATTTTACTTTTACCGTGTCTTCTTGTGTTCTTATACTATAAGGTTAATAAACTTACTATATCAAGCCTAAAGAACCCCAAGTTGTTAATTATTAATATATATAACCATATCTAAGTCATTTGGCCGAACCTTAGATTTTTAGGAATAAAATAACAATAAATAATATAATATTTGTTTTAAAAACTAATTTATGTCAATTTTGACACTATTTGGTACATGATTTTTATGAAATTCATAAGAAACTTATAAGTGCAAACCATGTTACTTAAGTCAACAATAACATGTCATATTAACCTAGAAAAGTAATGTAAGTCATAAAAAGTCTCAAATTACATTTATTTGGGCATTTATAACATCAATTATGTCAATATTTCATTAATAAGACAATTACTGCATCATCTTTGTGTCATAATAAATGATAATTATTTAATCCTTAAAAATTCTAAATAAAATCCTATGATTTCTATAATTGTATTAGCTTTCTGGAGACTATTTAGGTTCGAAGTTTCATGAATTTTAACACTAGATTAAAATTATTATACTTATAATATATAAGAAAGTGACATGTTGTCACATTCATTGGTTTTAATAATAATTAAATTATTTTCATTGAAAAAATTTAATTAAAGGAATCTATACCGACCCTTAGCTAATATGGGTCAACTTTTAGTCATCCAATAGGATTTTGACATTTTTAGGGTAATTTTAAAATTCTATATTTACCCTTAATTACCAGATTTACCTTTAACTATGGGAAATAAAATTTACCGTAGTTACTATTCATAATTCCAAAAAATAAAAAGTATCTTATTAACATAATTTGGATCCACTAATTACAAATATGGAATCCATTTTTCCAAATTCAATACTGAAAAGTTGCATAAATTAAATTAAAATTAATCCCGTTGTCGAAAGAAAACGGGTTTTCTTTAAAACATTGCAAAAGATTGAATTGATTTAACCTACGAACTCAAGCTAAAATCAATGATAATGTCATAAATTATATTAAATGGTAAAAATATATTCTATTTATACTTTAAAACCATTCAATATTATAATTTAACCACATAAGATATTACGATGAAAAAAGTTGTTTTTAATTAAAATATATCGTGTTTTTACTATTCATTAAAATATGAAAGTTATCGGAAAAATATCAAAAATTTATCTAATGTAAATTTTTATATCCTGATTCAAAATAAGAATTTTATTTTGTCAAATTGAACTTATAAACATGTCAAAAACTAGATTTAATGTGGGTGCGCCATCAAAAGGCCGCAAAACTGCATTTTTTTAGAAATACTTATTTTACCCGAAAAATTTATTTTGTTCTTATACCATGTTCTAGAAATGTGTAAGATGAATAATAATGTTATAAAATTAAAAATTTAGTTAACAGTATTCATAACGGCTAGTTCATGAAGATATTATAATAATATATCATTGTTTATTAAAACCCAGTATTGCGTACAACACATGATATCGAGGAAGGTCGCGATTGCGTGTAATGCAAGCCAAGTCAGGGTTGCGTGTTGTGAAAGAATCCTTCGTTGTTTCGTATAACATAATCCAACCATATTTAATTTACACATTGAATATATATATATATATATATACTCAATGTTACGTAGAATAAAAATTATCAAAATTGTGTGTTACACGATCCAAGAATAGTGTTGCATATACTGCAAGTTAATACGGTGTTGCATATAGCACAAGGTAATCTTGGTGTAGAATACAACACAAGAAATTAATGAAATTAAAAGAATATTTTTCATTAAATCTTGGGGTGTTACATCCAATATCCTTTAAACTACCCTAACTTATTCCTAGAGGCCTTAATTTGATAGGAATGAAAACATAAGAAGCTATTTTTTCAAATCAAAAGGAAGAGCCCAAAGAAGTTTTAATTATTCAATCACCTATTTCAATATTATTTTATTCTTATACTTCTTATTTAATTATTGTTACTATACTAAAATTAAAACTCTAGTACCTTTTTTAATGAAATCCTTTATAAATGAGTTATTTTAAATTATTTCAACAAAAAATGATATTTCTCTTAAAGAGTTTTACTAATCATTTTCAACTATGCCAACATCCTTCAATGGATATTATCTTTGATTGAGGTTGATTTATCATAATGCAATGTTATATGATTTATTGAATGAGTTATGATATTAATTACTATTGATGTGCTATTTCTATAAAATTCATGGTTTAGAGTTAATTTATTGACATTTTTATTCTAGTTTTAATACGAATGTTTATGTTATGTTTCACCCTTTTCATATGAGGAATTCATTGGACTTAGTAAGTGATGGGTGTAGACCGTAATTGATCCTTGATGCATTGGTAGGTCTCATGAGACAAATTAGTGTCTTGGAAAAAGGATTTAAAAAAAATATTTGTAGTCCTAGGAAGAGGCCTTGACAATGTGGTTATGATGTCCAACAAAATGTATTCCCACATTATGAAATTAGTTATTTCATGTGATTATTAGACTAGGAGAATATCCATGCGCATGTTTATATGGAAATGTTTGATTTATTTTTTCCATTTGATGTTCATGTTTATGTTTAAAATGTTTTTGTTTTTATTAAATATATGTCATTAAATGTTCATATCTTCCACTAAGTTATTTACCCTTACTGAGAGTCTATGGTCACCCCTTTCTTATGTTTTATTTTTTCCCACGCTTCTAAGAAGTGTATTATGATTTATATACAGTGTTATTTTTATGGATTAATGGTTTTATCAAGGGATTATTTATGCTGTATTTTATGCAATAAAGTGTAATGTAAAATTCATGTTTGTAATCTTTTTTCTAAGTCTGTTAAAATGATCGGTCATTCAGGACTAAATTCCTTGTAATCATCCAAATGTATTAAAATAAAGCACTGGCTCCAGCCTTCTGGGGTCAGGGAATTACAGATGGAATCAGGGTATGTTTGTTACCCAACATGGAAACACAATATTGAAAAAATATGATTAGATAAAATTAAACTAAGATAAATATTGATGATTAGTAAAGATGAACTTCCTAAAATTTTGGTAATGTAGAGACTTTGTAAAATTTTCAATCAATATATCCATGTCTATATACTGGTAGGTAGAGGTGGCTCTAGCACAGAAGTACATAGGTGTGAACTCTCCCACAATGAGTTTTGGGCTTCACCTAGGGGTATCATTGTACATGAAAATGGGCCTTACTGGACTCTTGGTTTTGACAACCCAGTGGGTATGCTTAAGATGAATCACATTTTCATTAAAAACCATTATAAAGGAATTATGAGTAAATAATTCCTCAATGTAAACATTTTTTATTACTGATTATATGCATGAACTATTCAATTTACGTAAGGTATTTTTCATTTGGAATTATGCATTACGATTCATAAAATAACCTAGTGTATGACATTGTTTAGAAATAGCGCCCTGTAGAAGGAATAAGATCTCCAACAATACTCATGATCCAAAGAGTGAGAAGGATAATATCTTCCATGGAATGAAGACATAATTTAGAAGGGAAATATTCCCCCAATTATTCTCATCATATGATAAAAATATCATGTGTTAATTAGATAAGTAAATAATTCTTTGAGTCCTTTGGATTTTAAGGGAAGCAAGAGAAGAAAAAGATGGTAGAGAGAAAGAAGTATAACGCTAATAAGGGAAAGAGTGATTTTCCCATATTTCATAATTATAGAAAGAATAACATTGGTAAATGCTTGAAAGTAATGATAGTTTTTTATATGTGTGTAAAAAAGACACCATGTTTGTGATTGCAATGGAATGTAAAAGTTATAAAATATACAATGCATCATCTGTAAGGAATTGGTACACTAAGAGACTCAATGTCCCAATCATCAGAGTATACCCCAAATGATGTTATTTGGTAATGATCAAGTTAAGATACTACCACATATAAAGAGAAATAATTATTTTTCTAATGTTTTTATTAAAGAATTATTTCATTTGAGTACATGTTTTATGATTTATAATCTATATAAGTATTTTGTTGTTGTAAGTTTCCATTAAGGATTTGAGATTTTATGATACCATGTATAGTGACATAGTTTCATGTTAAAAATTATGGAAAATGTATGGTTTGGGGAAATATAACCCTTAATAGTTTTTTTTGAAATTGAGATAATGATTTTAGAATAAGATATAATTGTGTTGGATAAAGAATATTGGATATTATTAACTACCTTGGAACTAAATAATTGTTTGTTTATTCCATCATAGTTTTATTTTACAAAAATTTTGGATTTATGGAATATCTGGTATTCTATATGGAATAAGGGTGCATTAATGTATTCAATAATGATTTTTGGTAATTCATTGTGTTTCCATGTTTTAAGAGAAATCATGATTTATGTATTCAGATATTATTATGTGGAAAAATAGATCATCACTATTTTTACCTCCCATATAAATTTTTAGACTTTGTGTTTGGACACAACTATTTTTGGATAAGTCTAATGGTTAGAATGGAGTATGTTGAGCACCTTATATATTGTATGATGTTAATGCATACATTATTAAATTATTAGAACTAACATTTTGGATTTCATTAGACAAATAAAGGATTAAAAAACCAATTGTAGACCCTATTATTTATCAAATGCGCTTTAGGCATAAAATTTGTTTTTTGTACATTCATTTCCTAGGGTAAGGGATTAAATGAAAATAGATCAATCCACAACCAAATGATTAGAGTATGATTAAGACAAGTAATGAAATCAAGTTTTTTTTCTTGAGTTCTTATCTAGATAGTAAATTAATCCATCCTATTGAAAAAATGATTATCCAAAAAATGTGCAATCCTAATACCTTATGATTTGTTGAACCGATGATACTTTAAATAATCATAGATTGATGTATTTGAGCCCCTCAATTTTACATTTATTGTTCTCTTTTTTGAGAAATATGAACTCAATAACTCCATATAAATATTTACATTTTCTCTCCAATTATGTTTCTCTATTTTCCACCAATAATCTCATATTATTATTCCTGATTTGGTGGTGAATTATTCATTTCCCATTTCCCCTCTTTAAGACTAAGGTATAGTAACCATAATTCCAATGTGGGTTTTCCCCAGTGGAATTCTCTATTTTCAAATTTTAATTTTAAAAGAACAATTTTGAATTGTGAGGATGCAATTTATTGAAGGAGGGGAGTATATAACACCCAGTATTTCATAGTATGTTATCTCATTAATGTAATTTAATAGCATGTGCTACACACAACAATAAGATCGAGCACACCACACTAGCCGTTCAAAAAGCGGTTATGAATATAATTAACTAGATTTTGTATTTTATATACTACATATAATTTGTACATCCATATTACATGTTTCATAGACATAATATAAATAAAAATTCAATTTTTCAGAATTAGGAATGATTTTTCCAAAATAATATAATTTTAATGCATTTTAATGGAGAACCCCTTTTAAATCCAATAATTGACATTGTTATATATTCAATTTTACAAAAACAAATATTATGAAGAGGGACATAAAATTTTAGTTTTGAATAAAAATAAGCCTTTTTTTGATAACATTCATATTTTAATGAATAGTGAAATATACAAAATTTTAATTGAAAAGAAATTTCTAATCAAAATAATTTATATGGTTAAATTAAAAATTTCAATCGTTTTGAAGTATAATTATATTATATTTTTATCATTTAATCCAATGTTGGTGATTGGATGTAATTTTACATTTAAATTGCACATAAATACATATCAATCATATGATTATTTTTACTTATTAGAAACACATTTTCTGGTTTTGACAACAGGAATTAATTTTATATTAAATAATGCAACTTATATGTTTTGGATTTGGAAAAATAGACATAATTATTTAATTCTTAATACCAAAATTAGCATTGAGTGAATATTTGGTATTTTTCTAAAAACTTTTATTTTTTATGAATAGTGAAAATATGGCACAGTACATAAACACCGACATTATCATTTAAATAATTGTTTTAATTAAAAATATAGCATAAAATAGATACATAATACATATTTTAGTACAATTTAATTTATTGAAGTCATTTTATTATACGATAAGATATATAAAATATTGTTTAACCGTTTTAACATCTTTTTACCAACCATCCACACACATGTACCCACCTTCTAGTCACATTAGAAAATTTACATAAAACAGAATTTTAACGGTTCTGTGAATTGTATTTAAAAAAACCAAGAGACATGATTGACATCAGTAAGTAAATTTTGGTTCAATGTGATGAATATTTTATGGCTAATAGTAACTTTTAAATTTTATTTAACATGGATAAAAATAAATAGCATTATTAAAGGTAAAAATGATATTAAAATTACCCTACCAGATGACTTAGTTCTATTATATAATTTTATTTTGTCTTAAATAAACCATAGAAATAAAATATGGTCATTTTAAATCCACTCGGATTAGATTGTGACATTTATTATTATATTATTTAATGAAATGGTAAAATTATTAAATTAAAATTTATATAACTAAAACATTTTTAATATTGGGTAATACATATGTTAAATTCAACAATAAATATTAATTAGAAAGATATAATGATATCCTAAATCATGGTAGTTCACATATAACATTTAGACATTAAATAATTAAATTTATTTATGACACAATAATGATGCAGTCAAAACCATGTTAATAAAAGATAAAAATAATTGATATTATAAATTTAAACATAAATGTAAATTGATAATTATGATGCCATACACAAATTTTATAGGATAATATGACTTGTTAGGGTTAATTTAATTTATTTTTATCAAAGTAAAAATGTTTTTTTGACTCAAAAATACCAAATACTAAATAGTGTAAATATTGACATAATGAGTGTTTTTTAAAATATACCATATTATAAAATTATATAATATTCCTAAAAATCTAATGTTCCACGAAAAGACCTATATATTGATAGATATATCATTAATGAAAGACTTCATGTTGAATTGGAATTTTATAGTCTGTTTAATAAAAATTTATTATAACAATACAACAAGACAAGGTAAAAGTTAAACTATGTTCCTAAGAGTCAAATCTAATAGATAAGGTTATTATGTTGACATAAATATGATTAAAACCTATTGGATGAGATTATTTCAACCCATCCCCATGTTAGCCTCAAAATAAATCATTTTGGATCTATTTGAAACTGAATCTTATTTTATAATAAATTCATATTTCAATCTTTTTATAAAGTGCCCCTCACCTCTCTTATAAAAGGGAACTTCTCCTTCTATTAATTTCACAACTCCATAGCCACTTGGCTCGGCCAATGTAACATCCCAGGTAAATAAAAAATATTACATTTTTAAATTTATTAATATTTGTGAATTGAAAATTAATTTTACATTAATGAGGATTCTATGATCAATGGCATACCTGATAGGAAAAAACATGTTTCATTGAGATATTATGTTGCACACAACATTGAGTTATGCTGAAAAATAATAATATAATATTATTATTTTAAATGGTAGTTAACACATATCCGTTTTATGGGAGGTAATGAATAGTACTAACTAAAATATGATTATACGGGTTTGTTAAATGTTTTTACATTTATCCAATAAATTTTAGAAGCTTAAAATGTGAATGAATCTGGATTAAGGAATTAATACTCTAATATTGTTTAAATGGTCATTTTACCGCCTTTTGATGGAGAACCCTTTTTATAACCCATTTTTTCACTTTTAAGTGTTTCTTTGACAAAATATAATTATTATATAGAATATTGACATCAAAATTTACATAGGTTAATGTTTTGGTGTTTCTTCTAATAAAAATACTTTTTTAATTAATAGTAAAAAATATTATTCATTAATTAAAAACTAACTTTGAATATAATTTATTTATATGGTTATATTATCTTTTTAAATGGTTTTAAAGTGTTATTATATTATATTTTTACTATTTAATTAAATCTTGGTCATTGGAAGTAATTTAACTTTTAAATTGGACATATACAAGTGTCAATATTTTGATATTTAATCTTTCTTAAAACACACTTTTTTGTATTGACATCAGATATTAATTTTTAATTAGTTAACGAATCATCAATGTTTTGAATTTGGTAAAATAGACATAATTTTTTAATTTGTAATATCAAATATATCTTAGACTGAATTTTTTATATTTTTCAGAACCCAATAATTTTTTATGAATTGTGAAAACACTAAGTAGTAGTTAAAAACCCGACTTCTTCATTTAAATGATGTTTTATCACTTATGTGAATTTAGTTTCAACAATCCGACATACATTATAGTTATTATTATGTAAAATGATGTTCCATAAGATTAAAATAATTTTTGGTGACATGTATCTTTGGACTTTTATTTTCCGCGGTTAAAGGTAAATAGGGTAATACAAGATAAAAATCATATTACAATAATATTAAATTAACCTAACATTTGTCGTAATCCTATTGGTTGATACATTTCCTACCATGGGAATCTTTTGACGATTTTGGAACCTCATGGAGTCACATAATATTGATAATGACATATTATATTAATTAATTTCAAGAAGTGACAAAAATGAGAAAAGAATCTCTCTTTTAGTATATCAGTTTTTATATGGGGTTATATAATTTATCTATTCGACTATAAAGATTAATTTTAATGATAAAAATATTTCTTAAATCATAGTTTATTTTTTAAATTTTAAGACATTAAATAAATAAAATTATTTATGACACAATAATGACAGAGTGTTTACCTCATTAATGAATGATTTCAATAAATAAAATAATAATGATTAATAAATATCCAAAAACATGTTAAATTCTTATTAGATGATTTTATTTCGAACAAGAGTCATCTTATCTTCTACTTTAATATGTTTTGGACCATTAGAAACCAAAAAAATTATATAATAAAATTATATTTGCAAACATTCTTATAGAGCCCCTCCCCCCTTATTAAAAGATGTCATCTCTATCCGATTACTCAAATATCTCAATACCATTGGCTTTACCAACGTCTTCCCAAATTAACTCTCACAACCCCTACCTTCCACCTATAATCTTTACCATTGGTAGAATTCATTTCATGTAAACCATTCAGTTCAATACAAAGGGAGATACCCGATTTAAAGGTAATGTCTTCTCTTATGTTCTTTTCTTTTATATTAATTATCCTACCCCATGAACTCTTTTTATTACTTTAATTTATAAAAAAACAAATATCCTCAATATAAAATTTTTTATGATAATAATTCTAACTACACTTCAACACACCTCAGTCTAATGGGTAATGAAGATAATGTTTATGTGGACGACGAACTACTGCCTCATGAAATATTAATTCTTCAATATTCTCCTAAAACCAATTATGGTGGCCATTAATATGGAAATATATTTAAATATTATATTTATTATATTTATATTGTCTATATACTTCTTTGTTTTTTATTTATATCACAACTTTATGGGTTCGAGAATGGTTAAATATGATAATTTCATTTGAAGAAGTGCGGATTACCGCCACCTCAAATTTATATTACTCATTCCTTCCATACATGGAACATATATAGGATAGAGTTAATTAAATTATATAATTTAGATATTTTTCTAGATTTAGAATATACCTTTGTAATATTATTTTATCATTCATTTAAATAAAAAATATAAATGAAAGTTGCATTCATGGGTACATACGGTGTACCGTCTCCATGAACTTTGTGTTTCATTTATTAACTCCAAATGATATGGAATATTATAAATACATATAAAATGGGTAAATCTGATATATATGATATCTAAATCCTTAATATAATTCTCGATATAATGGATATTTGACCACATTGAAAATTTGTAATTATAACAAGATCATTTTTTATTAAATATCCAAACATTGAAAAAGTGTCCGATATTAACTCAAATAATTATCTAATCGTTATAGAATGGTAAAAAGAGACAGAAAAAGAATAATATAATTTAAAACTGTTCTTATTGAAGTATAAATTAACTTACGTTTATTATTCAGGATGAACACGTAACATATGTGTCATGTCAAACATGAGGTAAGGGGTTTCTTATCTCACTTTTAATTTCATGATATTTCCATTGTCCAACTATTATTTGTTTGATGTGTTATATTGTGTATTTCCATTTCATATATATTAGTTTCATTCTATTTATATTCAAATAATTCAGTGATTCATTTGGTGGTTATTAACTTTTGGTCATATGAATCGATTGATTACAACTTGGTAAGGGGTTTTCATCTCACTTTTTATTCCCGTGAGATTCATACTATATTTTCCACTATTTCCTTTTTTGTGGTGTTTTTAATACACATGATTGTATTATTTGTGTAATGTTTTTTAATTTATGGTTAGTTACATTTTTATTGTACGAACCTTCCATTATGTGGTGTCTATTTCGTAAGTTACTAAATCAGTAAGGGAACCTGTCACCGCACTCTTTGAGAAAAAGACTTATTTTATGTCATGTATATTAATCTCCATTTTATTAGGTTGAGATATGTTCTTATATATCCTTATCATTGTACATTGTATTTCCATGTTATGAGAAACCTTTTTCTCTCATCAAATTATTTTCTAAATTTTAAAGCGTCTCCATTAGGGTGTCAAATTTCTCTAAGAGAACACCTTAACCAAATTTCAATTCATTGGGTTAATATTATACTTCCTGATTATTCCATACTATGAATATGTGTGAATGAGCTATGATTGTATTAAACATAATATCCACTTATATTGCGTGTATTTTTTTTCACACATAATTATGTCATGGATTTTTCCTTAATATAAAGATATGATCATTCTAAGGGATTGTGAATCAATTTACATTCCATTGATACTTATTTGTTAATATACACTAATTCACTTTTATATAATGTTTATACAACCCTTGTAAATATTATATCATGAATATATTTATTATCATGATATTATAAGCTTTGATAAATGCTATTTCTCAATTATTTGTATTCATGTGTCTCTCATTTGGATAGGAACACATTAACTAATGTATCTTCTTAAATTGTTTAATGATTTATTTTTCTAAATAATTATAATTAATATCCATGTTTTAAAAATGTTTTTATGATTTTTTATATGGATATGAATGTTTTAAATTAAAATTCCTTTTAAAAGTTTCACAGTAGTATGTGACACATTGATTCAAAAATAAATTTTTTAAATGTTTTAAATGGTTTTGAAAATGGTTTGATAAAGCATTGATTATGTAAATATTTTGAAATTATATATTTTGTTTGAAATGTAGAAGTGTTGTCTTTTCATTATGAATGTTTTATGTGTTATGAATATGTTCCAGTTATTTTCCATTATTTACGTATGTGGGTGGTTCTGTGATAAACCTATGGAGGGTCAGCCTGAGATATCTCTCCAATGCGTTCTGTAACACGATGGAGATAAATGTAAATGTTCACCTAAGAGATTTAAGGAATATAATGTGATGTGTACTCCAAAATGTAACTCCTGAGGTAGCTGTGAAATATACAATGTATGTATGTTATGTATTCAATAAGATACCATTATGATTTATGATATCAATATGTTATTCATAAATCTTATGTTTTCATGAAGTATGTTTAATATAATATGTTTTGTATGTATTGATGAACTAATATTTTCTTTCATTATTTTATAACCCTTACTGATATTTTTATGCACATCCCATGTTTTTTAAAAAAATCATAGGTTTTAAGGAAGGGTAATAGAAAAGAAGAACTCATGAAGATTTATATCAAGAAATGATTTATTATTTTTTTATTTGAAGAATATTTATTTTATGAAAAAATTGGATATTGAGTATATGTGTCTACTTTGTAATTTTTGATATGCAATGTAAAATTCTCCAAAACTCTAAACCTCAAAAAGATCCTCAATGTGAATGATTACCATATTTTAATATTATTTAATGTTTATGGATGGGGCCTAACAGTTTGATTGAAAGGTCAGTTTAGATAACCTTAGAGGTTAGTATGTTATTTATGAATAAGTGACCTAACAATAATTGTTATAATATTAGAAACCTTAATAGTTATTTTATAAAAAGTGAATGCGGTTAATATAACATTAATACAACTATCATATTATTTACCCTCGTCAAAATATATTATATGATGATTATAGTTATATACATACAATGGACTTTTTGGTTTTAGTAAATGGATTGATCTATCAGGCCCCAAAGTTATAGTGGATGTGAATAAAATTTTGTTCGTTTTATGAATGAGAAACTAAATGAAAAGAATTATGCAATAAAAAACCTTGTGGTTATTCTCAACCAACTATCTCGAGTCATTATTGACCACCTGAACCATGGTGTTTTTTATAAGGTATCATATATGTGAGAAACAAATCCCTTTGGAAGTTCAGGTAATAATCATAATGTGAATATTTAAAAAAAACTATGTGTCATGGATGTGGAATTAGATACGTAGGAAACTATTCCAAATGGACAAGAAGATTATATAGATGTGGATGTGAAGGTCACAAATCAAGAACATACTATTTCGGTGCGGATGTGCGTCGGGTTTCCGTTCCAACGTTGTTCAGCCAGGACGCGTTCGCGCGTGCGCCCATCGTCCTGAGGGGATGGTTGCACGGCTTGTGGCCCCGCAGTCCTGATTTCCAAAGGTAGGTGGCGTCCGTCCCTTATTCAGGGATGTCTGCTCCTTGATCGAAACCGGGATGATGGGATGTCGGCTCCTCCTTCCGTGGACGTCTCCTTGGAACTTGTCGCCTAATCCGGGTCTCCCTCATAGATTTAAGAATGTTCGTGAATCTCGTTCCCGGCGCCATATCTTCATGGACACCGGTTAATTACGCTGCTTCCGCCCAGACGCTCCAAGGAGTCTGGTCGGGGCAGCAACCTGCGGTGAGGAGACCGGGTAGCTCTGGGTGTTGGGGGCGTGTCTTAACACTGCGGTTCTACATGTCTGCCTTCCGTCCCTAATAGGGCTTCTCGAAG
Source organism: Viscum album (assembly GCA_963277665.1). Classification (NCBI taxonomy): domain Eukaryota; kingdom Viridiplantae; phylum Streptophyta; class Magnoliopsida; order Santalales; family Viscaceae; genus Viscum; species Viscum album. The sequence goes on from OY728134.1 coordinate 1,321,968,722, forward strand.
GCGTGATGGCCTGAGGCATCTCGCACTGGGTGCGGGGAACTGCGTTACCTGAGGTTTTTTCTCAGCTTCCAATGTTTAACACGGTGTATGCCGCGAGTTTAACATCCAGCGGGGATGGCATCGGACTGATCAACACGAGGAGTGGATCAGATGATAGAACCCCTTGCGGGGAACCTCCGACGCTGGGGCCAGCACATGGGCGGCTTCCCGAGTGAAGTGGAGTGGAATGAAATGGCATGACCCCACCGGGATGTGGCGGCCCGGGTAAGGATCAGGATGGATGATGGAGTGAGGAGCTTGGACCTCGTAGAGGCTTCCTACGTACCGCGCGTTAGCGCGGATCAAAGTCAGCGTAGTTCGGATATACAGTTTAACGTCATGCTGGACGATGGAAAACCGACTCACAAGGAGGTAGAGGCTGCCGGGCGGAGGATTGAAACGAACCACCTTGCACAGAGGGGGATGGAACGGCCAGGTGGATCAAAGTTTCACGTCATGCTGGACGTTAGCAAGCCGACTCATGAGGAGGTATAGGATGCTGGCACGCACGAAGTGGGTGGATAACAGTTTAACATCTTGCTGGACGATGGTGTTTGGGGCTTACACTCTAAGGAGGCCCGTATGCGGCAAAGCTCAGTTGGAGAGGGACTTGGGCTGAAGGTAAGAGACACCTCGATCCATGTCACGTCCTCTACTGGCTTCGGCAGTGGGGAAGCACAATGGAGATACACATGTGCAGTCCACCACAAGGGCGGATTCATAGGTGAATCGACGCGAATGTGAACCCGGGAGGGGTCCACTGATGGATGAACCGACGTGAATACGACCGGGACGACCAGGTGGTGGGCTTGAACCTCAGGGAGGCTTCCTACGTACCCTGTTTAGGAGACAAGGTTCTAAGTCCACGTAGTTCATTCTGTCAGGACTTACACACTGAGGCAACCTAAGTGCGGCAAAGCTCAGTTGAAGAGGGACTTGGGCCGAAGGTGAGAGACACCTCGATCCCCGTCATGCCCTCTACTGGCTTCGGCAGTGGGGAAGCACAATGGAGATACACATGTGCAGTCCCCCACAAGAAACTAGGGTTTTGTAATACCCTACCCCCGTGGGCGAAGGCCACTCCAATAAATCGTCCCTAAAGAGGGGCAATCCCGAAATCCCTACAGAGACGAGCGGGTGGGGGCCACATCCAAACCGGGGGGACCCTGCGTGTGAGGCATGGGATTGGATGAAGCGGACAGTTTAACGTCTTGCCGGACGAAGTACAGTTTAACGTCGTGTGTTGAGGACGATAGGGTTTGGGGCTTACACCTTGAGGAGGCCCATATGCTAGGCAGTTTAATGTCGTGCAGCTTGGACGAGGTGCAGTTTAGCGTCATGCAGGACAATGGATGCTTGGCAGTTTAACGTCCTGCAGTGCGGACGAGTGGTGCCGCCGATGGGTCCGTGTCACTTCGCGCGAGCCTGGAGGGCCGCACGGGAAGACAACGCACGATGCGGGCACCCGGGATGAAGATCATCGGGCGCCACGCAGGCGGGTACCCTCAGGGGGTCAAAGGGGAGACCCTGGCGGTTTGCGCGCAAAAGAGGATCTTGGTGCGCAATACCGCGGGTCGGCGCACAATTGGGCAGACTGGCGCGCAATTAGGCCAGCGCTTTGCGCGCGGAAGATAGGGATTGCGCGCACCGGGCATCGGATAGCGCGCGGGGGCAACGATCCATCCTTTTAACGGATGGCCACTTTAGTAAGGGGGGGTGCGAGCTATCGGGCTGGATTGCGTGCACCCGGGGGGAAATTGTGCGAAAGAGGCTTCTTTTGCGCGCGAAGGCCTTCGGGTGAAGAATTGGTCAAAAGAAAGGAGCCAGAGGGGTTAAGCGCGAAGGCGAACCCCGGGGCTTGCTTGCGCGAAATAAAGGAGGTTACCTGAAGATCGGCATTGCGCGCGGAGGGGGCAAGATTGCGCGCACGAGCGAACCTTTGAATTCCGGCAAACTTCAAAATGTCGGGGGTCGCCTTGTATTTATAGGCCACCCCGGGCGTGCAATTCGGATCGCGGGCGCGCAAGTCCACGCGCGGGCGCGCAATTTGGCATGCAATGCTGCGCGGGCACGAAATAGGGGCCCAGCGCGCAATAGGGCCGCGCACTGGTGTCGGGCGCGGAAAATTACCCGCTGACTCGTTCCTTTGCACAAATCCCTGGAGGATTCCGCGCATCTAGCCAATATTGCGCGCGGGCCTCCGATATTTCGCGCAAGGCCTTCGGGCCTTCCAAAACATGCTTCTGACTCCGAATATGACCTCACTTTCCTCATCCGGATCTTCGTTTGAGGAGCAACGGACTTTTCCGGCGTCTACAAAAGCCCCCATCGGAATCTGATCTGCGAGAGGTGGCAACGATCGGGTTCCGAGGGAGACGCCGGAATGCCGAAGTCCTGGGTGGCGCGGGACTTTGGCGCGCACAAAGGGCGTCGGGCGCGAAATTCACTGCCTTGGTCACGCAAAGCGTTTTCCGTGCGGCGCGGAATCCTGGCCTCGCCTATAAATAGGGGCCTGGGTCCCACGTGCCGTACACAGGCTTTCCGCGCGATAAGCTTCCAAGCTCTCGTGCGCGAAATTGCCATTGTCGGCGCGAAATTCGCCCGTTCGGCGCGCAAACCCATCCGGATTTCGGCTTGTTTTGCGCGAACACCCGGGGTTTTGCGTGACGGACTTCCCAATTGCGCGCCATCCACTTGGATTGCGCGCCAACTCCCAAATTTTTCCACTAGCCTCCTCCGATTCCGCGCACCTCATCCCTTAACCCACACGACTCCTGAAGCTTCTGAGATGGCCGTGAATCAAGGGAATGAGGGGGATGCCGCCATTCGCAGAGCTGAGATGGCGGCGAACGAGGAGGTCTACGGAGCCAAGGAGATTGTTTCCAACAATCAATCCCTGTTCGATTTGCTGACGCCGGCCCAGAAGACGTACCCACTGTCAAACAACCTGCCACTCTGGAACTACGGCATCCTGGAAGAGGTTCTGGTGCCGGGGTTCGAGGTTGATGCGCCGCAGACCTGGGTGACTCGGGAGGATGGGCTTCCCCGCTACAACATCACCAATAACGGGCATCATGCTAGGGAGACCAGGCACTTAGATGTTTATGTCTTGAACCCGAGGACGCGAACCATTACCTGGAGTCAGCCTACTACGGAGAACTCTCCAGCCCTCTACTCGAGAACGTATTGCCAGAGTGTCACCAACGGCACCAGGGGCTGGCTGAAGGACTGGGACTTGTGGTCTGGGGGCAACTTTACAAGTGAGTGGGCCTGGGCGTTCTGGGTACGCCACACCTGCGATCACTTCGCGGAGGAACTGCGGTACATCGGCCAGTTTGAGGCGGTGTGGACGTCGCAGTTCCACTTCTACCAAGAGCCCGAGATCGGGCCGAAGCTGTTCACCCGCTCGTCCCCAGATACCAACACCTTCCATCTTCATCATGGGGAGGTCAGCATCGGTCTCTGAGACATCCACTGCATCGGAGGTATCCCGCTGGAGGGTTACCAATACGATGAGTTCCTGCCTTCGAGGAACACCTGGGGTGACAGGTCACGGACTCCCATCTTAACATGGAATCTACTGGACCTGGCTACGGAGCGGCTCGGGGTCAAGGACTTCCGCAAGGACATAGCCTACAAGGAGTGGTTCGGCCAGTTCTTGGAGCACGACCCAGCGGTCAAGATGCTAGGCAGGGGAAAGCGGTGCCCGACCGCGGCTCAGAGGAGCCGGAACGGGTCGTACTGGCGGGTCCTAGAGACGGGAGACTACCGCTCATGGGGGTACCGCGTCATCGAGGCCCGGGACCCAAATGTCCGGTACGCGGCGTTCCTGGCCACCTTTCTAAGTGGGTGGCTCCTGCCAGTGGGGGACGTGAGGATGGGCGTCCGCCCGGCGACACTGGTGATGGCAGGCGCCATGGCCGCCAACAAAAGATACAACATCAGGGTCCCAGTGTTGGCTTGGCTGTACGCCATCCTGGGACACATCTCGCGAGGGGGGTCTCCACGAAGGATATGTGGGCCCTTTCAATTCTTCCACGTCTGGGTGGCTGCTCACCTTGGTGGGTATACGTTTCTGAACGCCGTCATTCCTCCGGGCAACGGCCTGCGACCCTCCCTGCTGAACATCGCGGGGGTCGCTCCGATGACCCTAAATGAGGAGGGCGTGAGGATTCAGATTGGCAATCATACCAATTTCAACTTCAGCCCGTTCCCCACTCCCTTTGGCCAGATGATCGACAATGGACAGGGTCCGCTGGAGCAGCACGAATACTTCCTGAGCATGCGGGGCGGGGTGCTCATGGCTCGGATCGACGGGAAGGTGATCTGCGAGCCCTACGTGCCAACCCGGTTCGCTAGGCAGTTCGGGTGCCTTCAACGGATGTCGAAGAGGGTATTCGCTGCCATCCGGGAGGAGACGAACCCTTGCGTCCTTCGCCAGATGTGGCTAATGTTCACCGCTTTCGGCTCTGGCGATTTCATAACCCTCCCTCCTACCGGGGTCGACGCAGGCTTGGCAACCGAGTACGCTGAACACTAGGCCATCGCGTACCCCGAGGGGCTTCTACGGAAGCCAGTTCGGCAGCTCGAGGTCACCCGTGGGGAGACCGGGCGTCAAGAAAGGAGGCGAGGCGCTGTTACGCGGGGGAGAACGGAGGCGCGCCAAGCAGCGGAGCCGGCGCGGGCAGGGACATCGGTGGCGGGCACATCGCAGACTGCCGCCACGACTTCAGCGCCCAGAGAGGGGGCACATGCGGTGGTCGGGGAGCGGCCCGGGAAGCAGATAAGGCGTCTGCTCGAACCCTCCCACGATGCAGTCTTCCCAGCACTGTGGTCGGCCTGGATGACCCTGCGGCAGTCGCTGGGGACCGAAATCATCTGGCAGAAGATAACCAAAGAAGGGATCCATCTTCCAGAGGTCGGGCGCCTTCAGGTTGCCGACAGGGTGAACTTCCAACTGCGGTACGCGTATCGGACGGCCATGGACGAGTATGCGCGCCAACGTGGTCAGCGTGCGGAGCCATCCCTTCTGGTGAAGGTGATGCTCGGTCTAGAGCCAACTCCAGAACAGATGCGTCCGGAGGAAGGTGAGAGTAACGATGACTCCGAGGAATAGGAGGAGACGAGGGAGGATGAAGGCTTTGAGGGATGGTCCCATCCGGGGAGCCCGCGGGAGAGCGGCGAGGTGGCCGGCTCTGACAATATCGATATCACCGAGCTCCTCGAGGTCCACGTCTATCCCTACTCGACCTGCTTCATCCATCCTCATATGCAGCTTCTAACCCATTTCTTCATCTTCCTCAGGAGTGCACAGATGTTGGTCAGGCATCCCTAGCAGGAGTAGGATAGGCGCCAGCAGGACAGGGCGGGGGCCAGACACCTATCATTGAATTGACAAGCGCTGAGGGGTCCCCTGCTGCAACTGCTCCTACTGTGGTCGGGACAGCGAAAGACGACGCTCTGGACTCCCGTAAGTCTTCTCGATTTACTGCTGGTGCTTATCGTTAACGATCTGTGACTGACCACGGCATGCTTTGCGCAGTGATCTCAACACTGGAGGCTCGGCGGGCTGTCGAACCCGGGCCATCTGCGAGTGGACCAGTGGCAGACATGCCGCCTTCTCCGGAACAGACTTCTCACACCGAGCCGGCCCCACCAACTGCTGATCAGGGGGCAACGGACGTCGGCGGTGCTGCCATCGGAGAGAGGTCGGGGGCTGACGAGGGTGTCGACGCCGCTGGGGCGAGAGAAGAAGGTCGCCCAGATGTTGGGGAACCTATCCCCTGTGAGGACATCCCAGGGGCGGACCCTGCAGCAGACATGCTGGCTGCAATCCCTGCCTACCAGCCTGCCGACCCCGAGGAGATGGACGACACGGACTCGGAGGCGGTCGAGGAGAGCCGGATAACGCGCCGCAAGGGGTGGAAGTTCATCCAGTGCTTCCTCAAGCGACCCCCATCGGAGTGGCTGGGGCGCATGGGATCACTTCAAACCTGGTTGCGCTTCCTGTGTGTCGGGGGAGCTGATTCTCAATGCCTCCATCGGACGGTCCGTGATTTCATGGCCGAAAAGATGCGCGAGAGCCACCGGCGTGCCGACGTCGCACAATGTCGGGACATGTCGGAAAACACGCGGGCGCTCCTCGTGGCGGAGCAGGAAGTCCGGCACCTTGAAGGGATGGTAGCAGAGAAGGAGGCCTCCGTCGTAGCGTGCACTGAGCTTGTGGAGCAATTGACGGCCCAGCTGGATGACGCCCAGGCACGGCTGATGGAGGCGGGCCACCAGATGGTCACACTTCAAGTCGAGCGGGAGCGTGCAAAGGCCAGGATCGGCGAGCTGCGCGCTGCGTCCGCCGACGAGGAGAGGGCATGCAGAGAGTGAGAAGCAGCTCTGGAGGCCGCCAGTCAAAGGGTAGCGGCGTTGGAAAGATCCATTCAACACGCTAATCCCTAGGGGCTTTGTTTTTGCCATCCCCAAATCATTTTGCTTCCGCTACTCAATACTTTGATCCATTTGTATGAATCAACATATTTATCTGCATCTTTTGACTTAACGTGCTCAACCTTGCGGGAACGTTAACCAAGCTTCAGGCATCCACAATTGGGCCTGGACTTCTAAAGAAAAGAGGGAGGTCATTCCTAGGAAAGGAGACCTCAGACCTAATCAATGTACCATCCCCCCAACTTGTTCCGACACACGAGCGGGACAACGATAGGGGCGTTGAGATTTTATCCGAACATAGGGAGATGAAAAAGGGTGAATCGTGTGTCCCGAATTCAGAAATCCACGACGGTCAGCCTTCCAGGAAGTGCCCGAGATGGCAAGCGGACAATGGATCAATCGACCATACTACTGCAATAGCCGGACCGAAGGTCATCATTCATATTGCAGGAGGCGGATCACATGTCATCATCAATACCGCTTTGGGGGTTCCTTCAAACGCAAGGGTGGAAATCCGGATCAAAAGAGCATGCGAAGCCTGGGGAGAAGTGATGATCTGTTCGGACAGAATCTAACGCTCCCGAAATTGCGCCACCGTGGGGAAAGCGTATTAGGCGGATGCACTAATCTGGCCGTCAATCACCCCATTCTCAGACAGAACCTCTTTGACGTGGAAACTGTCGCTTCCCATCATTGTAATGAGGCATCCTGAGCTGAATCAGGGAGAATACCACAACCGAACCACTCTACTAGAAGCCAGGCCAGACGGTCGGCGACAAGGAGGGGCGGGACTCAGCGATCCCTGAGGCTGGACCCGAGTTGAGATGCTCGGGCGTTCCTACGTACTCCATCAGGCTGGAGATCAAGCCACACGTAGTTCTGAGGGTGCCGTTTTTAACGTCATGCAGGATGTAGAACCCTGATTAGGGAGATCTTAGTTTAAGGTCGTAGAACTCGGACCATACGGGCAGATCTTAGTTTAAGGTCTTAGAGCTCAGACCATAGGGGCCTCAAAGTACGCCACATCGTGGTCCTATCCCCTGGATATGCGAAGGTGCACTGAGGGATAGTGTCAAGAGTGCCGAGATTTTGCCTGGTCAGAATGGGAGGTGGAAAACGTAATGTGATTCATGCGGCCATTCACTCAAGGACTGGGGACACCGGCGTAACGATATGGGAGTACTGCCGACCGTGGCGGAAAAGCAGCATCAATATCGCACTAACCGTTGATGGAATGAGGCAGCAAACGAGCATCAACCGCTCAATCGTAGGATTCATATCGACTTTCTGCCCAAGGCCCTTGGGAGTAACAGCCCGGATCGGTGGGAGAGCACTGAGGCATTGTATCCAGACCGCTCACGGGGGTTCCACCCAGGGCGTAGATGATGGGTCCGAATGAAGGGGAGCATGAAGCCTGAAAGGTGGAAGGAACCTGACCAAGCTGAACCTGACCCTCCAGGCAATAGACCAGAGTGCTCTTGACACCGGTGGACCACTGCAAGGGGTCAAGGGACAGGCCTTGAGGGTGACCCGAAGGTGGCTGATTCCCAAGGGAAGGGGGAATCTTTAATAGGTGGTGGCTGGACCCGAAGTTTCAAACATCTGGGCGTTCCTACGTATCCCATAAGGATGGAAATCAAGCCACACGTAGTTCTTGAAGTGTGGCACAACACAATCGAGCACCAGCGCGGGGAGGGGTACGAGTCTAGCCCTCGCACCTAGAAGAAGCGGTATTTGATATTTCTTGTTTGTCCTTAAAGGTGGATGGTTTTTCGTTGTGCAGCGACATGCCTGGGATTAAGAAATCTCTGGCGTCACCACAATAATCAAGCCATGAAAGGCATTGATAAATGGCGTGGTTATTAACTAGCGCCCAACATGAGTGTCCCCTGAGAAGAACATCATGGTGCAGTGCCGTTTCTCGTCAGGCAGCCAAGACGATCACAGTTTACAGTCGTGTGGTAAGACCAGGCTGCATAGTTTAAGGTCCTCTGGCTCGGACCAGGCAGCACAGTTTAAGGTTCTGTGGCTCAGACCATGGAGGAATCCGCTCATTGCGATACGGCGGACCCAGCGGAGGTGGGGACACATATCAGCCCTGCGGTCACGCACAATTCCAGGAGAAGGGTCCTGGGATAGGGGCCTCCATATGTCTATCAACCGAGGGGCAGAGATGCTAGCCTCCAGCTATGCTGGGCCCAGAACGCGATTGTTCGGGCGACTCCTTCCTCCTCATGGGGCCGAGGGTCTAGCTACACATGTCCCTTAGGGAGGACATTAGCACATATCCTTGGTTCTCAGATCGTGGGAGCCTCAAAAGACACCGCTACCCTGGTTGGCCTGCCTAACGTGTAGAGGTGTACTGAGGGTCCGTATGAAGAGAGAGTGTCAAGATTCCACTACAACACACAGAGGTGGAGTGTGATGAGGACTGCACAACCAATGTTCAGAGCCTGAAAGAGCCGACATGGCGATCAAGGATGTTGCTGACCATATTTGAAACACAACATCCGATCGCGTCAGCCTAGGATGAGGCAAGCAAACGAGCATCAACCGCTCAAGCGCAGGATTCATATCGATTTGCGGCCCAGGACCCGCCGGTAAATCGACCCGGAGCGGTAGGAGTGCACTGAGGTATCGTATCCAAACCGCTAACGAGGATCCCTTTGAGTGAAGGCTCGAACAAGAGGAAGCGTGAGGCCTGACAAGTAACACAGGACTTGTCAGGATTGAATCCGACACTACAGGTCATTGACCGGAGTACCCAAAACATGTTAACAGATCCCCGAAAAGGGTCGGAGGACTCACCCTTAGAGAAACCAAAAGACGGCAGATCCCCTTGATCAACCAAGAGGTGGGGCTGGACCTGGAACACAAACGTCCAGGCGGTCCTACGTATCCCATAAGGATGGGAATCAAGCCGTACATAGTTCTTGAGAGGCAGTTTAACGTCATGCAGGACGACGAGGGGTGTGAGGTAGTCCCACACATGGGGGAGGCGTACGGCGAGGCCAGTAGACCGACGTGAATGAGGACATAATCCCCCGCTCACGCCATACGCCTCGCACAGGAAGGAGGGGAACTTGGGCCAGAGGCCCAACGCAAGATAGAGATTCCCGGGAAATGGGGCTGGGCCTGAAACATGAATGTTCAGGCGTTCCTACATATCCCATAAGGATGGGAATCAAGCCGCACATAGTTCTTGAAGTGCAGTTTAACGTCATGTAGGACGAAAAAGAAAGGGGGGAGCGGAAGGCATCCCCAAACGTGGGGGGCGTACAGCGTGGCGATCAAACTGACGTGAATGAGGGCATAGCCCCGCGTTCACACCATACGCCGCATACCCAGAGGAACTTGGGCCAAGGGCCCGAGATGGGATGGAAATTCCCAAATGATGGGGCTGGGCCTGAAACATGAATGTTCAGGCGGTCCTACGTATCCCATAAGGATGGGAATCAAGCCGTATGTAGTTCTTGAGAGGCAGTTTAACGTCATGCAGGACGACTGCTGAACAGTTTAACATCTTGTAGCTTGGACGAGGTGCAGTTTAGCGTCATGCGGGACGAAGTACAGTTTAACGTCATGTTGGACGAGAAAAAGGGATATCTTAGTTTAAGGTCGTAGAGCTCGGACCATAAGAACCTCGAAGTATGACACATCGTGGTCCTACCCCCTGGATATGCGAAGATGCACTGAGGGATAGTGTCAAGAGTGCCGAGATTTTTCCTGGTCAGAATGGGAGGTGGAAATCGTAATGTGAATCATGCGGCCATTCACTCAAGTACTGGGGACACCGGCGTAACTATATGGGAGTACTGCCGACCGTGGCGGAAAAGCAGCATCAATATCGCACTAACCGTTGATGGAATGAGGCAGCAAACGAGCATCAACCGCTCAAGCGCAGGATTCATATCAACTTGCTGCCCAAGGCCCTTGGGGGTAACAGCCCGGATCGGTGGGAGAGCACTGAGGCATTGTATCCAGACCACACACGGGGGTTCCACCCAGGGCGTAGATGATGGGTCCGAATGAAGGGGAGCATGAAGCCTGAAAGGTGGAAGGAACCTGACCAAGCTGAACCTGACACTCCTGGAAATAGACCAGAGTGCTCTTGACACCGGTGGACCACTGCAAGGGGTCAAGGGACACGCCTTGAGGGTGACCCGAAGGCGGCGGATTCCCAAGGGAAGGGGGAATCTTTAAGAGGTGGGGGGATGGACCCGAAGTTTCAAACATCCGGGCATTCCTACGTATCCCATAAGGATGGGAATCAAGACACACGTAGTTCTTGAAGCGCAGTTTAACGTCATGCGGGACGAATGCTGAACAGTTTAACGTCTTGTAGCTTGGACGTGGTGCAGTTTAGCGTCATGCAGGACGAATGCTGAACAGTTTAACGTCTTGTAGCTCGGACGAGGTGCAGTCAGGCAAAGTACTGCTTGAGGAACCTAGCGTTGGTGGGAGGAGTGACACGCTCACCATCCATAGTCGCTAGGGAGTATGCGCCATTGGGATAGACCTTGTGGACGACAAAGGGTCCCTCCCACTTGGGCTCCAACTTGGGCGGCTTCCTGCCGGGGATCATTGGTGCTCTCTGGGCCAGTACTAGGTCACCCTGCATGAAGGAGCGGAGGCGAACCTTCTTATTGAAAGCTCGAGCCATTCTGCTTTGATGCCTCTCCAAGTTGTGCAAAACGCTAAGTCTATTCTCATCCAGTGCTTCCAACTCGACCAGACGGGCTTCAGCAGCTCTATCCGGCGCTTGCTGGTCGTAGACCGCAGTGCGCAAGGACGGTAACTGGATCTCGATGGGCAGGACGGCCTCAGCTCCATACACTAGGGAATAAGGGGTCATCTGGGTTGAATTGCGAGTCGTCGTCCGATAAGCCCAGAGGGCGTTGGGGAGATTGTCCGACCAACTCTTCTTGTTCTGACCAACCATCTTTTGCAGAATGTTAGAGAGGGTTTTGTTAAATGCCTCAATCTGTCCTTTTTCCTGCGCATGAAAGCAAGATGTATGGTTCGAGCGAATGTTGTACTTGGCGTACAACTTATTCAACTCGGCTGCTCGGAAATTGGATCCGTTATCCGTGAGGATAGCGTGAGGCACTCCAAATCGATAAATGATGTTGGAGGTCACAAAGTCAGCGATAGAACGGGATTTGACCTCTCTGAGCGGAATCGCCTCTGCCCATTTGGAGAAGAAGTCTGTGGCGGTCAGAATGAACCGGCACTGGCGATCCGTCGCCGGCGGGTAAGGTCCCAAAACGTCCAGCCCCCAGACTGCAAAGGGCTAAGAATACCTGGTGGTATGGAGAGGCTCTGGCGGCCGATGCACAATGTTCGCATGAACCTGGCACGCATGGCACTTCCTGGCATACTTGATGCAGTCATGGATCATGGAGGGCCAGAAGTATCCCAACCTCTGAATCTGGTGGGACAACATCGGCCCAGTCTAGTGGGCACCGCATGAACCAGCATGAACCTCTTGCATGACTCGTGGGATCTCAACTCCCTGAAGGCAGCGGAGGATAACACCATCAAATCCGCGTCTATAGAGGATCTGCTCTAGGCCGGGACTGCTCTGGAGGACAAACTGCAATGCGCGGCGTCGAACTCGCTCGCGCTCGGCCCGATCCGACGGGAGAATGCCATGTTGGAGGTACTCAACCAAGGGCGCCCTCCAATCAGGGGCTGGTTCGACTGCCATATCTGTGGTACTTGGGGCTCCAGGAACAGGGGAAACCGTGGTGAGATTACTTACCGACGGTCCGCGATCTCCCTCCGGGATAACGGGAGCGATGAGCCTGCGGTGCGTCACGCGGACAATCAGGTTGTCCTGTTCAGGCTCCGCGAGCGACGCAGAAAGGCTGGCCAGAGCATCTGCTCGACCGTTCTGTGACCGGGGAATATGGACAATTTCTGGCCGAGAAGGGAACTGGGCCATCAGGAGGAGGGTGCACTCCAGCAATGGCTCAAGTTCCGGCTTCCTGACAACATAGTCGTCATTGATCTGCTTAACGACTAGCTCGGAGTCCCCTTTCACACACAGATGGGGCACGTCGATCTCGAGAGCTAACTCGAGGCCAGTGATGAGGGCATGGTATTCCGCCTCATTGTTGGTACAGCCCTCCGACAACAGGAAAGAGTATTGCAGCACGGCTTGCTCCGGGGTAATGAAGACGATACCCAAACCCACTTTTTTGAGCTTAGGATTATTGAGTCTTTTACCGGTGGGGCTCCGGGAGGCACCGTCAAAGTGCATCTGCTAGCATGGATCGACATGATCGACCGAGAGAACGGTCTCAGCAGGAAAGCCTAGATCCAGCGGCTGATCCGCGGAGGTTGGGTGAGCAGCCAAAAAGTCCGCCAATGCTTGCCCTTTGATGGCCTTCTGAGACACATACCTGATGTCGAACTGCTGGAGAATCACAGCCCACCGTTCTAGACGGCCAGTCAACATAGGTCGGCTCATGATATATTTCAAGGGGTCTACCCGAGAAACCAACAGTACCTCGTGGTGCTGCAAGTAGTACCGTAATTTCTGTACGGAAAATACGAGCTCCAGGCAGCTCTTCTCGATGGGGGAATACCTAACTTCCGCATCGAGGAGCATGCGACTGAGGTAATAGAGGCTATTCTCTATTCCCTCGTTGTTCTTCTGGGCGAGAAGGGCACCAAGGGACCATTCCAGGGAGGTTACATAAAGGACTAGCGGCTACCTGGATACAGGCGGCATCAGAACCGGAGGTTGAAGCAAGTACTGCTTGATTTCCTTGAAAGCAGTCTGACACTCTTTATCCCATACATAGGTGGCACCTTTCTTCATGAGCCGAGAAAAGGGCTTACACTTGCCGGCCAGATTCGCTATGAATCGGCGTATATAGGCTAAGTTGCTTTGAAACCCTTGCAGTTCCCGGATGTTACCTGGGGGAGGCATCTGGCTAATCGCCCTGATCTTCTCTGGGTCGATCTCAATACCCCGGTATCTTACCACAAAGCCATGAAACTTCTGGAGGTGACCCCGAAGGCACACTTCAACGGGTTCATCTTCAGGCAGCGAGACCGGAGGAAGCCGAACACTTTCCCAAGATCTTTGAGATGGTCCTAACGCTGGCGCGACTTGACCACCAAGTCGTCGACTTTTCATTCCACCAGTGTGCGGAGGATTGGCTTGAATATGCGGTGCATCGCCCGTTGATAGGTGAAACCTGCATTCTTCAGGCCGAAGGGCATGACCTGGTAACAAAAGGTACCTTGGGGGGGCCCTAAAGGCAGTGAACTCCTCATCCTCAGGGGCCATCCGGATTTGGTTGTATCCGGAGTATCAATCCATGAAGGAGAGGGCTCGAAACCCTACCGTGGCGTCGATCAACAGCTCTATCACCGGAAGGGGAAAATCATCCTTCGGACAGTGGCGGTTGAGATCGCGGAAGTCGATACAGACTCTGATTTGCCCGTTTTCTTCCTGACTGGCACAATGTTGGCCAGCCATCTGGGGTACTGAACTTCCCTCACGAAGTTGGCTTTGATAAGCTTGTCAACCTCGGCCTCAACCATAGCACCGTGGAATGGGTGCATCTTCCTGGGAGGCTGCTTGAACCCGCGATGGTTCGCCGGGAGACCAAGGCGGTGGACGGCTACCTGAGGATCTAGCCCCGGCATCTCGTCATAGCCCCAAGAAAACACATCACGGTGCTGTCTGAGAAAGTCCACGTACTGCTGCCGCTCCTCAGAGGGCATGGCGGCACTGACCAATGTGGGTCTTGGATCTGCCTCGGTTCCAAGGTTCACCTGTGCTAACTCATCGACCGTGGCGGAGATGCCCTCCTCAAAGGCTGGGGGTGCATCTTCCATGTCCTCTCCACTCAGGGAGGGATCGTCCACGGGAGAGACTGCGTTGGAAACTGCATTGGGGCTACCAGATCCTGCTGGGCCGCTGGTGCCGACATGGGCGGTCACGGTCATCTCATTAGGAGACTCACAGGCCATCGAGACCATGGCTACGTCCAACCGATGGATCAGGAGGACGTAAGCGTCATCCAAACTCACCCAGGGATCACTTGCAACAGCGAGAGGCTCAACCTCACCTGCCAGGATCTGCTTGTCCTTGCTCTTGTAATAGTCCGCGTCCAGATAGCGGGCTTCACATGAGGCAAAAGAAGAGGCGTCTCCCTGAAGCACGCCTACTCGACCATTAAGGGAGTATTTAAGGCATTGGTGGTTAGATGAGGGAACCGCCGCATGAAGGTGGAGCCATGGTCTGCCCATCAATGCGTTATACGCAGTGTCCTGAGAGACTACCATGAATTCGGTGTTGGCAACCAGGCCACCGAACTGGGTCTTCAAGCATATCTTGCCGACCGAAGTTTGCTCTGTGCGGTCATACCCCTGGATCCTGAGGTCGGAGGGAATCAAGTCATCCTCTGACAACCCCAATCTTCGGAGCGTCCGAGTTGGAATTAGGTTAATCTCGGACCCCGTGTCGACAAGACAGTGCCGGACTTCAAGGCCATTGAACTTGCCAGTGACATACAGCGGACGAATGTGCCCCTGTATAGGAGGGCCTTCATCCTTACCAGAGAACGAGATAACCGCCTGGCATTCGGCGTCCTCAATCGCTTAGGCGTGAAAGGCCTCTGCAGCCGCAATCTCCGTCTCAAACTGGAGGGGGATCTTCAGGGCTTCGGCGAGCGCCTCGCGCATTTCAGGTGACATGCGCAGAGCCTCAAGGATGGAGAGCCTTGCTGGGATGTCGGCCAAGTGCTTCAGTACATCATACATTTTGGCCATGCGCGAGCCCCTGGTTGCAGGAGGCGGCTCTGCGGTTGGAGGCATGATGGGCCTTACCGTTTGGACCGGCAGCCGACTGGTGCTTGGCGCATCTCGCTGTTCACTGGTTGAAGCCCGGGAAGTGGTCACCGTACTGGGGCCTGGAGGCCGGGAGGGACTCGTGGCAGGACGGAGCTGGCCGCGGCGCGGCTGAGGCGGTTCTGCCTGGTCCCACACCACAAATGGTGGTGGAGGCGAATCCGTCATCCCCGGATGGGGGGGCTGCGCGCGCTGATCTCGGTTTTGAGCCTACTGCCTAGTCTCAGTGGCGTGCACGGCCTGGCTAGAGGTACCAATTGTCGTGCCCCATCGACTCCTGTTTTTGCGGTTCCTCCGATGGTGTCGACGACCGGGGAAACTAGGGAGGTCCACCTGGGGTTCTTCAACGTCGGGAACCGAAAGGGGATTTACCAGCTCGACGGTATTAACCGAATCATACCCAACACCGTCATCGGACGAATCATTGATCACCGGGCGGATCTGAGGAGGGATCCCTATCTCCGGGGGCATGAAATCGCCGATAGTGCGGGATAGTGGCAGAACTGGTGTGGCGCGCTCTTCCTTCTTGCGTCACCGCCGTTTTCTCTTCTCGGAAGAGGCAGGCTGGGACGACGACGCCGAAGCAGCACCCACAGATTCTGGGGGCTCAGGTTGATTCAAGCACGCACGAATGATTCCATGGGCGAGAATGATCGTCTTGCGGGCCATCCAATTATTATACTTCTGGGACCCGTGGTCGGAGACCAGCTGCCATTCGTCCTCGTCGCCAATATCGTCATCGGATCCCACGAACACACCCGCCACATGTGCTGGAGCTGGGCCCAACCTGATTACATTGTTGTTAATCTGTTCTTGGAGCCAGTCCATAAATGCGTAGCACCGCCGGATGGTGCTCCCCAGGGCCCGATGGTAAGGGCAGTAGCGGGGGTGATCCGTGAGATGCGCCTCCTCTGGCCTCCAACACTCAGGTAGTCGCACAATCCTCTGCTCCAGGGCGCTCCGGAAATAACCGGGGACCTGCTCCTCGTGAAATGACTAAGTCAGGTATCGCGGGGCCCTGGGAGCGTGGTCTTGACGAGGGGCTGGAGGGGCCTGTCGAGGAGGTGGACCCTGATTATCTCACCTGGGTTGTGGCGGTACATTATGCGGAGGGGTCGGCCGGTTCTGGGGCTGCCGCTGCTGGGCCGGGAAATGAGCCCGTGGAGGCGGATTCCTGTGAGGATGTGGAGCTTTCCTCACCAGCAGCAGCTCCAACTGCCTGGGGGCCTCTATCTGGGCAACAGCAGCGGGCTCAGCCCTACTGACTCTCCTTGCAGGGATCATAGGAGGCAGCGGGTGTGCCTGACTGGCCTGTTGCAGGGCTTCCTCAAGACGTTGAGCTTTGTCTGAGAAGTCCATGAACCCTCCGGGGTAATTCTGTGTGATCAAGGAAGTGACCAGCTCGGTCTTGACGTTCCTGACGCACATTGTCAGCAACTGCTCCTGAGTCAATGGCATGTCAAGGGAATACGTGAGACCCTTCCATCGGGCGACGAAATCCGCAACTCGCTCATCAGGCCACTGCTTGCACATGAAGAGGTCTACGATACTCGTCTTCCGGGTCGTGGAACTGAACTGATAGAGGAACTGTCTACGAAGGTCCTCCCAGCTAGTTATCGACCCGACGGGGAGCTGGCTGTACCAGACAAATGATGGCCCGTCCAGTGTCTGGACAAAGCAGCGAAGCTTAGTGGCCTCCTGCTGTGTCGGAGATCCCAACATAGGCCCGCACCTCGAGTTGAAATGGGACAAATGCTGCGGCGGATCTCCAGTCCCGTTGAAGGGGGCGAAAGTTGGGTTCCCGAATCCCGGAGGTGCCGACATGTCATCCACCCATGCTGGGTATGGCTTGCCGTCTGGTGGGATCGCCACTTGCTGAGTCTCCAAGGCTTCCAAGCGGGTGATGAGTGCCGCCATTGGATCGTCCGGACATGGGTTCCAGTCCTGGAGAGGATCTCTAACCACGAGCGCATTGCATGGCTCTTCAATCGGTTCGTCGACCGGGTCGTCGAACTCGGCATCTCGTGGGATGGCGGGCGGAGCGGCCCTTGGGGCAGCGGGAAGAATCCGAGCGGGGTCTCTCAGGTAGCCACGCCGCTCGGGAGGGTGTGGTGAAACATACAGTGCCCTCTTTCCATAGGCAACGGCCTCTCCCCTGTCGGCAAACATGGCACAATCACGGTTTCCCGGGAGAGTCTCGTCGAGGAGTGGATGTTCCTATCCCTGCTGTCCTGGCCTAGGATCACCGTAGTCAGGCCGCCGCTCTGCAGCGCACTCGGTGAGGAGCTAGTCAACTAGCTTCTTCTGCTCGGCGAGCTGTTGACGTAGCGTGGCCATCTCGAGATCCTCCTCTGCCCTCTTCATGGAGGCAGATGGGTCGGCGGGCCTTGCAGCCCCGCCGTGCTCTTTACCTTTGTTGACGTTTCGGCTCAGCGTCAGTGCTTCAGTGGGCGTGGGAAGACCCAGGAGGTTCCTCTGGTGACGAGTAACTCTCACCGATGGATCCAACGACGGCTTGTCTTCGGGGGGAGAGCCCCCGTCGAGAAGTTCCAAGCCGTTCCCCTCTCCCGACAGGTCAGCCATATTGACCATTTTCGTCCCTGGGGATGTACCCTCAGGGCCACCCAGCGAATCGGGCTATCGGCGAATCGCACTAGAGTGTAGGGAAGCGTACTGCCCCCATCCACGGATATACACGTGGGGGTTGGCTTCCTCGATAACCTTGCGGAGTACTTGAAAACACTCAACTCATCGTTGTTGGAGGGCCTCGGGGTGCCCAAATGACCCGGGGTGCCGAACCGTGGGGAGCATGGCCAGGTCAATCTGAAGGCACTGCTCACCAATATCCTCTAGGTGTGCATGACTCCCGGGATATGGCATTTGTAGGAAGTGAAGACGGGAGTGAGTCTCCTGGAGGGTTCGGAGGAAGCATTCGAACTCACCTGGGGTGAGCGATTCTGGTGCATCAAAGTCCGGTCCTGCGACTGGCCAGAACTTCTCAGGGAAGTGGCTCTCTGCAAGGACGGTCCAGAAGCTCCACGACTCAAACTCGGGACCCAAGTCTTCTTGGTCCCCTTCAACAACTGGGAATGGACGGGGAACCGGCAGTGGTGCCGAGGCAGGACGCTGGACCGGTGGGCTGGCCGGCGGTGAATACGGCGAGCAAGCCGATTGGCCTCCATGTCCCGGGCCACCCCCTGAGGGTTGCGGTGTCCAAGCTACCACATCACGATAGGACGGGCCGGCGAGCGAAAATCCCGCCATAGCGTCGGTGCTCGCCGAGGGTTCACTAGATCGTGGCTCGACCGTCGGTCCCCAAAAAAGGTCTCCGGCTTCTCCGATCGAGGCAGAAGGCGCTTCCGTTGGGGCCGGTACCAACCGCAAGCTTGATCCTTGGGGGTCTACCAGGCCCCCGCTACTCCGGATATATCTTCGGAGAGAAGCGGGGATCATATCGATCTCGCTCTCGGGGAGTACGAGGCTGACGTGCCACATTCCTACCCCTGCCCCTGACTGGTGGGATCGGGGGGAGGGCTCCATCGCCGAATCATACTCCGCCTCTGTGTCAGAGAAACGAACCGGTCGGATCTCTGTCCGGAATACCCTAACATTCCTCCCTCGACGTCGACGCCTCGCCCTCCTGCCCCTGGGTGGTTCTTCGAGGCATGGCTGATCTCTGTCCTGGCGTCCTCTGGCCGCACCGGTGCTAGGGCCAAGAGGACTGTAATCCAAGGTGCGAGGAGCACCAGGACAGATATCAAAGGGGACGCGGGGAGAGATGATTCCGGGCAGGCCTCCGGGCGGGGATCGGAAGGCGGGATAGCCCATGCCTCTTGGATCGGCCACACGGAGTAGACCCATATGGTGAATAGCGCTACCGCGTGGTGGTCTGCGGTGGCTATTGCCTGTACCGACAACCGGGAGAGTCAACCTAACCTGCCTTTGGGGCGGTCGGGGCCTCGATCCGGGTCGGGCATAGAAGTGCCCCTGCTCAGCATTCACAGGGGTCTGGTGAATGGAGCCAGCAGTGGCTTGGGCCAACGCGGCCGCTGTCGCTTGGGCCCCACGGTGGGCATCTTCTTCCGCTCGTGCCCGACGTTGGCGTTGAGACAGACGAGTCGGGATCAGCGATGCAGGCATGTGGAGAGCCCGCTCTTCGACTTGAGAAGCCTGGCGGCGGGGCAGACGTGGCCTGGCGGGAGCCCTTATCGTGGATCCCTGGAGAGAATCTCGGATATGGTGGTCCCGAACATCCTCCACCTCATCCGCATAGGGGAGGGAGTTGTCGGAGCATTCCGGGGATAAACTCCCGAAGCGGTTGGACGTCGAGGTAGGCAGCGGTGCCTCCCTGCGCGGCCCTCGGGGGCGGCGTTGGTGGCGAGGTGCAGCTTCCTCGAGGTCTAGGCGAGCTGTGTCCCTGGTGGGGATGACTCCCTCTTCCTCATATCTCCGCACCAAGTTGTTGATCACCCTTATCTGGATGACCTCCGAGTGGGAGAGAGGGTGTGGTTGTCCCGCAGTTGCGGCTGCTGGGATGGCTATGGAATGGGCGGGACCGCGCGGAGTAGCCGCATCAGTGTTTCCCCTACCCCTGCGCCAGTGGGCGGGCGACGATCGTGCACTGGATTGGGAGACCTGATTCCTGAAAACAGGGAGAAGAACCCATTAATACTGGCATGAAAAGAAATCGACAACCGATCATTAGTGCCACGACGCCTTCTGTGGGGGGGAACCCAGGCCATCGACGTCGTGAGATGGAGTGCCCGATTCTCCTTCCCCAGCCCTTGGTGAGTTCCGTGCCCCGGTGTTGAATGCTCGGCCGGGCAACATGCTAGTCTTCCAAAACTTCTGAAATCATCGGTATTCTTATTGAGGAGAAGAGATTCACATTGGGTTCACCATTTTTCTATTTCGGTGCGGATGTGCGTCGGGTTTCCGTTCCAACGCTGTTCCGCCAGGACGCGTTCGCGCGTGCGCCCGTCGACCCGAGGGGATGGTTGCATAGCTTGTGGCCCCGCAGTCCCGCTTTCCAAAGGCGGGCCGCGTCCGTCCCTTATTCAGGGACTTCTTCTCCTTGATCGAAACCGGGATGATGGGATGTCGGCTCCTCCTTCCGTGGACGTCTCCTTGGAACTTGTCGCCTAATCCGGGTCTCCCTCATAGATTTAAGAATGTTCTTGAATCTCGTTCCCGGTGCCACATCTTCATGGACACTGGTTAATTACGCTGCTTCCGCCCGGACGCTCCAAGGAGTCTGGTCGGGGCAGCAACCTGCGGTGAGGAGACCGGGTAGCTCTGGGTGTTGGGGGCGTGTCTTAACACTGCGGTTCTGCATGTCTTCCTTCCGTCCCTAATAGGGCTTCTCGAAGGCGTGATGGCCTGAGGCATCCCACGCTGGGTGTGGGGAACTGCGTAACATGAGGTTTTCCTCAGCTTCCCATGTTTAACACGGGGTATGCCGCGAGTTTAACGTCCAACGGGGACGGCATCAGACTGATCAACACGAGTAGTGGATCAGATGACAGAACCCCTTGCGGGGAACCTCCGACGCTGGGGCCAGCACATTGGCGGCTTCCCGAGTGAAGTGGAGTGGAATGAAATGGCATGACCCCACCGGGATGTGGCGGCCCGGGTAAGGATCAGGATGGATGATGGAGTGAGGAGCTTGGACCTCGTAGAGGCTTCCTACGTACCGCGCGTTAGCGAGGATCAAAGTCAGCGTAGTTCGGATATATGGTTTAACGTCATTCTGGACGATGGAAAACCGACTCACAAGGAGGTCGAGGCTGCCGGGCGAAGGATTGAACCGAACCACCTCGCACAGAGGGGGATGGAACGGCCAGGTGGATCATAGTTTCACGTCATGCTAGACGTTGGCAAGCCGACTCACGAGGAGGTCTAGGCTGCTGGCACGCACGAAGTGGGTGGATCACAGTTTACCGTCTTGCTGGATGATGGTGTTTTGGGATTACACTCTAAGGAGGACCGTATGCAGCAAAGCTCAGTTGGAGAGGGACTTGGGCCGAAGGTAAGAGACACCTCGATCCCTGTCACGTCCTCTACTGGCTTCGGCAGTGGGGAAGCACAATGGAGATACACATGTGCAGTCCCCCACAAGGGCGGATTCATAGGTGAATCGACGCGAATGTGAACCCGGGAGGGGTCCACTGATGGACGAACCGACGTGAATACGACCGGGATGACCAGGTGGTGGGCTTGAACCTCAGGGAGGCTTCCTACGTACCCTGTTTAAAAGACAGGGATCAAAGTCCACGTAGTTCGTTCTGTCAGGACATACGCACTGAGGCAACCTGAGTGCGGCAAAGCTCAGTTGAAGAGGGACTTGGGCCGAAGGTGAGAGACACCTCGATCCCCATCACGCCCTCTACTGGCTTCGGTAGTGGGGAAGCACAATGGAGATACACATGTGCAGTCCCCCACAAGAAACTAGGGGTTTGGAATACCCTACCCCCGTGAGCAAAGGCCACTCCAATAAATCATCCCTAAAGAGGGGCAATCCCGACATCCCTGCAGAGACGTGCGGGTGGGGGCCACATCCAAACCGGGGGGACCCTGCGTGCGAGGCACGGGATCGGATGAAGCGTACGGTTTAACGTCTTGCCAGACAAAGTACAGTTTAACGTCGTGGGTTGAGGACGATAGGGTTTGGTGCTTACACCTTGAGGAGGCCCATATTCTAGGCAGTTTAACGTCGTGCAGCTTGGACGAGGTGCAGTTTAGCGTCATGCAGGACGATGGATGCTTGGCAGTTTAACGTCCGGCAGCGCGGACGAGTGGTGCCGCCGATGGGTCCGTGTCACTTCGCGCGAGCCTGGAGGGCCGCACGGGAAGACAACGCACGATGCGGGCACCCGAGATGAAGATCATCGGGAGCCACGCAGGCGGGTACCCTCAGGGGGTCAAAGGGGCGACCCTGGCGGTTTACGCGCAAAAGTGGAGCTTGGCGCGCAATACCACGGGTCGGCGCGCAATTGGGCAGACTGGCGCACAATTGGGCCAGCGCTTTGCGCGCGGAAGATAGGGATTGCGCGCACCGGGCCTCGAATAGCGCGCGGGGGCAACGGTCCATCCTTTTAACGGATGGCCACTTTAGTAAGGGGGGTGCGCGCAATCGGGCTGGATTGCGCGCACCCGGGGGCAATTGCGCGCAAGAGGCTTCTTTTGCGCGCAAAGGCCTTCGGGTGAGGAATTGGTCAAAATAAAGGAGCAAGAGGGGTTGCGCGCGAAGGCGAACCCCGTGGATTGCTTGTGCGAAATAAAGGAGGTTACCTGAAGATCGGCATTGCGCGTGGAGGGGGCAAGACTGCGCGCACGAGCGACCCTTCGAATTCCGGCAACCTTCAAAATGTCGGGGGTCGCCTTGTATTTATAGGCCACCCTGGGCGCGCAATTCGGATCGCAGGCGCGCAAGACCACACGCGGGCGCGCAATTCGGCGCGCAACGCTGCGCGGGCACGAAATAGGGGCCCAGCGTGCAATAGGGCCGCGCACGGGCGTCGGGCATGGAAAATTACGCGCCGACTCGGCCCTTTGCGCAAATCCCGGGAGGATTCTGCGCGTCTAGACAATATTGCGCGCGGGCCTCCGATATTTCGCGCAAGGCCTTCGGGCCTTCCAAAACATGCTTCTGACTCCGAATATGACCTCACTTTCCTCATCCGGATCTTCTTTTGAGGAGCAACGGACTTTTCCGGCGTCTACACATACAATGGAAAAAGGAATCACCCAGTTGACTCCAGGAAAGGGACAGAAGTTCTTTCTGAGGGATCAATTGAATGTTTTAAATGTCTTGTGTATGTTCATTATACAAAATGATGTAATATGAAGATGTTTCAAGAATGGGTTAACCAGTATTGTACAAATATATTTTTACCAATACCTAATGAAATTTCTATTGAGGATAAGGAAACTGACAATGACCAATGAAAGGTATGACTTCTTTCTTAACTGATGTTGTGACATTATTGAATCGTAAGATATGATTCTTGATTTTGTTTGTTGGAAATAATTATTTCATAGTATGTTCGAAAATAATGGTTAATGGATCCCGAAGAATGATGAATGAGTATGAATTCAATATATCAGTGATTCAAGAATTATTTTAGATCATTTGATGACGAAATTCATAAAACATTTAAGGCTTTTTTGGTGATGGGGTTACATTAGAAGACTTTTTCTAGTATAGCTAACCCTGAAGTTGGAGATATAAAAATTTTATTCAAGGAATATTATGCTTTGTTTTATGGATATATTTATAAATATCCTTTTGGGTTTATATGATCCTTAAATTTGAGTACACTTCAAGTTATAACTTTTGGGATGAAGGTATGAGATAACATTTTTGGTTAAAATATGTTATGGTCATTTTTGAGGTATTTATCTCATTTTTGGGAATGATATATAATTATATAATTTATGAAAATGGAAAAAACATAGACCAGATGACAACCAGTCGCATCAGAAAAATATGTGGGAATGAAACCCACAAGGAAAGTTATCTTGGGATTTATTTCCTACCACTTGACTACGCAAAGTCCTTGGTAATTTTTAACATATTATTGTTAGTTAAATGATTTTATTTATCATGAATAAGTTTATTGGAGATCTTATGTTTTTTCAAATTGATATCTTTAGTGTAGGAAAATTATTTTGGGGATTATGTGATTAATTTCATTTTAGAATACATTTTCACTTTTTGCGAAATTATATGTATAAGGAAAATAGAATACATTGGTATTTAAATTGATGAGTAATGGTGGAATTTTATTTAGGAAGAATATATGTTTTAATTATGGACATATGGGGATTTGGGTTATTTATGGTGATGATTAACCTATCATAGATAATATGTAATTAGGATAATTACACTTAAGTATGAGACTTTAAGAGCTATCGATGTTATTTGGAGATAAATGTTAAGATTTTATGTGGAAGAATATGTGATTAAATCATTCTGACGTTGGTGTTTCAATATTATTTTGGTTTACTTTTATTAATTTTATGGAAAATTGCTTATTTAATAGTCTTTTTTGAGCTTTGGGTACTGTTTGTTGAATTTTGGAGAATAAGAGTTTTATTTCTTTTTATAAAGGATTCTTCTTTTGGGGATTATCTAATGTTTTACATACCAGTTTGGTTTGGTTAATGGCTAAAGATAAGTGAGATATATGGTTAATCTTTTTTTGATTATTTGATTCTCTAGAATTTGATTCTAGCACATCATGTGTTACCATGTCATATTGAATACTCATCATTTGGATGAAATATGGGGTTGTGGTATAATTTTATTAAAGGAAGACACTCTATATGACAAGTAAGTATGTTTTATTATGATCTTAGTCAAGGTAGTAATAATTTTTTTAAATTATATAAATTTAATATTCTAGAAATTTTTTTATACAATTTCATTTAACTATATACTTTTACACAACCAAAAATTCATGGTATTGTAGTGGTTAAATATGTTTGATCATGTTCTCTATCACTCTCATTTATTCTACGAGAGTTAGTTTTTCTTTCATATAAATGTTTTTCTATATAGAACCCTAGTATGGGATATCAAGGGTGACCTTTTTACTTCTCCTTATTTCGTTTAATGTGATATTTTTATTGAATTATTTTACGATGTGGGACTTTCAATTATGTTTCGGAGCTGAATTTTAAAACTGAGATGATGAAATTACCAAAAGGGGGGAAGGATGTAACATCCCAGTAAAATATCAAATATAACATTTTCATATTTATTAATTATTTTGAATTTAATATTATTTTCTACTTCAAAGATGATTAAATGTTCTATGGCTTACCTGATACGCGACAACATGTTTCTTTGAAATCATATGTTTCACACAACGCTGAGTGATACTAAAAAATAATATATTATTATTATTATTTTAAATGGTAGTTAATGCATTGTTATTATGTTGGTAGGAATGAACGAGACTAACTAGAATATTATTTTATATTCTAATTAAATGTTTTATCCTTTATCAAATAAAATTTAAAATATTAAAATGTGAATGAATCAAATTTGAAGCATTAATTAAACTAATATTTTTTAAAAGTTCGTTTTACCGCCTTTTGATGGTGAATCTGTAACATCCTAGGTAGATAAAAAATATTCAATTTTCTTATTTATTAATAGTTTTAAATTAATTATTAATTTTTCTTTTAAGGGGATGTTATATTCGATGGTGTACCTGATACACAGTATCCTGATTATTTGAAATCTTACGTCTCATACAATGTTGAGTCATACTGAAAAATAATAATATAATATTATTTTCAACAGTAGTTAACACACATCCTTTTTAATGGATGGAATGAATAGAACTTACTTAAATATGATTATATAGGTTTGTTAAATGTTTTTACATTTATCCAATAAAAATCATAGGCTTAAAATGTGAATGAATCTAATTTTAAGCATAAGTACTCTAAAGATCATTAAAATGTCAATTTACACCCTTTTAATGGAAAACCCTCCATAAAACCTGTTTTGATCACTTTTATATGTTCTATCTGAAAAAATAAAACTATTATTTAGATTCGGGACATCAAAATTTACTTGGGTTAATATTAGGTATTTTTTGATAAAATTATTTTTTTAATTAATGGTGAAAAATACAATATTTTAATTCAAAATAGAATTTTAATGTAATTTATTTATGAAGTTAGATTATCTTTATAATTTTTTAAATGTGTAATTATATTATATTTTTATCATTTCATCCAATGTTGTTCATTGAAATTAATTTTAAATTGAAATTGAACATAAATAGGTGTCAATCTTTTGATAGTTATTATTTCTTAAAAACACGATATTTGTTTTGACAACTGTAAATAATTTTAAATTAATTAATGCAAATTATATGTATTGAATTTGGTAAAATATACATCATTTTTGAATTAGGAATATCAAATATATCTTAGGCTTAATTGTTTGTATTTTTCTGAAAAACATCAACTTTTGATAAATAGGGAAACCACTTAATAGTAGTTAAAAAACCATCATTTCCATTTAAATGAAATTTTACCACTTTCATGAATTGAATTTTGAAAATACAACATACATGGTTTTGATTACTAAGTAAAATTGTTTTTAATAAGATGAAAATAATTTATGATGAATAGTAACTTTTGACTTTAATTTGACGCGGTTAAAGGTAAATATGGTAACTGAAGGTAAAAAGAATATTATAATAATACAAAATTAAATTAACACATGTTATAACATTATTGTATGAGTCATTGGGGACCATGGGAATTCTTGGGTCAATATTTGGACCCCATGGAGCCAATTATGAGTGATAATGAAACATTATTTTAATATACATAATGTAAAGACAAAAATGACATTAAAAAATATATTTTAGTATATTAATTTTAACATGGAGTTATATAAGAAATCAATTTGTCTATAAATATTCATTGGAAAGATAATATGATTTCCTACATTATGGTATTCTTTTAATTATTTTTATACATCTAATAAGTAATATTCTTTATGACATAATAATGATGCATTATTTACCTCATTAATAAATGATTTAAGAAAATAAGATTATAAATCTTAAAAAAATGTCCAAAAACTATCCAATTATTATTGGATTAATTTATTTTGAACATGAGTCATCTTAAATTCTTCTTTAGTGAGTTTTTGACATTTTGAAACTGAATATAATTTTATTATAAAATAACAATTTCATGATTTCTTAAGAGCCACACATCTCCCTTATAAAAGGATGCCACTTCTAACCCCTTCCTGACACATCTCAACCCTCTTGACTCATCCAAAACATTCTCAAATAAGCCCTCAAGATCCCTATACTCCTCATATAAGCCTTTCCTTATGCATAAGGTACTTCAATAAGTCATTTTGGTTCAAACCAATGTAGGTTAACCAAATTGAAGGTAAGAGTTTTTCTTATATTCTTTTGTTTTATTTTGTTTTATTTTTCTTATCCAACCCATAAACACTTTTTATTCATTTATATTATAAAAAAACTAGTATATCAAATATAATTGTTTTTTTATGAAAATGATTCAAACTACACCTACACACACATCCATCTAATTGTTGAAGAACATATTGTTTATATGGATGGAAAACTAACGCCTCACGAAGCGATGATTGTTCAATTATCTCTTACCGCCTCTCATAGTGGCCATTAAGATAGAAAATATATTTATATAGGATACATATCATGTGAATATTTTCTCTATTATTATGTAAAATTTTATTTACAAACATAACATTATGCTTTCCAATATGTGTAAACACGAAAATTTCATTTGAGAATGTGTGGACTACAACCCCCATAAGGTGATATGATTCAGTTATGACATACATGAAAATTAAAAAAGATATAGTTAATGTAATAATGTAACATATATACCATATTATAATATATTTTAATTATAATATTCCTATTTATCGTTATGTTTTCAATCCTTTAAACATAATATTTAAATCAAAGTGGTGTTCATGCGTACGTACGAATTACCAACTCCATGAATGGTTTGTTTCATTTCATAACTCCAAATTATATGTAATATTATAAATATATATACACTGGATATATATGATATTTATGATATCTAAATAATTTATATCACTCTGATGATAATATACTTTTGACCACATGGACAAATTGTAATTATAACAAGTTCATTTTTGACTGAGGTTCCGAACATCAATAAAATATCCAATATGAACTAAAATAATTAACTAATTGCTACAAAAATATAATAGGTGATATAAAAGGATTAATAAACATTAAAAATTTTCTTAATGAAGTATATATTAACTTAAGTTTATTATTCAAGAAGAACACATAACATACGAGTCAAGACGGACATGAGGAAAGTGATTTCTTATCTCACTGTTAATTCCATGAGATTTCCATTATTCACAACTTTTTTATTGCCTTTAGTGTATTGTGTACTTAAATTTGATATATATTATCATTATGAAATCTATATTCATGTAATTCCATGATTAATTTGGTGGTTATTATCTTTTGGTATTACGTCCCGATTGATTACAACATGTTAAGAAATTTTAATCTCAATTTTTATTCCCATGAGATTTATTCTATAATTGCCACTATTTTTTTTGTGGATTATGTACTGACAATGTTTGTATTGTTTTTTTTAATATAGTATAATTTATGGGTATTTAAATCTTCATTTTATGATCCTTCTTTGATGGGGTGTATGTTTCAAAAGATACCAAATTTGTAAGGGAACCTTTCACCGACCTCTTTTTAAAGGACTTATTTTTGTTATGTATTTTAATTTAGATCATATTATTTTTGATATGTTCTTATATATAATTATTTCTTAAAATTTTATGTCCAAGTGATGTGATACCCTTTTTCTCTCTCATCAACTCATTTTCTTAATTTTAATGTGACGTCATTAGGTTGTGGAATTTCTGTGAGGGAACTTTTTTACCAAATTTCAGTTCTTTGGGTTAAACATCTACTTATACATTATGTCGTGCTATGAATTCATGTGAATAACATACAATTGTTTTAGACATTTTATCCACTTATATAGGGTTTTATTATTTGTCACACATAATTATGTCATTTATTTTTCATAAATCTAATGATATCGTCTTTATTAGTGATTTCATCTCAATTTACATTCCATTGAGACTTTAATGTGGTTATGCACCAATTCACTCTTATATGGTGTATATACTGTCCTTTGGGATATATTATCATGAATACCTTTATTCTCATGATATTATAACGTTCTGATTAAATGTTATTCTTCAATTATCTTTATTCAAGCGTCAGTCATTTTGTTAAAATCTCTTTAACTAAAATATTGCTTCAAATGTTTTAATGATTTATTCTTATAAATATTTCTCATTAACATACATTTTTTCAAAAAACAATTTAAGTATTTATTTATATGGATATTAATGGTTTCAAATTTTAATTCCTTTGAATTTTTCAAAGTTGTGTGGGACACTTTTATTAAAAAATATCATTATTAAATGTTTTAATTGGGTTTGAAAATTATTTGACGGATAATTGATTATGTCAATATCTTGAAATGATATATATTGATTGAAATGTGGAAATGATATCATTCCATTATTATTGTTTACATGTTATGAATATGTAATGGTTATTGGAAATTTATTATGTATATGTGTGATTTTGTGAAAACCCTATGGAAAGTGATCTCAAGATAGCTCTCCAATGCATTGGGTAACGTGAAAGAGGTAAATGTGATGTTTCTCCTAAGAGATTTAGGGAATATACAGTGATGGGTATTCCAAGTGTAAATCCCTATGTAGTAGTGTTATCTACATATGGATGCAACTTTTTACCTTTATTGTTTATTAGTATTTTATGCTATTCATAAATCTTTTGATTTCATAAGGTATTTTATGATTGTAAAGTATAGATTCATTGACTTGTATTTATTGATGGGATAATGTTTTATTCCCTTATTTTATAACCCTTACTGAGTTTTTATGCTCATCCCATGTTTTTGAAATTTTTTCATAGGGTATATATAAGGGTAAGAGAAATGAAATATTCAATAAGATTTATATCAAGAAAAGAACTCTTATTTTATTTAAGGAGTTGTATTTTGGTGAAACATTGGATAGAATAGAAGTGTCTTATCAGTAATTGTTGAGGTGTAATGTAAAATTTATGGATTAATTCACTAAAACTCTAAAACTGAAAAGATATTTATGGTGAATTATTCATTTAATTCAAGATTAAGTAATGTTTTATGGTTGGGTCCTTATAGTTGGTATCAGAGGTCAGTTTAGACAACTTTAGTGATTAGGAGTTTCTATTTGACACATGGTTAGTCTCTATGTCTACTCACTAATTTAAATCCTTATTTTTAAAACTTTTTCAAATCAAGGAAATTCTATTACAAATGAAATGAGGCGGATCTCATATGATATTCTAATCTATTTCTAATGTTTTTCTTACAATAAATATTGAGAATTCATGTTCTTTTGATTGTAAATTTTTTTTAAGATAATACTCTCTTGCAAGAAATAGTAGGAGATATAAAACACCTCCACTAAACCCCGATATAATCATGGATCATGTGTTGTATTTAACCAAATCCTATTTTCAAAATAATCTCATATTTTCAAAAAAGGTAAATATTTTCAAGGAATTTTCAAATATTTTACACTATCACATGATTTTGAAGCATACTATGATTTTGAAAAAGATGCTGTTGAAAATGACCCTTATGCAACCTATTTATATTTTATTTTAAAATATTTTCACTCAACACATACTTATGGTTTTTAAAAGAACCACTGATTTAATGTTTAAACTCAAAATCAGTTTGGATGTTTTAAAAAAATAATGTTTTATTAGATGTTTAGAAATTATATGTCATACATGATTATTTTCCAAAACTATTCTTCTGTGAACACCCTTATGAACAATTTTATACAAGGAGTATTTGGATGAAGAAAAAAAATGATTTAGAAGTATCTATAAATAATTTTTTTCATTTCTTGGACCTTCTACCTACGTAAACAAGATGATGATTAAACCATATGGACACCATGATCAAGGTATGATGTGATTTCTTTTTGAAATAGTTTTATTTTATTATATGGAGGTGAACAAAATAACAACTTATAATATGTTGAGGACTTTTTTTGTTGGGATAAAAATGAAAGGTATAATAAAACCTTTGAGGATAAAACATGTTAGGTTTATTTTGAGTTTTATAAAAAGGAAAACACATAGACCATATGACAACCTATCATGTCAGACAAAGATGCAGGAATCGAACCCGCAACCAAAGTTTGATTAGGATTTATCTTCTACCAGTAGACTACGTGATGTACCTGGTTAGTATGAGTTATTAATTTTAGTTAAATGATTGTATGGACCAAGAATAAGTTTATTTTGGGAACATTTGTTTTATTAAATGTATATCCTTAAAATAGGGAAATGATTTTGTAATTAATTAAAAATTTTGATTTTGAAGGATGTTCTCTATTTTGGGGAAACACTATATGTGTATAGAAAATTGAATACTTTGGGATTTCAATTGTGAGGAAATGGTGGAATTTTATTTCTTAAGAATATCAATTTTTAATGTCGACATATAGGGATTTGGGTTATTTATTGAAATGATTAACCAATCCTAGAGAATATGTGATTTGGTTAATTATGATTTTGTATGAGACATTATGAGTAGTCTCTATTTTTGGAGATAAATTTTATGATTTAATATGGAATACTATAGGATTAAATCCTTTAGTGTTTAGGGTTCTGAATTTTAGATTGGATTATTCTGAAAAAAATTTAAGGACAATTGTGAATTGAATGGTTTGTCGTAAACTTTGGGTAATTTTTGTTGAATTTTTTAGAATAAGAGTAGTATGTATTTTTATAAAGTATTATCCTTTTTAGGGATTATATGTACTCATACTTAACCTTTTATTTATTTTTGGTTTAGGGTAATGTATAAAGCCGAGGGAAATATATAGATCTTTTTTTTGGATTATGTGATTCTATAGAAGTTGATTCTTGTGATTTTTATGTGACCAAGTCTTTTTGAATTATCATTTTTTGGAGAAAAGATTATTTTTTAGTAGAAAATTATTAAATCATGAAACTCTACATGAATGTAATTATATTTTATTATGTTCTTCTTCTATGTAGTAAATTAATTTCATAAATTATTAAAAGGATACTTGAAACAATAACGTTTCCAGTTTATATTTCCTACAGGGTAATCAAAGACCGCATAACACATTAAATGTATCTGGTTTTTTGGTAGTTAACATTTTCCTAATAATATTTTATATAACTCCCCATCAGAACTTAATGGTTAGTTATTCATACATATCCATGTTTTATTTACATAGAACCCTAATGTCAGGACCCGTCATCTGGGCCCATGTCGTGACTACCCCAAGCCCGCCTTCCATAGGCCAGGGGCTGGCGACTAGCACCAAAGGCGTAAATCCTGATAACTGGGAAGGCATTACCTTTAAAAAAGTAAACAAAACACCACAGACTACAAGCGGAAGTAAAACACTAAGTACAAGAGAAGTGCTAAAAGGTAAATGGGCTAGAATACAAACTCAAATGAAAGTATAACTAAAACTGAACAAAGTAAAAAAAAAAGACAACAGCTGGAAGAACATAAGCGGCTCCTGGGTCATCCTCCTTGGATCCTACCTGAAGGGTAGGTGCAGATGGCACAACTCCTGGATCGTCAACCACGGATCCTACCTGAAGGGTAGGTACAGATGGCGCAACTCCTGGATCGTCCACCAAGGATCCTACCTGAAGGGTAGGTACAGATAGCCTCCACAATTATCTCCCCCTTAAACCTCTTCCGAGTGTCGTCTCATTGTGAAGTCCAACTCAAGATACTGAATTGTCGTGTATTCCACCTCTGGGTACCGTCCAGTCCTCGAACACTCAGCCTCCGTCAGCACTACCCGTCATCCGCAACCAACACAACAAGGTGCGGGCATAGCCCGTGTAGGGGTGAGTATAACCATACTCAGTAGGGACCCTGAGACCCTCAAGGTCTCAATAAAACCAACAAGGATAACCACAAATACGATCTCAATAGATAACCTCTACTTAGGTATATTCCCATACACATACCAAAGTTATCATGTAACCATCTCAATCATGAGGAAACAAAATGATTATGAAATCAACGGATAACCACCACCCAGGTATATGCCCATATATATACCTAAGTTATCAACTGACCCATCTCAATCAAGAGGTAGACACAAAGGTCATAGAATCAGTTCAAACCAGGATTTTCATTAACGAATTCGTAACTGCTGAAAAGCCCCGTCTCTAGAGTGTACAGTGGTCCTGTCACGACTCTGAGGTACTAATCCCTAATCCAAGTCTCTGAGGTACTCCTCCTGTCGAGTACCGCGGGTTTGCTGCCAAATACCGGGCTCTACGTCCACTGTGGGTATGCCGCCAAATACCAGGCGCTCCCCCAAATAGCCTACAGAGGTACTCCTCCGGTCGAGTAACACGGGTTTACTGCCAACTACCAGGCGCTCCGTCCGCCGTGGGTCTGCCGCAAAATACCGGGCGCTCCGTCCACTGGGCTAGTCGACTCACTGAATGTCGAGTTGGTCAATTAGTCGTCAGGTCTCAGCCAGCTACTAGATCTCTGCACTCTGCTAGCTCGTCATAGGGAGGGTCCTCTTCACGAGCTACTGGTCGATACTCCAAGTATCACAAAGTTCCATGAAGAAGTATCTCAAAGGACCGTCTACCTGTCCTCGGGGCCCGGTTAGATTAATGAAATAACCAATCCGGCCATATCTCAACTGTACCCCAAACTCCAATAGGGTATACTCATAGGGACCGTTCACAACGTGATCACCAACGCCGCTGACGGTTCGTCAAATGGACGTTCGGTCTGAAAGATATAAGATTTTCCATTCTAGGGGCCCAGTTGGATTTCGGGTACAATCCAACCCGGACACTATCCAAAAGCAACCAAAACTTGGGTGAAGTATGCCAAAACTTCCATCTCATCAAGGGTAAAATCAATGAGACAGACGGCGCGTCAATCGGACGCCCGGTCTGTGAGTTATTGGCTTTTTCGTTTCAGGGGCCCGGTTGGTTTCGTGAGTGAACCAACCCGACCGCACTCCGATGACATCCAAACCTCGATCAGAGTATGCCAAAAGATCCATCTCACTTAGAGGAATCCATCAAAGTCGACTACACGTCAATCAGATGTCCGAAGCTCAAGATATAAGCGTTTCCGTTCCGAGGGCCAGGTTGGTTTCGTGTCCGAACCTACCCGGCCGAACCCAAAGTTCTCCGAAACCTTGATTATAATATACCAAAACGACAGTCTCGATCCAAGGGTCATATTTCCACTGACGGTGTGTCGATCGGAGGTCTACAACTCATGATATGACCAAAAAACCGTGACGGGTCCGAAACCGGGAGGGCTGGGCCCCGGCTGACCCAACCCAACCCTCCTGGGTCGGCCCGAACCTTGTCAACCCGACCCAGGTACAGGTACCACACGGCTGGGCGTGACCCGGCTCAGCCGGTGCGGTCCGTCCAGGTCTGGGTGCGACCCGACCTAGCTGTCCGGCCAGGTGGCTCGGTGTTGGCCGAGCGGCCGCGCCAAAGGAGCCGCGGCCCCCGCGCGGGGGCCGCTCCGTGTCACCAGACGTGGCGTGCTGCCGCGCCCCACATTCCCCTATCCCGCACGGCCGGGATTCCGTCGGTCATCACCACGACTTCAGCCACGGTGGATTCTTCCCACGGCGCGCCGGGCGCCGCCGCCCCCAACCGCTGCCGCCGCCGTGCCTGCGTGGCGCCCTGATGGGGGCATCCGCGGACCACCGAACGCACTCCAGTGGTCCGATTCGCCTTTGGTCTTCGCCAGAGATCATCCCAGAACCCGACCTTTGCTACAAAGCCTTCAGAATGCCTCCTCGGCCCACCTCACCATTGACCGTCAATCCGCACTTCGACAGCAAACCGCGGGGTCTTCAAATCGCCTCCTCGGCCCCAATTCTGCCCGCGGTTTTGTTTGGCCACAACGGCGCGGTACAACGGCGCCGAGCTTCTTCGCCGCGTTCTTTCTCATGTCTACACAGTGTCGTTACACTGTGTCGCCTTTGTTCGTGCCACAACGAATCAAAACAACAAAGGGGTGGGGGGAGTTGGCTGTGTTCGTGCGGTCCGATCTCCTCCCATTAAGTTGGTAACAAGCGGCCCAAAAGATGAAGAACAACAAGGAAAAAATTCACAAACAAAAGAGAAACAACCCAAACAATAATTTTCCCTGTAATAGACTATTCCCAACCAGCAAGGAAAACATTCACATATCAACTAGGTAATAAGTTAATCGGTGTTCTTTGTTTTGTTTAGGAAGAAAGAAATCAAGGGAATAAAATTATTCTTAAAACATAATTCCCTACCTCAAGTGTTGTCGTCGAACGCGAGTTCGTCGTAGAATTAACCGTCGCGGAAGAAGAGGATCATCACGGGAGAGAAGGATCATCGTGGAAGAAATGTTGCCGAAGGAGCATCGTTGATATCACGGTACACAACGTCGCATTGTCGATCTCTGAGGGTTTGGCGTTCTTCGTCGGAGGTCAGAGCGTTCTTTACGTTCTTCGCGTTCTTCGCGTTCTTCGTCCAAGAAGAACGTTTTCCTCCAAATCCTCACCACCCCACAAGTTCCAACAGAAATAAAATAAGATTTATCTTATTTTATCAATGCACATGACGCATTTGAATTTCAAAAGAAAATAAACGAACAATTAATTCAATCAATTAATTGTAACGATTTAACTGCCCAATTAATGAGGCGTTTCATAACCAGAAAAATGAACGGATCACTTTCATTAAAGAGGGGGGGGGGGGTTGCAGGTGCGTTACATAGAAGGAATGAAATGGTGGGGCTCGTGCGGGCCCCACCTCACAAATATCCTACCAACTGGGTAGGATATTTTGGGTTCCACCGTATCCGCTTAACTTAGCATAAGTGGCTTTTAGGTGGCTTTATGTGAAATAAAATAAAGTTGTTGCACCACTTTATTTTATTTCTTAACTTAACCCAAAAAATTAAAAACCACACCCGAGAACACGCAACCTCGGAATAGAAGTTTCTAAGAAAATACCGGCGCTGCAATTCCATCGGTGCACTCTAAATTTGATTCTGAGCACCGGTTCAAAAGTTAGAAAAACCCACTCATTCGTTCCCTGAACGTACCTGAGCTAAACTTCGGAAAATGATTCCGGGTGCACCGGGCCTCGGAATCATGCGCTGTCAGAATCTGCGTTCTTGTAAAATCCCAATGAAAATTTAGAAGAAATTTCCCTTGAAATTTTCGGGTCTTTACAGTACTCGTTTCTCAGGGCTTTACGTCCTCGTAAATCTTTAACATAAACTAGGGTCACAAAAGCGGTACAGAGAACGCATCTGAGCCTCCTGCTCTCATGTGATCACCTGGAGGTTCTCGTACTGCTAGTGAAAGTGCTCCTGAGGAATAGACCCTTCTCGTAAGATCCACCCCTGTCGATCCTCGATCCCCACTGGAACCTCCGTGAAAGTCACCTCATCGCCATCGTCCAGCTCCCCATGGTCGATGATTTGCGAAGGGCCGTTCACGTATCTCCTCTGTTGAGATACGTGGAAGTCGTCGTGCAACTGGTGCAACTGAGGTGGATGGGTCAAGCGGTAAACCACCTCGCCTACCCAGCTGAGGACCTAGAAAGGTCTGTTGAACCTCGGAGATAACTTTTCGCCTTGGCCACATCTCCGTAAACCTCATCGAGGAGAGACCCATATATGGACGTGATCATCATCCTCGAACTCCAGATGTCTCTAATTCCTGTTAGTACTAGAATTCAAACGACTGCTGCCACGAGGGTATGGTTGACCTACTCCAGAGTGATCGGTCACACCCTTATATGAAAGAGTCTATCATGTGCTACCTGGGGTTTCCTTTTTGCTGACCAAGGAAAACCCATCCCGACGTCGTAGTTAAACCACAACCTTTTTCCCTAATATCGTCATTCTGTGTATGAACTGTGATTTCCCAGTCCATACTCAAACTAACTTCATAAGGCCTTGACGCTACCACCAAGAGATTCCACCGAAACTCTCGCCTTGAGGTTCTGACCACACTGTGGACGTAAGTGTGATTATCGAGTCTCCTCCCAAGGTATCTCCAGACGTGAGGGTCAAGTCCACGGCTTACCGAAAACTCTAGGTCTGAGACAAGATTTGTGAAAGGAAGTAATGATTAATATCGACGTCTGTTACTACAGCAACTAGTAGTGGACATAGACTGTCCCTTGAATCATTTTTTTAGAGCCATTTGGTCACTCCCCCTTACCGCATGCAGCTACTCTCTTCCTCCACACTCCAGCTCCCTGAGCCTGGCGGGGATAACTAAGGTGGGTGGTTGTAGCAAGATATGTTGTACACCACCTCATGCTGCTCTCCTAGCTCTGCCTCCACGTTTTCTACTTCGCAGACTCATCTCTCCTTTAAGCTTCCTCTTATAGAAACATTTAACACGCTCGAGTCTCTAAGACTGGCATCGGTTTCCTATTTCCTACTGCACTGTGCAGTCTTCATCCGCTCCTAGATGATCCGCACCTTCTTTGCTTACGATCTGAAAGAGCTACTGAAATCTCACCTTTGCCAAAAAGAGAAACTCGGTCTCATCCCCTGGATGAACCATGCCCATTGCCTAATACAATCAATCCTGACGTGAATGACGCATTCATGCCATGGATGATGTCGTAAGGCCTCGACGTAACTACTAAGAGATCCAACTGTCACTCTCTCCTCCAAGGGTCGAGTCACACTGTCGGCATCAGTGTGAGGTCACTGGGTCTCCTCTAGTAGAAATCTAAAATGTTAGGGTAAAGTCAACAGTTTTAACCGAGACCACTCTGTATCAACCAAACAAAAAGATTGGAAAGAAAACATCACAAAGATAAGTGTTTTTTATTATTGCAACTCATAGTACAAAGGCACGAAGTAACCACAAAAAATTATCAACAAAACTAGAAGAAACATGATCAAAAGCCTCCAGGTCTGGAGCTAGTCCCGCTCCTTTCAATCTGCTTCCAGATCTCCATGACCATATTCCTCAGCTGCATGAAGCTGAGCTCTCCAATGTCCTCCTATACACTTTGGTCGGGGTGGGCCTCCTGGTAGAGGTGGTGGAAACACCCGGAAGCGTCGTCCACCTCCAGCTGCACGGCCAGCTTCGCTTCCATGGTCTCCTGCTCCTTGCGGTCTGCCCTGATCAATCCTTTGCCTCTACCTGGGAGGTTCTTCATTTAACTGCCGATCATCTACATGGCGGGTCGGAAAGTCACGTGCCATGTGACCAATCCCACCGCAGGAGTAACACTGTCCACTCTCGGCATGAATGGCTCTGAATCAACATTGGTTCCCTCGCACAACTGAACCTAAGTCATGCAGTCGGCCACCGGTAGGTCTGGTCCTCTTGGACCTCTTCGTCATCTGTCTATTTCATGCTGTAGAAGACTCTGGCGCAAGCCGGCTAGTGGTGGGTCGTACTGCCGGAGACTGCTCATCAAGGAAACTCTCCACTAAGAGGGCTCTCTCCAACACCCCTGTATGGGTCAGAATGTTGTGAGAAACAATAGAAGCTCTAATCTCCCACATGAGCCCATGATCGAAGGTTTGGGCCCTGATGAACGGGTCCCATACCATATCTGTGGAGTAGCGCGAGTGGTCTTTGAACCTTGCTGAATACTCTTTCACTGTCATGCTACCCTGTCGCAGCTGAAGTAGCTCCTGTATACGCAACGCTCAAAGGGTGGTCGGTACAAACTCTGCCCAGAACAGGCTCTCGAATTCTGCCCATAGAAGTGTCACCTCGTCATGCATCTGAAGAATCAGGCTCTACCATCTTCATGTTGCTACTTGAATAAGGCTAGCAGCAAGGATCACCATGAAATCTGCCGGCATCCCCACTAGCCTGAAGACTCTCACCACAGCCTCCACCCAATCCTCAGCCGCCTGCGGGTCCATCTCTCCCCGGAACCTGGGTGGCCTCTGGCGCTGGAACTCGTGTAGTGCGCTCAAGAGATATGCACCCTCTGCTGCTGGGGATGGTGGAATCTGTGGCCCAATGGGTAGTAGTACCGATGGTGCCCCCGCTGGTGCCTCAACTGGGATAGGGCCCTGTATTGAGGCCACATCACTCAGCAGGCTATCATTACGAACAACTCTCAGGGGTCTAGCTGGTCGTCTGCGGGGAGGCACCCTAAAAGAAACAAACATGACATGGTCAAAACATTTATACCTGGTGAGCTGACCTGGTTTGAGATGATATTTAAAAACTTCTGGAAACACACATGCAATCAGTGTTTTCGTGCACAAAGTCTGAAATCAGTTGTCAGGGTCTTGGTGTATGGATATGTCGGCCACCCGCACCAACACTGGACTCCCTGAACTGAAAACCACACTCGGTAATCTTAAAACTATTGCTTCACAGAAAGAAAATAACAGATTTATAAGTTCTGCGGTAGAATTGAATCCTCTGATACCAATTGTCACGACCCGTCCTCGGGGCCCATGTCGTGACTACCCCAAGCCCGCCTTCCATAGGCCAGGGGCTGGCGACTATCACCAAATGTGTAAATCCCGATAACTGGGAAGGAATTGCCTTTATAAAAGTAAGCAAAACACCATAGAGTACAAGCGGAAGTAAAACACTAAGTACAAGAGAAGTGCTAAAAGGTAAATGTGCCAGAATACAAACCCAAATGAAAGTAAAACTACAACTGAACAAAGTACAAAAGAAAAAGACAACAGCTGGATGAACGGATGCGGCTCCTGGGTCATCCTCCTCGGATCCTACCTGAAGGGTAGGTACAGATGGCGTATCTCCTGGATCGTCCACCACAGATCCTACCAGAAGGGTAGGTGCAGAGGGCGCAACTCCTGGTTCGTCCACCACAGATCCTACCTGAAGGGTAGGTACAGATAGCCTCCACAATGCTCTCGCCCTCCAAACTCCTCTGAGTGTCGTCTTGCTATGAAGTCCACCTATGGATACTGACTCGTCCTGTAGTCCACCTCTGGGTACCGTCCAGTCCTCGAACACTCGGCCTCCATCAGCACTGCCTGTCGTCTGCAACCAACACTACGAGGTGCGGGCATAGCCCGTGCAGGGGTGAGTATAACGATACTCAGTAGGGACCCCGAGACCCTCAAGATCTCACTGAAACCAACAAGGATAACCATAAAGAATATCTCAACAGATATCCTCTACTTAGGTATATTCTCATACATATACCAATGTTATCAAGTAACCCATCTCAATCATGAGGAAACACAAAGATTATGAAATCAACGGATATCCACCACCCAGGTATTTTCCCATACATATACCTCAGTTATCAAGTGACCCATCTCAATCAAGAGGTAAACACAAAGCTCATAGACTCATCTCAAACCAGGATTTTCATTATCGAAGCTGTAACTACTAAAGAGCCCCGTCTCTGGAGTGTACCCTGGTCTTGTCACGACTCTGAGGTACTGCTCCCTAATCCAAGTCTCTGAGGTAATCCTCATGTCGAGTACTGTGGGTCTGCATCCAAATACTGGGCACTCTGTCTGTTGTGGGCTTGCCATCAAATATCGGGCGCTCCCCCTAATAGCCTACAGATGTACTCCTCCGGTCGAGTACCGTGGGTCTGCTGCCAACTACCAGGCGCTCCGTCCATCATGGGTCTGCCGCCAAATACTGGGCGCTCCATCCACTGGGCTAGTCGACTCACTCCAAGTCGAGTCGGTCAAGCATTCGTCAGGTTGCAGCTAGCTACTTGGTCTCTGCACTCTGCTAGATCGTCACCGGGAGCGTCCGCTCCACGAGCTACTGGTCGATACTCCAAGTATCACAAAGTTCCATGACGAAGTATCTCAAA
Source organism: Viscum album (assembly GCA_963277665.1). Classification (NCBI taxonomy): domain Eukaryota; kingdom Viridiplantae; phylum Streptophyta; class Magnoliopsida; order Santalales; family Viscaceae; genus Viscum; species Viscum album. The sequence goes on from OY728134.1 coordinate 1,322,009,554, forward strand.
GGACCGCCTACCGGTCCTCGGGGCCCGGTTAGTTTCATGCACGAACCAACCAGGCCTTATATCAACTTTACCCCGAACTCCAACTGGGTATACTCATAGGGACAGTTCACAACGTGATCACCAACACTGCTGATGGTTCGTCAAATGGACGTCTGCTCTGAAAGATATCAGCTTTTCCGTTTGAGGGGCCCAGTTAGATTTAGGGTACAATCCAACCCGGCCACTATCCAACAACAACCAAAACTCGGGAGAAGAATTCCAAATGTTCCGTCTCAACAAGAGGGAAATCAACTAGATAGACGACGCGTCAATCGGATGCTCCGTCTGTGAGTTATTGGCTTTTTTGTTCTAGGGTCCCGGTTTGTTTCATGGGAGAACCGACCCGACCGCACTCCGACAGCATCCAAACATCAATCAGAGTAATCCAAAAGATCATTCTCACTTAGATGAATCCATCAAAGTCGACGACACGTCAATCGAACGTCCGGAGCTCACGATATAAGCGTTTCCGCTCCGAGGGCCCGGTTGGTTTCGTGTCAGAACCAACCCGGCCGAACACAATGTTCTCCTAAACCTTGAGTATAATATACTGAAACGACCGGCTCGATCCAACGGTCGCATAGCCGTTGACAGTGTGTTGATCGGAGGTCTACAACTCAAGATATGATTGAAAAATGATGACGGGTCTGAAAATGGGGGTTCTGGACCCGGACCGACCCGGCCAACCCCCCTGGGTCGGCCCGAACTGGGAGAACCCGACCCGGGTCCGGGTCCGACCCGGCCCGGCCGACGCGGTCCAGCCTGGTCCGAGCGTGACCCGGCCTGGCGGTCTGGCTGGGTGGCTCGGTGCTGGCCGAGCGGCTGCGCCGAAGGAGCTGCGGCCCCCCGCGTGGGGGCTACTCCGTGTCACCAGACACGGGGCACTGCCGCGTCCCACATTCCCCGGTCCTGCGTGGCCGCGGGACCCTCAGTCACCGCCGCGGCTTCATCTGTGGCGGATTCTTCCGGCGGCACACTGGGCGGAGCCGCCCCCGACCGCCGGCACCGCCATGCCGGCATGGCGTGGCGGCGGGGGGCTCCCACGGACCACCGGACGCACTCCAGTGGTCTGATTCGCCTGCGGTCTTCGCCAAAGAACATCCCGGAACCAGACCATCGTTGCAAATCCTTCAGAATGCCTTCGCGGCCCAGCTCACCATTGACCGTCGATCCGCACTTCGACAGCAAACCACGGGGTCTTCAAATCATCTCCTCGGCCCTGACTCTGCCTGCGGTTTCGTTTGGACTCAACGGCGCGGCGCGACGGCACTGTGCTTCTTCGCCGCGTTCTTTCTCGTGTCCGCATGGTGCCATTGCACTATGCCCCATTTTTTCATGTCACAACAAATCAAAACAACAAAGTGGGAGGAGAGTCGGTTGTGTTTGTGCGGTATGATATCCTCCTGTTAAGTTGGTAACAAGCGTCCCAAAAGATGAAGAACATCAAAGAAAAATTCACGAAAAAAAGAGAAACAACCCATACAATTATTTTTCCCCACAACAGACTATTCCAAACCCTCATGGAAAACGTTCGCGGATCAACTAGGTAATAAGTTGATCCATGTTCTTTGTTTTCTTTAGGAAGAAAGAAATCAAGGGAATAAAATCATTCTTAAAACTTAATTCCCTACCTCAAGCATTGTCGTCGAACGCGAGTTCGTCGCAGAATTAACCATCGTGGAAAAAGTGGATCGTCACTGAAGAGAAGGATCATCGCAGAAGAAACATTGCGGAAGGAGCGTCATTGACGTTACAGTACACGACGTCGCTTCGTCGATCTCTGAGGGTTTGGCGTTCTTCATCGGAGGTCGGAGCGTTCTTCGTGTTCTTCGTGTTCTTCGCGTTCTTCGTCGAAAAAGAACGCTTTCCTCCAAATCCTATCCACACCACAAGTTCCAACAGAAATAAAATAAGAGTTATCTTATTTTATTAACGCACATGACACATTTTAATTTCAAAAGAAAAGAAACGAACAATTAATTCAATGAATTAATTGTAACGATTTAACTTCCCAATTAATGAGACGTTTCGTAACTGGAAAAACGCACGGTTGACTTTCATTAAAGAGGGGGTAGCGGGTGCGTTACATAGAAGGAATGAAATGGTGGGGCTCGTGCGGGCCCCACCTCACAAACATCCTACCAAGTGTTTAGGATATTTTTTATTCCAACCTATCCGCTTAACTTTGCTTAAGTGGCTTTTATGTGGGTTTAATGGAAATAAAATAAAGTTGTCGCACCAGTTTATTTTATTTCTTAACTTAACCCCAAAAATTAAAAACCACACCCAAGCAAACGCAACTCCGGAAAAGGTGTTTCTAAGAAAATACAGGCACTGTGATTCCATCGGTGCCCTCAGAAATCGATTTCGAGCACCGGTTCAAAAGTTAGAAAAACCCGCTCGTTCGTTCATTGAACGTACACGAGCTAAATTTCGGAAAATGATTCCGGGCTCACCGGGCCTCGGAATCAGGCGCCGTCAGAAACTACGTTCTTTTAAAATCCCAAAGAAAATTTAGAAAAAATTTCCCTTGAAATTTCTGGGTCTTTACACCTAATGTGTGTTATCTCAAGTATCCTTTGTTCTTAATATTCATACATCTAAATTGAATGTTTTATTGACTCTATTTTTGATGTGGGACTTAAAATAAAGATTCCTAGACCAATTTTAAAATTGTGAGGATGCAATTCCAAAAATGGGGGAAAGATGTAACATCCTAGGTAAATAATGAAAATGAAATTTTAATATTTATTAATATTCTTAAATTAATTATTAATTTAACTTTAAAGTAGATACTATGTTTGATGGAATACCCAGTACATAAAAACATGTTTCTTTTAAATTTTACATTGAATACAACATTGAGCCATACTGAAAAATATTAATATACTATTATTTTAAATTTTAGTTAACACATACTCGTTGTATTGTCCAGAATAAATAGTGTAACACCACGACCCCAGTTACCCAGAGTCGGTGCATTATTTTAATACATTGGTATGATTACAAGAAATCAAGTCCCAAAGGACCGATAGATTTAGCAGTCTTGAAAAATAGATTTCATACATGAATGTTACATTACACTTCATAGCATAAAAAACAACATAAATAATCCTTTATGAACACATTTATTCTCTTGTCTTAAACCTGTATATCAATCACATACAATTCTAGGAATCCTAGGAAAAATAAAACATAGAAAGGGATGAGCTCAGATGCTCAGTAAAGATAACAATACAGTGGAAAGAGTAATAAATAATCATAAACATTTAAGGAAATGTATAACTAAAACAAAGGCCTTTTAAACATTAACTTTAGCATAATATGAAAAAAATAAAATGATGTAATGCCATTTACTTATTCACATGGATATTCTACTAGTCTAATAATCACATGAAATATCACTAACCAAATTCATAATGATGGAATGAATAATTCCAAACTATCATAACAACATATCCAAGGCTTTGTGCCAAGACTAAAAATAATATTTTGTCAAGACCTCGTCCCAAGACACTTGTTTTTTCTCATGAGACCTACAGATGCAATTTTTTTAGAAGATACTTATGTTTAAAATATGCTCAAATATACTCTAGTGTTTTTCTTATAACATTATGAAAGATTCTGAAAACAAAATAATTATTCTGAGACTGCTCGACTAATTACAGGCCATGATGGGTCCACAACCAATCCCTTCCTGTTTACCAAACTCGAGAGTTGGGTTTTCTAAAATAATTTTTAAGCATGCGTTAAATACGTATACATTTGCACTGGGTTTTCATATATTTGAGAGAAATATCTCTTTTTTTGAAATCATTTAAAAATACTATAATTATAAAAGAAAACCATTATATTGAAAGTATACTTATAAGAGTGTAAGGGTAGCTTCAATAGTGTAATAATGTTGGAGAATAACGGCACCTTCCGTATAAGTTAAAAAACATTCTCACCTTACTTTTGTCGAAAAGGTCAAAAAGTAACTTGTTTCGAAAACAACAGAATGTTTCCTTTATAAACATCTTATAAAAAGTCAAAAAGGTTATAAATGACATTAACCCATAGTCTGTATAATATTAAGAATGATTTGACATAAATTTTTAAGAAAATTGGATGCGGATGATAAAGAGGTCCCAATAGATAATTACGTATAAACATCCTTGGATAATGAAGAGATTGTAAAATAAACCCTTACCAATTTAGTAACATACAAAAAATACACCCCATGAAAGTGTTATCATACAATGAATATGTAAATACACAAAAATTAAATTTTATTACATAAATAATACAATTATGGGAAGTACATACACCACATAAAAGGTAATAGTGGAAATATGGTACGAATCTCACTTGAAGAAGGAGTGAGCTGAAAACACCTTACCTTGCACTTTCCTTTAGTCGAGGGTACATTTAACCTCAATTATGAAGACTATAGTATGTTATTAAATTATACCAGAACCATTTTAATATTTATGATATCATACATTTTTCATTTATGACTTTATACTACCCATTTAATAATAATTTCAATGTTATATTAATATTTCATGTAATATTCGCTTTCTTTATCATACATGTTTTTACTTGTTAATCTTGATTGTATCACTGTAGTCATGATTCAAATACTTCTAGAATATAAACCATGATTTATTTATCTTATATATTTAGAATATAAAAATTTATAATAGACGTATATATGAAATGGAAAACACCATTTATAGAGACGGTAGTCCGTACGTACGCATAAACGTTGTTTCCATTTTTATATAGTATTGAACAGAAGTAAGTTAATAAGATATATGTAAGTACATAAATACTTATATATATAAATATATATATATATATTAGCATTATTATTTCATATATTACAAACTTATTTGTAATATATATATTTATAATCATCGATGAATGGCGAACATGGAAATTAATCTAATCGCGTCGTGTAGACTGTAATCCTTACATACACACGAGAAAAAATATCATTCTTTTGATATTAATATAATATATAATTATATGGTATAAAATATATACAGAATCCTTATCTTGTTATTTTTATCTAATACAAATCATTATTATACCCGTCCAAATAATAATCTATTGAATAACAACTATACCACGATGTGGAGAAGGTAATCCTTACGTACGCACGTATGGTGACATGTCATTAAAAGGGATGATAGAATAATTAATTTGGTTGTACCATAATTATAATAACATCACAATATATAGAATATACTAGAGTTATTATTTTATAATGTAAACAACAACGAAAAAGGAAGTGGAAGAAGAAAGGAACGTGAAAGAGGGTGGTGAAATCATTACCTCTTCTTTGGGTTCTTCCTATTGATTTGGTCAAAAGGGATCCTTAGGATGGATTTTTGACCAAACTAAGGCCTCTAGGTTTAAGGGAGGAATGTTTATAGGGTATTTGGACAGGGGTTGGAAGATCCAAATGGCAATGAATGTGTGAATTATAGAGAAGGGGGAGTTCCCTTTTATAAGAGGGGTGATGGGCACCTTAGGAAAAACCTAAAATATTATTTTATAATAAATTCATATTCAATTTATAATGGCTACAAAGTATATTATTTAAAGACTAAGGTGGGGATAGGTTTCATGTAACACCACAGGATTTCATAGTGTGTTATTTCTTCAAAATAATTAAATAACTTGCACTACACGCAACACCGAGTTCAAGCACACCATGACTTACCAAACAAGTCGTTCAAAAGAGGTTATGAATAGTATTAACAAAATTTTAAACATTATACAATCCTTATAATTTTATAATCCATATTATGAGTTTCATAGACATAATGTAAGAACAAATTCATTTTCAGTATTGCACGGTTACCAACTTTTAACAGTGAACCCTTTTTAAATCCATTATTTTAAACTTTTATATATTCAATTTGACTAAATAAATTTACTTTTTTGAATAGGGACATCAAAAATTTAAAATGAAACAACCCAATATTCTATGGTCCACTTTCCTTTGAATTATACAGTAGTGTGTGTTGTACGCAACTTCGAGTTCTAACACACACCACAACCAATCAAACTAGCCGTTATGAATAGTAATACCTACTTTTTGAAATATTATAAATTTTATCACTCAAAATGGACTTCATTTATGTATTCATATTATAGAATTTATCCTAAGGCCAAATTTTGTAACTTTTCGGATAACATTTATATTTTTATGAATAGTGATAATTACTATTTTTTAATTAAAAACAACTTTTTTACTCAAAATAATTTTAATTGATAAATTATGAATTTTAATTTTTTTAAAGTATATTTAGAATATATTTTTACCATTTAATACAATGTTGGTCATTGTATATAATTTCACAATTAAACCAGACATAAACAAGTGTCAATCTTTTGATAGTTATTATATCTGAAAAACACGCTATTTATTTTGACGACGGGAATTAATTTTTAAATTAACTAATGCAGCTAATATTTTTTGAATTTGGTAAAATAGACATCATTTTTGAATTCATAATATCAAATATATATTATGCATAATTTTTGGTATTTTTCTGGAAACTTTCATTATTTGATGAATAGTGAAACCACTAAGTGGTAGTTAAAAAACTGAATTTTTCATAAAACATAATTTTACCGCTTCTGTGAGTTGAATTTCGAAAATCCGAGAGACATGGTTAATATGAAGGAGTAATATTTTGTTCAATGAGATGAAAATAATTTTTGGTGAATAGTAACTTTTTACTTTTATTTACCATGTTTAAAAGTGAATAGGATAATTAAGGGTAAAATTGATATTAATATTACCCTAACTCATGTCCTAATTCTATTGGAAAAGTGTATATCGACCAAAAACTACCTTAGGAGTAAAATATTATCATTTAGGTCCACTTTTATTAGATTAGGACATTTATTATTATTTATTTCAAAAAAGAGTTAAAAGAGTTAAAATCAAAGTATATTTACTAAAACATTTTAAATATAGGGTTATACATAAGATAAATAAGATTGTAAATATTCACTAGAAACCTACAACGATTTACAACATAATTGAATTTTATTTGTAATTTTGAGACATTAAATAATTTAATTTATTTGTGACACAATGGTGATGCTGTATTTACATAATTAAAGAAAAATTAGAATAATTGATATTATAAATACCCAAATAAATGTAATTTGGGACTTTATATAAATACCAAAAAATTTCTAGGTTAATATGACATGCTATGATATATTTAATGAAATTTTATATAATTAATCATTCTGTTATGACTTTTACAAAAATCAATTATTGAATAGTGTCAAAATTGTCATAAAAGAGTTTTTAAAACAAATATTATATTATTAATTGATATTAAATTCATAAAAATATAAGTATCGGCCAAGAGACTTATATAATGATAGGTGTATCATTAATGGACCAGTTGGGGGTCTCTTGGATGTATATAGTAAGTTTATTAGCCATATTATATAAAAATACAAAGAGACATTGTAAAAGTGAAACTAATTAACTAAGAGTTAATACTTCAAGATAAGCTTAAAATAAAACCCCAAACCTGTCTAAATTCTATTTGTTGAGTGGTTTTCGATCCATCACCACCTTATAATTTAAATAATCCACTTTGGAGACATTAGAAACCGAAAATGAATTTATTATAAAATAATATTTATAGCTTTTCCAAAGGTGTGTCTCACCCCACTTATAAAAGGGCACTCCCCCTTCTCATTATTTCACACCTTCAATGCCTTTTGGTTCGGCCAAAACCTGCCCAAATAGTCTTTAAACTTCCCTAACTACAACCTAGAGGCTTTATTTTGATCATAATTACAACCTATGAAGCCCTTTTGATCAAATCAAATGGAAGAACTTGAAGAAGTGGTAATGTTTTTACCACCCTTTTTCAAATTAATTTCTTCTTCAACTTCTTATTTCATTGTTATTGTCATTCTAAAATAATGAATCCAGTATCTACAATATACATTCATATTATTATAAATATGGTACAACCATATTCAGTATTATATCCATCCTTTGAATGACATGTCACCATCCGTGCCTACGTATGGCATACCGTCTCCACGTCGTGGTGTAATTGTTATTCAATATATTATTATTTGGATGAGTATAATAATGATGTGTAATACATGTAAATAATAAATATAACATAATAATTATTCTGTATATAAGATATAACATCCAATTAAATATTATTTTAATATCAAAGGAATGATATTATCGCTTGTGCGTATGTACGAACTACCATCTCCACAAACGTGATGAGATTCAATCTCCATCGTATCCATTAAAGTATAATTTTTATTTTATGATTTAGAAATAATGTTTAAGTAATGGATATAATTATGGATATGAATAAGATACAACCAATCCATGATAAACATGGCTTACATAACAAAAAATATAAAATAAAATGAGTAAGTTAACACCCGAAATGAGGATAATAGAAAGATATTATTAACAAAGCAATGTTAAAAGGTCATATATGATAACATAATAATTTATATGATTATTGTATAATTTAATAACAATTATTTCACAATTATACAGGAGGTTCACCTACCCCCAACCATGGAAAATTACCATGTAAGGGTTATTTCCGAATCTCTTCATTATCCGAGGTGGTTTATACGTAATTATCTACTGGGACCTCTTTATCATCCACATCAATGTTTCTTGAAAGTGTATTTCAAAACATTCTTACAATTTTACAGAATATGGGTTAAATTCATTTATAACCTTGTTTGTCTTTTTATAAGATGTTTATAATGGAATATTTCCATCATTTTCCAAACTAGGTCCTTTTTAACCTTTTCGAAAGAATTAAGGTAAGAATGTTTTTTTAACTTATACGGCGGGTGCAGCTATTTTTTGTCGTTATAAAATTTTCGAATCTTCCCTTACAATCTTATAAGGATATTTTCAAAGTAAATGTTTTATTTTATAATTATGTGACTTTTAAAGGATTCCAAAAAGAATATTTTAAGAATTTATGAATGGTAATCTTTATTAAAATCAGAATTTTAAATCTTTTAAAGATTTAGTTTTATAAATCTTTTTAATTAATGTCCATGTTTTCAAAATGATTTTAAGGATTTATTTATATGGCCATGAATGTTTTGAAATATAGATTTCTTTTCAAAAGTTTCAAAGTGGTATGGGACACTTTGATTCAAAAATCTCTTTTAAATTACATCCCTAATAAATGTGTGACTTCAAAATGATTTCAAAACAAGAGATATTACTCTCAAATAGTTTTTATTTCTTCTATGTCAACATCCTTTGATGGATTTTAAGTTTATTTAATGTTAATTTTTTATGATACAAAACTTACATATTGTTTTGATGTTTTTGTGATGTGTTTGACTATGGATGTTTTATTATTATACCATTCGTGGTTTATCGATGAAGTATTTACATTTCTTATGCTAGTTTTAATACGAATGTTTATGTTGTGTTTGGACCTTTTCATATGAGAATGCATTGGACTTAATATGTGATGGTGGAGCCCTCTATATCTTCTTGATGAATCATTAGGTCTAATGAGACAAACTAGTGTCTTGGCACAAGGCCTTGGCAAAATCTTATTTGTAGTCTTGGCACGAGGCCTTGGATATGTGGTTATGATAGTATGGTATTATGCATTCCATCATTATGAAAGTGGTTATTGATATTGTATGTGACTATTTTATTAGTAGAATATCCATGTGAATAAGTTAATGGAGTTATTTAATTTTATTTTTTACATACTATGTTGATGTTCATGTTTAAAAGGCTTTTGTTTTTGTAATACATTGCCTTAAATTTTTATTCTTATTTTTGAATGTTTCCGCTATATTTTTATACTTACTGGGCATTTGAGCTCACCCCTTTTTCTATGTTTTATTTTTCCCAGGATGTGAATAAGTATTTTATGAGTGACCTCCATTGATTGTATTAGGGGATATGATGAAAATATATTGATGTAGTTTTTTACTTATTGATGTAATGTAAACTTTATGAATATATCTAGTGTTTCCAAGGCTACTAAACTAATCGGTCTTTAGAGACTTCATCTTTCTTGTGATCATTCCAATGTTATTTAATAATGCACCGACTCTAGGTATCTAGGTTTGAGGCATTACAGTTGGTATCAGAGAAAGTTTAATACACACCTTAGAAGCTAGATTTAGATGAACTCTGATTAGAGCACATAGATCTAATATGGACTTTGAGAATTAGTATGGAATAACTCTCTAGAATTTTGGAATTGTAGAATGTTTGTGAGTTTTCCACGCAATACATCCCTTTCTGGATATGAGTAGGTAGAGGTGGTTCTGGCACAGATGTACCTTGGGGTAAAACCTAAAAACACATCTTTGAACAAGACTCAAACGGGAACTGGGACACGGCAAAGGGTCTTGATGCACTATTGGTTACGACACACCTAGGGGATATGATTAGGATAATTATCATTTTCTTTATAAACCATTATGAAGGGTTTAGGAGTATATACTTCCTCAAAGGAGACATATTTATGATTCTGGATTATATCTATAAACTATTTCATTTATGTTATGTGTTTTACAAGTTTGGGATTAGGTATTGTTATTCATAAACTAATCTAGTGTATGCCATTGTTTAGAAATTGCTCCCAATAGAAGGAATGAGAACTCCAGTAATGCACATGATCCAAAGAGAAATATGGATCATATATTTCAAGGTCTAAAGCCTGAATTTATAAGAAAAATAGTCTCCCATGTATTATCATCATATAAAGAAATAATATCACATGTTGATAAGATAAGTAAAGAGTTTACTAGGTCCTGTGGTTTTGAAGGGAAGCTAGAGAAGAAAAGGATGGAGAGAGAAATATGTATAAATGGAAGAGGGAAAAGAAGAATTTTCCCATTTGTGATAATTGTGGGAAGAAACACCATGGAACTTTCCTGAAATGAATGGGAGTTTGTTATAAGTGTGGAGGAAAAAGGTACAAAGTACATGACTTAAAGGGTAAGAAAAAGGTTTCAAATGTACAATGCTTCATTTGGAAGGAATTTAGACACTATACGAACTTTTGTCCCAGTCATCAGACTATGCCGCAAATGATGCTATTGGATAATAATCATGTTATGATACTACGACAGATGAAGAGGAATGATTAGAGTTCTTATGTTGATTATGTCATTTGAGTGTTCTATCAACAATGTACTTGTTATAATAATTATGGAGTATATAAGGATTGTACAACAGTACAATTTCATTAAGGACTTGAGATTGTGTGGAACAAAGAAAAGTGACTCAATAGTAGGTTAAATTTTTGGAAAATATATGGTTGCAAGAAAGATATACCATAATATGGTTCTGATACCGAGGTAGTGATTTTAGAATAATACATGATTGATTTGGATAAATTATATTGGATATTCTTGACTACCTTGAAACTGATTAATGATTTGTATATTCCTTCATTGTTGGGTTTTACAACATTTTTGGATTGAAGGAGTGTATCTATTATTCTTTAAGTAATAAGGGATCATGAATGTAATCAATAAAGTTTTATGCTAATTCAGGATTTTGCAGTGTCTTAAAAGAATACATGATGAAGGTGTTCATATGTTATTACGCGGAAAAAAGGATCTTCATTGGTTTTACCTTCCTTATAAATTTTGGACTAAAGTATTTTCGATAGTTCTAGTTTGGATTATTTTGTATTTACATAAAAAGGATAACATGGAGGTCGGGCGGCAACCCGTAGCGTCCGGCAAGGCCGCGATACTTAAACCCACAATCGAATGGCGACAAGGGTGTATCACCTACCACTGACCCACGTGATGTCCTGGATTGAATAATGTCTATTTTTAATGGTTCTTCTAGATGAATTATAAAATCATTTTTTAACCCTATACGAATAGGATAAATAGAATATTAATTTTATGTTCTATTATCTTTTAGAGTGAAAGATGAGTTTTTGGTAGAACATAGTTATAGGATGAGACTCTACTTTTCAAGTATATATTTTTCATCTTCTCTTATTCAATGAAGAAATTAATTATTATACATTAGTGAAGGGAACTTTAAACAAAAAAAACGAGTTATCCGAATACCATATGATTTTCTGAACTGATGGTATTTTAAATCATCATAGATTGATGAATTTAAGGCCCTCAATTTTACACTTGTTTGTGATTGATGACCTCAATCACTACCTATAAATATTTACATTTTTCCTAAAATTATTTGTCTCTAATTTCCACCATTGTTCTGCAAATAGAGATCATAATTTGGTGGTGACCCATTCATTTCTCTTTTCCTCATATTAAGACTGCATTTTATTAACCCAATTTTTGATGTGGGTTTTTCCCACAAAGATATTTTCTATATTCAACTTTTTATTTTCAAAGAAAATTTTAAAATTGTGAGGACACAATTTATTGAAGGAGGGGAGAATGTAAAACCCCAAGATTTCTTAGTTTGTTATTTCTTCAAAATAATTCATTAACTTGCACTACACGGAACATAGAGTTCAAAAACACCATGACTTACCAAAAAAGCCGTTCAAAAGAGGTTACGAATAGTATTAACTAAATTTTAAACTTTATATATTCCTCACAATTTTAGAATCCATATTATGAGTTTCTTAGACAAAATGTATGAACAAATTCATTTTCAGTATTGCACTTTTACCAACTTTTAATAGTGAACACTTTTTAAATCCAATATTTTAAACTTTTATATATTCAATTTGAATAAATAAATTTACTTTTTAGAATGGGGACATCAAAAATTTACAATGAAATATCCCATGATTCCACGGTACACTTTCCTTTGAATAATGATGTAGTGTGTGTTGTACGCAACTTCAAGTTCTAACACACACCACAACCAGTGAAACTAGCCGCTATAAATAGTAATACCTTCTTATTGAAATTTTATAAATCTTATCTCTCAAAATGTACTATAATTTTGTATTCGGAGTACCGAATTTATCCTAAGGTGAAATTTTGGAACTTTTCGGATAACATTTATATTTTGATGAATAGTGAAAATTACTAAATTTTAATTAAAAACAATATTTTTAATCAAAATAATTTTTATCGATAAATTCTGAATTAGAGTGGTTTTAACGTATATTTAGAATATATTTTTACCATTTATTTAAATGTTGGTCATTGTTCATAATTTCACAGTTAAACCAGACATAAACAAGTGTCAATCTTTTGATAGTTATTATATCTTAAAAACACGCTATTTGTTTTGACGGTGGGAATTAATTTTAAAATTAATTAATGCAACAGATATGTTTTGAATTTTGTAAAATAGAAATAATTTTTGAATTCATAATATCAAATATAGCATAGGCCTAATTTTTGGTATTTTTATGGAAACTTTCATTATTTGATGAATCGTGAAACCACTAAGTGGTTGTTAAAAAACTGAATTTTTTATAAAACATAATATTACCACATCTGTGAGTGGAATTTCAAAAATCTGAGAGACATAGTTAATATCAAGGAGTAAAATGTGGTTCAATTAGATGAAAATAATTTTTGTTGAATAGTAACTTTTTACTTTTATTTATCACGGTTAAAAGTGAATAGTGTAATTAAGGGTAAAAATGTTATTAATATTACCCTAACAAATGTTTTCATTCTATTGAACAAGTGTATCTCGACCAAAAACAACCTTAGGAGTAAAATATTATCATTTAGTTCCACTTTTATTAGATTAGGACATTTATTATTATTTAATTCAAAGAAGAGTTAAAAGAGTTAAAATCAATGTATATTTACTAAAAAAATTTTAATATATGGTTATTCATAAGATAAATTAGATTGTAAATATTAATTAGAAAGATAAAACGAGCTCCTACATAATGGTATTTTATTTATAATTTTTAGACATTAAATAATTTAATTTATTTATGAAACAATGGTGATGCAGTAATGACCTAATTAATGAAAAATTCGAAAAAGTGATATTATAAATACCCAATGAAATGTAATTTACGACTTTTTATAAATACCAATAATTTTCTAGGTTAATATGACATGTTATAATATATTTAATTAACTTTTTTATAAGTAATCATTATGTAATGATTTATAAAAAAATCAATTATTGAATAGTGTCAAAATTGAAATAAAAGTGTTTTTAAAAACAATATTAAATAATAAATTGATATTAAATTCCTAAAAATATAAGGTTCGGCCAAGAGACATATATCATGATAGGTGTATCATTAATGGAAACTGTGGTGTCACTTGAATGTATATTGTATTTTTATTTACCATATAATATAAAAATACAAAGAGACATTGTAAAAGTAAAACTAATTAACTAAGTGTTAATACTTAAAGATAAGGTTAATATAATATCCCAAACCTATCTAAATTCTATTGGATTAGTGGTTTTAGACCCATCCTCACCTTAACCTTTAAATAATCCACTTTATATCCATTAAAAACAGAATATTAATTTATTATAAAATAATATTTCTAGCATTTCCAAAGGTGCCCCACACCCCTCTTATAAAAGAGAACTCCATCTTCTCATTAATTCACACCTTCAATGCCTTTTGTTTCAGCCAACCCCTGACCAAATACTCTTTCAACTTCCCTCACTACAACCTAGAGGGCTTATTTTGATCATAAATCCAACCTAAAGAGCCCTATTGATCAAATCAAAAGGAAGAGCATGAAGAAGAGGTAATGTTTTCACCACCCTTTTTCAAATTCATTTTTTCTTCAACTTCTTATTTATTTGTTATTATCATTATAAAATAATTAATCCAATTTCTACTATATACTGTAATATTATTTTAAATATGGTACAACCATTTATAGTATTCTATCCTTCCTTTGAATGACATGTCACCATATGTCCGTAAGTATGACTTACCGTCTCCACGTCGTGGTGTAATTGTTATTCAATATATTATTATTTGGATGGTTATAATAATGATGTCTAATTCATGTAAATAATAAATATAACATAATAATAATTCTGTATATAAGATATACCATAAAATCAAATATTATTTTAATATCAAAATAATGATATTGTCGCTCGTGCGTACGTACGGACTACCGTCTCAACGAACGCGTTGAGATTCATTTTTCATCGTATCCATTCAAGTATAATTTTCATTTGATGATTTAAAAATAATTTTTATGGACTTAATATCATTATGGATATGAATAAGATACAACCTATCCATGACAAACATGACTTACGTAACAAAACATATAATAGAAAATGACTAAGTTAACACCCGAAATAACGATAATACTAAGATATTATTAACAAAGCAATGGTAAAAGATCATATATGATAAAATAATAATGTATATCATTCTTGTATAATTTAACAACAATTATTTCAACATTATAAATGAGGTTATCCTACCCCAAACAAGGAAAAATACAAGGTAAGGGTTATTTCACAATCTCTTCATTATCTGAGGTTGTTTATACGTAATTATCTACTGGGACCTCTTTATCAACCACATCCATGTTTCTTGAAAGTGTATTTCAAAACATTCTGTCTATTTTACAAAATATGGGTTAAATTCATTTATACCATTGTTTGACTTTTTATAAGATGTTATAAAGGAATCTTTCCGTCATTTTCCAAACAAGGTCCTTTTTAACCTTTTTGACAGAATTAAGGTAAGAATGTTTTTTTAACTTATACTGCGGGTGCGGCTATTTTCCGCCATTATAAAATTATTGAAGCTTCCCTTACATTTTATAAAAATATTTTCAATGTAAATGTTTTATTTTATAATTATGTGACTTTTAAATGATTTCAAAATGAATATTCTAAGAATTTATGAAAGGTACTCTTTATCAAAATCAGAATTTTAAATGTTTTTAATATTTTCTTTCTAAATCATTTTAATTAATGTCCATGTTTTCAAAATGATTTTCAGGATTTATTTATATGGACATGAATGTTTTGAAATGATATATCTTTTCAAATGTTTTGAATTGGTATGGGACACTTTGATTCAAAAATCCCTTTTAAATTACTTCCTTAATAAATGTGTGACTTTTAAATGATTTAAAAAAATGAGATATTTCTCTCAAATAGTTTTGTTTTCATCTATGTCAACATACTTTGATGGATTTTAAGTTTATTTGAAGTTGATTTATTATGACACCAAACTTCCATATTATTTTTATTTTTTGTGATGTGTTTTACTGTTGATGTGTTATTTTTATACCATTCGTGGTTTATGGATGATGTATTTACATTACGTATGCTAGATTTAATACAAATGTCAATGTTATGATTGAAACTTTTCATATGGGAATGCATTGGAATTAAAATGTGACGAGTGGAGCCCGCAATAGCTCCTCGATGCATTGGTAGGTCTCAGGAGACAAACTATTGTCTTGGCACAAGGCCTTGGAAAAATCTTATATGTATTCTTGGCACGATACATTGTCTATGTGGTTATGATAGTCTGGAATTATGAATTCCATCATTATGAATGTGGTTATTGATATTGCATGTGATTATTTGATTAGTAGAATATCCCTGTGAATAAGTAAATGGAATTATTTCATTTTATTTTTTCCATACTATGTTGAAGTTTAAGTTTAAAAGGCTTTTGTTTTAGTTATACATTGCCTTAAATGTTTATTCTTATTTATGAAAGTTTCTGCAATATTTTTGTCCTTACTAGGCATTTGATCTCACCCCTTTTTCTTTGTTTTATTTTTCCCAGGATGTGAAGAAGTATTTTATGAATGACCTATAGGGATAGTATGATAGGATATGAAGACAATATATTGTTGTAGTTTTTCACTTATTGATGTAATGTAATGATTATGAATATATCTAGTGTTTCCAAAGATACTCAACTAATCAATCTTTCAAGAATTGATCATGCCAATGTTATGTAATAATGCACTGACTCTGGGAATCTAGGGTCGGGGCATTAGATTGCAAACAACTCAACCGATAGGTTTTAGAGGTGTTTAGGTTACTATTTTAACCAAATCATTTAGATTTAAATCTAAGTTAAATAATTTACCTTTTATCGTGCCTTCATGTATTTTTACACCATATGGTTAATAAACTTACAATATACTTCCAATCAACCAAAATTTGTTCATTAATGTCATAGATATTATTATATAAGTATTTGGGCCGAACCTCAGATTTTTAGGACCATTATATAAATTAATAATATAATATTTGTTTTAAAAACTATTTTATGTCAATTTTGACACTATTTGGTATTTTTTTGATAATTTAATAACAACATTCTTACATTAAAAAACATTGAATCTATCCTAACATTTCATATTAACCTATAAAATGTGTGTATGTCATAAAGACTTTGAAATTATATTCATTTTAATATTCATAATACCATTTATTTGATTTTTCATGAATAAGGTAATTAATGCATCATGATTGTTTCATAAATAAATTAACTTATTTAATATCTTGAAATTATAAATAAAATACCATTATGTAGCAAATATATTTAGTTTTATAATGAATATTTATAATCGAATTTATCTTCTGTATAACCCTATATTAAAAATGTTTTATTTATTAAACTTTGGTTTTAGCTCTTTTAACTCTTCATTGAATTAAATAATAATAAATGTCCTAATCTAATCCAAATGGACCAAATGGGTTCATCTTTTATTCCTAAGGTTGTTTTTGGTTGAATTATACTTAGCCAATAGAATTAGGACATGTGTTAGGGTAATAATAATATCATTTTTACCCTTAATTACCCTATTTACTTTTTACCGTGGTAAATAAAAGTAAAAATTTACTATTCACCAAAAAATATTTACATCTCATTTAACCACATTTTAGTCCTTGATATTAACCGTGTCTGACATATTTTAGAAATTCAACTCACAAAAGTGGTAAAATTATCTTTTATGGGAATTTTCAAATTCTCCTAGGAGGTGGTTAAAAGTCGGTGAAACGTTCAATAAAATATTTATATATATAAAATTATTATAAACTAACTCCAATGAATTAAAATGATCTTATATAATTATTAAGTATCTATTTTGAAATTAATTAATTTAAATAAAATAAAAATTATTTAAATAAAAAATTCGGTTTTAACCAACAACTCAGTGTTTTTCACTATTCATCAAAAATTGATGTTTCTGAGAAAAATACAAAAAATTAGGCCTAAGATATATTTGATATTATAAATTAAAAAATGATGTCTATTTTACAAAATTCAAAACAAATATTTTGCATTAATTAATTTAAATTAATTCATGTTGTCAAAACAAATAGTGTGTTTTTAAGAAATAATAACTATCAAAAGATTGACACTTACTTATGTCTAGTTTAAATGTGAAATTATATCCAATGACCAAAATTGTGTTAAATGGTAAAAATATATACTAAATATACTTTAAAACCACTCAAATTCATAATTTATCACTATTAATTATTTTTATTAAAGAAGTTGTTTTTAATTAAAATTTAATAATTTTCACTGTTCATAAAAATATGAAAGTTATCCGAAAAGTACCAAAATTTCACCCTAATCTAATTTTGGTATTCCGAATCAAAAAATGATGTTCATTTCGATTGATAAAGTGTATAAAATTTCAAAAAGTGGGTATTACTATTCTTAACAGCTAGTATGATTGGTTGTGGTGTGTTCGAACTCGAAGTTGCATATAACACATGCTATTGTAATATTCAAAGAGAAGCATACCGTGGAAGAATGGGGTGTTAATTATCCACTATTTCAATAAATTGCATCCTCACAATTTATGATCGGCATTGGAATCATGGTGTTGACAACTCAAAATATCTTAGTTTAAATCCCATATCGAAAAATGGAATAATGAGGCCTCTATTTAAAATAAAGAGTGGTAAGTATGAAGGTTACCAAAAATAACACATACTAGTGTTCCATGTCGGAAAATATTGATATGGAAGAGAAATAAAACCATCAATATCTGATGGAGAGTGGAAGAGAACATGGATATGAAAAGGCCAATAATCCCAAAGCCATACATTTGTCGTGATCTAATGTACCATCTAGTACACCATTTTTGTTCTTAGTTCCTTTTCTTATGTTGAGAAATCTTTTTATGTGATTGGATAAGATCATAAGGATATATACTTACTTTATAATTAGAGTTTTATCCATTAATAAATTTCTACCACCAACCCATCTTTCACCCCAAAACATAATACAACTCAAAGATACTCTATTTATCATAATCGTATATGGTTCCAAATATAATGAATTTATAATTCACATATCAGACCCTTTAAAAAAATACATTACATCATCCATGAACTTCACATAGATCAGTTTTATGCAATAATTCCAAATTGCACTTTGGGTGTGGGTTCGATTCCCGCATCTTTTTCTGATGCGACAGGTCGTTACATGGTCTGCGTGTTGTCATTTTATAAAAATCTAAAAATAACCTTTCAAACATAATCCATTACAACCTTTAGACATATCTAAAATACTTATGTCAACTCTCAGTCCAAAATTTATATGATAGGTAAACATAATTTACATCCTTTATACCTCGTAATAGCATGTGAATACCTTCATCATGTATTCTTTTAAAACACTAAAACATCCTGAATTATCGTAAAACCATATTGATTACATTCATGATCCCTTCTTCCTTATAGAATACTAGATATAATTCATCCATCCAAAAATGTTGGAAACACCAATAATGATGGAATATATAAATCTTTAATCAATTTCAAGCCAATCAAGAATATTCAATATAATTTACCCAAATCAACCATATCTTTTTCCAAAATTATTACCTAAATATTAGGACCATATTAATGATTATCTTTCCTTAAATCATGTAATTTCAAAAAAGTGTAACTCGATGTAGAGTCACTTTTCTTAGTACCATAAAATCTTCAATCCTCAACGAAATAGTACTACAGTACAATACTTATTTATTTCTAGTACATCATTGATACAATAGTTCAATAAAATAATTCCAGAATAAATATATAATACACTAGTCATTCATCTTCATCTATTGTAGTATCATAACATGATTGTTATCCAATATCATCATTGGCAGCATAGTCTGATGGCTGGGACATTAGTTTGTGTAGTTTCCAAACTCCCTAGAGATGATGCATTGTACTTTTGAAACCATTTTCTTAACCTTGATGTCACGTACTTGGTGTCCTTTTTATCCTCACTTATAGCATACTCCCTTTCCCTTCAAAAATTTTCCAAGGTTATTCTTTCCAAAGTTATCATATATAGGAAAATCCTTCTTTAGCTTATTCCCTTTACCTGTCCTTATCTCTACCATCCTTTCGTTCTCTGTCTTCCCTTCAATTCCATAGGACTCCGATAATTCTTTACATATCTTATCAACACATGATAGTATTTATTAATATTATAATAATATATCGGAGACTATTTTCCTTCTAAATTCTGGCTTAAGAACATGAAATATATGATCTTTCTTACTGTTTGGATCACGGGTATTGCTGGAGTTCTCATTCATTCTACTGGGCCCCATTTCTAAACAATTGCATACAGTTGATTAGTTTGTGAATAGAAATAACTAATCCCAAACTTTTAAAACACATAACATAAATTAAACCATTTGTGGATATAATCCATAATCATAAAAATGTCTTCTTTGAGTATGTATATACTCATAAACCCTTCATAGAGGATTGTAAAGAAAATGAGAATTATCCTAAGCATATCCCTCAGGAGTGTCGTAACCAAGAGTACAGCAAGGCCTGTTCTTGTCAACCAGTTACCGTTTGTGTCTACCTAAAATAGGTATTTTCGGGTTTTACCCCTAGTTACATCTATCCCAGATCTTCCTTTAGCTGCTCGCATCCATACAGAGATGTATTGCTCAGAAAACTCACAAAATCTCTACAATATCAAAATTCTAGGAAGTTCTTCTATACTAATCCTCAAAGTTTACCTTAGGGCTATGTTCTCTATTCAAAGTTTATCTAAATCTAGCTTCTAAGGTTATTGCTAAACTTCCTCTGATACCAACTGTAACACCCCGACCCTAGTTACCCAAAGTCGGTGCATTGTTTTAATACATTGGCATGATTACAAGGAATCAAGTCCCGAAGGACCGATCAGATTACCAGTCTTGGAAAATAGATTACATACATTAATGTTACATTACACTTCATGACATAAAAAAACAACATAAATAATCCTTTCTGAACTCCATTATTTCCTTGTCTTAAACCTGCAAATCAATCACATACACTTCATGGAATCCTAGGAAAAATAAAACATAGAAAGGGGTGAGCTCAGATACTCATTAAGGATATAAATATAGTAGAAACATTAATAAATAAGCATAAACATTTAAGGCAATGTATAACTACAACAAAATCCTTTTAAACTTCAAATTCAGCATAATATGGAAAAAATAAAATGATGTAATTCTATTTACATATTCACATGGATATTCTACAATTCGAATAATAACATGCAATATCACTAACCACTTTCATAATGACGGAATGCATAATGCCAGACTATCATAACCACGTAGACAAGGCCTTGTTTCAAGACTAAAAATAAGATAGTTTCAAGGCCTCGTGCCAAGATACTAGTTTGTCTCATGAGACCTACTGATGAAATTGTTTTTAGAAGATACTTACGTTTACAATTTTCATAAATATACTCCAGTGTTTTTCTAAAAACATAATGCAAGCTTCTGAAAACAAAATAACTAATTCTGAGACTGCTCGACTAATTACATGCCATGATGGGTCCACGTCCAATCCCTTCCTATCTACCACACTCGAGAGTTGGGTTTTCTGAAAACATTTTTAATCTTGTGTTAAATACGTATACATTTTCACTTGGTTTTCATATATTTGAGAGAAATATCTCTTTTTTGAAATCATTTAAAAATCAAATAATTATAAAAGAAAACCATTATTTTGAAAATATCATTATAAGCATGTAATGGAAGAGTCAAAGGTGTAATTACGGTGGAGAATAACTGCACCTGCTAAATAATTTAATGAAACATTCTTAACTTAGTTTTGTCGAAAAGGTCAAAAAGTAACTTGTTTGGAAAATGACATAAAGATTACCTTATAAAAATCTTACAAAAAGTAAAAAGGGTATAATTGACTTCAACCCATAGTCTCTAAACTAGTAATAATGATTTGAAATACATTTTTAAGAAACATGGATGTGGATGATTAAGAGGTCCCAGTAGATAAATACTTATAAACAACCTTGGATAATGAAGAAATTGTGAAATAAACCCTTACCAATTTGGTAACTTACGAAACATACACCCCATGAAAGAGGTATCATACAATGTATATGTAAATACAATTAAATTAAAGAGTATTAAAAAAGAATACAAGTATGGGCATTACATACACCACACAAAAGGTAATAGTGGCAATATGGTACGAATCTCACTGGAATAAGGAGTGAGATGAAAACCCCTTACTGTGCACTTTCCTTTAGTTGAGGGTACGTTTAGACTCTTGTATGAAGACTATATTATGTTATTTATTCCTACCAGAACCATTTTAACATTTATCATATCATAAATAATTCATTTATGAATTTATACTACACATTTAATAATAATTTCCATGTTATATTAATATTTTGGGTAATAATCGCTTTCCTTATCGTACGCTTTTTAACTTGTTACTCTTGATTTTATCATATAGATCATCATTTAAATACGGCCAAAATATAAAAAATTATTTATTTATCATATATATTTAGAATATAAAAATTTATAATTGACGTATATATGAAATGGAATACACCGTTTATGGAGACGGTAGTCCGTACGTACGCATAAACTATGATTCCGTTTTTATATAGTATTCAACGGAAGTAAGTGAATAAGATATATGTAAGTACATAAATACATATATATATTTATATATTCAGTATCATTATTATGTCATATATTACATACTTATTAATAATATATATATTTATTATCATCGATGAATGGTGAACTTGGAAATGAATCTTATCGCGTCGTGAAGACGGTAATCCATACGTACGCACGAGGGAAAATATCATTATTTTGATATTAATATAATATATAATTGGATGGTATATAATATATACATAGTCCTTATCATGTTATATTTATCAAATACACATCATTATTAAACCTATCAAAATAATAATGTATTGAATGACAATCACACCATGACGTGGAGACGGTAAGCTATACGTATGCACGTATGGTGACATGTCATTAAAAGGGTGTATAGAATAATGAATTTGGTTGTTCCATAATTATAATAACATCAAAATATATAGAATATATTGGATTTATTATTTTAGAATGGAAACAAAAAATAAAAAGGAAGTGAAAGAATAAAGGAACTTGAAAGAGGGTGGTGAAATCATTACCTATTTTTCGGGTTCTTCATTTTGATTTGATAAAAAGGCTCCATATGTTGGATTTCTGCTCAAAATAATGCCTCTAGGTTTAAATTAATAAATTATAGAGGGTATTTGGGATGGTTTTGGCCAATACAGAAGTCTTAGATGGTGTGAATTAGAGAGAAGGGGGAGTTCCCTTTTATAAGAGGGGTGAGGGGAACCTTTGGAAAAACATAAAATATTATTTTATAATAAATTCTTATTCGGTTTTTAATGGATCCAAAGTTAATTACCTAATGTCCAAGGTGGGGGTAGGTCTACGAAACTCAAATAATATGTTTTATACAAGTTTAGGTTACTATTTTAACCTTATTATTTAAATTAAACTCTAATATAAATAATTTATCTTTTACCGTGTCTTCTTATATTCTTACACTATATGGTTAATAATCATACTATATACTTCTAATTGAACCTCAATTCGTTCATTAGTGTCATAGATATTATTATATAAGTCTTTTGGCCGAACATCAATTTTTTCGGATGAATATAACAATTAATAATATAATATTTGATTTAAAAACTATTTTATGTCAATTTTGACACTATTTTGGTATTTGTTTTTTGTTAAAATAATAAAAACATGATTACTGCAAAAAAATACATTAAAAATATCCTAACATTTCATATTGACCTTGAAAATTCATGGATGTAATAATGACTTTGAAATTATATTTATTGTAATATTTATAATACCATTCATTTGATTCATTCATGAATAAGGTAATTACAACATCATCATTGTGTCATAAATAAATTAACATATTTAAGGTCTAAAAATTATAAATATAATACCATTATGTAGGAAATATTTTTATCTATATAATGAATTTTTATAATCAAATTTATCTTATGTATAACCATATATTAAATATGTTTTTGTTACTAAACATTTATTTTAACTCTTTTAAGAAATAAATAATAATAAATGTCCTAATCTTATCCAAGTGGACCTAAGAGGTTCATATTTTATTACTAAGGTTTTTTTGGTCTAATAATTCTTATCAAATAGATTTAGGATGCGTGTTAGGGTAATAATAATATCATTTTAACCCTTAATTACCCTATTTACATTTTATCGTGGTAAATAAAAGTAAAAAGTTACTATTCATCAAAAATTATTTTCATCTCATTAAACCACATTTTACTCCTTAATATTGACTATGTCTCTATTATTTTCTAAATTCAACTCACAAAAGCGTTAAAATTACGTTTTATGGGAATTTTCAAATTCACCTTGGAGGTGGGTAAAAGACGGGGAAAAGTTCAATAAAATATTTAAATATCAAAAATTATTATAAAATGACTCCAATTAATTAAAATGGACTTATATAAGTATTAAGTATCTATTTTTAAATTAATTAATTTAAATAAATTAAATAATATTTTAAATAAAAAAATCGGGATTAACCAATAACTCAGTGTTGTTCACTATTCATCAAAAATTGATGTTTCTCGGAAAAATACCAAAAATTCGGCCTAAGCAATATTTGATATTATGAATTCAAAAATGATGTCTATTTTAACAAATTCAAAACATAAAAGTTTCATTAATTAATTTTAATTAATTCCTTTTGTCAAAATAAATATCGTGTTTATTTGAAATAATAACTATAAAAAGAGTGAGGCTTACTTTTGTGCCATTGAAATGTGAAATTATGTCTAATGACCAAAATTGTGTTAAATGGTAAAACTATATTCTAAATACACTTTAAAACCAATCAAATTATTAATTTATCACTATTAATTATTGTGATTTGAAATGTTGTTTTTAATTAAAATTTAGTAATTTTCACTATTCATTAAAATATGAAAGTTATATGAAAAGTACCAAAATTTCACCCTAAGCTAATTTTGAAATTCCGAATCTAAAAATGATGTTCATTTTGAAAGATAAAATGTATAAAATATGAAATAGTGGGTATTAATATTCTTAACGGCTAGTATGATTGGTTGTGGTGTGTTAAAACTCGATGTTGCATATAACACACACTATTGTATTATTCAAAGAGAATCGTATCATGGAAGATTGGGGTGTAATAAATATAACTTACTAAAAATTTATTAGATATGTTTGTTAAATGTTTGTACATTTATCTAATAAAATTTAGTGGCATAAAATGTTAATGAATCTAATTTTAAGCATAAATACTCAAATATTCCTTAAAAGTTCAATTTAACGCCTTTTAATGGAGAACCCTATTTAAATATTGTTTTTCTCACATTAATATTTTCTATTTGACAAAATAAAATTCTACTTTCTATTCTGGACATCAAAATTTACTTTGGGTAATTTTTTTTGTATTTTTCTGATAAAATTCCTTTTTAATGAATGATGAAAAATATTGTATTTTAATTCAAAACATTATATTAATATAATTTATTTATATGGATAGATTATCTTTCTAATTGGTTTTAAAGTTTAATTAGATTATATTTTTACCATTTAATCCAATCTTTTTTATTCAAATTAATTTTACATCGAAATTTGGACATCAACAAGTATCAATCTTTTTATAGTTATTGTTTCATAAAAACACGGTAGTTTTTTTACAATGGTAATTAATTTTTAATTAATTAATGAAACATATATGTTTTGAATTTGGTAAAATATAAATAATTTTTGAATTAGGAATATCATATATATAATATGATGAATTTTTGGTCTTTTTCTGAAAAATGTCAATTTTTTATGAATAATGAAACCACTTATTAGTAGTTAAAAAGCCGACATTTACATATAAATTTACTTTTTCCGCTTCTATGAATTGAATTTCGAAAATATGACATACATAGTTGTTATTATTAAGTAAAAAATTGTTCAATAAGATGAAAATAATTATTGGTGAATAGTATCTTTTGACTTTTATTTACAAAAGTTAAAATTAAAATAGAGTAATTAAAGGTAGAAATAATATTATAATAAAAAAAACTAAAATAACATTAGTCCTAAACTTATTGTATGAGTCATGGACGACCATGGGAATCCTTGGGATGATTTGGGGGACCCATGGAGCCACTTACAAGTGATAATGAAACTATATTTTAATTAACTTAAAGTAATGACAAAAATGATATTAACAAATATCATTTAGTATATCAACTTTTACATGGAGTTATATAAGTCATATGTTAAACTGTAAATATTCATTGAAATGCTAATAAGAGTTCCTAAAATACAGTATTTTTTTTATTTCTACACATCAAATAAAGTATATTATATATGAATCAACAATGATGGAGGATTTACCTCATTAATAAATTATTTAAACAAATAAGATTATAAATATTAAAACAATATCCCGAACCAGTACAATTCTTATTGGATGATTTTATTTTGAACATTACTCATCTTATCATGGAAATTAATTTGATTTGGACCTTTTGAAACCGACGATATGTTTATAATAAAATAACATTTTAAAACATTCATAAATATCCCCTCCTCACAAAATATAAAAGGACACCACTTATAACCCATTCCTCACATATTTCAAGCCCCTTTTCTCGTCCAAACCTAGCCCAAATAAGCTCTAAAGATCCCTATACTCCTCCTTGAAGCCTTACCTTATGCACAGGGCACTTGAATAATTATTTTTGGTTCAATCCAATGTGGGTTACCCAAATTAAAGGCAACATGGTCACTTAAATTATTTTGTTTTATTTTGTTTTATTTTACTTCTCCAACCCCTAAAACATTTATATTACTTTCCTTTATAACAAAAACAGTATCCTAAATTTACTAGAATGTTTTTATGATATGTATTTGAAATAAACTTACACAAAACTCTATCTAATGGGCGAAAAACTTTCAGTTTGTGTGGATGGAAAACTAACGCCTCACGAAGCAATGTTTGTTCAATTATCTCCAACCGCCTCTGATGGTAGCCATTATTATGAAAGTTTATTTATATATGATATATATTATGTTTATGTTTTCTTATTCTTATGTATATTTGTATTTACAAATATACAATTATTCTTTCCAATATGTGTAAACATGATAATTTCATTTGAGGATGTGCGGACTACAGCCCCTTCAAGCTGATATGATTCGTTTATGACATACATGGAATGTATAAAATGTGGAATTAATTTAATTATGTAACAAATACATCATATTATATTATAATAGAATTATAATATAACTATGTATCATTATATTTTAATTTCATTAAATATAAGATAGAAATGAATGTACTGTTCATGCGTACGTACGGCTTGCCTTCTCCATGAACGATGCATTTCATTTCATAACTACAAATTATATGTAATATTATAAATACATATACAATGGATATATATGATATATATTATATCATAATAATTTATATCGTTCTAAGTATAATGGACTTTTGACCGCATTTACAAATTGTAATTATAACATGTTCATTTTTGACTCAAGTTCCGAACATCAATGAAATATCCAATATGAACTGAAATAATTAAATAATTTCTATAGAAAGGTAATAAGTGATATAAAAGGAATAAAAAAATTAAACAAATTTCATAATTAAGTAGTGATTAACTTAGTCTTATTATTCAGAAATAACACAAAACATACAAGTCTAGTCGGACATGAGGTACGGGTTTTCTTTTCTCACATTTATTTTCGTTATATTTCCACTGTTTGCCACTTATTTATTGAATGTGGTGTATTGTGTACTACCATTTGATATGTATTATCATGATTATATTATATTCATGGTACTCTGTGATTCATTTGGTGGTTATTTTCTTTTGGTAATATGACTCGATTGATTACAACTTGGTAAGGAGTTTTCATCTCATTTTTTTATTCCTGTGAGAATCATGCTATAATTACCACTATTTTTATGTGTGGAATATGTAAGTACAAAGATTGTATTATTTGTTTAATATAATGTAATTTATGGGTATTAACATCTTCATTGTATGATCCTTCATTCATGGGGTTTATGTTACAAAATTTACCAATCCAATAAGGGAACCTTTCACCCACCTCTTTTTAAAAGACTTATTTTTGTTATGTCATTTAATTTACATCTTATTATTTTGGGATATGTTCTTATATATCCTTATTGAATTAAATTTAATTTCCATGTTATGAGATACCAATTTTCTATCACATAAACTCATTTTCTTAATTTCAATGTGACATCATTAGGATGTCGAATTTCTATAAGGGAATTTCTTTACCAAATTTGAATTGTTGGGATAAAATTCTAATTATTAGATATGTCGTGCTATGAATATTTCTGAATAACCTATGATTTTTTTAAACATAGTATCTACATATATTGGGTGTATTATTTATTTTAACAAATAATTAGGTCATTTATTTATCCTTAATCTTATGATACTGTCTTTATAAGGGATTTACTCTCACTTTACAATGAATTGAGACTTCAATGTTTTCAAGCACCAATTAAGTATTATATTGTGTTTATATTGTCATTTGGAATATTATATCATGAGTATTTTTATTCTCATGATAATTTAATGTTTTAATTAAATTTTATTCCTCAATTATTTTTATTCAAGCATCTCTCGCTTTGTTAAAAACAGTTTAACTAAAATGTCATTTTAAATTATATAATGATTTATTCTTATAAATATTTCACATTAATTTCCATGTTTTAAAAATGGTTTTAATTATTTATTTATATGTATATTAATGTTTTAAAATTTAATTTCCTTTAAAATATTCAATGTGGAATGAGACACTTTTATTGAAAAATCAATTTATTAAATTTTTTAAATGGTTGTGAAAATGGGTTAATAAAGCATTGATTATGTCAATATTTTCAAATAATATATTGTGATTGCAATGTGGAAGTGTTATCTATCTATTATTATTGTCTACATGTTCTGAATATGTAATGGTTATTGGGAATATTTTACATATACAGGTGGATCCATGAATAACCTAGGGCGGGTGAGCCTGAGATAGCTCTCCAATGCATTGGGTTACATGATGGAGGTAAATGTGATATTTATCCTGAATGATTTAGGTAATATACTATGATGTGTATTACAAGTGCAACTCCCTACTTATATGTGATATCTACAATGTAAGATTGAAATGGATTCCACTTGTTACCTTTATTATTTATGATTTCTGTGTGTTATTCATAAATCATATGATTTGATAAGGTATGTTGTGATTAAAATGTATGGTTTCATTGATTTTTATTTACTTATGGGATAATTTTTTCATTCATTATTTTATAATCCTTACTGAGATTTTTATGCTCATACCATGTTTTTGAAATGTTTTTCACAGGGTATAAGGAAGGGTATGATAATGAATGTATTAAAGAAGATATATATAAAGAAAGTAACCCTTATTTTATTTAAGGAGATTTATTTTTGTTAAAAATTTAATATAGTATAAGTGTTTTGTTTTTAATTTTTGTGATGTAACGTAAAATTAATGGCCCGATTCACTAAAACTCTAAACCTAAAAAGACCTTTAATGAGAATTATTCTTTTCATCCAAGAGTATGTAAGGTTTTAAGGTGGGGTCCTTATATAAAACTTTTTAAATATAGTTTTTTTTAAATTTTATATGTTCTATTTGAAAAAATAAAATTCCTCTTTTGAATCAGAACATCAATATTTACTTAGGAAAAATCATTTGTATTTGTTTGAAAATTTTCATTTTTTAACGAATAGTAAAAAATACTTTATTTTTATTAAACACTGTCTTTTAATATAGTTTACTTATATTGTTAGATTATCTTTTTAGTTGGGTTTAAAGTGTAATTTGATTATATTTTTACCATTTAATTCAATGTTGGTTATTGGAAGTAATTTCACATTTAAATTTGACATAAACATGTGTCAATATTTTGATAGTTGTTATTTCTTGAAAACACACATTTTGTTTTGATAATGGGAATAAATTTTAAATTAATTAATGCAAATTCTATGTTTTGAATTTGGTAAAATAGATACTATTTTTTAATTTGGAATATCAAATTTTGATTTGGATTATTTTTTGGTATATTTTCTGAAAACCATACATTTTTTATGAATAATGAAAACAATTAGTAGTAGTTAAAACCACGACTTCTTTTTTTAAGTGAAATTTTAACGCTTCTATAAATTGAATTTCAAAAATCCAAAATACATGTCTTCTATTAGTAATTAAAATGTTGTTCAATAATATGAATATAAATTTTGGTTAATAATTACTTTGGACTTTTGTTTACTCCGGTTAAATGGTAAATAGGGTAATTCATGGTAAAAATAACATTAAAATAATATTAAATTATCCTAACATGTGTTTTAAACCTACATTTGGATACATTTCCGAACATAGGAATATTTGGTTCGATTTTTGGAACCCATAGATCCACTTAACAGTGATAATTTCTCTATATAATAATTAATTTAAAGTAATGACCAAAATTACATAAACATATATCTTTTAGTAAATCAATTCTTATATGGGATTATATAAGTTATCTCTTAGACTATAAATATTATTTGGAAAGCTAAAAATATTTCCTACATCATGGTAGTATTTTTTTGTTTTTATGAATAAAATAAATATAATTATTTAAGACACAATAATGATATAGTGTTTACCTCATTAACAAGTGATTTAAATAAATAATTTAATAAATATTAAAACAATATCAAAAACATGTCCAATTATTATTTTATTATTATATTTAGAAAAATATTCTTCGTATCTTTGACATTAGTATTTTTTTGTACATTAGAAACTAAAATAATGGTATCATAAAACAATATTTTCAAACATTGTTAAAGAGCCCCTCACCCACTTATAAAATGTCCTCACCTCTAACCCATTAATCAAACCTCTAATGCCCCTTGGATTGACCAAACGCTTCCCAAATAAAATCTCCAGATCCCTACCTTCCACCTAGAAACCTTAAGTTAAGAAGAAGGCACTTTAAGTAAACATTTTGGTTCACACGAAAGGGAGATACCCTATTTAAAGGTAACATCTTTTCTTAAGTTCATTTCTTTTATATTAATTTGACAACCCCCTATAATAATTTTCGTACATTATTTTATAAAAACACAATCATCCTAAATATAACTTTTTTTGTTATTATAATTATTATAACTACTCTTACACACACCTCCGTCTAATGGGTAATGAACATACTGTTTCTGTGGGTATCGAACTACTGCCTCAAAAATGATGATTGTTCAATCGTCTCGTACAACATATTATGGTGTCCATTATGATGGAAATAGATTTTCATTTCATATATATTATTTTTATTTTTTCTCTATTATTCTTTATTTTTCATTTATATCATACCATTATGGTTTCCATAATGTGTAAATACGATAATTTCATTTGAGAAAGTGCGGACCACCACCCCCTCAAAGTGACATGACTCGTTCATCCAATACGTGGAATGTATAAAGGATGGATTAATTAAATTAAATAGATTATATGTTATACTGGAATTATAATATATCTATGTATTAATATATTTTCATTCCATTAAATATAAAGTAGAAATGAATGTAGCATTCATGCGTAAGTACGACTTACCACCTCCATGAACTGTGCTTTTATTTTCATAAATCCAATTTATATGTAATATTATAAAAACATATATATTGGATATATATGATATATAAATAATTCATATCTTTCTAGAGAATATTTAATTTTAACCACAAGGACGGTTTTTAATTATAATAAGTTCATTTCTTATTAACGTTCTGAACATCGAAAAAACGTATGATATGAACTCAAATAAATAACAAATTGTTATATAATGGTAATAAGAGTTATAAAAGGAATAATAAACATAAAAATTTTGATTAAGGAATTATAATTTAACTTATTTTCATTATTAATTAAGAACACGGAACATACGAGTCAAGTCAAACACGAGGTAAAGGGTTTCTTATCTCACTTTTAATTTCGTTATGTTTCTATTGTTAACCATCTTTTTATTTCATGTGGTCTATTTTGAACATCCATTTCACATATATTATTGTGATTATATTTATATTCAAGGTATTTTGTGATGCATTTGTTGGTTATTAACCTTTGGTCATATGACTTTATTGATTACAATGTGGTATGGGGTTTTCATCACACATTTTATTCTCGTGAAATTCATGCTAAATTTTACACTATTTCTTTTTGTTTGGATTATTTACAGACCATGATTGTATTATTCGTGTAAAATAATTTAATTAATGGGTATTTATATCATCAATTTATGATCCTTACTTCATGGGGGGTATGTTTCGTATGTCACCAAATTGGTAAGGGATCCTTTCACCGCACTCTTTTAGACAAAGACTTCTTTTATGTCATGTCATTAAATTTCCATTTTCTAATGTTGGGATATGTTCTTATATATCTTTATTGCTATAAATTTTAGTTCCATGTTATGTGAAACCATAATTTCTCTAATAAACTAATTTTCTTATTATTAATTCAACGTTTTTTGCCTGATGAATTTCTCTACGAGAACTCTGTAATCCAATTTCAATTCTTTGGGTTAAACTTATACTTCATGATTATGTCAATTGATGAATATATGTGAATGAACTATGTTTTTATTATATTCTATATGCACCTATATTGGTTTAATTTTTATTTTTTTCACATAATTATGTCCTTGATTTGTCCTTAATCTAAGGATATAATCATTGCAAGGGAATTTGTCTCAATTTACAGTCCATTGAGTCTTATTGGTTTTTAAACACTAATTAATTTTTATATGGTGAATATATGCCCAATTCACATATTATATCAGGAATGTACTTATTATCATGATATTATAAGCTTTTATTAATTTTATTCCTCAATTATTTGTATTCATGAATCTCTCATTTGGTTAGGAACTCTTTAACTGAAATATCATTTTAAAAATTTTAACAAATTTTTTCTTCTAAATCATTCTAAAAACTATCCATATTTAAAAAAAGGATTAAATGATTTATTTATATGGAAATGAATGATTGAAATTAAAATTACTTTTAAAATTCTTAATGTGTTATGTGACACATTGATTCAAAAATCACTTTATTAAATGTTTTAAATGGTTTAGAAAATGTTTTGATAAAGCATTGATTATGTCAATATGTTGAAATGATATATTGTGTTTTCAATGTGGAAATGATCTCTCTCCTTTATTCATGATTTATGTGTTATGAATATGTTATGGTTATTTGGTATTTTTTACATATACGGGTGGTTTTGTGATAAACCTTGAGAGGGTGAGCTCGAGATAGCTATTCAATGCATTTGATATCGTGAAAGAGGTAAAATGTAATGCATATCCTATGAGATTTAGGTAATATACAATTATGGGTATTCCAAATGTAAATACATATGTTGATATGAAAGCTACAATGTATGTATGTTATGTAAGCCATAATTTACCTTTATGGATTATGAATTCTTTGTGTTATTCATAAATCTTATGATTTAACCAGTTAAGTGAAAGAGATTATGTTTTATATGTATTGATTGAATAATTTTTTCTTTCTATATTTCATTACACTTACCGAGCTTTTTATGCTCATCTCACATTTTTGAAATGTTTTTCATATGTTATAAGTTAGGGTAAGATAAAGGATGTACTCAAGAAGATTTATATCAATAAATAATTTATAATTAATTTCTTTTACAAATTTTTATTTTATGAAAAAAATGGAAACTGAGTAGAATTGTATTATTCTTAATTTTTGAGATTCAATGTAATAGTTATGGAAAAATTGTCTAAATCTATTAAATTGAAAAGATCCTCATTGTGAATTATTAACTTAGTTAAAGATTATCTAATGTTAAAGGTTGGGGCCTTTTAGCAAACCCCTACTCAAATATTCTCCCAACTACCTTCACATAAATCTAGTGGCCTTTTATTGATTATAAAGCCATATTATTGTGACCGTTTGTCTAAATCAAAAGGAAGCACCCAAAGAAGAGATAATTATTCCATCACCTCTTTCAATGTTCTTTTCAACTTCTACTTCCTCTATATTTGTTGTTACCATACTAAAATAAATAATCATATAACATATACATTCTGAGATGTTATTATGAATATGGTACAATTATATTCATTGTTATATCCATCTTATTAATGAAAAAGTCACCATACGTGTGTATGTACAACTTATCGTCTCCACGTTGTGGTGTTGTCGGTAATTCACCAATACATTATTTTTATGGGTATAATAATGAGTATAAT
The DNA here is from genome assembly GCA_963277665.1 of Viscum album. Classification (NCBI taxonomy): domain Eukaryota; kingdom Viridiplantae; phylum Streptophyta; class Magnoliopsida; order Santalales; family Viscaceae; genus Viscum; species Viscum album. The sequence goes on from OY728134.1 coordinate 1,322,044,211, forward strand.
TAATTTATATAATCAATATATCATGTTAATGATTATTTAAATGTAATTTACCATGAAATTATTCACCATTTCAGTATCAATATAATGATACTGTTTCTCGTGCGTACCAAAGGCTTAACATCTCCACGACGCGATGAGATTCATCTTCAATGATCACCCTTCATGAATTTTTTTAAAAATTAATATATTTGTTATGTATGAGTTATATGAAATAATATTTCTATTGGATTAATCTATATTTGTTTATATAAATATAATTTGTTTCTTACTTTCATACTATAGGATAAGAAAATGGAAATAACATTTATGCGTACATACAGACTACCATATCCTTGAACGTTGTTTCCATTTCATATATCTTTCTATTATACAAATTTATATTTTGAATATATATAATATATAAATCATTTTATATATTATTTATGTATGTAAATCATTAATTAGGTGATACGATCAAGAGTAACAAGTTAAACCATGTACGACAAAAAAGCGATTATTACCTGTAGTGTTACTTTAACATGTAAATTATTATTAAATTGGTAGTATAATGTAGTAAATGAATAATATATGAAATATCAAATATAAATATGTTTTTTTGTAATTAAATAACATACTTTGGTCATTATATATGATGTTAAACATACCCTAGACTAAAGGAAATTATAAGGTAAGGCTTAATTTCTCAATCTCATTATTATTCGAGATTGTTTATGTATAAGTGTTTATAGGGACATATTTACTCTCAATAACCACATTTCATACATTTTTTTTAAAGTAATATTTTATTGTTTTATTTAACATACTCTTTAACTATATCATCATTTTAAATGTTTTAAAGATTCATTTTTCTAAATATTGTTAAATTAATGTCAATTTTTTCAAAATGGTTTTAAGGATTTATTTATATAGACAAGAATGTTTTAAAAGGATTAGTCCTTTAAAATGTTTCATAGTGGAATGATAATCATTTATTGATAAACCTATTTTAAATTACTTCCTCTATAAATGTGTGATTTTTAAATTATTTCACAAAAAACAAGAGATATTTTTCATAAAGAGTTTTAATAATCATTTTCAACTATGTAAACTTCTTTTGCTGGATATTATTATTTATTAAGGATGATATAATATGATACAATGTTCTATGGTGTATTGAATGAGTTATGATATTTTTTACTATGGATTTTCTATTTTTATACCATTCATTTTTAATTTTAATGCATTGACATTTCATATGCTAGTTTTAATTTAAATGTTTATGTTATGTTTATCCTTTTTCATGTGAGAAATGTATTAGAAATAGTATGTGATGGATGGAGCATGTTATATCTCCTTGATGCATCGGTAGGTCTCATGAGACAAATTAGTGTGTTGTAAAAAGTCATTGAAAACATTTTTATTTGTAGTCTTGGCATGTGGCCTTGAATATGTGTTTCTGATGTCTCATACAATGCATTTCCACATTATAAAATTAGTTATTATATATGATTATTCGACTAGTAGAATATCCATGTGCATGTTTATATGATAATTATTAATTTATTTTTCCCCTTATATATTTATTTTTTTGTTTAAAAGGCCAGTTTTTTATTACATATCTTGCCATAAATTTTTATAGCTTCCACTATATTATTTACCCTCACTGAGCATCTGAGCTCACCCCTTTACTATGGTTTATTTTCCCAGGATTCCAAGAATTGTATTATGATTTATAGGCAGGGTTATGCTTAAATAATAATGGTGTTCTCAAAGGATCATTTATTCTATGTTTTATGTTTGAAAGTGTAATGTAACATTCACGTATGTAATCTATTAATCAAGACTGCAAAACTTATCGGTCCATCCGTACGTGATTCCTTATAATCATTACAATGTATTAATATAATTCCCCATATTTTGGATTCTGAGGTCAGGAAATTAAAATAATCATATAATACATCCATGAAAAATATATGGACAACATATAAGAAATAAGACGTTAACATTACTTGTGTCAAAACGAAAATAAAACTGGGATGAGAAAACCCTTACCGTATGTCTTGACTCTTTAAAGCACATAGAATCATCCTATATAATAAATATAGGGTAATTATAAATGATAAATAGGACAATATCAATATATATTATACCATATAAAATTTTATCATGAACTTTTTTTAAATTCTATATAACTTCTTCCATGTTAGAGTTGTGATTTGGGTAATAACTACATTGTTTTTAACATGTTCTTGGATTTGATATATTTTAATACCATATAATTATATAATGATCATTATAATGTTTATAATGATACAAATATCATATTTATTCTATATATATGTATTTATAATAATCAATGAATGAATGAAATGTTAAACAAAATGCATCATTAATGAAGATGGTAGGCCATATGTATGCATGAACGTTGTTTTCCTTTTCTTTTCATATTGAATGGAATTATTTATATGAAATTTGTGTGTATATATATTTAAAATATAATTAAAATATCATTATTATGTAATATTTTTCATATATCTTCACTAAACTAATCCTAAATCCATTCCATGAAACATGTTAATGAAGCACATCGTTTTGAGGATGTGGTATTCCACATGTCTACAAACAAATTAATTGTATATCCATAATAAGGAATCCATGTAGGTGTGTTTTTAATTGAAATTACAAAATATTAAATAAATAATTAATATAATATATATCACATTAAAATAGTGTCTACATCATAATTCAAAACCACTATATGTAATAAAGACAAAATAACCAACATAGTATGGTGAGGTTGTAGTCTGACATACAAAAGAATATTAAGTCCATTACCCACGAAATGGATGTGGGGTTAAGTGAATATTGAACCCTTTCAATTAAAACATCTCAATATATATTGTATTCATAGGTTATTATATAATCATAGTAAAAAAATATTTGAGGTGTGGAGAATGAAAATGAAACCAAGGAGCCCGAGAAAAGGTGTTACCTCATCTTTGGGAAAATCCTTTTGGATTTCACCAAAGGACATCCTTGGATGGATTCATTCCAAAAGGGTGGCTTCTAAGACTATGATAGGGATTTTGGGAGATTATTTGATTAAATTTTTGTGTGAGATAAAGGTTATGATTTTTGTGAATATGTTGGATGGTTTTTTTACTTTTATATTGGAGGAGGAGTAGAATTCTTGTAAATTTTATAAAATAAAATTCCACCAAGTTTATTCCATGTCATGTGGAATGAATAATTTGTCTTAGTCATTCCAAGGGACGATATCATTGAAATATGAACAAAAAATGAATTTTTTATATAGGTATATGATATTTTCATCCTTGATTATAAACATTTTTCTATTAGCAGATATTATAAATTATTCTTAATGAAAATATATAATCCATTTTTTAAAATTACATTAAATTAAGTCCAATATTATAATTTAAATTTAATTACATATATAGGATTATAACTTGAGTTTTTAATGTAAAAAATTCATAAAATGTTTTCTATGTTGTTATATTTAACATCAATATGAAATTGGTTCTGGTGATATACATTAGAATAAATTATATGAATTTGATCTAATTATTAATTAAATCAAAATTATAATTTAGATTAACTATATATATAAATTTAAAAAAAAATATGTTTTAAGAAAAATTAGGGATTTTTCAATATTCATCCAAAAATGTTGTTTTTCAGAAATAATCACATAAATTAAACATAAGATAATGTTGATAATATTATCTATATAAGTAGGTTTATTTTATCAATTTCAACATCTAAAATTCTCAAATAATAATTTTATCGTTTTTCATCAAATATTTTAAAATTTAGTTTTATTATAAAATAATGTTTTTAAAAAACATATGGACAATACTGAAAAATATATATATAATTATCAATAAATAATAATTATATTAAATCATTATAAAAAATATAAATATTATTTAAAAATATCCAGATCACTAATTTTAACGCCTAAGATATGATTATCTCCTTTAAAAAATTATAATAATAAAATTATGTTTCAATGAAACTTAGGGTTTCCTTTAACATAAGAAATCATCGTTCTTTTGTAGAACATGCCAACCCATTGATGCATTTAGTGAATTATTTTCTTTGTTGAGGGTATAAAAAACATTTAATTAATGATATTTTCAATTAATATCATTACTTAAAATTAAATAATTTGAAATAAAATAATGTTTATAAAAAATCAACGAGTTACAGTACCCGATCACACCATATCCCTTCACAAGATACACCATATAATAAAATCTAATGTCTAATAGGATCATTATACTCACCGAGAATGTTTATACTACCTATATTTGAACAACCATTTACATATATACCACCAAATATTTTGTTTCATTCTACAAGGATGGAACCCACTCCCCATCTATATCGTAATTTCATACAGATGGTTATGCCAGCTTCATTTTCATAAACATCCTTATCTATAGCCTTTTAGGATAATGATCCTTTTCCTTCTACTAAAATAATTTTTTGATCCTCATGAAATTATAGTATAAACCACTTCTACTATATAGGTGGATGATCCTTCAGTGCCTAATAAATATAGTAATACCCATAGATAATCCTTACTGAGGTATCTGTGTAGAGCCATAGTAATTTTTAACCAAAATTTAAATTCATTATATGACGTATTAATTTAAAATATTTTTTTTCATAACTATATCTTCTAATAGTAATTTTGGTTGTATGTGCATACAAGATGTGTGTAGTGGAAAAACATAACTAATGTTTTAGTACACATTGAATTATCAAATGATATGTAAAATAAGGTGAGAATGTAGGGATTTTTATATAGATTTTTAACAAGTACTCAAACAACAATCTTCACAGTCCACTCTCTTAGAGTCTCCATGAAAATTAGGAAATGGATAATTATTTGGTGAAAATATAGGTAAGAAAATAAATTTTATGAAACATATTATTATTATTGTATTTATATGTATTAATATTTTAGTAGTAACTTCATTATTATTTTCCAACTTATGAGGGATTGAAGACCACACCTCTCATGAAATTAGGTGATCTATAGATATAATATAATAACTAGTTAGATAATAGTTGTATTTCAAGACTTGGAAATGATTTAAACTATGTAATAATAATGAGTTATTTTTAGAAATCACATTACAGAGAAATTGTTACACATTAGTTAAGGAATTTGTTTATGTGTTATTAAAATTTGATTTTTTGGAATGAAAATTTTAATTATTTTCCTAAATAAATTATTTTTAATATTGAAAAAACTACATTAGGATTCATTAGAAATAAAATAAAACACAAGTCAGATATAAAATACCTCCACCAATTGGTGTGGACTATGATATCATAAAACGAGAAGAAAAATGTATTTTTCATAGAGAATTTCATTAATATAGACGAAATTATGAAAATATTTTATACATATCATCTTAATGTTTAGGGATTTATTTATGTTTTAATAATTATTCATATCCAACTAGATGAATTTTATTTCTTGAATTGCCAATGCCTCCAAACCATTCAATGAATTAATGAATTGGTATTTAGGCATGTCCACTTTATGTATAAAAAATTAATCTACATTAGTCCCATATTTATTTTAAAATATCATTAATTTTTAAAAAAATATTTTATTATTCTTCATATTCCCTCAGAATTATATTCATCATTTAAGCCTATATGTTGTTTTATTATAAGTTCATTTTAAAAAATATTTAGGGATATATTTTCCACATTATCTCCCACTTCATGGCACATAAAATAATAATTATGTATATCCTTTTGTACATCCCATAAAGCTAGAATCATTATCCAAAGATGAATATGAATTGCTGAGTCCCTTATAAGAATATTTTATATTTTATATTATTTTTCCCAACATATTCCAAATCATTATTAAAGAATTCCACATTTCCATATTCATTTTTTCACATTTTAAACATTTAATTCACTATAAATTCACATTTTGTCGGTGGTTTTAGTTATGAATTCATTGCATCAACATAAGTCATTTATTAATTATTAGTATCATATCATGAATCATAATATTTAGTGGAGTAATACTATTGATTTTCACTAATTAAACTTTATTTCATTTTTATTCATTCAGTAGTTTCTTATTTAGAGAATTTCATAAAAATTATATCAAGTGAATTTCATTCCTCATGGTATTGTTAAATGGAATTTTCCAATAATGTTGAATTTATTATGAGGGTTTCATCTATTAGAAACTCATAGAGGGTTGTGTGTGGCCTAATATTCTCCCAATACCATCCCTCTATTGCGGTGATAGCCATAATAACCTTTATGGGAATGTAGTAATCCTTAATAGACACCAATTATATACTCTATTGATTTCATTAACATTGGTCATAAGAATATGGGAGTTTTGTTTTTGATTTAATTTTTACCAATGGCTCTCTCTTTTTTCTTATTTTATTTTTTACAAAGACATATATTGTGACCATAATGTATAAAAACATATAAGAACAAGGTAATCAGTTAAAAACATTCACCCTTATAATGGATTCCCAATATTGAATATATATAAAATCCCCAACCACTCCAAAACATCCCCCTACCATGTATCCCACACTCGGAATTAGACCACCAACCACTTCAATCCATCTCAATAACAAATAACACAAACCATATTAATGAGATAAACAATTTTTTTATGAAATTGTTAGAACATTACCAAGAAATAAAACACAAGAAGAGCACTCCCAACCATCCCACAATAATGAATCTCTCTACCAGCTAGCAGGTTAATAATTAGTGCACACCCAGGTATCCCACCACCAAGAAGTAAACATTTGGTTTCACACTCCAAATCACCCAATATTTTATTTTTTCTCTACTTCCACTGAATTTTATAGAAAAAATTTCATTTTAATAGGACTTTGGGTAACAGGACATTATAAATATAGAGATTTATTGAATTTTCATATTCCATTAATCATCATATACCCATATTTGGGCATAAAATATCTCATGTATCCACTCCCCTTTTAATATGTCATTATACATTCCCATATGTAGTAGAGACCTCTAACATGGTTATTAGTTAATTACTATGAATATTGCAATTAATTCATTTTTATTCAAAACATGCACATATAAAATCAAAATATTATCATGAATGTAGAGTATAAAAAAATACAATCACAAAATATTTAAAAAGCATATATTTTTTTCAAAAATTTCATTTTAATTTTTATATACCTATTGTATTTGACCATAAAATGATTTGGTGGTAAATCATTAATGAATTTCTATATAGTTATGTAACCAATATTAAATAGAATAAAAATCATCCAACTTATACTAGTATTCTCTAATAAACTGGGTATTTTTTATAGAAACACAACTCACTCAAGTAGTAGTTTCATAAACGTTAAACATAGTAGTGAACCTTATATAAAATTATTCATATATTTTAAGTAATTATAAGGATTAAAGGATTTAATACAGTTTCAATCATGATTTACTAAACAAATCACTAATATTATTTTTAATGTTTAGAATAACCGATTGTTATTTTGAATTAATATATTCTTCAAATTTGAATTCGTACCAATCACATTGTAATTTTTGAGTCTCTTTACTATATCCCAATTTTGGTTCATGTAAATATGATCCAACTCATTATTGATCTATTTAACCCATGTTTCATCCTTTGTAGTGTCATGAGATCAAAATTTATATATAACTGATAGGGAGGATTATGGTGCATTATTGATCATTCTCCTTATTTGTGTGGGTGTTTTCCATCCCCGATGATGTTGGATTGATCAATTTATGCTATTTGATTTCTCTTATGTGGTTCATAATAATTTTCTTCAACCATGGTTTAATCTTATGAGTATTATAATGAATCAACATCATGTTGGGACTCTAGAATGTTTTCTATTCCTACCTCTAAATCTATATTTTAGTTTATTCCATATCCACTATTTATATATCATTAATAACATCACCATAAGAACCCCTCATGTTAAATTTTCGTATTATCTTCAATTATCATAACATCGCTACATTAAAAATTTCCATTGATATGACTATTGAAATATTTGTATCCTTTCCAATTCATTGAATATCTAAGGAATAACCCTTTATCATCCACAACACCATACTTGACTTTATTTCCTTGTTTATTTCTTATAAACCCATTACATCTGGAAACATAGAAATAATTAAATTACAGATTACTTCCATGCCAAAACTCATACAGTGACAAGGTTTCACCAATATAAATATGTGTTTGATTTTGAGTATACTGGGCAGTGTGAACAATCAATTTATAGTTATATTGGGTGATACGACTCCCTTACAACGTCATTCTATCCATATTTTTCACCTATTGATCATGGTCTCTACAACTCCATTTTGTTGTGGAGATATCATACCACACACCTCATGTTGTAATCCATGTTTCTGTAAAACAAAATTAAAATAAATAGATGTGTATTATCCTTCAATGACATACCTCTTATCATTGACTTCCCATCCAGTATCATTTTCAATTATTCCGTGATAGGCTTGCATATAATAAATCAAATGTCATTTTTTATGTATAACCATCTCAAAATCCATTCTACTATAATCTTAAATGAAAAGAATAATGTACCTTTCTCTATATGTTCTAGAAACATTTAAAATTCAGAATACATCTTTAGGGATTAGATCAAGAAGATTTGATGTCGTTCTCTATTTAAATAAATTTTAATAGAAAATAAGCTACCCTCATATACAAGCACAACATGTGTTTTCTCATTCAAACTTCAAATTAGGGAAATCAATGAATTTCATCAGCATATATATCTTTTCGATGTCTTGTTGATTAATTTTAACAAATTTCATGTGCCACATATCATTTTATTCTTAAAAAGTTATTTATAAATTATTCAATCAACGATCAACCTACTATAACATTCCATATATTTAACAACATTTCATGAGAGATTTTCAATTTCTTCCTTCTATAGCACATCCCTTTTCATTGATTGTCACTATATTTCTAATTTCACTGAGATTATTCATACTTATGAGATTGTGATTCAACCATTCACATAAATAACATTTGTTTTCTTTAGCTCGCCATTATCTAGTATAGAACATCCACCACCACTGATCATCAAGATAAAATAATCACTGAACCATAATATTCTGTCAACCCTTTTATTAATATTAGTTAATATGTCTGTATTACCCTTCTTATGGGATATGCATCCACTATCAAAAATATACGATCTTTTTATATTTATATCACTAAAGGTTACCTATATAAGGTTGGATATATCAATTTTATTCTTTTACATTCATGAAATATTTGAATCTGTAAAATATAATGATATCATTTCATATATCCCTTCCATGTGAGCATGTTCTCCATACTAATACACTTCTTCGTACGGAGAAAACATTTTTGTAAAAGATAAACCATGTAGTTGTTGTGTATTTAATTTTATATATGTTTATTATGAATTATTCATTCCATTCCTCTTTAAAAAATGAAGAACATTATAGAGAATGATATAAAAATTAATATAATATCCATAGAAATTATTTATTCTATAAGGTGCGATGTAAATTTCATTATCATTTGTTGAATTCATAAATCTTCCCCAATAAAATAGCTCCTTGCCTCTTTGATTTATTACTTATTATGGAATATATAGCAACATAATTAAAAATTTATAAGTGTAAAAGAGTTCTCATTTCTATTCCCCCTCATGTATCCATCCATAGTAATGTATGTTGGATTCTTATCATTTTTGGATGCAAGAGTATATTTTTAAGTTATTGTTTCATTTTAATTTGATGGTTTATTTCCCATCAAATTTTGTGACATTTCAATATGTCCATCTTTCAGTTTCCCTTTATTTTTGCTGGTATTATTTACATCATTTGATGTTTTTTCATAACAACTGATTCCACTATTTCCACAATGTGCAAGTTAATGATCATTCAAAATCTTTTCAACTCCATCATATTTATGCTCATATCTATCTACTAACTTAGTATCAAATAATTTTCAAGATCATTTTTTTTATTTTTATTTTTGAATTTCATTCACTTGTGAGTTTACTCCTAAGATTACAAATACATTGTTATTTCACTATACATTGTTTGAATTCCCCTCCAGTCTAGTGGTATGTTTATTGATGAATGTTTCATGTTATATAATTATGATCTTTTGATCAACTACATATTATTTGTTTAAGGGATGTTGAACGTACTATTACATCTTCTTCTAGGTATTCAAATTTTTCTTTAGGATGATTAACATATTGTAACGACTATTTAAAAAATTATATACACTTTTTTCATCTATTAATTTGATTATCAAGATTAACAAGAGAATCCATAATTTGTATCTTTAGATAAACATTTAAATTCAAATTATTAACTGTTGCTTTATATTTTAATGAATTTGAATTTTCAACTGTCACTATCATAGACCCTTGGATTATAGATTTAATCTCCGGTTCTTCCTAAAAAAATAATTTTAACTATCATCTTCATCATAAAAAAAGTATTACATTGTACTTTCATTATAGATAAGATGTATCCCATTTGAGAAACCCATTTTTGATGCTTTATTGAATTTTCATATTAACTTTCTACACCATTGATCATCCATAATAACTAAGAAGAAATGTACACAAATCTATGACAAAGTATGTAGCATAATGGTTCATTTCCTTCAATTCATCATTTTTCTATCTTGAATTTAATATAAATGAGATAAATGAATTTGTCTTCCTTTTTTTCTTCATTAAAAAAATATCTCTAAATTGCAAGTTTTCTATGGATTTAACTACTATTTCATGGTTGACGATTGTCTTTACATCGTATGTATTTAGTCACATTTCATAAGTGACATGACTATTTAAAATATAATGGAAATAAACTTTTTAAAAATCCTTTTCCTCAATGGTATAAAATTTTGGATTTTTTATATGTTTAATTGTTATCAATATTTTCTTTACAATGTCAATCTATTTTATATTTTCACATGGCCCTAAAATTTCTCCTACAACATATGTAAATCAATTGAAGTAGGTGTTTTCATTTTAATCTGGATGAATATTCATATCATCAATCATATTTTTCAAAACATAGATTTTTATCCTTCATATTATTATCTCTTTTATAGTTTTTTCCCACATATACTTCGAAAACAAGGATATCATCACATTCAGATAGATTTTATCAGATAGTGCTGCAATAAGGGAATTATAGGATTTGGAATGTGCATCAATACTTCTTCAATATGTATTAGTAATAGGTTGTCAAGTGGTATCAAAAAACTGAATACCTGATGAAGTAAAAAATTATACTTCCCTTCCATGAGATATTAGTGTAGATCTCAAAATATTCATCAAAATGTGAATGTTTCTTCCGTCAAATCGAGGGACTTCCATGCCATTTAAATAATACTACATAATAGAAAATGGTAGATTTAATACCAACAACCTTCCTTTGATAAAACATTTTGGAACCTAGAACACCCTGGGATGAGAGCGGTGAATTAGGTTGTCAATGTTTTCTTAAAAAGTTATGGGTCTTGTTCCCACGTGGGTAGGAACCTTTTAATATTTTCTGATTGGAATGTTGGAAAAACAAACAACCAAAATATAATATAGATCACATATTTCACATGGTTCACAACTAAGATCTAGTATATGTATCATATGTTGATAGTGTTTCGGTCATACTAAATCCCACTAGTCATCACTTGTTGTGGAAAGCAGATGATTAGGCACAATCATATTGTGCCAGGAAAAATCATTTTACCTGACTTTAATGAAATATCACTACATCATTGAAGAACATACATCGACACCCCAAAGATCACAGATTTTAGAGATGTCAAACTCAATTAATCAACGTGAAGGTCACTTCATCAAATTGGCATTGAATTATTTATCCTTACAAAATATGAGACACTAATTGCACTATAGACTTAAATTGATGCACTCTGAAAGCACTAACCACTAAAATACTAATGTTCAAAACCTCCTTCCATGAGGCTCCTTCACAAAGATCCCTATATTCATGACTAATAACTCTCTTTGAGGAAAACCTACCTTTATGGCTCTAATTAATCCAAATCATAACACCCCGTCATTACGATGAACTCAATACATAAAATAATTAGAATTAGCCAAGACTATGATAATATTTTCTTGATCCTCAATATTTCATAGAAACCCAGAATGGTTGATCTCCCCTTATATTGTAAAATTATTTTTATTTCATGTTTTTAAAGAATTCATCAAGTAGTGTGAATAGAGGTAGACTCATATTTATAGGACCAGACATTCAGGATTCTCAACTACCTATTTTTTGCTTTTTTAGATGATTCAAAAATATATTAACAGTGCTCCTTATGTCACAAAGCTATAAGGGAATTCAATATTCATGGTTCTTATCATAAACACATTGTTTTTGTAAAAAACCATTTTCGGCATTTATGATGCTAGTCATAACCACAGAGCTCTCTATCAACACATCCCACAGTCGTGATGCTCCCCTTCTTGTAATCTCATAGAAACACCATATCCTATATAAATTCTTCTTATCATCATGATTCTTAACCATATCTACATGAACCCCATTCATCTTCCATATTAATGAATAGTTGAATCCAAAAAATATCCTTTTGGAATTGTACCCTTCCTTTAGATTTTAATGCAAATAATTATTAAACCATGGAAAACGATGCAACCTTGAATACTGTTTACAGCTTCAACTGTAAGATCCATTTTCATGAGACTCCATTATCATCCACCTAAGTATTGACAATAGACGCAATCCAATATCCATTTAAAGTGAATAAAATCTGTGGATTCAATATCTTTTTGTATTAATTCATATTATAGAAAAACTCAAAAAATGGCATAACATTGGAATTTTTTTTAACATCATTAGCATGATCATAACATTCAATCTTGAAAATCATTTTTTTTTTCATTGTCCAAAGCCGGTTTTTGGTTTCCCGGTACCCAAAAAAACAATCCCCAAATTTCACATTTCAAAATTCAAATACAAACCACTGAGCATCAAACTCCACGCGCCACACCTCGAGCAGAGATACCATCATCACACATCGCCATCAATGCAGGTCGTTATTAAGACCATCATAAGCACCATCGCTGGAGAAAGAATGCCAGAGAAACCTGCCGAAATTGCCCTCAGTGTCATCCTCAAAATCACCACTGTCTCATGGAGACCAACTGTCATCGATCCATCAAGGTGGATGCCTCTGAGGATGACCATCACCCGCCCCACATTCAAAATAACAATAACATACAACATACAAATGGGAACTTCATTAGAGAACCACTGACGGAGAACCAGATCTCCATCGATATCCTCCAGGCTGACGCCTCCAAAACATTCACCGCATCACCGCAAACATCAGAAATCACTGAAAACATACGAAATGCAGTACAACGCCTTCGGCAATCACAAACATCCAAAACACCAACACATCCATACTTCCCCTCACCAAGAAATGAGATGAAAGGAAGAAGTCAAACCATTTTTGAAGCGGTCTCAAGCATATCCACGAAATCAAAAAGGATTTCACCATAAATAAAACCATACCTCACAGGGAGAACCACCACCTGAAAAACCCCACCTTCCAAGACCTTCGATAAGCATCACAACATCCAGAAAGACAACACTCTACCTCCAACACCCAGGTCTATGGACAAAGTGACGAACTCGAACCACCGGCCAAGAGATCAGGTGTAGAATCAACACAGTGCTATGAAAAAACACCAGTCTATGCAATAAGATCCAACAAAATACCATTGCAACCAAGAGAACCACATCGAACTACTGAATCTGGGAGAAGAAGGAGCGTAGATCTTGGATAGGGAGGGTGGCACAAGATGAACCCTAAAGCATCACTGATCCCCTTACGGGCTCATCCAATCATAACATTCAATCATACATAAAACATTCTTGGATAACCAGAGGACACAAATAGAAAATGGGTGAGCTATAAAACTCATTAAGTTGATAAAAAACATAACATGAATAAGTAATTACATCATAGACAATGGTAATTTAAATTATACATTAATGGGTTTAGAATTCTAAACACGAACAATGAGGTCAGATATATCATGAGATCATAGATGCCACAATAGAATTTGGAATCATCTTTAAGCATGAAGTTATAAACTATAAGTCTAGTTTAACCACCTATACATTATAAATAATATTTCTTAGGATAAAATACCATGCATTGTAAATGGAATATCATGAGATTAAAACATTTCCCATTATATTGGAGTTAGATATGGGCACAACCATCACAATTAGGTCATGTACATGAATAAGTGTTCTATAGAAATCATATAACATAAGAACATATTTCTGCACATTTAGTAAAATGATTATATATTGGGGGTTATATACATGGAGGTCCCCAATAAAAGTATTATAGGTAAAACTTGGGTAATACCCCTATATTGAAATGGTTATTGGTATACACCTCATAATGTTCATCAAGGAATGTTATAATGACATTTTGGAAATGTAAAGAATGTATATAGTGATTCCTAAAATAGATAATGTAGAAATAAAGTTGGATATTATCCTATTTTTAAAAAATTATATTATGAGTAATATGTAATAACAAAATCCATCTTATAGACTTTGAAATAAATTGAATAAGATACTGAGTATTATTAAATACAAACATGAAATAGAAAATCAAAACCTTATTTTGACTGCATAACATGGTTACATAATGAATCATATGATGAATTAATGAGGGTGAATGCAGTCACACATAACTGGAACATTATCTTCTTTGTAATAGGTATGTATATAATATTCTATAACATAAACAAAATATGATTAAGTGGATTTTATAAATAATGTTCATCAATTAAGATGTGAATGGGAGGATACTTTACTAATTTTAGGTATAATGATGACTTATGTAAATGTTATAATGAGAGGGGGTTATTGTAATCCCATTTTCTAGAAACAAAATATTATAATATATAAATATGTAAAAATTTAAGGAAAACATGACAAATTGATATTCATAATAATATATACAAAGAAGTTTCATGAATTTAAACGAATATAGATGTTCGTAACAGTTTGTTCGACAACTCGTTAGAGAACATCAGTAGAATTATAGTTGTAAAAAATCATAAAAGGGATGGATTAATCATAGTGAAATGTGAATATAATAAAATAAAAATAAAAAAATAATTACAAGGAATGTATAATGATATACCCAAACATCAAAAAATGGAAATGATGATGCATGATATAAAATAGGTTATTGAATAAAGAGAAGAGTGTGGGGTCTCTTTACATGAGAGGGTGATTCAAAAAAGTATGGAGGCTCATATTAATATCATTGGGAAACCATGCCTAGATTCTTGATATTGTTCGGTAGATAAAATAAATTTAACCATATTTTATTCTAAATAATATGGGATCATGGGTGAGATTATATTAGAAAAAAGAGGGGAGTACATTAATATTTCTCAGAAATAGTTTTCCGACTATATACATTAAATTAATCAGACCACACACATTTTAGTGGACAATTATAATTTCTTTAAACCAAGGAGAAGTGGTTTTTTTATTTTAAAAGGAATAGGGCACAACTAAGTAAAATGTTACCCATAGTGATGTGGAAGTGACTGAGCTTTATAAATAATTCTTTCAAAATTAATAAAATATAATATAGGTTTTGGTGGATTCATAATGGCCAAATAAAATTTATTAAAAAAACTAAATTGACATTATTTCAGAGGGGAAAAGAATATATTTTTGTGTATAAAATATTTCTCATTTATTACATATAATAGGTATCATTATGATGTCATAATATGAACTCTATATTTATATCATATTTATTTTAGACATAAATATTCAAATGTCTCAAAACTATTGAAAAATTCACTATTTTATAATTTTGACATGATTATTCCCAATATAAAATTTCTATTATACATTTAATTTTAAAAATATTTTATTTTTTCATTTTAAAAACGTGATTCGATATTAATTGATAAATGGATATTTTTTTGAGAATAACAGTTTCTGAACACTTTTAATCATTAAATTTTGTATAATATAAATTATATTCTTCTATAAAATATTTTAAATTTTATTATTTTATTAATTTATAATATATAGTTAATAGTTATGAATTCACTAAAAGGTATCATATTAATTAAAATTTCATATTACCCAAAAATACAAATTTGATTTTTAACCTATTATAATCTAATTTATAAGAAAATATTTTGTTGAAAATTAATAATAAAAAATATATTAATAATTAATATACTGAAAGAAGGATATATATATATATATTATTTGGGTTAAAATTTAATAGTATTTATTAACTTATTTTTACCGTTAATCAACATATATTCCTTTTGACATCTTAATAAATACTTTCTATCATTACTATCTGTTTTGTACAAAACCATAGGTTGAACTTATTAACTATTATTAATATGGAATTTTCATAATATGGAATCAATTTTATCAATATAATTTCACATAGTTGTATGAATTTAATTTAAATTATAACCCACAAGTTTGATGGAATGCTATTTTTCAAAAACAAATCAATTTTCATGGAAATGATTATTTTTCATTAACTCTGTAGCAAGTCATATTCATTATATTAGTTTCAATTAATAATGTTACATATATGTCCAATAAATTTATTTTCAATATTTCCCAAATTATTTCTATTTAATATTAACTAAAATGGAGAAACATTATTCATTTTAAAGCAGTTTTAAGAAAATTGTGTTTTCAAATTAAAAAAATAGAATTCTAAAAAAATATAATATAAATACAGTATAAATTAAATAAATTGTTTAAAATCAAAAATATAAATACATTTTTTTAATAAATATAAAATTAATATAATAATTTTACTTTTAAATTTCTTAATGATACAAATGAAATGGTTTTTTTAGAAAAATTTGTTATTTTTCACTATTCCTAGAAATATAAATATTTTATAAAAAATAAAAAACAATAAACCTGAGTAAATTTTGTACCATGATTTCAAATATTATGTTATATAATATTATTAATTCACATAATTTTATAGAAAATATTTTTAATGTTTTCTTAAAAAATTAAATAAAATTATTTTTGAAGAAAACATATTTTTAAAGAGAAAAGTGACATTACTAAAAACTGAGTGATTATTATCTAATAATTTATCAATTAATAATGGTTATGTTTAAAAAATATATATTTAAATTTAAATTCATATTTATTCATATTAATATTAAATAATTTAATTTATTTCATTTAATAGTCCATTAAAAAAATTACATTTCATTGGGTTTAGTGTTTTGTATCGTATACATTGTTGAACATAATTATCACATATAAAAACCAGGGATCTACATTATTCTTACCTTTATTAATTTTTTAAATAATAATTTGAACATTATCATGGTAAGAAATTTTTGATAAGTGAAAATATCTTTATTGAATAACAAAATTCTAAAAATATTTAATAAAACATCCACATGAAATGGGGGAAGCGAAAGGGTGGAGGTCATAACATAAAATGGTTTATAGGTAGGAGAAAATATGTGGGATGTAAAAAATATAGTATTAAAAGATAAAAACTACCACCCCAAGTATAATAGAGGGTTATATAAATGTTTGTCATAAAAAAGTTGACTTCTAGAAAACCATAAATATATGATGGAAAAAAGATGATCAATTCGTAATATGAATAAATTATTTTTCCATGATTCCTTTCATATATATAAGTATTTAATTTACAATATAGACTTGAATAATAGGAAAATATAAAATTATAACTTGTATAATTTCATATGTAAATTAATTTCCACTTTATTATCATATTTTATCTCCAAATGATGTGTTCTTGGGATGAATGTTTTTATATGACACATTATAATTGTAATGACCCGTAAATTTCATGTATTTTTTTCTTAAATTCATTGGGATTTTACGAGTACATAGTTTCTAGTGGCACCTGATTCTGAGGCCCGGTGTGCCCGGAATCAATTTCTGAAGTTTATCTCGGGTACGTTCAGTGAATGAACGAGTGGGTTTTTCTGACTTTTGAACCGGTGCTTGGAATCGATATCCTAGGGCACTGATGAAACCGTAGCACAAGTAATTATTTAGGAAGGCCTTTTGTGGAGTTGCATTTTTCGGGAAATGTTGTTAAAAATTTGTGGATTATGTTTAAAGTGAAATAAAAATTGTGTTACAATTTTATTTCACATCCAAGTGGTTTAACCCTATGTGTGGTAGGTGAGTGGGACCCACTTGAACAATAATCATCGTGAAAAGATATTAGTGATATGGGTCCCACATGAGCCCCACCCCCTTCAAATTCCATAAATCCCCATTAAACCCTCTCTTTAATTATGCCATTACTCTGAATCAATTATGTGAGATAAGTGTTTGAATTTTTGAATTCATGGAATTAGTTAATAAAATAATGATGAACGTTATATTATTTTGGTTGGATGTTGTGTGAGGATAATTTAGGAGAGAGCTCTTGTGTGTTTTCTTGAAGAACTTCATCTTCTCCATGAAGAACACCCAGACATCGATGAAGAACGACATCACTGCAAGGATAGATCAATGTGCCATCCCATCTCCTCTCCGCAGTAGGTGTCTGACGTCGTTCCCGAAGAATGAAGACGCACCCTCTTTCGATCTTCTTCCTGTATCAAAGGAAGGTAGATTCCCTCCTCCTCGGATGTTCTCAGTCATCATATAATGAGATTCACCTTGCGGCGCCGTTTCCCACGACGATCGTCGTTCGAAAACTTACTATAGGTAGGGATTGTTTCGTTGTCAAGTATTATTTTGATGTTTGTCGTTATTATTTCTCTTCCAGTTATCAATTTAACTGGAGTAGGTCAAACCACACAATCATGGCCGATCCTCCTCCCCTTTGTTTTTGACAACCGTCGTGGTTTGGAATGGAGGTGGCGTGGTGCAACGGCACCACGCGGGAACATGGAAAACCACTGCGAAGAAGCGTGGTGCCATTACGCCACGCCGGTGAAGCCAAAGGATGCCGCAGCCGGAGTCGGGCCGCGGTGGAGGGGCTGGCTCCGCCGCACCGTACCGGTCGGACAAGGGCCACCGCCAATGACTGTGGTGGTGCATAGTAGGGCGGCCGGATCCTCCTGCCACTGGCGCTTTGGAAGGCAGGACTAGCGGGGGTCCCGTGGCGGCACACTAGCAGGCCAACATGGTCGGTCGTTCGGGAATTCTGGGGGTTTTAACAACCGACAGATGATAGGGGGCCCTCCATGCGGAGCCACCATTTCAAAAAAAGGGGGTAGCGCACTCCACCCTTCCGCGTCCACTCAGCGCACAAGCGCCCGCACAGGGCCGGACCGGCCGCGCTGGGTCGGGCCGCCCTCGCAGGGCCGGACCCCCGCGCCAGGAAAGGCCGCACTAGCTGGGCCGGGCTGCGCCAGCCAAGCCGGGCCACGCCAGGCAGGCCGGGCCATGCCCAACTGGGCCGGACCCCGGACCCGGGTCGGGTTGGCCAGGTTTGGGCCGACTGAGGGGGTTTTGGGCCGGGTCGGACCGGGACCAAACCCACTATTTCCGGATAGATTTGTTCAAACACCCATAACATGGGATACAGAACTCCGATCGGTACACCGTCATTTGCGTATCAATCCTTGGATCGAGGCTGTTTTTTCAGTATATTACACTCATGGTTTTGGAGAACATTGTGTACAACTAGGATGGTTCGAACACGAAACCAACCGGGGCCTTAGAGCGGAAACACTTATAACATGATCTCCAGACGTCCAATTGACATTCCATCGACTTTGTAGGAATCCAATTAGTGATAACGTTCTTTTGGCATACTCCGATCATGGTTTGGACACAGCTGGAGTACGTTTGGGTTGGTTTTGGTTTAAAAACCAACCAGGTCCCATGGACGAAAAAGGCAATAACTCTCAGACCAGGCGTATGATTGAAGCGTCGTTTATCGTGTTGTGTTCCTATTGATGAGACAGAACTTTGGGATACATCAACTCCAAAATTCATGTCAGTTGATGTATCGACCACCCCTTGTCTCGCGGAGCGGACCCTCCTTGAATCGAGCATGCTGTGTGCGAGAATCCTAGAGCTGGCTGCGACTGTGACAACAGTGACAATTGTACTGGGATCCTCCGTGGGTTCGGCAGTAATGACGGACGAACTGGAATCTTTCGTGGGTTCAACAAAGATGAATGATGTTCTTGTATCCTATGTGTTTCTGACAGTACTTGACTACTCTTCTTGTATCCTATGTGGGTCCGACAGTATTTGGTATGTACTTGAATCCTATGTGGGTCCAGCAGTGTAGCAGGTCTTATATCCTTTGTGGGTCTGTCATCTTAGCTGGACTTGTATCCTATGTGGGTCTGATAGCTTAGATGAATCAGTGGCTACATCTGATCATCTCTATCACCTTACGAATAAGTATACCTATTTGAGCTGAGTCTTGACTTTCAATCATTATCATTGATAATATTGACTTGCTTTCCTGTGTGGATTAGGTTGTGCTTTCCTATGTGGATTGGGTTGTATTATCATGTGTGGACTAGATCGAACATGGGATCAGTTAGGGAAGCCTAACTGAAATTGATGGCTTAGGTATATGTATGGGCATATACCTAAGTAGAGATTGTTGTTACTTCGTGATTGTAACTTATCTTTGTGGTTTATCTTTTGTGGATTCTGGGAGACCTATGGGGGTCTCGGGGTCCCTACTGAGTAGCATATACTCACCCCTACACGAGCTATGCCCGAACTACATTGTTTTGGATGCAGACAATGTACAACACTGATCGAGGTAGGAGCTCGTGGAGACGGACGGTACCTGGAGGTGGATCATTGGACGAGGCGTGCACGGAGCGGACGGCTAGAGCTGAGGAGTAGAAGAGACTATCTGTACACACCTTTTAGGTGGGATTCCCAGAGGATGGCTCGGTGATGCTGCTTTACTTTTCTGCCATTGTACTCTCTTTTCAGTTGTACTTTACTTTTAGTTGAGTTTGTATTCTGGCTCATTTACTTTTCAGCACTTACTTTTGTACTCAGTATACATAGTGTTTACTTCATTTTTCATACTCTGAGGTGTTTGTTTACTTACATAAAGGAATTGACTTCCGTTATATTAGGATTTACGCATTTGGTGCTATTCGCCAGCCCCTGGCCTATGGAAGGCGGGCTTGGGGTAGTCACAGAACCGGCCCCGAGGACGAGTCGTGGAAAATTGGTATCAAAGGAGTTAGGTTCTACCGTAGAACTTCGGACTCTGATTTTTCTTCTATGTGAGGAAATATTGTTAAGGATATTGAGTGTAGTTATCAGTCCAGGGAGTCCGGTGTTGGTGCAGCGGCCGACGTATTGATACACCAGGACCCTGACTTCTGATTTCTGACTCAATGCATGAAAAAATTGATTGAATGTGTGTTTCAAAAGTTTTCATTGTGATTACTTTATGTCAGCTCACCAGGTGTACTATATTTACCGTAACACACCTGTCTCTTTTCAGGATGTAACCACGATGGTAGCCAGCTAGGGTTCCAAGCTTTGTGCGAGACGACAGCCCACCGAGCGATGTGGACTCATTGCAGGGCCCTATTACAGTGGAGGTACCGGCGGTACCTCAACCCACCGAGCCACCGATGCCACCATCCATAGCAGCTGAGAGTGCACGTCACTGTAGTGCACTTCACGAGTTTCAGCATCAAAGATCTCCCAGGTTCCGTGGGGTGATGGAACCTCAGGCAGCCGAGGATTGGATGGAGGCTATTGTTTGAGTTTTCAGGTTAGTAGAGACACCAGCAAACCTCATGGTGTTCCTTGTAGTGAGTCTTTTATACATAGCAGCAGGTAGATTGTGGAGCCTGATGCTTCAGGTGCACGCCGAGGAATCTCTTCTTTGGTTGGACTTCGAGAGCCTCTTCCAATCAGATTTCATTCCAGCCACCCTCTATGCGATGCGCAATCAGGTGTTACTACAGCTGTGGCAGGACAACATGACAGTCGCCCAGTACTCAGCGAGATTTACCGATCTCTCATGTTATTCCAAGGACATGGTATGAGACCCTTTCTTCCGGGCCCAGACCCTCGAGGAGGGACTGAGGCATAAGATCTGGGCTTCGATGATCTCCCTCAGTATACAGATGCATGTAGGAGTACTGGAGTGAACTATTCTTGTAGAGAGATTCCTTTCTACGCCTACACCAGCAGCGAGACCTACCACAGGGCGGCATGTAGCGGAGTCTTCTGCAGCTGGAAGTCGACGAATGACTTAGGGGTCCATGCAGACCTGACCATCAGGAAGATGACCTCATGATACTGGCTCAGAGGTGCGGGCCACACGGCGCAGAGCCATCCCTCTAAGGAGAAGGTGGTGCTATGCATGTGGGGGGTGGGCCACATTGCTCATGACTGCCCGACTCGCCTTGCAGAGGAGCTGCAGACGGTTGAGGGACCACCCAATAAGAGGCAGAAGTTCGACCGTGGCGGTCCGCAAGGAGAAGGCCAACAAGGTAGAGGAGTTGTCCACATGGTAGGTGGTGGAATACATTTTGAGGCTCTACCACCACAACCACCAGGAGGTCCACCCCAACCACAGGGAGCTGGCGGACAGAGGCAGGCGCAACTTCAGGCAGTGGAAGCCTACGACCACAGTGCACCAGAGATGATTTGAGGTACTATCTGTGTCTAATACACCCTTTCTATAGTTTTTATAGATATATGAGCGAGTTATTCTATCATTTTCACTACCCTTGTTCGGAACTCGGAGATTCCGATGGAGCCGTTGGCTTGATCCTTACGATTAAAGACTCCTACGGGAGCTAACTCGATGATTACGCACTGGTGCCGACAGTGTGACCTTACTCTAGGAGGCAAGAGATTTGTCTGGGATCTTCTTGTAGCTTCGTTGATGCCTTACAACGTCATCTTAGGCATAGATTGGTTATCTACAGTCCATGCTCAGATCGACTTTATTAGGTGCAAGGTGTGGTGTGTCCACACCGATGGGATAAGGTTCACCTTCACCGGTGAGAAAGGAGCCTTGGAAGCATAGGATAGACTCACATAGAGGAGAAGACATCTGATCACTCATCATTTGGCTAGCCTCATCCTAGGAGCAGTGGACGTGTGGAGTCCGAGTTTTTCTGTAGTGGTGGATCAGTATGCGGATGTCATTCCTGGCAGCATTCCAAGAATATGTCCTTGCAGAGAGGTATACTTCTATATTGACATGTACCCCAGGACAACGCCCGATATCTACTCCAGTATATCGGATGGCTCCCGCTATGCTTCGAGAGCTACGGGTACAACTGGAGGACTTGCAGGTAAATGGATTCATTTGACCCAGTGTTTGACATTGGGATTCCCCGATTTGTTTTGCCAAGAAGGCAGACAGAAGCTTGTGACTATGTGTCAATTACCGTCACTGGAATTAGGTGACTGTGAAGAACAAGTATTCTCTTTTGATGATTGATGAACTTTTTGATCAGCTCAAGGGACACGATTGTGCTTGAAGATGGACCTCAGGTCACGTTATCATCACCTCAGATTTTTGGATGAGGATGTGTAGAAAGATGGATTTTAGGTGTCGGTATGTCATGTATCAGTTCTTGGTTACGCCTTTCGGCATAACCAATTCTCCAGTAGTGTTCATGAGTCTCATGAACATGATCGTCCAGCCATACCTCGATCGATTTGTTGTGGTCTTCATCAACGACATATTGATTTACTCAACTACTGAGGAGATTCACACCACCACTTGAGGGTTTTACTGGACACACTTCGGGAGCACTGGATTTATGGTAAGCTCTCAAAGTGTCAGTTCTGGATACATGAGTTCCAATTCATGGGACACGTCATCTCTGAGGTGGGAGTTGCAGTGGATCCTGCAAAGATTCAGGTTGTGCTAACTTGGGAGCCACCCAGGAGCGTGATGGAGGTGTGAAGTTTCCTAGGTTTGGCTAGGTACTACTAGAGATTTGTGCCAGCCTTCTCCAGAGTTGCATCCCCACTTTCATCGTTGAAAAAGAAGGGGAGACCCTTCGTGTGGTCAGATAGATGTCAACAGAGCTTCTAAGAACTGAGACAGAGATTGACCATCATAACTATCATGAGGCTACTGGAGGAGGGAGTAGGTTACGTAGTCTACTGTGATGCATCAGGGAACACACTCTAGTGTGTGCTGATGTAGGATTGGGAAGTGATCACCTATGGATCATGACAATTGAGGGAGAATGAGCAGAACTATGCTACCCATGACCTGGAGTTAGCAGCAGTGGTTTCGCACTGAAGATGTGGCAACACAATCTGATGGGCGAGCGCTATAAAATATATTTTGACCACCAGAGTCTCATGTACATCTTCACGTATAAGGTCCTGAACTTGAGACAGTGGCAATGGCCGAGTTCCTCCAGGACAATGACTTTGAGATATTCTATACTCTAGGAAAGGGGAACGTAGTATCTGATGGTCTCAGTAGGAGGATGTGCATTACGCTACATGGAGAGGCGACAAAGCAGGTAGCCGTGTTGTAGATATCCTTTGTGGATAGAGATGGGGAAACCTTTCTATAGTCTCTCACAGTCACACCTCCACTTCTCCATCGGGTCATGGAGAAACAACATGGGGACATTGACTATGAGACGCAGCATGCACAGATTTCCACAAGACATGCACCTGATGGATTTTCTGTAGGCGAAGATCACGTCATCCTTTCCATGGGATGTACCATGGTACCAGCTGTATTATAGGAGGAGTTTTTGAGAGAGTTTCACACTTCCCCTTTAGTAGTGCATCCAAGAGTTCCAAAGATGTACCCGGATCTCAGACGACAACACTGGTGGCCGGGTATTAAGAAAGTTGTGGCAGAGTTCATTTATCGATGCGTCACCTGCCAGCAGGTGAAGGGAGAGCACCAGGTACCAATAGGCTTGGTACAACCCTTGGAGGTCTCGGAGTTGATGTGGGATGGGATATCTATAGATTTCGTGACTGGAATTCCACGCAATTCAAAAGGACATGACTCCATTTGGGTGATCATCGACCAACTCACCATGTCGGCCCACTTATTACCCATTAGAGTGCAGGGCTCAGTAGAGATCTTGGGACGTCTCTTAATTCAGGAGATCATATTACTTCATGGTGTTCATCATCTATCGTCTCCGATTGTGATTCTCGCTTTACTTCCCGACATTGGAAGGGGTTGCAGGAGGCATACATGACACAATTCTACCTGAGCACTGCCTTTCACCCTCAGATGAATGGTCAGACGGAGAGGACCATTCAGACTCTCGAGTACATGCTCTATGCATGTGTCCATGACTTTGGTCGTAGTTGAGAAGATCAGCAACCCTTGGTGGTGTTTTTGTACAACAATAGCTACCACTCCACCATCGGGATGGAACCATATGGGGCAATTTACGGTCGACCTTACAGGTCACCTCTGGGATGGACAGCCCCTGGGGAGTCAGCACTTGTAGGACCAAAGATGGTCCAGGCCATGACAGAGATGGTCCAGGTCATCCAGGAGCGGTTGAGGACAGCTCAGAGCCGACAGAAGTCTTATGCTGATAGGAGGCGTAGAACACTAGAGTTCGAGGATGGCGACCACATTTTCTTACGGGTCTCACCTCGATGTGGATTAGGGTGATTTGGCCGGGGTGGCATGTTGTCTTCAAGCATCATCGGATCATTCCAGGTTCATTGCAGAATAGGCAAGGTGGCTTATCGCCTAGCTCTACCACCTCAGTTACACCTAGTGCACGACGTCTTCCACGTATCACAGTTGAGAGAATACATGCATGACCAAACACATATCATATACCATGGATAGATGGACATCGATGAAGGGTGACTTTTGTGGATGTCCTGGTGGATATCGAGGATTGACAAAAGTGGGTCCTACGTGGGCGGTCGATTCCTATAGTGCACATCATGTGGCAGCACAAGAACCTCCAGGAGAGTACTTGGGAGCGGGAGGCTCAGATGCGTGCTCAGTACCCTCATTTGTTTCCCTAGTTTGTGATGTATCATTACAGGGACGTAAATCCCTGAGATGTGAGTAATGTAAAGACCCATAAATTTCAAGGAATTGTTTTTCATAAATTCAATGTGATTTTACAAGTACAATGTTTCTGATGGCACCTAATTCTAAGTCCCGGTGTGCCCGGAATCAATTTTTTAAGTTTAGCTCGGGTACGTTCAGTGAACAACTGAGCGGGTTTTTCTAACTTTTGAACCGGCTCTTGAAAATAAAATCTGAGGGCTCTGATGAAACCAGATCCCTGGTAATTGCTTATAAGGACCTTTTCTAGAGTGGTTTTTGCTCAGGAAGAGTTGTTAAAAATTTGTGGATTACGTTTAAAGTGAAATAAAAATTGTGTTACAATTTTATTTCACATCCAAGTGGTTTGACCATATGTGTGGGAGTTGAGTGTGACCCACTTGAACCTAAAATCCTCTTGATATTATATTAGTGAGGTGGTTCCCACATGAGCTCCACCCACTTCAAATTTCCTAACATCCCATTAAACCCCCCTCATTCTTTTTATTTGTAACTATCCCATCATTAATTATGCCAATACACTTAATCAATTATGTGAGATAAGAGTTTGAAATTTTGAATTCAGGGAATGAGTTAATAATATAAGGATGATCCTTATTTTTTTGGATGGTTGTTGTGTGATAATTGAAGAGAGGGATATTGTGTGTTTTCCTGATGAACTTCATCTTATTCACGAAGAACACCAAGACATCGACAATGAACGTCGTCACCGCAAGGAGAGATTGATATGTCTTCCCTTCTCCTCTCCGTAGCCGGTGTGTGATGCCTTTCCTAAATAATGACGATGGGACCTCTTTCGATCCTCTTCCCACGTCAAAGGAAGGAAGACACAGCTCCTCCTCTGACATTCTCCGTCATCATATAAGGAGTTTCACCTTGCGACACTGTTTCCGGTGACACTCATCGTTCGACAACTTCTTCGATGTAGGGATTGTTTCGTCATTAAAGTATTATTTTGACGTTCGTCGTTATTATTTGGCCGCTTGTTGTCAATTTAACGGGAGGAGGTCGGACCACAAAAACATGGCCGATCCTCCTCTCCTTTGATGTTGATCACCTTCCTGGTTTGGAACGAAGGCAGCGTGATGCAACGACACCACGTAGGAACAAGGAAAACCACAGAGAAGGAGCATGGCGCCATCATGCCCCGCCGGTGAAGCCGAAGGAAGCCGTAGCCGGTGTCGGGCCATGACAGAGGGGTGCGGCACCGTCACACCGCGTCGGGGCACCCTGGAGGTCCGTGGATGGGGCGGGCCACAACAGAGGAGCATAGGGTCGTCTCACAGTGCCCGTCGGACAAGGGCTGCGACCTAAGGCCGTAGAAGTGCATAGGAGGGTGTTCGGATCCGCTGGTCGGCCGGCGCATTGGAAGGCGGGACCCATGGGGGTCCCGTGGTGGTACACCGGCTGGCCGTTCAGGATGTTCGGGGGTTTTAACCCCCCGCAGCAGAAAGGGGAGGTCCCCTCCACGCGGGGGCCTCTATTTTAAAACGAGCGGGCAACCCCCCCCCCCCCCCCTCCGTGTCCGCTATATGCTCGGGCGCCTGCATCGGGATGGACCGCCCGCGCCGGGCCGGACCCTAGTGTCAGGCCGGGCTGCACCAGCTAGGCCGGGCAAGGCCACAAAATCTGGGTCGGGCCACGCCCAACCGGGCCGGACCCTGAACCGGGTCGGGTCGACCCGGTTCGTGCAGACCTAGGGGTTTTGGGCCGTGTCAGCCCAGGCCCAAACCCCCTGTTTCCGAAAAGATGTGTTCAAATTCCCATAACATCAGCTACGGACATCTGATCCATGCACCATCAGTTACGTAGGGATCCTTAGATCAAGACGGTAATTTTGGTATATTACAATCAAGGTTTCAAATTGGTTACAGCCAGGTTGGTTCGAACACAAAACCAATTGGGCCCTTGGAGAAGAAACACATATAACTTGAGCTCCAGACGTCCGATTGGTGTGCCAACGACTTTGTTGGTTTCCCCTTAGTGAGACTGTTCTTTTGGCTTACTCCTCTCGAGGTTTGGACGTAGCTGGGGTATGGTTGGGTTGGATTTGACTTAAAAACCAACCGGGCCCCTAAGACTAAAATCCAATAACTCTTATACTGGACGTCCGATTGACGCGCCATTTGTCGCGTTGAGTTCCTATTGACGAGATGGAACTTTGGGATACATCAAATATGGACTTCATGTTAGTTTTTGTATCGAAATCCCGTGGATCGTGGAGAAGACCCTCTTGGAATCGAGCATGCTATGTGTGGGAATCCGATAGCTAGCTGGGACTGTGACGATGATGAAGACCGTACTGGGATCCTCCCTGGGTTCGGCAGCGACGACCACCGTACTAGAATCCTCCATGGGTTCGACGTCGATGACTACTATTCTTGTATCCTATGTGGGTCCGGAAGTACTTGACTACTGTTCTTTTATTTTATGTGGTCTGACATTATTTGACTCTATACTTGTATCCTATGTGGGTCCGGCAGAGTAGCTGGTCTTGTATCCTTTGTGAGTCTGATAGCTTAGCTGGCCTTGTATCCTATGTGGGTCTGACAACATAGATGAATTAGTGGCTACATCTGATCATCTCTATCTCCTTACGAAGAAGTATACATGTGTGAGCTAAGTCTTGACTTTCAATCATTATCTTTGATAAGATTGACTTACTTTCCGGTGTGGATTGGGTTGTGCTTTCCTGTGTGGATTGGGTTGTACTACCTTATGTGGACTAGATCAAACATGGGCTCGGTTTTAGAAGTCAAACTGGAATTGATGACTTAGGTATATGTATGGGCATATACCTAATTAGAGTTGGTTTTTAATTCATGATTATAACTTCCCTTTTTGGTTTATCCTTCTTCGATTTTTGGAGACCTACAGGGGTCTCAGGGTCACTACTGAGTAGAGTATACTCAACCCTAGAATGGTTATGCCCACAATACGTTGTGATGGATGCAGATGACAGACAACGCTGATCGAGGTAGGAGCTCGTAGAGCTGGACGGTACCCGGAGGTGGATCATTTGACGAGGCGTACACAGAGGGGACAGCTAGTGCCGATGAGCATAGGACAATATCTGTACCCACTCTTCAAGTGGGATTCCCAGAGGACGGCTCGGTGTTGCTACTTTACTTTTCTATCGTTGTACTCTCTTTTTAGTTTTACTTTACTTTTAGTTTGGTTTGTTTTCTGTCCCATTTATTTTCCAGCACTTACTTTTGTACTGTGTATACATAGTGTTTACTTTAGCTTGCATAATCTGAGGTGTTTGTTTACTTACATAAATGCAATGCCTTCCCTTAAATTGGTATTTACGCCTTTGGTGCTAGTCGCTAGCCCCTGGCCAATGGAAGGTGGGGCTTGGGGTAGTCACGACACGGGCCACGAGGATGGGTTGTGATAATAATAAGCTTTCAACAGATCAAACAATCTATAAAATAAAAATAATATATTCATAATATAATTATTAAATTCAAAATGGATATAATAAATTTTTTTTATACTAAAATTGAATATAATAAAATATATTTCTATAAAAAATTATACAAAAAATCACAACCTTTAACATAGATTTCTCTAGTAATTAATACCCATATTTTCCAGATAGCACCAATAAAATACAAAATAAATATTATTTTAATAATAAATTATGTCTCATACCATTCATGTACCACGAAAAATTTATAAATAAAATTATTTTAAAATAATAATTTATATTAAGCATAATTGGTATATATAACTCAACCCATTTAAAAATCTACTAACATGTATCTAATCACATCAAATTCAAAAAAAAAATAGATCGTGCAATCTATTTCCCAAAATCTCATTAAAGATTCTTAACATCAACTATGTAAATAACAAAAATTTATATCAATTATTTTAAATATAACATGAAAAAAGTTCTTACATTCCATTAATATTTAGGATTATCCCAAAATCTAAAAACAATTTATGGGTTATCAATCCCCCAATAATGTGTTTTCCCAAATATTGCTTTATCAATCAATTTAATATGTTATCTATACTATTAATTAAATGTTTTAAATCTAAAAATAAATACTACCATAGAAAAATCCATTGATGTATCATAATTCTTATATCTAGAATTATGTTGGTATAAAACATATATAACACAATCCTATAAATCTAATACAAAATCACATTAATTATTAAAAAACAACCATGTTAATTTCACAATTGCTTTCCTAGACTAGGTTGTGATCCTTGGATTAGAGAATTTACTTATATAATTCCCAAATTATCCAAAAATAAGTCATTATACAAAAAATTGTGCAATGTGATATGTTTTATTCCCCTAGATAATACACCTTATTCTTTTTGAAAACTCACTACATTATGCGCTATTTTTAATCACATAATACACATTCAATTTATACTCTTTCATTTAAATTTTTTCATCTTTCAACATTAATGACTTTAATTATCATATTTATCATATTATCTACCTTTAGACATCATATTCTTCATCATTCATTTTTTGTTCATTCTACTCTATTCTATTTCAAAATTTTTATTTTTCATATCTAGTTATGAATAATGATAGGATTTATTAACTAAGATCCCAAACTTTTATGAATCTCATTTGAGAAGCCATTAAAAATACCATTATATTGATTACTCTATATGCTCATCCAATATATAGACTTCAAGTATATTAAATGAATTAAATAAAGATGATTAATTTTAAAATATTCCAAAAAATATAGGAGACCATTAACATTAAATTAATAATTAATAAATGACATATATTAATTAAATTAAGAATTTAAATGCATTAATATATGTTTTAAATGATCTATTTCCTAACATAGACACTTACAATCAATTTTTATTCTCATTAAATTTTTTTAATGAGCCTATGAATTTACGAAATCAAATTCCCCAAGAATATTAAAACACGTGTGAAACAAATCCACTTTATATGATCTAGGTTACAATTGAGTTCAACTGAATCGCCCTTTTTTATATTTGTAAATCTGGGTAACTGAAATCTAGAGCCACATCCATTTTTAGTGTCTAAAATGTTATGTATTTTCCTATTAAAAACATACTATATATTTTACAACATTTATTAATGTTTACCGTATTTTGGTAATTAGGAATAATATAGAACAAAAAAAATTACATGTATATATTTCTTATTGAAATATTCCATAACATGCTCATAATATCACATTGTACATAACATTGCATGATATAACCTCGGGAAATGCCTACGAAAGGGGTGAGAAAAAAATTCTAGTAAGGGAATAAAAAATCCATAACATGATGAAGGTATTAAATGTTAGAAAATAGTAATTTACATGGGATATAAATGGTGTTAGAATAATAAGCATGAATAATGAAGAATGATTGATCTGGATAACCTAATGGAAACATTAGAATGTGTTAAGAACATGAAACATGAAATCAGAAAACAAATCAGGTTTAACCACAAAGACATCATAAAAAAATTGGGTTTTAACCTATAATTCACTATACATGTAATCTCATGGGACTAAAACATTACCCAATGTACGTGAGAGCTGTTTGGAAACACCCATCATAATTGTATCATGTACATGCAAAAGTCTACCACATTGATATAATAAGACAGGAACATAAATCATCAAAATTAATACTAGCTATAAAGTATGTGTGTAACATAAATAAATTTACCCAATATAATATTAATGGGAATAACTTGTTGAATACGCATTCAGTGGAAATGGGTTTTGGTATTCACCTAAAAAATGTTTGGCATTGACAACTATAGTGACAGTTTAAAAGAAAAATTGAAGTTAAAAATGATTCATAGAATGGATTGATATGAGAGAAAGTAATATATCATCAAATGGAGCTAAAACTTATAGTATTAGGTATATATAATAAAATAACCCATCGTGTGATCTTGGGAATTATTATGAACAATAAAATTATGGTGATTGAATAAATAAATTGAGTGGAAAAATGTTAGGGTAATTTTGACTGCATAATAGGGGTACATAATTAATCATATGAAGGTTAATGAGAGTTATATGGGTAAGGAATTATTAATAAATAATTAAGTTGGAAATAGGTATGTCTTATATTATCTCTCATAATTATTAAATAGAGGAAAATTATTAGTACATAAATATGTATTATGAATAAATTGGGGAAAGAGAGGACCTCTTTCTAAACATCGGCATAGTGACAACATATATAAATTATATAATGGGAGTTGATAAATGAGATCAAATTTTTAGTAAATATATTGGATAGTATAGGGTTACATAAAACTCTTTATGTCGTAAAAAATTGAGATTCAAATTGATAAATACAAATAAGGTTTGTGAATTGAAATGAAAAGTGTGTGGTCCCATGATTTGGTATGAAAAAATCATAGGATAATTTCATCATCATAGGAAGTGTACATAAAAATTCATGTAATATATTAATTAGATAGAAATCAAAATTACATAATATTGTAATAAAATGGGATGTAATATGGATGTATAAATACACACCCAATCAAAGAAAATGGAAATGTAGAGACGTAACAAAAAAGAGGTCCTTCAATAAAAAGAAGATATTGAGATCCCTTACCATTAGAGTATTTTTTAAAAATCTGTGTAGAATCTTATTGATGTTGTGGAGGAATCTTTTGATGAAATTATACATGGGAGGTAATATTAATTATCTTCTACAAGGTTTAATAGTGATGAAAAATAGGAGTATCGGTGGGTTTATATATGAAAAGGGAGGGAAGTTCATTATTATTTCTGGAACATAGGTTTGGACAACATAAAATAAAATAAAATAAAACCATCCAAGGGTTTATAGAAATTTTTTAAACCAATTTTTATTTTTTATCATTAATTTAACATGAAAAAGTATGAACTATTTTTTTTCAATTTTTGATGTCAATGAGAGTTATATTTATAATGAAATGATTTTAAAATCATAAAAAATAATATATGTTTTATAGGATTTATAATTTATTCATAAAATTATTCAAATAACATCATGAACACAATATTTTTTAGGGTAACCAACTATTTGGTTATTGATATAACTAGTCCTATTTATTACTTCACTTTTTGAATCCCTATATTTCATAATGCAAATGGTATATTTATACCATATTTTATTTTCACCAAAAAAAATTTCTTTGAAAATAATGAAGGATTAATTTTTGGATAATTCTGAAATTATAATTAAAATGTACAATTTATTATCTGATTAGTTTTTCATATATTTGAAATTTCACTTTTAAAAACAATAATATGAATTTATTGTCCAATTACGGGTTTTCTAATATTATCATTTTTTGAAATCATATAAATATTACATTCAAAATAATGAAAATTATATTATCATATATAAAATTACATAAATAGAAATATTTTACTAAAAATTTATTCTTATTCAATATTGATGAATTTGTCAAAAAAGAATGTCTTAAATGTAATTTTACATTACATAAAAATATGAATTTTTATTTTATAGTATCAAAATCCAATTTTTATCTGAATCATATCCTATCAATTTACAAATAAAAGATAAAATATATTAATTATTATATTGAAATGTTAATAAACATAATAATATTATTGTTGGATCATTGTTTATAGTTCTTTTTAGATTAGTTTTTCCTTTACATTACCTATATTCCATTTACATTGGTAATAAATATTTACAATAGTTTCTATTCAAATTTATCTTAAAAAAATGTTCAAGATATTAACTAATTTTAATTTTGTTAATTTATAATATGAAATTTATTTTATCAAAATAAATTCACACATTTTGAATAATTATATTCAAAATAAAACTAGCAAACATGATGGAAGGTTGTTTTTCTAAAAAATGCATTTCTTAATGAATGAAGGATATTACTTTAACACTATAAGCAGTATTATTAATTATTTGAATTTTAGTTGATAATGATAGATATATAAAAAATAAATTTATTTAAAATATTAACCATTAAGGGTTTTTTTAATTAATAAAAATGGAGTGACAGAATTTATTTTAATGTAGTTTTCACAAAAATATGTTTTCAACCCTTAATATAATAGTAAAATTAAATATGTTATAAATAAATAATAATTAAAACTCATTTTAAAAAATAAAACTAAGTAATTTATATTTTGATTTTAAAAAATTGAAATAATAGTTTCACATTGAAAATACATACTTTTCTAATATAAATGGTAGGATTACAAAAATGGTATTCATTCTCTATTTACTGAAAATATTTATTTTCATGAAAAAGAGAATCATTTTTTATAATCTATTTTTTATAGAATGATTTCAATAATTTTTTAACTATTATCAAATTAATATTATAAATTTTGTAGAAATTAATTATAATATTTTCTCAGAAAAATAAATAAAAAGATTTTTTTGAATAAAACATATTTTTTATGATTTAAAAGACATTACTAAAAAAAGTGATTATTAAGTGAGAATTTATAAATATATTTATATTCAATTTATGTTTATATATATTTTATTATATAGTCATATGTATTCATATAATCAAATTTATGGCTTGGTTAATATGTCCATATTTAAATAATCATGGTTTTATTTGGTTTGGTGTTGCATACTAGCTATGCTATGAAACAAAATTACCACTCTTAAAAAATCAAGGACTTACAGAAGTAAATAAACTACATTTTTTGTCTCTATTTATATTAATTCCATTATTTTAACCATGTATTCAAAAAGTGTAGAATCAATCCCATAATTTTAATAAATAGATTTCCCATTTAAGACTCCTAGTGTGATCATCCAGTCATTAAAGGTGTATGTAAAATCCATAAAAATCATTAGAGATTATATTCTCATAATAAATATATTATTTAGTTCCATTATGGAATTCTACACTGTATTATTGATGTAATTTCTTTCAATTTATAATGAAAATATGAAGCGAAGAATAAATTCAACTTCAGTATTCTTGAATGTAAAACCTAGTTATTTTCTTCAAAGAGATATACATGTCAATGACTTGACTAGAAGAACATATCATAGCCTTATTTATGTATATGATTAGTAAATATGTAAAATAAAATTAAATATAAATATAGGGAATTTCACTATTGGTGGAATTTATTGATGTGTGTTTAAAAAATTTATTAGTATCTCCACCAGAATTAATGTTATTATACTCCATTGAACTGATAAATGGACGAGATTCAATATTAATGACCTTATATAGAATGAAATATTTGGTATTGTAAGAAGAAATGTTAAAAATTAAAAATATTTTTGGAAAAGGGTTTCAATCTACCATTTTAATTTATTTATGGAGAACATACTGTGTTTTTAAAAAAGAAGGTTCGATCAAAAAAATTATTCATTTATTATACAAAACATTATGGTATAATAGTGAAGAAAAAATACCCTTTTCCATGGATTAATGATTAGTTTTCCATCATTGGGGAGAAAAATTATTTCCTGAGATTTATCTCTGAACTATGAATTACCATATGTTGGTGATGAATTAAAATATCCTGAAGAATTATAATCTAAAAATATATGAGAACTAAATGTTTCATTATAATCATTAGGCCCCATTCCAATTGAGACATGTTATGAATAATTTATTCAAGGATTTTCTTGAAAAATTCATAGTGGTAATTATTAAAGATATATTTATATATCCCATAATCTATTTTGAGCATGAGAATAATCTATTGTTTATATTACAAATTCTTAAGATGGACATGTAATGGGAAAAATTCATAAAATTTGAATTCTGGTTAAAAACAGTTGCATGCATTGGGTAAATTGTAACTAGTGAAAAAATATCAGTTGAATGTTCTAAGAGAACATTTGTTGAGGAGTGGGAAAATAATAAAACTTAAATAAATATTTGTAGTTTATGTGGTCTCACAAGATACTATATATGTTTTTTAAATAACAATTCAAAAAATTATAATCAACTAATTTAGTTTTATATATAAGGGTTTAAGTTCCTCTAGGAAAATAAATGTCATGAATTATTCAATGAACTGAATAGATGGATGGTTACATAACCTATTCTATCTGTAACCTTATACAAATATGGGGTTTTATTATAGTGATGAATCTATGAATAGGATTAACAACATTCTCATAATACATTACATGGAGATGAACTATTCATCCCAATTGTTAAAACCACATGAGTAGCACTATCCCACTCATGAAATTGATTTGTCTATATTTATTTTATCTCTGATGAAATTATGAAACTATATTTATGGGGAAAATGATATATATATTGAGAGAGACAAATAATTTTGGAATTATATATTCACTCAAAAATAATTGATCATGATACAATCGATATTGTTCAAACTTATAAATGATTTCGAGTTTTCAACTAATTATCACTATAGAAGAGAAACAAATCACATACACATTGATTATGATTGAACATAGTGTTATATAAATTTCAGGGATTATAGGATATCAAATGATCAATAAAATATTTAAGTGGAATATGAGAATATGTAGGTAAGGTACATCATCAACCCTATCCTAAATTTTGAATTAAACATAATTACTAAAGAACATAAATAAAGATGAAAGTGTTGAACATTTGTCAAAAATAAGGCTGGGTTAGTGAAAAATTATATTTTTCTTGAGTTTAATATTGATCAAGAATGTGTAGTAAAATTTCATTAAAGGTTATGTATCACTTCTATTTTAATAAAAAAGAATGAGTTTATAGATGAATGTTAAAGGTTTCCATTATCTATAAATCACAAATTCACTCAAATGTATAGGGATAACCATGATCATTATCAGGGGGATAATATTAAAATGACTATTCTTGAATAAACCATATGGTTCATCATGTTCCAAAAATTAAAAGTGGAGTGTCATCATCCTAAAGAGGAATTCTAACCATTTAACATAACTTTTGATATGTGGGACAACATCACTATGGACATTTCACAAGCATCCCATATAAATTTGAGGGAAATAATGGGATAGTGGTTGTGTTGGATTGACTCCCCATTAAATCCCACATCATCTATATTCATGATGATTTATCTTTTGACTGACATTCTAAGATGTACATAAGATAAAAATTGGTGTTTTATGGGGATCATCTTCTAAAAATTTATGATCATGATCAAATTATCACTTCCATATTCTAGATATGATTTACATATTAAAGAATTTAATTTCATTAATCATATAAACTCCTAATTAATTTCCAATATTAAAGGAATACATAGACACTTCAGGACATAGTGGGGATGTGAAAATGATCATGGGATCAAAATACCCTATTTGTAATTTATCATACAAAAACATATTTCACATGAGTAGTAAAATGGATCAATATAAAGCTATATAAGAGAAGTGATGTATGAATACTTCTTATTGGGATAATTTTGAAAAATTAAATATTCTCATACCCAATCATGTGCATGAGATGACAAAAATGGATCAATCCATCCAACAACATATAAAAGCTTATTAGAGTTGGCATAAGATTTTTTTGTAAATTTCCAATGAATCATGGAGTTTCATGATGTAGATAATCAAATCCTCCCAATATATCTATCAATTAGATTACTTTTACTTAGAAAGAAAGGAATTCTCAGAACAAGGTACACTATACCATTTAAGATATTTGATCTTATCAGAGCCACGTAAAATTGAATTTCACTTCCAGTTATCCACACTATTATTCATGATGTGTTCCAAGAATCTCACTTGATGTAATACATACATGATCCCTCACATATTCTAAATCTAGTGTCTGTAAAGCTATTATATGACCTCTATTATAGGGATTATTCATTGAGGATCATTAACCATAGAGACCATGTTATACACAATAGGAAATGTCACCTTGTAAAATTGTTTTGGAATAACTGTAATTGTAAAGTGGAAATTATAAACTGTAGCAAAAAATGATAAAGTAGAACAATTATAATTTTTCAAACAAGAATATCAGGTAAAATTTCATTAGGGGGGGCTGGGAGTATGTAATAGCATAATAATTTGTTCTATGATGAAAAAAAATCCTTTTCCATAATGAATATTTTAGTATATTGAAAATGGATGTACATATAAATAATATTATAGAAAAATATTACATGTCATGTAATTATACAAATTATAAATTCTAATAATTCTATATAGATATATAAAACAATGATTATTTTTTATGTAATGGATTACTCCTAAGACTTAATCAGTAATAGGAAAATTAAAACTATCATGAAATTATTAAGTGAAAATAAGATTTTAATATAAATAAAATTATCAAATTATTAAATCTAATTTGTAATAATGTTTTAAAGTTCAATGAATTAAAGTGTATATATAATGTATAATGGGAATGTTACTATTAACACATAACTAGTATATAACCATTTTACAATATGTATATTATTCTATATCATCACTACCAAATATAATCATAGGTTAATATTGCTGATGGGTAATATGACCAATGATAATAACATTAATATTAGGACAAGTGTTTATAAAGTGTAATTACAAATGTTAGTTGATGTAGAAAAAATTAATGAGGTCCACAACCAACAGAGTCATTCCTTTGGAAGAATATTTTATATAACATAGTTCGAAAGTAGCATTCTTTAGGTTCTTCATTGATAATTCCCAATAAAAAATTTAATATGTGAATATTGATTGAAATAGGCTATGAGATATATTCAAGTTAGTATATATCGGAACTCGGTCAATGTTAAATGAACCACACACTATAACTTTTAACAATACAAAAAATAATCATCATCCATATGTCAATGTAATTAGGTGATATATATATAGATATAATGTAGTATCATAATATTTTAATTTAATTATCTTAAATGAATCGAAAAATTATATAATCCTATGCACATTAAAATTTATAATTAGTACACATAAATATATGATGAATATTGAGAATGTAGTTTGTTGGATATAAATAAAACATATTTATATCCTCATAAACTATATAATCATTTATTAGAATTTAATTATTTCAATATACATTTTATATTCAATAAATAATCTAAATAAAATATAAATTATTACAATAAAATGGATAAAATAATCATACAATGTCATAATAATATTTTATATATGGAAAAAATTTGATTTTTATCCATACATTTTTATTTTTATATAAATAATGTTTTTTAACTAAGAATATATATTTATATTATAAAGATAATTAATTAAACTCAAATTAAATGCATTTAAATTTAGTTATGGTGATTTTTCCTTAATTTTCTAAAAATAATTTTTTCATAGTGAACAGTAAAAAAATAATTCTTTCTGTTTTTTGTACATGTTATGACATCATATATATAAATAGTGATGAGATATTTAATTAATCAATCCCAATGACCAAAAATAATTTCTTTTATTAATATTATGTATTTGAATGAATTTCAATCTATTTCCAAACATATATATGAAATTCTATATTCCAAAATTGCAATTTTGATTAAAAAAGAATACATATATATATATATATAAGGAAAAACCTTTTTTTCCAAGAAAAAAGTAACATTAAAATATGGGTTCGGTTATAATAGACAAAAACACCCTATAGCATGACCAAAATAACTGATACAATAAGAAAAACCCATTTTAAAGACACTATTTTTTCATTTTCTACATCCTATAATTCCATTACAAATAATTTGAAATTATTTAAAAATTCCTCTTCATTCATTATAAATTAGCATCCATTCCCAATTCCTCTATACTCAAAATCAATAAAAAATGAAATATTGTACATGTTAACTCCCAAATAGACCTCCATAGGAGTCATCAAGGTCACAATGTTACATCCTCATATTTTAGGAAGAAACTCATCAATGTATGGGAATCCCCCCTTTCTAATTTTCCATTCAAGAACCACTTTTTGTGTTTTTCATCTAAATGTTTTGTTTCATTATTTTCCAAATTTTTTTATCATAAAATTTATCTAAAAATAATTTTTTATCAACATGAATCATTTCCCTCTCTCATTTTACCGTATCCATAATCTATATTTTAAACCCATCATTTTGAGAAATTAATTTAACGAATTCATTTATTTTTATGATAAATTATCATATTATAAATACCCAAAACCAATATCTTTCACTAGTATTAATTATACGTAAAAATGATTTAATTATTGTTTATTAAATTCAATTAAACAAGCATTATATTCTTTTTGGTTTAGAATTTTGGATTCATTCATTTCTTTTATTCACTTATTTAAAGAAAAATTTTATTGTTCCTTATTCACTATTGATTATTGATGTGATGATTTATTTTTATCGATGTGTATCATGTGAATTAATAAATTTTATAGGTTCACACTATTAACATTAAAATTATTTGTTAATAGAATTAATATCCTTTTATGGCTTGTTTTATTACACCATAGTGAATTTTTGAGAGGAATTTTTATACACTAGTTTATTTAGATGTGATAATTACATCATACTATCATTAATTTTTTTATGAATAATTATATATGTGATCAAATCATATATGTCAATGTATTTATTATATAGATTAATAAATAGAGATATAATTCTTATGGAGTCTATTCCTTTGGAGATATTGAAATATTATATTCCATTTATATGTTAGGCATAAAAGCCTATTTGATTATTTCAATGGTGGAATAAATGACTGAAAGTGTTACAACCTCTTCATGAGACATTTTAATTTTTAGCTTAAGGAAACCTCTATATTTATATGATAATCAAGTGGTATTTATTGTTTTCATGAGTGCATTGAACCATTGGATATAGTATGTATTTATCTAAAGATAGTTATGGTAGATGGAAGTTTTAAAAGGATGTTTTGATGGTAAAAAATTCATTTCTGTATCTATAACAGTTTCACATCTCAATAGTTGGCATAATTGAAATTCAATAGTATTATATTTATAGAATAATCTAAAAACATAGAAATCGCAAATGACCTAATTCGATAGAAATCCACCAAATATATCTTTATTTCATCAATTTACAACAAATTTATAAGAGGTTTTATATTTGTCATTAAATTGTTTGATATTACTTCCTGATTTTTAATAACTACCATTTTTTATTAACTTTAATTGTTTTTTTATGGATAATGGGTGATGAAGAATTAGGATTATTTTGATTCATTTAACTATAGGAATATCATAATGTTTTCATTATATAAGACTTCTTGGATTATGGATGAATCAGATGTTAATAGAATGTAAGAAATTGTTGAAGTATTTAACTGTACATTTTCTAGTTTCCTAAAGGATTATTTAAACTCTACACCGATAACAGTGAGTCCCTACATTCAAAAAAGATCAACCATACATTTAATGAAAACTTATGGTTAATCAAACCTATGTTGGTTTCAATGAACCATAACATACTATTCATCAACAATATATTTGATAAAAAAATTTATGTACCATACATTTGAAATGGAACCAACGTTAAGTTTGAAATAAACTATATTATGTTAAACCCTACATTCATTGAACCCTACTTTTTAATGTACTCAACATTTCTTCTTCTACCATGTGTTATTTTATTGAAAAAACCAAACACATCCAGTTGTACATCTCTTTAAAAGATGAAATGATTTATCCAAATATATTAATTTCAATGCATATATATATATATCAAAAATACAAAAACAAAACTATTATACACAGATATTTTAGTATGTTTAATAAAACATTTTTCTGCTACTAAAGCTGATATAAAATATAATATTTATCTTCATGTAGATACATCATTGGATGAAATGATGATCTAATTTGAGATATAAAAATTATTGACTGTTGTTGCATCAAGCATGGTGAACCACACTGATAATGACGATACAATTAAAAATAATCTGGTTCTTCTGAATAAAATATTATTGAATGATACTACAATAAAATCATGGATAATTCTAACGTATTTTTCTACAATTTACAGATTTATAAAAGAGAAGTTATCTCCAGGTATGAAAGTCATGTTTCATTATAAACTTAAGATGTACATGATATATCGCATGAAAATCACATTAAACCATAAAATGATGATACAAAAATATGATTTTATATATATTTTATTACTCTATATCAAACTACCTTTTAAATAATATAG
The DNA here is from genome assembly GCA_963277665.1 of Viscum album. NCBI lineage: Eukaryota > Viridiplantae > Streptophyta > Magnoliopsida > Santalales > Viscaceae > Viscum > Viscum album. Next base: position 1,322,086,451 of record OY728134.1, read on the forward strand.
GTTTTGTGATCTACCTGATACATGTGTTGTTACATAAGGAAACACTAATGGTATGTTACTAGAGCTTGATCACGCGGGAGAATATCTGGGCCTCAACAAATCTCGCAGAGTTTAATCATGATGAACTAACATTCATTCACAAACATAACAATAGATTTTTTTAACATGAAAAAACTCCGTCAACCATAGAACTTTTTGATGGAATGAATATTTAAAATGTAAAAGGTTCATGAAGTGGAATGTGGGATCTATGAAGCCTGTGGTACACTTTTTTATATATTTCGTTGTAATTCATTAAACTAAATTCATATTTGGATGATTTTATGTTTTTTTGTTAGTTAGATAAATTCTAATAATTTCATAGGATAATGGGAAATGATATTGAAATCATATTAGTCTACTATTTAGAGAGAAAATGTTTAGTTTATTCTGATGTCATATTCAACCAATTTCAGGATGACACAATGTTATTTACATTCATAGGATTGAATTTACATTAGTATTGTTATGCTATATTGGATGAAATATTTTTAATATATTCAAAAATTATTTAATGTATTTAAATAGGTGTTTAAATTTAATCAACAATGCTATTAGACTATAGGTTTAATTGGATAATTTCTTAATCTTTCTTTGAATACTTTTCTTAGATATTTACTCTATATAATGAAGGTAAAGTGAAATGTTTGTCTATGTATATTTATGAAGGGTATTGAAAATATATTTGAATATTAAAATGATAATGAATATTACAATGGCTACTGAATCTCAATTCTATTTATATATCTCTATCTAGATAAAAAATAAATTATAAAAAGAAGGGTGAAGGTGTGAAAACTCTGACAAAAATAAATTGCATAATAATTTTCATTTAATAGTTCAATATTTTGAAGAGAGAATAAAAATACATTGTATACCCATTATTATATCACTATGTGATAAACAACTAGAAATAGAGTGTATTCTCCAATGAAGAAAAATACTATTACTGTTATTTAATAACAATGAAGAATAGGGCTACTAGACATTAATTTTTTTTTCTTCTCCATCTATGCATTATTAAAGATAATCTGACCTGTCTGTTTCTAATTCACCTATAAGCTATACATATTTTAAAAAACACCATCTCATATGTTTTTCATTGGATTATCATTTGGTATAACTCATTCTTGGTGAAGTGTTATTCTTTATATAATGTTCATGATCTTTAGGTACATGCAAAAGAAACAAATCTCCATATAAAATCCTTATAAGCTTTTAGCTACGTGTACTTGGTTCTATAGGTCTCTAGATAGGAGGACCTACTAGTTAAAATCACCAATCTCACTGATTTGAGAATTTAATTAGTGGACTAGGCTATCTCATTTCAGAGAACCACAATAAATTGATATGTTATTTTCCTTCCTGTATTTCGATTAATCTCTCAACATTATGAGAGAAGTAAATTATTTCTTCATTTCAATAATGATTTTTTAATATTATCATGATTTTTTAATGGAAACAATTCAACCCTCTCTTATATCTTCTTCATATCCATACTAACACAATAGGTATTATCAATGGTTGGAATCTACTAGAGACATTTCACATTTATAAAATATATTTAAACTTGATACCAAAAACTATAATCATTTGAAGTGATTCATTTCGATATTTCATATTTTATAGGTCCATGAAACTTCCCCTATTTCTATCTGAAAAAAAATAAATATCATCTATTGGAATTTTTTTGAATCATTAGTGTTTATTATTTCCCTATCAGGCTTGAGATTATGATTAAAACAAAGAAATATATCATTGGATGATCTTAATTGAAGCATGTCTATTACCCATGATCCTTATTTTAATAGTGAATATTATGAATGTCGAAATGATCTCATTATTATCTATTTGAACAATTTTGGATTCAATGTTTTCATGACAACTATCAAACATTATGAAATCCCTAAAGAACAAGAATAGTTGGATTATATGGCTGAATTTGGATACAATATAAATTTGAGAGCTATGAATTCTATCATTTTTGAAGTTGGTCAAAATGAAATTTTCCACATTTCCAAATGTGATACTACCAATATAATATTGTAGAGAATTGAAATTTCTCATAAATGAACTGATATATTTAAAGAATTTAACAATTATGATGCCTCCTTGGAAACCCTAATTCTATAATCCTATTAGGTTATGAAGGAGTTGATGGAGATCAATAAATTAGATATAAAATTACATAATAAAAATAATATTTCAATCAAAGTGTAAAATTATGCACTCAATGTTTTGATGGAAGATTGATATGATTATAATCATTTGGTTTCAAGTGAAGATTCTACTAAAAACTCACATGCTGATCTTGAAATATAAAATGTTAGTATATTTCATAAGACACATGCTAATGAGGTAAAATCATCTTAGTCTATAAATTATGTCTCCAAAAAATAATATCATGATAAAAGTGTTAAATAATATTGTATTATTCAAGAATTATATAAATCTTTAATGAAAGACTATATAAATCATTGAAAATATTATTATTATATTTCAATTAATAATGAAAATTTTACAATAAAATTTCTGATTAATGGAAAAATTATTCAATAGTTTTATTTGTTCTCTATGAAAATAAATTAAATCAATTGTTCGATGAAGTGAAAAAATTAATGAAAGATTATAGTATGTTTATTATGGGAGATAATTATTGGGACTTGATCCTCAATAAAAACAAAATTAAAAAGGGAAATCATGGTATTTTTAGTACTAGAGAAAATCAAAAATTATATACGAATTATTTTTCACATAGTTCGAATAGAAAAACAGTGTCCTCTATTAATTTTTTTATTATAGTATAACATTAAATATGATAATGAATTTGATTTTGGAAAACCTCATTTTTTGTGGGGTCTAGAAAGGTCATTATTACAAAGTAATATTTTGATATAATTATAAATATTTTGATAAAAATAATCATATTTGGTTATCTAAATCAATAGTGGATAACATTGCAAGACCCAAAATCATTTGGGTTTCCAAAGGTATATGTGTTTTATATTTTTCTGTTTTGCGCCACTGTGTTTCAATGTTATATTATCTTATAGTTGGTTCAAACTAAATTCATGTAGAATTATTTTAAATATTTTTATGGATGAAAACCTCTAATGTTGTTCGTTATTTGAGAAATCCCATTGCACTAGATCTATTATAATTCAGGAAGTATTTTATTTTCCATTTAAACTATTCAATTCATAGTCAGTAATTATTTCAAATAGGGGTATAATGTAATTAAATGTTTTCAAATTTTATTACAATAAATTTAATTACCAGTATATTTAATGTTATAATTCATTTTCTCACTCTATTATTTTATTATTTAATTCATTAAATTGTTTTAACTACAGTTATAATCATTTTTACTCTTATTATTTTAAATAAATGTTAATATTGTATATATAATATGTGTAAATTTTTTACTATTAAAATTATTATCATGTGTTAAATTAATCGATTAATATATATGATACATTTTTGAATTATTATATTAAAATATTTGTCAAATTTTCTTCCTGTGGAAAAAGTTATTCTAAATTATTTAATTTATTTTCTAAAATTTCTTTGATGATATTTTATTCATTGAATATCTATTATAAATATGCTATGTCTTGGGAGAGTTATTATACATACATGGTATTTCATTATTAATGAATGAAATAATGGTAATATATTCATTTAATACCCTTTTTAATTAGTGAATATTATATGATTTCATGGTTCTTTGATTATATTGTTTTATCTTTTTTAGGGAATCATGAATTTAGGGGGAGTGTTTTTGTTGGCATATATTAAGAAAATATTTTGAATATCATTCTGACTGACTCATCATGTTGATATTTAAAATATGGGGGATAAATGTTTAATTTTAAAATTTAAATTTTTTGATACTAATACCTATATTTTTGAATTTTCATTCATTATAAAAAGGGGTAAATTTATTTTATTGTTTAATATGATAAAAATGCATTTTTCTATACATAAATATAATGGAGATAATGATTTATGATGTTATGAGAATTTTTATTATTAAAAATGTGGATTATGTTGTATGGCTACTTTTCATTATTATATTTATTTTTTTGAAAATTATATCAAATCATCATTAATTGTTTTCTAATAAATTTGATATTTGTTTTAGATAAATATTTCAACGTATCTATTTTATATATGATGAAATTGTGATCTATTTCATATGGATTTTATTACATTGAAAATATACAAATATTATATTTATTTTATTTGTTAATTTATAAATCTAATTCATTTGATTCAATGGAGAAAAATCCACACAAGCTAGAATAACCAATTCAAGTGACATTGTATATTTCATCTTAAAGATACCTCTAAGGTTTTATGATATCACAAGCTATATGGAATAGAATAATTAGACAATTGAACCACTGGATAGATAAGGAATTAATCATAAAATCATGAAAATTCATTTTTATTCCCTTTAAATCCATAATTTTTCAAGAGTATTTTCACAGATCTATAGTAAAATAAATTAAAATATGAATTTTTAGTTACTAAATGTTATTATATATCTTAATTACCCAAATAATAGTATGATGTAATGATAAGAAGTTTATATCAGTTTCATTAGTTTTCATAGAAGGATAAATATGGATTTTGAAAAGTCAATAAATTGTCATCTTTTCTATGATATGTTTTTAGAACTACAGTTTTTCTAGAATGTTAATGCATTATATTTTCAAGGATATGGGGACTTATAGAAGTTGTATTGATTCAATTCATGATCCCTTAAAAATATTTTAATATTTTTTAAATATTATTATTCTACTAATATGGATAAATTATATGTTAAGTGGAACTAAACATTAATTATAATATCTAAATGTATGATGTCCAATTTTCTAATGGGTTATTTGAGCCATACATTCAGAATAGTAAAAACCATCATGGGGAATAGTTCGACCCAAATTCTTAGACAAAATAATGTTTCATCTAACCTATGATGGATTAAATTAATGATTCTATATGTTTCATCAACCCTACTTTTGATTCAAAAGTATGGTTCATGTACAATACATTTGAAACGAACACTATATTACATTGGGAATGAATGCTAATTTGTTTAACCTTACTTTCAAAAGTACACTACATTGATTCATTTACCATGTGTTATTTTGCATAAAAACATAATCTTATCCTGTTGTAAATCCCTTTATAAGAATTAATCAATGAATCCAAAAAGATTAAATTTAGTGAATAATTATGAAACTAAAAAACAAAAAGTTAACCATTTGTAAAATATTATTTTAGAGTGTTTATTCGATCATTTTCATGCTACAAAACCTTCTGTAAAATATAAAAGTTCACTCTATGTGAATACATAATCTACATTATTGGTGATATATTATGTGATAAAAAATGATTTATTGTTGCTTCATCAAGCATGGTACTATAGACCAATATTCATTAATAAATGTGCATGTGTCGTGATCCTTTTAAGATAATATTAATGTAAATAACTACTATAAAACAATTGTTAAAGCATATTTATTTTTCAACAGTCAACAGAATATATGATTTTTGGGGTTCTGTAAATTTGAAATTGATTCTTCATGATAAACAATATCATTCCATGGTAAGTTGCATGAACATCACTAAAAACTGAAGGGTTAATACATTAAATATTATTTACATTACACCTAAAAAATTATAATTATGCAGGTATTGAACTATAACACATTGAATGATTTTCAGATATTTTTTTAAGATAGGAACATAGCCAACACTACATTCAGAGGCATGTAGAGGCATGGGGTACTGATTTAAAAAAATATTCTGTCATGAACGTGTAGATTCACTTAAAAAATTATTAACTCTGGAGAAGAGACTTTGATATGAATTATGTGATTGTGGATGTTTTTTAATGCCTGGTTTACCTTTTTCATGACATTATCATTTTTAGTTCCCATTTTCTAGTTGACTGAATTTTTCAAACCTTTTGTTAAATATGAATTAATTTATTTTAATTCATTGAAATAAATTTTCCCCTCCCCATTAAATGAACAAAAAATGTAAAGGGTAAAACCATGATCCTCTTCCTCCACTACTCAACCATTGGACAATGTAGAAACCTAGGTTAGTAAACAAAAATAGGTGCTTAGGATCTCCATTCATGAAACCGACCACCATCATATTGATAATCATAATGATCAAGCTAATGATCTGCATGCAAGTATATGGAATTTCATCCTAGAGGCAGTAAATTTGAGTTTATTTCTAGACACCCATTGATATTCATTTTTTAATGATTTCAGATCCCATATAAAAATGATAGAGATCCCTTGTAGGTAAATTTTTATGTTTCGTGGAGATTTAGGATGACTTAGGTAATTTTCCAGTTATTTCCCAACTCAAATAACCATATATGTGGTATATGGTCCATAGATACATGCCATTTAGCCATTTCAAATCATTCAATATGAAATTTTTGGGGAATATGCCTTATACAGAGCTTACATATCATATAGGGACCTCAAGTCATATATCCAGATGTTATGGTTGGGAATCCATGTGGAGGTACACTACCATGTATAACTACATAGAAAAAGTAAAACAATGAGGTTTTAGACATGGTAACGAGTAAACCACCTAGCCTAAAAGCTATATAACATGAACATTCCATTTACAATGAGATGCAAGTTATTTAAAACAAACAGTTTTCTAGGTTGTGTTGTAGAAGAAGATTAAAAAGAGATGGGTAATGTAGGAAAAGTCATGTGGGTGGTGACCAGAGAATATCACCCAACATGTTTTGATATTCCATGTAAAAAGGATACAAATCCAAGTGATAAATGGGTTAATATTCCATGGTGACCATAATGCATGTTTTTTATGATATTATATTCTTCTTGAGATCTTCCACCTTCGACATCTTCTTCAATGGGACTCAGATTCAAGTTTATAATTAGTTCATCCAATGTGTTTTTCTGTGTAGAAAATGATGATGCAATCTATTATAACATTAAATTTATGATGTTTAATTGTTTTGGATATATGTTTTTTTATCTCTTTAGGGTATGTTCATGATATAAACAAGGACTAGTAGTCCCTGAAGGAATCAAAGTGAGGGTTTCCCATACCTCTCGTATTTTGTTAGAGACAAGACTCCAATCATTTTGGGAGTAGGTTCTATAAATTTGTTATAGTTCATATGGTGTTAGTTCACCTTTTAGAACATTGGAATGGTTCCCCAATATCTTTTGGAGTGTTATAAAAACTGTTACCTTTTTATTATTGGACACAGTCACTCCATACCTATTGAAAAGATAGAGAAATTACTCCCTTGCTGAACATTGATGTGGGACCTCTATCCGTGTATGTAGAATTACCATGTCATTCCATTGAGAAGGTCCCCTATATGTGATGTTATAAAATATTTAGTACTCCATTGTTAGACTAGGGTGCCAGTAATATTTCATTGGTGTCAGAAGTCCCATTTTGTTTCATGGTGTGGGTCCTCCATTCATGATATTTTGGTAGAGTTGGCACTCCCAAGTCATTCCAGGCTATGGGTCCTCTAACATGGGGTCAGTACACCAATACTATGTCATTGTGTGGGTAACCCATTTTAAAAAATCTTATGTTGTAGAAATACAATTTTATACCATGTTGTGTGTACTCTATACAATTCATGGTGCTCCATAATTGATCTAGGGTGCTTTCATCCTCTATAGAGTTTTACATCCCTTTCGGATCCAGGTTCTAGTCCTCTAATGGAGTTAGTGTTGCATCAATAGACTGTGGTTAATGTGGGTCAATTATGAAGTGAAAAATGATTCAGAAGATAGGTAGGAGATTTTACTCCCTTGATGATAGGGCATTGTATAGGTGATTATACCTATATTCTATGTCTACAGAGGGGAGTCATGTGATGTATATTCTGTATATGGTCTCTCTCATCTTTTGGTAGTGGTGATGGGTAGCCCTCTCCACATAGGTTCTTACATCATTGTGTAGGGTGAAGGTTCACATTGGAGGGAGATATAGAGAAAGGCACTAGAGATGTAAATATTAAATCTTTTCTCGATTGATTATATATATTTGATGTTTTCCATTTGGGATGCATGTGCATATGTACATTGTTCTTCTAGTTTGTTCTAACGTTAGCGACATGTGTATAAATATATCACTGGAAATTAGGTTGTCACATCATGATACATGGAGTCTGATATGAGTATATTTGGTTTTGTTTTGGAATCTCTTCAAGGTTTTCACATTTCAAGGTGGACACCCCTTGTGGTCTGATCAATAAATTCATGTACATCCTAGGTTGTTTTGTGATTGACTGTATCCCTCCATTGGGGTCCCCTCGGGCCAGCAAAAAAATGTTGATGGCTTTTAGTTTCTCATTATCTATTTGGTTTTTTGGTTCCGTCAAAGATTTATTATACTGACCAATGCATGAGATTTTCCACATCTATTTGTTCCTCTGAATACAAAAAATACATTTGGCGGGGTCCTTAGAGGAATTGAGGTGGGTGGATCGTAGTGTATTGACTGACCGAGGTGTTTACCAGAGCTATGCCATTGATCTTCATAAAAGTTTCAGTATTCACTGACCATCACCTTCTCTATCTGATGTATTATTTTAATGATTTAATTTTTGGGAATTTTTTATGGTCTATTAATTTTTCAATACCACTGTTGTTCTCTGGTTTTGGATAGTTGTATCGATGTATTTCGTTATAAATTTTTTTTCTAAATTATTTCATTAAAGTGTTTGTCGTTGCCTGTATTAATGTAATATAGGCTATGTCCTCCCCTATGTGTAATATCCTACTCAGTGCTATATGATAAACCCTGTCCTATGAAGTTGTTGTTTGGGAGTCGTGACCTAAGCCTCGTTGGTTCATGTTGTAATAGAATGGTATCAAATGGGGTATGAAATTGGAAATGTATTCGTGATCTTGGTTTGGGTATGATGATATATGTGTTGATATTTTTTGATATCATATCTCCGGATATAGGTTTCAGTGTTTGTTCGAAGGCTGAATTATTAATTTTCTAGGACACTTATAACCTACTTCTATAATCAGTATGTTAGGGTAGTGGTTGTAGGGAAATAATGTTAATTGAATCAAATAGGACTAGGTTTCACTTTCCCATTGTCCTTCATGAGTTTGCATCCCATATATACTCTTTCAACATGATAAGTCATGATTTAATTCAATTATACCTCTAGGATGACACCTAGAATGGATTACAGAACATTGATTTTATTAAAATCATTCCCATTATGAGGCTTCAATGTAGGACACTTCTTTTGATAGGGTACCTCATAGTGTTTTGTATGTTTTGAAACCACCTATCATCTAGGTTGTTTTGTTAGCAGTTTATAATGAGGATTCATGCAAGGTGAGGACACTTCATGAGATTCAAAGATAGTGACCTATATGGTTTGAGTGTGGTGCAGAACATTTGGCTTTTAATGAATTTCTCAATGAAGTCAAAATAGTTTCTTTCCTTATGATAACATCATCTGATTTGATGGTGGTCCTGTTAGCACACCTTATGCATGGGTCACCTATGTGATGGTAGAATTTACTATTGAATTCCCAAGATGGAGTGATCCTCGCTTTGGTAGATTTCATGTGATTATTTTGGTAAGAGTTCTATACAACCACAAGAAGATCAGTTCATATCAAGGAACTTTTGTATCTTCTAAACAGTAAACATAATTATAGATGATTACATGACACAGTTCAAAAAAATGTCATGTTACCCAATGGATATGGTTCAAGATGTGTTCTTCTAATCTTGGAAATTTTAGTATGGCTTTGAGAGAGATGTCTATGATTCTGGGTTCTCCTTATTCCTTCCCCCTTATGTGAGGGTAATATAGTGAGATATGGTGGTTGAAATATTCCTCGTGAATGGTAAAATGATGTGACCATTGTGGCGTTCCTGAGGTAGAGGTGTATATAACAGTTGGTATGTGGTATTTGACTATATCATCATGGAAGAGGCATACCCATGCCCCATCATAGGCATGTGGGATTGTATCAATTTAGTCATCCAAGGGATGTGGTCAGTATGAGGAGAGGCCCCACAAAGCTTTTGATTTTTGAGGACATCATTCGAATGATTATCCAACCCAACATGATTCTAATAGGAATCCGACCAATAGTCCATCATGTTTGAGGAATATAAATGTGGTGGGAGTTATTCAATATGGAAGATGAGTAGGTGGAGTTGGGTGAGCAGTAAGATGTGGCATGAGGTATAAAGAGTTTCCACCATCACCCTCAGGTGGTACACATGAGGATCATGGGATCTAGACGTCATGGGTTTGGATAGCTATATAATGTATAATGTTTTCCTAATAATCTCCAATTATGGATAATTTTATGATATTTATCCTTTATTTCATTTTCAGTAGACAATTTTCGACACTTTTTTGAGGTGACCTTTTCATTCCACATCATTCTCATGGTTTAATTGGTGTCATGGGGGGAATTGTATCTCGGTATTGGTGTTTTCTGGTGAAGGTTCAAATATAGTAGTAAGAGGGATCCCTACCCCACATAGATTCATTAATTTTATAGAAGAAAAAACATGTAGCTAAGACAATGCCACAAAATGTAGATCGTATTACGGTGAAGTGGATGATTCTCTTTAACCTATGTGTTTGGCGATGGGTAACATTTCATTGGATCATTGGCAGAGGAAAATGTAAGACCCATTAAGATATTTTGGAATGAAATTTTTTGATTATAGTATAATCATGCATGTGATGTCATATTTTGATGTGAGACACCCATAGAGGGAATATCATAGTTTTATGTAGCTTTAGACACCTAAGAAAGAGGGATGCATTTGCCACAAAAAAACATTTTTGTTAGGTGATCATAACTATTATGGAGAGTTTGTAGAACCCAATGTGTATAGTATAAAGTTTTTTTAATTAGTTTCATAAACTTATGTGTTTATATTGAGCTGGTGCATTGGAATGTTGAATATGTTCCAGGCAATTGTACTAGAATTTTTCTTGACCTTTATTTGAATTATTGTACTAGGGTAGATAGAGAACCTTTTTTGGATATTTTCTATAGTGTAAAAGAAACACAATATAATGTTTCAATATCATGTATTTTTTTCCTACAATTCACACTCAGTTGATATTCAACTAGTGGGTGCGGATGTGTTTCCAATTTCATGTTTCCCCCATGTATGTGAATGGATGTATCACATGAACCCCTAGTGGTCACTCTAGAGTGGGAGTCCTAATGATGATATTATCGTAATCCCTTTGTACATAGGTTTTCATATTTTTGGACAAAAACCCTTAATGATGGGGATAATATAGTGACATTGTTTTGACTCATAATACTATAAACAATTTTAAAGAAAAATACAAATTCCAGGGGTAGATTCAGCCTAGGATTATATGGAACAAAGATCCTCAATGATGTGTTTTAAAAATATATAAAATTATTTTATCACACCCATGTAGTGTCTCTTGAAACATTAATAAATTTCAAGTACAGTCTCAAATGATAATTCTAGGACTAAAAATAAGTTTAGAACATCATGAATAATTTATATAAAACATAAAAATTGATAGTGTCGGGTTTATGACCAGGTAAATTTTTGTGATTTATAGTTAGCGGGGAGTCCAATTTTTTTAGTAGAATAAAATAAATTTCCTCAACCACCCCCATATTTTTCTTGAAACAAGAAGTTGATGTGACCATACTCCTCCTTATCTTCTCTTATATCCTTATATTATAGATGAAATCATAGTATAATCAATGCAACAAGGTGATATCGATCTCCCTTCATGCCATTGATCATTATCTAGTCGACGTCCAGCCTTATCTGGGCATAGAACTACACTTGATGCCTCATTGCTAAAAATGTTGAGGTATGATATTATAAATATATTATTTTTCCCATATTTTCATTATTTTATGGTTTGGAGATCCCATATACAATTTTTGTGGAACCCTCCAATGTTTATCTTAATGTTATAGATAAAATAAGGTGAATCGTTGGGTTTTATAGGTAATTCTTGATCAGAATTACCATCTAAACGGTGTGTATTTTAAAGAGACATGGTGTGTATAACTTCCTATTGATAGTTGAAAAATATTGGGGTCTACACATAGTGTACTAGGGGTACATTTTAGGTATGGAACCCATGATGTGTTTCCAAGGGACACGGTCAAGTAAATTGTGTGTATATACATGACCGTTTATAAATAAATAGATTAAGTACACAAAACTGGGTGCCTAACATTAGAATGGGTAAAGAATAAATCTAGAAATTCATATAAACTTAATACATTGTGTAGTATGGGATTCATGACATTTATGTGACATGGATTTCTAGGAAATGTGGAAGAATTAGATGGTTTGGACCAATTTGAATTGGGACAAGCCAGGTAGGTGCCGAACAATAAGTGCACCATTACATAGATTAGTAGAACATGTATATATGATACAAAACATGGCGCTCAGGTGAATTAAATTTCTTTTTAGACACCATTACAATCCATGTATTCCTTGAAGATATTTTTGAGATCTTATTCCTATCAAGTGTCATTCTATAAGACTCAAATTAAGGCTTCTATGTAGTCTATCCTACTATTTATTCGATTTAGAACATGATGGTGGACTCTTTAGTGGCATGTGAGGTTTAATGTAGCATGGTTCATGTCAAATATAGTAGATTAGTTGTGTTCTTAAGGATATATATTTTTCCTAGTAATCTGATATTGCATCAGGGCACGAGTTAAACTTACCTCTATGATTTAGTAGAGATGGTACTCCCCTTGTTGTGGGAATGATTTATGTGACATTGAGATAGTTCATATGGGGTTGGTACATATAATCATACCATTTCCTGAGTCCCCCATATTTTTTGGAGTGTTGGAGATAGTTTTCATATGCTCTTCTAGGGTGAAGCACTCCAATTATAATTGAACTAATGGAAGATGTAATCCCCTATTAGACCATGATGCAGGTGCACCATCCTTTTAGTCATAACTCCCATATAATTTTAGGGTGTGGTTCCTCTATATGTCATATTCTAATAGAGTCAATACTCCACTATTAGGCTAGGGGAAGCTTCACTATCCTTATAGTCAAAACATCCCTATTGTTATAGGATGCTAGTCCTCTATATGAGATATTTATGTGGAGATGGTTATTAACTATCAAGATAGGGTGTTTTTCCTCTATCCTAGTGTCAGTACTCTCTTACTGTGTCATGTCTTGGGTATCCCATATTAAACATGTTGACAGATTTGTTATCCACTTTCATACTAGGGTGAAGGTCCCCTAGTAAATGATTTGTACAACCATGTCAATATAGGGTCTGGGTCATCCTATTTGGAGTTTTTTACTTCCATTAAGGATCATATTGTGGTTTCTCTAGTGAATATAGTGTTCCCTTAATGGAATGAGGTGTGTGATGCTCTATTTGGAAGCGATAGAGGATCCACATGTTATATTGGAGTTACTGGTCACTCGATTGAAGGGCATTGGCCAGGTGTGGGTCCCTCTGTTATCTCACATTAGAGAGATATACACAATGTAGAGGCCAAAGTAATTATCACCTAATTTTGGGTACTATTGAGGGGTGAGATTATATACTTTGGTCCTTACATCCTTGCTCATGGGGAATATTCATGATGGTAGGGCATCTAGTAATGGGAACTAGAGCTGGAAGTAGTACATAGTTTAAAAATGAAGTGTATGTGACATAAAAGTGTCATAAAATATGGTTTATATCATGGATTTTGTTATACTATTATGCTTTACCATTAGAGATTGGTGTATAAACTTATCACTAGCTGTGAGGATGGAAACTCATGATACATGGACTCTGAGATGATTATAGATGATGAATTTGGGAGTCCTTGTAGGGTTGTCAGGTGTTGGTTTCGACACCCCTCCTATAATTAGCTTAGAATGCATGTATTTTCGATGATATTTTGAATTTGAAATTATTCCTTAATTGGGGTTACCTCTAGCTAGGTTGAGAACACTATTCCATTTCAGTTTCTCCATTTTCGTTAACATTTTTTATCCTAATATGTATTATTACACAAAAACCCGGATGGGATTTTCCTACATGTGTTAGTAATTTTTAAGAAAACATTACTTTAGATGATATCCATAAAGGACCCATGGTGGGATGAGAATATTATGTTTAATAACTGAGGTGTTTACCAGAGGAGGCCGAGGAGCTTTCTGAAAGTTAAATACTTTAGCACACCCCTACTTCTGAGAAGGTTGGATGCTTTTACAGTTTTACTATCATAGTAATGTGTTTTTTCATTTTCCTCTTTCTATAATCATATTGTACAATGGTTTTTGTTATTTGTATTCATTCATTGTTTTTAGTTCACTTATCTCTATGTTGTTGCATAGTGGTTCTTGTGGGTGTGGTTTTATAAGAACATTATTATAAGGCCTCCCATGGCTGGGATAGACTTTTGGGTGTATGATATATGGCCTTGGACTATGGAGGAGAGCATGGAGATTCATGAGTCAAGCCCTATTGGGTTATTTCATGAAAATAATGGATGTTGAACTATATGTTGATTACAAGAGGTGTTAAAATATAATTTATTCGTGTGTTATCACACATAAACATGACATGGGTCTGTTATATGAGATCGCTCCAAATGGAGAATGTCATGGCATCACCACATATCGAAGAGTGTTATCATTCCGAATAATGATGAATTAATATCCATAACTACATATGAATACTATATTTAGAAACACATACTACTTATGAATTTTTAGATTGAATTAATATCAAAAGGTGAAATATACAAAAAGTAGAATATTGAGTTTATGTAACATATGGTACACTGTTTTATATGTTTATTGTTATTTCAATCAATTCTACTCTTATTTGGATGAATTTTAGTAGTTCTTAAGTAGGATAAATTCGTATAAATCCAATGGATAGTGGACTATGATATTGTAATTATTTTAAAATATTATTTAGAGTAATAACTGTCTAGTTAAAAATAAATTTATTTTTCAATTAATTTCAGGTGGATAGAGTGTTATTTAAATATTAATATTTGAATTTAGATTTTTTTTACATTACTAGTTATAATAAACTATTTATTATGTTTTAAATATTATTTAATTGATTTAATAAATATATTTAAATCAATCAAGCTTATATTAATCTTGAAATTTTATCATAAATTTTCGTCAACATATATTGAATTCTTTTATATGATATTTATTCAACAAGAATATTCAAATTATATTATGTTATTCTTGAGATATTTATGAAGGATAATGACACTATTTATTTTGAATATCTTAATGAATCGGAATGATTCTATTTCTTCTGAGTATTTATTTTCTTTTTTATATCTCTTGTTAGTAAAGAATAACAATATATAAAGAATAGCTGAGATGTGAAAACTATGAAAAAAATAATGTGATAAAATAATTTCATTCTCCTATATGAAAATATAAAGAGAGAAACAAAATTCAGTGTTTATACACTATTATCATGCTATAAAATGAACATGAAGAAGGAGACAACCTACACCATAGATGAAAAATATTATATACTACAATTTAAGGAATAAGATGAAGAAGCATACCCAACATTGTAGATTATTTTTCATCTTATATAATGAATAATTGATGATCATAAATATCTATTAGTTGATGTTGAGAAATTAAATTAGTCATATTTCACAAAAAAACAATCTCATCTATTTTATTTTGTTTATTGTAAACCCTGACTTATTTTTGGTGGAATGTAAGCTTCCCATATTAAGCAACGAATATTTTGTTCCTTGTAAAAGATCATCAAGGACCTATACAATCCTCATAAGGTGTAGAATTCCAATACTTTTTTTATATATGACTCTAGATAAGAGGAAAAATTAGTTCAAATCACTGTCTCGTGGAGTATATTATTTGTGGAATTAAATAAAGGATTTTTGTGCCCCAAACCACTATACATCATTGTGTTATTTTCCATTATTTATTTCCACTCTTTGCTCAAAATTAAGATAGAAGGAAATGATTACTTCATTTACAAAGGTTATTTTCAATATTTGTATGAGACAAAATTGACCACCTATTGCTTCTTTATCATATCCATTCCGAAATAACATGACTAAAATTGGAATTTCTAATTTAATACACCTTTGTTATAATTCTTTTTGATACGATTATTAATGTATCACCTGGAATCTAGTATAGTCATTGAGCGGGTCTATATAAATTAAATTGGAATAGATACAAGGAGTCAAATTTTTAAGGACATAATATTTTTTTATCTTGGTAAACCATATACATAAATGAGTCTCTTATTAAAAATCAAAATAAAATTATGACATAATGTTTTTTTGGATACCTTTATTCCAAAATAGAATATCCATAAATAGATTTCTAGTAAACTTAATGGATTCCTAGGGAAATGAAAAAAAAATATGTGTCACCTCAAATTATCAATATGTTTTATGAATGGAGGATGAAATATTTATTCAATGAGTGTAGTCAATAAGGAATGTTTAATAAATTAACACACATACCATGTAATCGATAAGAAGATAAGGAGTTCATGAACAATATAGAATGGTATGTAGCCAATCACCCAATCCATGTAGTAAATATACTAAGAGGGAGTGCATAAACTATATAGAAAGGTATGTAACCAAACACACATTCCATTTCAATATCTGGATATAATATAATTAATATTGAATGTCAAATACATGAACACATATTCCATTTAACCAATAAAATTTGAATGAAAATACATCCATAGATAATGTAATATAATAAATCTCATAGATAATAATAATAACAGATATCTAAATAAAGTAAATTTTTATTTATTGAAAATCATTGTTCCAAGTAACATGATAGCTTTACTATTAAGATCAATCCTCAAGACTATTTAAAACATACTAGGTACAACCCCATTAGAATAATCTAGAAAAATAATTTATCCCATGGGACTACCAAAGCATCAAGTGGATTTCATTAACTAGTACCCTCCCATATAGTGCGTGTACAGAAATCCTCAAATATATAATGATTGATTAAATGAATGAACAATATTCATTATCATTAAATATCTATATTGTGTAAATGATATGAAACTATCCATATTTCCCCAATTAGTCAAATAATAGAAAAAGTGGAAACTATATATAAAATGGTATACATATTAGGAAATAATAATATCAATTTCATGAGGATATGGTTAATTAATATAAATTTTATATACAATAAATATTATCATATATAAGTGATTGTTTTTTGTAGAAAGATAACAATCAAAAAAGAAATTGATATTGCGAACCTAACTTTTGAAAACATGGTAATTGTAAATTCCAAACCCCTTGAATGATACAATTAAAATTGAAACAAAAAATACCATGATGTAAGAGTGAGTTGTGATATTATTTGATAATGGGTCTGTATATGCACAACGTTAAATTAAATTGGAATATAATTCAAAATAATTCACAATTGAATATAAATTTAGATGAAATACATCACTACATGGTATCTTTTAAATTAAAATACCCAAATAAATAATAACATAAAATTATACTCTAAATATCATTAATATAAATTTATTCTTGAAATAAAAAACAATAATGGTAGTATATACACCACAAAAAATAAATAAGTTTCCAAAATGGTGTATGCCTCCCGAAAAAAGCGAGACAAGAATACTTTACCATACAATTCATGTTGGTAAAAAAGACATTTAATATATAATATAATTGTATTAATAATGTTACTATCTAGTATATCACCATATTAAAATAAATGATATCATATATTTTCTTCCTCTATTATCATATGGCCCATTTGTTAGTAAGCATTCATTATAGTTACTATTTTGGGTTTTAATAACCTAGTTTTTCGAGTATGTTTTGTCATGTTAATTTTTCATATTACATAGATACAACATCAATAATATACAAAAACATAAGCCATGATGTAACCTTCATATATATGTAGTATATAATTACTGAAAATTATCCATAAAATTGCAACATATATTTTAAAAACACCATTCAATGGGTGGATTGGTAATGCATATGAATGAATACTATTTCTATTTTATTTTCATATTAAATGAATGATACCTAAATAATATATATCTATAATATAATTTTAGTATCATATTTATGACATATATTTTAAAAATATATAATAAATTAATCTTTAAAATGTCCATTTTTAGTTTTAACGAATCACATCGTTTTGAAGAGGTGGTAGTCTACATGACCACAAACAATGTTATCATATTCCCAAAAAATGGAAACCATGAAGGTATGCTTTATATAGTAAATATAAAAATATAAATACATTTTAAATATCTTATATATCATATATAATCTATAAATACATCATTATTAACACTCTTAAAAGGTGATAATGTATGGATGAATGACATCGGTTCACATGGCAGTAGTCTGACGTACACATGAATCATGTTTGTGTGTCACATTTGATGGATATTTCTATTCTTATTGGTCATACCCATTACACAATAAAATCTCATTATATTGAAAATACTAAGGTTATTATATAATAATTGTATAAATATTATATTAGGGGTGGATATGTAAATGAAGAAAAAAAAGATCGTTGAAAAATGATAACTCTTATTCAAGTATCTTCTTTTGGTTTATTCCAATGGACATATGTTGTATGATTTATGAAAAAATTTCAGATTCTAGGATGGGGTGAGGGATATTTGGAGATTATTTGGGTTGGGTTGGTATGGTCCATATTTTGTTATTTGTTGGAATAAGTGGGAGGGTTGAGTGCTTTTTTATAGTGGAGGTGGTGTGACATTCTCTTAAATATGAAATGGTAAACGTTATTGAGAGGACTCTTTTAAATAATGTCCTTCAAATAATACGTGAATTTAGATAAATGGTATGATATGGTCAATATATATAAATATATTAGGTTTGGGACATGTTTCTATGTCGTTTTTTCCTTTATGTATAATGTTCAGTCCCTTGTTAACCAAATATTTCCCATGATTGTCCCAGTTAATAATAATTTCTTTCCCAATTTTTTATCCAAAATTATTTTTACCATATTAAAAATTATATATAATACTCATTCAATATATGGAAACCATTTTCTGAATTCCAATCATATATTTGGAAGAAATTAATTTTAAATTATTCTTGATGATGGGATGGAAAATCATGTTTCTAACGTAAAAACAGTAGAAATATTGAAATGGTTTTCTTTATAATATATATTTGAAAATGATTCCAATAAGAAATATTTTATTAATTTATGTATAACTTATCTATGTTCACATAGAAAAATTAAAATATAATCTATAATTATAGTTTATTGAGAAGAAAAGTATGCTTTCAATTAAAATCCTGTATTTTTTGTGCTTATAAAATACTACAACTTCTTAGAAAAATAAAATAAAATGACCTGTGAAAAATATTTATTTTAAAATTTTGTAAATATTTTTTATTTTATCATATAAAAATTATATACGTTTGAGGAATCATTTTTTAAATTGGTGTACAATTAAATGGATGAAAAATTACCTTTGACAAAATATAGGGTTTATGTGTAATATTGGGATTACTCTTATCTTTTAACTATCAAATATTTTGGATAAATTTGAAATATATTTTATTATATGTATAACATATATATTTCAACATCATAATTCAATAGAAATATTTATGATCATTTTTAAAACAAAAAACCTTTGGAAGCATAATAATGGTTTTTAAAAAAACATTATCTTTTTTTGAAGGATTTTTGTTTTCATTTATAATAAATTTATTACTAATAAATTCATTTTATATTTGTGTGAAAAAAATATTTCAATATGTTTTTTAATAATATTCATAACATTCTATTTAACAGGTATGTGAAATATTATCATAATAAAAAATATTATTATTATTATTTTGGTAAAACATGGAATTGTGTGTGATAAAAGATGGTGATGAAACTCTATATTGCATGAAACACAAGATAACTCAGTATCACATGAACTTCATGATATTACTTATTTTGAATTTATTTAAAAATTGTTAATTTGTTTTAATTTTGTTTGAATTTATATTCTCTTTTTCTACTTTATGTTGCGTGTTATACAGTCTATCAATGACAATGTTCGTAAATTAAAATTAGAGGGTTTCACATTCTCTATGGAATAATTAAAATGAATCCTCTTAATTTAAAATTTATTTCAGGAATCTGGGGTTTGAGATTTTAAAAAAACCTTGTTGAAAAACCCACATATTAAAAGGATTTATAAAATCGACTCTTAATAATAGAGAAATAGAAGGACAATATTCACCTGGAATAACATATAACTAGGATTTGTGTAGAAGATTGTTAGTGACATGTGAAAATTTGTAATTGTAGAAAACCCATAAATTGATATTGGTTTTAATTCATCTCATTGACAAAAAATAAGGGATTGTTAAATCGAATGTTCAGGGCCTCAAATCCATAAATCTATTATTATCTCAAAGATCATAATTTAAATAAAAATAGAGGTATTAGGATAACATTTTTATTGTTACAATCATTTTCTTAATGTTTAAGAATTCAATTATGAAAAAAAATATAAGAAAATATACCTATTTGATACATTTCGATTTTATAAGAACAATACAATATTTTGAGTGATTTGATAAAAATCTAATTCATCAAATTCTCATTGAAATGGATATCCTAAAATGAACACTTATTTATTAAATAAAATATATTTACTTTTTATGGAGTGTTAGATCCATAAAACAAGGCTTTGAATTTTCTCTAACTATTTCTCTAAATTAGTATTGTTAATACATTAATATCTAATCCTAAATTTTAATACCCACAGGTTCATTTAATATTCATAAATTATAAATAATGAAATATTAACTAGTACCATAAACAATATAGTGGGAGTTGTCAAACCCTTATAGTTCTTCATTCATGGTTTCTAGCCCCCCTGCCTGTTAGATATCAAGGGTTGTTAACCGACATACAATTTCACCTTCTATCTAAATCCATATTAATATATTTTCAAAAATAAATATAATGAAAATGAATGAAATTTAAAAGTTATTTATCCTTTTAACTATGTTTCTCAATACATCCCAATATATAAATACATCATTCATTTATTTACATATCGGGCCTACCTTGGCCTAGTGTATATTTTTAAAGAGGTAATTGACTTGGGTAATACCTAGGTTCCCCACATTTAAGGAAATTAAATGTAAATGGATCCCTATGATCATAATTATTTCCATGAAACACATAATTTATTATTCCTCCGAAATTCATTCATTTATGTCCTTCTTTTCCACACATAACAATATTAACCCATTTCATTAAAAGCGCATTCCTAGTTGTCTCCATCTAACCTTTTTAATTATGGAAATTAGGGAAATTTATTATCTACATTCAAAACCACATGAGCTATTAGGAAACTACATCCTTCTTATCATTGGTGAGTTTGTATATTTTTAATTTTTTTTATTAATAATTTTTTGCCAAAAATTATCAAGCATGAAGAAGATATCATTCAGCAATATCATTATCCTATATGGATTCTAATTACAACAAATTTTTCTTACATATTAAATATTAACTTTTTTCTTAAAGGTTCTAACCATTTTGTAAATCCAAAATCCACAAGGAAAAGTATCATAATGTGTATAACTTATAATAATTTTTAGGTTTTCTACGTTCTTGACAAATCAGTCTCAATCTAAAACATCTCATGTTTTACAAGGGTAATTATTTTTCATTATTTATTCAAATAATTTATAATGGTTTTCAAATTAATTATGGATTAACAAAAAGATATCCACATGGATTTTAAAACATTGTGATTACTATGTTTCGTTATCATGTACCAGGTTATGCTAAGGTTATCAATGACACACCTTTTTGGATTTGTTACCCCTAGGTACATTTATTCCCAATAAACATCATAATATTGTACGTAAAAATGGATTTGTTTCTAAAAGGTACCGTATAATCTACACCTTCAAAAATTAAAGGATGTTCTTCTATAATTTTCTTCAAATTATATCTTAGGGATATGATCCTAATCTATGTTTTCCTAAATCTAGTTTTTAAGGATTCTATTAAACTAAATTTGATCCCAACTATAGTGCCCCAAACATAGTAATCTATGATCTGCAGTCTATTATCCTTAAATTGGCATTATTAGAAGGTGTTATATCCCAAAAGTCTTCTGAGTTTAGTAGTCATGGTAAAAAAGATATATATAAGAGTATGGTATTACAAATAAATACACTAATTAGAATATATTATTTCAATCAATACTCTATTTCCAGTTATCATATCCTTGAATAAAAATATTAGTAAACATCATGTATTCCTAGGGAATGTAAGAAACTTGGAGAGATTAAATGATTAATAAATTTTATGTCGAAACAATAATAATCCAATGAGAATATTTAATATGTGAGGGTATATAACGAAATACACATTACATGTAATCAAATAGACTATGAGGGAGAACGTAAAAATGGAAAGATAAATAACTAACACACATTCCATGATACCAGTAAATAGATAGGTATTTTATAAGTAATACAGAATTAAAATAAATAAACCAACATTTCATTTCAAAAAAGTAGATGTGGCATAATATATATAACAATGTAAAAAACATAACACACCTTACATTAATTTAATAAACTATTAATGAAAATGAATCAAAAGATATTTTCAATGTAAAAATATCAATGGTAATAAAAATAAATGAATTCTCAACTAAGAAATATTATTTTGGGCTCATTTTTCATCCCAAAATCATTTTCCCATTACCATCAATATAAGTTATATAGAGAGTAGAAAATATACTATGTTAAGATCCATTATATTAGGTTATCCAATTATTTTGTCCCATGGAACTACCGATGCATCAAGGGGTGTTAATTTACACCTACTTGGCCTATAATGTTCAAGTAAAAAAGAATTACTCATATATCTACTGACCAATTTTGTTAATGAATATAATCCATTATCATCACATGTCCTTATTTAGTAAAATATTCATATTTTTCAATATGTCCTAAATTAATCAAATATCATTCATAGTGAAAATTTTAGTCAAAATCATATAGGATTTAATAAAAAATAATATTAATTTAATGAGAATATGGATATTGAAGATAATTATAATTTATAATTAAAACAATCACATATATGTAATTATTTTAATATAATGTTAACAGTCAAAATAGAAATCGATATTGTAATGATAACTTTAACCATATCATAATTATCATGATAAAAAACCATAGATGAGATACTTCAAATTGAATATTAAAATACAATTATAGAATATAAAATAATTATATTAAATGATTAAGGGGTTGTATATACACCAAAATAAATAAATTTGTTTTAAAAGAAAAAATAATTCTCAATAAAATATATATTTAGCTCAAATCTATTACTACATCATTACTTCTGAAATATATAACCCTTGAATGAAATAACATAAAATAAATATATAAATACCATGAAGATAATTTTATTGATGACATAAAATAAAATTTTGGTTGTATATAGACCACATAAGAGTAATAAGTTATTAATTTTTTGTATCCCTGCTGGAAAATAACTGATATAGAAAAATACATCCTTTTGTTTATCTTTGTAGAACAGTCGTTAACATAATATATAATGGTTTTAATCCTGGTATATTGTTATTCATGGAAAAAAATTAATATATAATATATAATATTATTTTTTAATTTTATATTATTTCTCATTTGTTAGTAATCATTCATAATTTTAACTGTTTTAGTTGTGAATTGCCTATTTTCATTGGTAAGTTTTGAATTATTATTTTTTGTTCCTATTAAATAGATCATGATTTCACTATCTCCAATATGTGAAATATTATTTAATTTATTTATATTTATTTCTCATATATTTATTTGGAATAATCCATAAAATCCGTAGATTTAAATGAAATACATTTTTCATGAATTCGGTAGACTATACATAAACATGAACATTATTTTCATTTTATTATCATTTAAAAAGAAAGAAATGTAAATTATAAACATTAATATTATTATCTCAAAAATATATTCATGTATTATATGTTATATTTTACTATTAAAACTATTCATAATATGTTCCATGTATAGCATTAATGAATCACATCACTTTGAGTAGGTGGTAGTCCACATGTCCACAAACTATGTTATCGTATTTTAGAAAATATAATTTATAAAGGTTGTTGTTGTATAATATTTTTAGAAGAAAAAAATAAATTATATAATTGATAAATATTATTATAAACTATAAATTAATCATTATTCTTAATAATGAATGGTTGTAATGTACGAATGAATAACATCGGTTTGGGAGGGGGTAGTCCATCATACAATTGAACAATGATTATGATTCCCTTTTTATGGATGTGTGTCTGACTATAGGTCATAACATTGAAAATTCAACATATTAATATACTAAATATACTATGGTAACTATATAATCATGATAATAAAAAATATAAGGGTTGGATAAGTAAATTAAATAAAAGTTTTTGTTGAACAAAGTTAACTCTTATTTCACTAACTCATTTTGGTTTACATGAAAAGACTTTCATGGTTTAGGATCTTCCAAAATTGAGTATTCTAGGATGATAGATGGATTATGATATTCTATTTTAGATTGGGTTTGATGATCCGAATAGATTTAGAGATGTGAATAAAATGGAGGGGTGTGTCCCTTTTTATAGGGAGGAGGATTGACATTCTTGGAAATATAATAAGGTAAACACTATTAATAGGTGTCTCTTACAACATGTTGCTCCAATAAAGAACACATATTTATATGAGTTTTTGAATGGTATATAAAAGACTATAAAATATTTTTTAGACACATGTTATTGTAATTTTTTTCCATTGTTTTAATGTTTAGTCAATTGTTATGCTATTTTTTCCCATAGTCATTGAAATTAATTTTAACATCATTCACTAATATGTTTTGTCGGATAATATCATGAAAATATTATAAAACTGAAAAAATCATTGTTAAAAATATATATTCCATTTTTCCTAATTAAAATAAATGAATTTCTAGATTTTAGTTGATAGATAATCTCACAGACAGGATGACAGTGTTGGTTTCTAATGTAAAAATGATAAAAATATTGAAATGTTTACATATCATATTCGAATATGAAATTTATTAAAATGTAATAAATTGATTAATTTATTTTTAATTGATATAAATTTACATTAAAAAATTTAATATATAATTTTACAAAATATATTATTGACACAAAGAGTATGTTTTTTTAAATTAAGTAGTTCTCACTATTAATCAAAAAAGGTAAGATCACAGAAAATGTACAAAAAATAACCCAATGATAATTTTCAGATTCATCTGTAAAAAAATAATTTATTTTTTCACATAAATTATATTACCATTCCAAAATTCAGTTTCAAAATAGGTCCACCAGTGAACGGTGGCCAAATATAATTTTGAATAATATAGTTTTTTAGGAAAAATTGTTATTGTTATTTTCTTATGAATATAAAATATTGTGGATTTATGTAAAAAATAATTGAATAAATATACAAAATATATATTTAATTAATATTATTCACATATAATAATCAATTTAATTTTTTAATATGAAATAAATTTTGGAGCATGCAAAATTTTTTATAAAACAATTCCATTCTATTCAATTTGTTTTCATTTTCATTTATAGAAAAATAATTACCCATTATTTCATTTTAAATATTTATAAACAATATATTTTCATAAATTGGTTAGTATTACACATAAAAACCAAGTTAATGATGAGGTAATATGTTATTATATAAAATAATAATATAAAAAGTATTTGGAAAAAATCAATCGTTTATGAAATGCATGTTATCGAAGAAAGTCTTCATTATAGGTAACACAATCTATCTCAGTATAATGTATAATAAGTGATATAAAATAGAGTTAATTTATTTTAATTTAGTGTAAATATCGGTTATTATTTGGATTTTATATTCTCTTATATAGTTGGTGTTATGTG
This sequence comes from Viscum album, assembly GCA_963277665.1. Lineage (NCBI taxonomy): Eukaryota > Viridiplantae > Streptophyta > Magnoliopsida > Santalales > Viscaceae > Viscum > Viscum album. The sequence continues at coordinate 1,322,112,570 of OY728134.1, forward strand.
CCGTACACATTATCGAATAAAATGATCTTTATAATCACCCACACCCTAGTATCCGAGAGTCAGTGGTTACTATATTACTTTCATATATTATAAATTTTATTTAAAGCCATAGAATCATATATCTTATCAGTCTAATTAATATTGATACATTATTGAAATTAACATTAAATTTTAATACCTAAAATACAACATAGTGAAACACATGATATCACCATTATTCTCCTAGATTATCCCTACATGTCAGTCATAATATTAATATTTTCATCCTGGAAAAAATAAAACATAAAAAGGGGTGATATAATATCCTTTGTAAGTGTATGAATAAAATAGAATCTATCATGAATGAATAAGAATACATTATAAGGAAAGGTTAATAAAAGACACACAATCCATTTAAACATAATCAGGATCATAATTTGGATAGGACAAATGATAATGAAAAAATTGCAAATGAATAACAATATGTGAATGAAACATAATAAATAATTTTATAGTACTATAATCACATGTAAAATCAATAAAACTTATCATTATGAAGGAAATAATAATCATATATATCTTAAACAATCATTCGAGTCATTGTCTGAGAATTACACATCAATAGATAAGGGCTCATCACAAACCTGGTCTTGAATCTCTTAAGAGACCCACCAATAAATCATGGTTGTATATAACACCCCACCCAACAATAACTCAAATTTATTCCTCATATAAAATGAGTGAAGCAAAAACAACATAAACATCCATATTTCAACTAGAATATGAAATGTGAATATATTTACTATAAAGAGAAAATGCTATCAAAATACCACATCATAGTGAAAATTATCATAAACTATTCAATAAAATATAGTAAATGACAATGTATTATATCAACCTAAATTAATCATAATATTGATCATAGGTTGCTGACAACGATGAAAATAATCTAATAAACCATTGAAAAATTATTGAGGAAAATACCATTTCCACATAGAAATCACTTATTTTTAAAACACTGTGAAATTAAAAAATAAATAATTTTAATTCAAATATATAATGAAAAAAATAAAGGAATTTCTATGAACTAAGTAATCTTGATGGAGGAATAATATTCTCATGTCATATAAGTTAAAAAATCGTTCCTTTTTTATTTCTATAAAATTCATAAATTAATTTATTTTTAAAATGGTTTAAGTATTACATACAAACCATTTATAAAAGTATTTACATGGGTAGAATGGATTTGGAAATTAGTAGTATAGTAGTAATAACCATTTTAAATCATTTTTAGAAAACATACACATAGACGAAAAATGTTCCCCAATTGGCACATAATCTAAAAACATACCAAATAATAATGAGATAGTGATATAACACTTACCAAGAAATTTACATTAGTTTAACATAATTTAACATCATTTATAGTAGTTTAATTCATGTTATTAATTTATATGGGAATTATATCCATATTTATGATATCATATAAGATCATATTATATAGTTTTTTAATAATATTTCATTATTATCCTTATTTTAAGTGTTAAATAATTAATTTTTTTATGCTTGGTTTACATTGTTGGGTCTTAAAACCATTGTAAAGGGAATGATAATACTGGCAAAGATTTGAAAATGGAAGGAATCACAACCCAAAATGATTTGATGGAAAATAATTATGAGGCCAAATTTGGAAAAAGTTAATTGTGTTCCATGAATAATAATCTCTTCATTGGCCACCACTCTATATGGTGGTATAGGGATTTGTAAATCCCACAACGAATCGATTAGTTCACTGAAAAAAGGTGATGATGTCGGCTCCTATAAACTGTGAAATTGTTTAAATAGATGCAGAGAATTTCCCCCTCATATTTGGCCCCTAACAAACTCAATTGTTTCGCAAGAGAGAGGGAGTGATTTTCAATACCATGAAATATGACCCCATACTCTACGAATAGAATCTTCCACAGACCACGTTTTCCCTGTGGGGTTCCATAAAATGTTTTTTTTCATCTCACTGATCTACTGCCTCCACCCCTCTATAAAAGGACTTCAAGGGAACTGAAGAAAAGAGGATTTTGGACAGAATCCGATGGACTTTTGGACTTTGTAATGTTGGATAGAGTTCCAAATATAGTGATCGATGATGTATGTTATAATATATCACTATTAATGAATCCCTACTTGTAAAATACACCACATAACATTAATGAAGAACAAATAACATTAATAATAAGACCATGAACCACTTATATTTGGTAGATGAACATCCCATGAACCTTGGAAATAATTTCCCTTCTTCAATTCAAAATCCCCCATAGCTCATCACTATGAAGATGATATGTTGCACCACATAGTACATAACTACACAAATGGAACTGAACGACACATAACACCATGGTACACAACTAGAACCTAGTTCCACAAATCCAATTCTACGCAGACCACAACCAGGTCAACTTAACATCGGGGTATGTGGATAGACCCTTCACTACCCACATAGAAACATCATATGAGGAGAAAAACACATCCTACATGAAACAATTTTATCTATAATGGGGTACCCATTGGCATTACAACCTCTGGTTTGAGTCATTTCCATCAATTTACTTTTCCTCATCTTTCCCCATGAAGTAGTGCAATGGAATTATTCCAAATCCTCTTCCAAAGAAATTGAACCAATATGACTGAACAATTGGGTGAATAATCATTCCCTTATGATTTTAAAAACCCATGTTATGTTGTGTCACATTGGTAACCCCCACAACATTGTCGACCCTTGGATGGTACCTCTGATTACAATCCAGTTTAAAATCTGGGTCCAACCATAGTATACAAACATGAACCACACATTTCATGTAATTAAGGTTATTCACTGGCCATTCCCTTTGATGAGGGACATTATTAAATAAAGGATATCACGCGTGAGATTCCTTTTAAAAAGTAATGAAACTTGTCCCCTTCCCCAGAACACATATTAGGGAATCTATCTTGGATTAATCCCCTTTGATCATAAGAGGTGGAACTCTCATCATGTCCTTCGATTCTATCATCCTCCTCCTTTTTCATCAGTAGAGAAGGGAACCTATTGTCTTTGTGGAATATTTACCATCCAGTTGTTTTAAAGATCTTTCATGAGTCACATGTATTAGAGATGACTGATGATTACAAAACATACACAATCCATCAAAACCCAATGAACTTCTACAACCTTGATCCCCACCATATTTTGGATACATAAGAGGTCTTCTTATCTCCTGGGTTCCATATAATATCATCTATGATTTGAGAAATCATATTCCATCAATGGTCCACCACCTAAGTTTACGTCAAAAACCCTAATGAACTATATTTACTCTGATTACCATCATTACAAAAAAATGTAGGATTCCAGACCAAGTCTGAGCTCAAGGGACATTCTCCTTAAATTTTGTCCCTAATAGAAATCCCTCAAACCCACTAGATAAAACTCTTTAAGAATAATATCATTATTGAATCCTCTCAAAGCGACACCTCTATAGAGAAAGTGATAATTATTCATCCTTATTCGGAAATTTCCATCCATAAGCCCCATATTACGGAACTATAGTGTCTCTGATTCCTCTCAAGAGGATATGTATGATTCCAATAATATGTGTTCGACCCTCACAACTGAATAATTAATGTCCCTTTGAATGATAACAAGCACAGTAGAACCTCATTACATGTCTTAAATAAAAGTTATATCATTAAATGATAAAGGTATTTCTAACTTATACGTTAAATGGTAACATTAATGATGAACCTTGGATACATATAGATCCCTCACTGATGGAGAACATCTAGTACATACAAATTATTTTAGAACCATATGTTTCCGCTATCGATCTTGTGACCCAAGGGTAACTCATGGACACATTCATGGGAATGATCCAAGGATATTCAAACATATGAACATACAATCAATATAAAACAATGTCCCAATGTAGGAAAAATATCCCCCAAAAGGGTGTGTTGAACCCAACCATCTATAATGTCAACCAATGTGAGTCCATTGGTTTCATTTCCCAAATCATTAAATGAATGTAAACTAGGTCAATGAATCCTTGATAAAAGGTCCATTGGGTGTTTTTAGATTTGCGAATAATCCACTTGGTGGCCATCTGAGATTTCATGATAACATAACCCCCTAAAATCATCCACTCGGGCCACTCAATTATGGCTCCTCATTGACACCATAAAAAGGGTATAATGCCTAGACCGTGTGGGATATATCTGATACACGAAAATGGAGTACTATGATAATTGGAACGAAACAAAAATGATGAACCCAATGTGAATTCTTGAAAAATGTGGAAAGGCTTCCCCACATCAAGCCCCTTTACATAAAAAAGTGGTACAAGAAAGAATATTGATAACACATGTGGTCATGAGATGACTCATTGATGGGGTTTTGTTTTCTTTACATATAATACATATTGTATGAATTCTATAGAGCTACCTTTAATCCAGTGGTATCATGACAGATTTCTTAGACATGTGCCTCGGCAACCGCAATGGCAATCGGGTCCCTGAAGAAAAGTATGATACCATCTCCTACACCACATATTCAACATTGAGATTGGAATGTGTTTGCCAAAGATTACCATCAGAATTGTACTATCCCCATTGTTGATTTTGCAAGACTATCCCTCTAATCTGTGAATCGTGAAATCCAGATCTCCAACCGCAACCTAAATTCTAGCACATGATGACCCCACTCACCATCCAAAACCATTTTGAGAGCCTATCCCTAAATCGTGACATCAATCATGACCCTTATCATAATGAGTCATATTATGTCAAAAATGCTAAATTCATCCCATCTGCATAGGGTTCTTACTCATGAGACCCTAATTGGGAATGTTTCCCCCAATTCCATGTGACTCAAAAATCTCGTTTTATAGTGCATTTTACAATGAAGGACCCTTATAAATTCCAAAAAAACATGATCTCAAGGATTCCCATAAATTATGTCAAACACACAATCTGGAGAAGTTCAACACCATAGTCTCTGAGAAAGGATCAAACTTACAATATTTGTGGCATACCATGGGCATACATACAACTCTATCCTACATTTTTAAGTCACCCATTGAAATATGGCCATAATATATGAGGGGAAGCATATTCATGATCACTCCTTTGAAACCCACTATGAAAAAATTGTAGATTAATATGATTCGGTGAAAATTATGTCCAATGATTGTGAGTCCCCCCACATTGATAGATATGAAAATTATATGCTTGTGAAAATCTCCATAGATGTGCAACAAGAATGTAATCCAAATAGGGTGGAAACCAGCTAAGGGTAGGCACAAATTCTGACTTATTAACAAAAATCCCACCATCTAAATAAGGAATAAATTAGTATGTGTGCATACAAATCATCAAATTCATATAAATACTACCAGTAAAATAAAATGGAAATCAACAAGAAGATGAAATTTTCTGCCTACCATTGGGAACTCCACCAGTCAAATATGGTGGAAATAAAATATAATCAATGTAAAATTCAGTCAAATTTATACAAATCATATGGGAAAAATACATTGGAAAACAAGAAAGTGTAAATTTGAACTCTCCAATATAAATCCCACCAATCAAATAGGGTTCTAGTTGGAGAAAATAGGTGGAATTTCATGGCTATAAGTCCGGGGCATACACATTCTCTTTCCCTAACATAGGAGAACTTCTAGTACCCACACGCAACACATGGAGGACCGGGGAACACAAAAAACTCCTACTATGATAGTGAAATAGAAGTTTCTAACCATTATAGCCAAATACAAATCTCAGCAAATCCTATCAATGATGGTGGATCATACATCGATTCAATAACTTATCCTTCACACTTTTTGAGACATAATTTCTTCTTTGAAAAAAGAATGTTTATTGACCGAAGACCCCATATTTATAAGCGGTGGGATACATACACATAATACAATGGCCAATTAGAAGTATACATGAATCCCTAAATCATTCCATCATTGCTTATGTCCATAATTTCTCATACAAGGTCAACCGGATCAGGAATAAATACATACTGCAATGTGGGGACACCAGTCCAATGTGGTGGTCACTCTTGGTCATACATATATCCATACTCAAACACAAGCTGCTCGTTAGTGTATCCAGATGAAATCAAGGGAACCAACTATGAGTGGACCCATATTTCATGGATATTATGAATAAAATTATTACCATGATTCTCGCAAGAGTGAAACCAAAAATAAATTATACTAAAGGAAATTCAAAAATGAAGAGAATAATCAGGATTCTTATCTATTAGAGGTTGGGGTTCATGATGTAATCAATCATCTATCGATATATTTTCAAGATCCTATTAGTCCATCATGAAATTATAGAACTGTAATTTTTAGTTACAAACTTCATCCCTATAATGTTGTTAAAATAATATCTGAAAGACCTCCCCATAGAATCCATGAGGGATTAACTCTTGCGAAAGAATAAATAGATCACGAGATCATATATATTTATGAGTGTCATGGAAGCCCTTATCTTTAATGGAATATCATACAGTAAGATATTCATCCTCATACATTCATCTTCCCAGATGGTCCACCATAGGATATACGCTACAGAAATTAATCTTCTCATACTCGGAAATCATGCCATGATGGTTGTCCTCACCATGATAGTTGCCACTATGAAGTCCCTTCACATTGTGGAACCAAGAATATAGATGTTTCTCTCATTCATAGAGTGTATCATGAAGGTACTCCCTAGGATACACACTATTGATATTCTCCATTCATCCAAATAGCATGTCATTATGGTATTCCTCATCATGATGGTAGCCACTATGATGTCCCTTCCCACAATGGCACCAAGCATCAAGAAGGCCCCCACCCCCCATCACAATGCATACTGAAGGTCCTCCCTAGGATCCATAATCAATATATTCTCATTTCGGCTAGATATAATGTCATGATGGTAGTTCTCATCGTTATGACATGTGATGCGGATGTCCTCCAACAATAACATCAAGTAGCAAGATGGTCCTCCCTTAACTATTATCCACCATGATGGTCCTCCCTAGTGTATATGCCATAGGATTAAACACTCTGGCCATACATTACTTTTTTATGGTAATCCACTCCATTTCATCACCAACAATGAAGGACCCCCACTGTCAATATACTTTCTAGAAGAAAGGTATTCCTCTCACCAAATCAATTATGTGAAATCCATCACAAGTAGATGTAGTTAGAAAAAAAGAGTTAATAATATTGTATACTCTATCAAGTAATGTAGATAGCATTTCTCATCTAGATGATGGATCAAGGCCACAATTAACTTCTCATCCCCTCCTATACTACTGAAATATTAATGAGACTCATACTAACCCTTCATCTTGGATTGGAATCATAAATAATTTGTCAGGATGGTCAGATCATGTAGAAGAATCTCTAGCAGAAAAACAAAAGGATATGAATCTTGTGAGAAGACAATTGGATAAGGATGACATACAAGTTATGTTATGTCCCATGGAAAAAATTTAGTATGGCATACGAATAGAGTTATTGGGAAAATGTATGCATACAAATAGTCTCAATATTTGGAATACGCTCTTCCAGTTGAAGTAAGAATTTCTATGCTCAGAGTGGTATGAAGACCATGTATATGTATTATGAGAGATTCTCTACCCAATTGACCACGTAGATCTTTTTTATGCATTATGAATGAAATCAGAGAGGTGAATGAAAGACCTTAAACAATCATATCTTAATGTAGTGAACAAGTTGTGTTATCTCATTAGTAATGCACCGTCTGACATTCATATCTAGGGATGTGGAGAACGTAGAGCTATATACTTCACCCCATGTCTTATCTAGAAAAACCTACTTGGAATGAATTCATACACTGTAATTATCATTAGACGGACATAAAAAAATAAATGATCATGAATGTGGACTGCTCGAAAAGAACTACACTTGAATAAGTCTCAAATATTTCAGACCAGATGGGAGAAATCCATTTAAATTACTGTACACTATGACACTGATTACATTTAGTAGGCTTGTCGCCTAAGGGAATCCAATCAATGTGAATTGATCATATCCTAATATTTAATAAATTCAAATGAAGACCTGACACCATAGAGTCATAATAATCTGGATTCATCATAAAATATCACTTTATCATGCTTTAAGGCTCATTTAAAATAGATGATCACAATTCAAGGTTAACAACTAAGACTGTTTCACATAGAGGCACGAGTCAAGGCTAACTACCAAGACCGTCCCACATAACAAATCATGTGACTAAACATTACCCAATGCATTGGAGTGATGTCTTGGGACACACATCATAAAAGTTTCATGAATATTCAATCCATATACAAAATCATAAAAAATCATTCATACATAAACATAAGGGTACCCATGGAACAAACATGGAATCATAATCATGTCATGAAGCATATGAAATGGGAGAATCATAAAAATGTATATTATGGAGAGGATGTAGATAATTAATGAAAAATAATATAGTATTATATAAATATTTCATGAATGGTTATGTCAAAATGAAGTAATAACATAAAAAATTTACTTATGATATTTAGAATTAAAATAGTTAACCGGTGTTAATGGAAAATAACAATGGTCATTAAAAACATAAAAGTTATAATCATATATATAAAAATAGAATTTAAACAGGATGGAATTAAAAATAAATATAGGGGTTTATAAAATTAAGGCTGGATTGAAAATAGATAATATATTGTACATTAAAATTGGTAAGATTTCAGGATGTTCCAATAAAACAGGTTTGCTTATCTGGTAGTATTTAGGAGGGAGCCGCTTAAAAGCATGTATATCCCTAAAATAGAATGATGAATGGATCAGGATACATGATTGTGGAGTATATAAACTGAAATTAAAATATATACATAAAAAAAGATAACATCCTTTGGTAAAAATAAAGATATAGAAACCTGAAGGAATAATGGATGTTCAGGTAGAATCATTTTCCTTGAGTATAATGGTGTTATCCTCTTGATATAAATGGCCATAATAATCAAATAAGTTCTATTAATTTATAATTCAATAACCACCAGTATTTTTTGTTTATTTACTACAACATTTTTATGTTCATTCATAGCCTTTTTGATTGTATATAGGGTTCAATTTCATTGTTTGGGGGAGTTTGTTTCCTATGTTTTCATGATTGGTTTACTTACAGACATGTATAAATAATATTTTTTATGAGAATTGTTTTATGTAATTATATATGTATTTAATTTTTGATCATCTATAATATTAAATGGTTATAAAATTTATTTTGTTATTTGGAGTTATGAAAAATCATTATATAAAACGTTAATGATGAGTGTTTTGGATAATTAGCAGGTTTTCATCACAACAAACTCATTTTTCATTATTAATTAATATCATCTATTGAAAAGATTCCAGAACCATAAATAATACATAATTCCAATATAATATTATTTTCAAATGAAAAAATTTAGTTTTAGGTCTATAATTAAAATTTTTAATAAAAATTGAAAACTTGTCGTCCTTGAATGTGATAAATTAACACATCTCGAATTGTGTCTTAATTTATTGTATAAAATGAGCGGAATAGAGAGATGAATATAAATTTTTTGATAATAATAACAAAATTATAATACATTTAATGTAATGGAGTTATCCTGAAATATTTATTATGATAGGTTAGGATTTAAAAACAAGCTAATGAAATTGAAAAGAAAATAAAATAATTGAAAAGAGGAGTTTTTTGTTGAATTAATATTCCTTGAGAGCCTCTATAGGGGAGATTGTTATTTTATGGACACCAATGGCTGATTTACATGGGGGAGATCTTGTAGATATATTTTAGAATAATTTAGAGAAGTAATTGGGGTATAAGTGGGTGTAGATAAGATGAAGAGGTGAGGGTGGTTATTATAGTGGAGGAGAGAAGGGCTTTCCAAATATTATACTCATTATTTAAATATTTTTTCACAAGACTGTGAATAGGAATTATTATTGTGATTATAAATAGAAGTAGAGCATGTAATTTCGAACTAAGGGTGATTACCTCATACGAATATCATATATGACACATTAATTATTGTATTTAGGTTATTTTTTAAATTTTTATATTTTAATATTCATAAAAATTTCATATATTTCATAAAAATCCCAACAAATAACCCAATCCATTTAAAAAATGTAGAATAAAAAATTGAAATACATTTTTAAAAAATAATTTTCAAAATATGAGAACATTATTTGTTAACCAAAATTATTATTTACATTAAATATTCAAAATTTAAAATGAAAACATATTTTATAACACATTTGAAATTCAATTATGGTCTTAAATATTCTTTTTATCATAAGATATAAAAATATTAATTTATAAATTTTTTTTATGAAAATAATGTTTCATTAAAATTATTAAGTAAATCATAAAAATTAAATTAAATAGGAATTAGTTACAAAACATACATACACTTAATCAATGTCTTTTAAAATATTTATTTACATATAATATAACATATTAAAACCATCTTGTTACTTATAAGATGGATAAATTATATTAATACTTTCATTTGTTATTTTTTTATTACAGTGGTCAGTTTAATTTTTTTAGGTTAAACATTACTATACCAAAGTTAATGTAACAATTTCATCATTATATGTTCCTTAAATTAAAGGTATACCTTTTATTTCATTAATTCTGCATTTATATGGTCTGTATTTTGCTCTATTTGTAATCTTATGAGATTTTTCAATATTTCATAATTATAAGAAGTTAATTTCATTGAATAAACATTGGTTCATTACATTCATTCCCCTTATGAAATTTCTCCCACAATATTTACTTTACTTTCTATACTTAAAATAGATGTGGGTACATTTCCTTTATTACTTCCTCGAGATCCCATGATTCCTCTTTTTATATATAGTTATTCCATTGAACATTAACTTGGTTTGTAGTCATGTTGCATAGTATTTTATATCTATGATCCACGATTTTCATTGGATGATCCTTGTATGAAAGATCATTCTCTAACTATAACACCTTCGAAGGGTGTACAAGTGAAGGATATTGGACTTAGTTCCTTAATATGGATACATGGAATACATCGTGTAATTTATACAAGGTTGATTAAAGTGCTAGTTGATAGGCCACAACTCCAACATGATCAAGCATCTCAATAGAGCTGATGTACCTCAGACACAGCATCCCTCACATACAAATCTTTATTACCATCTTCCACAGAGGTATATAGTGGAATACCATGTCTACATATTTAAACTCAGGGTTCAGTTGATGATTGTCTATATAACTCTTTGTTGAAATTGGGATTCCTTTTTGTCAGGCATAATGGTTTTAAACTTCTCCACATATCATTAACCATTTCAACTCATATCAGCACACTCTCACTGGTTTATTCCAAACACCATGGTGTTCTGTAAATTTCCCATAAAAAAGGTCTATATGGTTCCATTCGTATACCTGACATGAAACACTTGTTTTAAGATAATTCAACCAATTGAAATTGATGAGCCCACAATCCATTGAATTCCATAGAACATTCTATCAAAATATATTCAAATTTATAAATAGTTCTCTCATATTGGACATTAATATGAGGATGATAGGTTATACTGAAGTTAAACTCAGTTCTTAGAGAATTTTGGATAAATTTATTTAACATCTAGGTGAATCATGGATCTTGATCCGATAAAATAGATAGTGGTACATCAAGTTTCCTTAACACCTATATGATATATATATGTACATGTTGATCCAATGATAAGTCCTCTCAAATTGTGATTAAGAGATCTATCTTTATAAAATGATAAACAATGAACAATATATAATTGTATTCTATGGTGGTCTTTTGATGTCATGTGAAAATTTACATGGTAATGTTCTCACACTTCCATGTAAGTATGGGTAGTGAATGCATCATCTACTTATAATTTGTTATTCCAGCCTTCACATGTTTCCATACCAAGAACATTGAAGTATGTTCAGCAATCTCCTTCTTCATATGGTCCCACAATGTTTTTCTCCGATATCATGATACATCTTTGTGATCCATTAGTGAATTTAGAAGGATGAGAAATGTGTTTCATTCAAATCTCCTTATTTTTCTCTAGATAAGATGGTACACATAATCGTGACCCAAATAATACAACTCCTTCCTTTCATTATTTATCTCATAGGATTTCCCATTTCAAATTTCTTCCAACATTTTTATAATTTCTAAATATTTTCAGTGAGCACCCTTTAATTTCTCTAAGAGGGATGGATGAGAAACTGTTTGAGAAAGGATTTATTATGTTCATCGATTAATGATTCTCATGAGAGTCCTCAAAAATTATACGAGGACTAGATCCTTCCCAAATATTATTATTGATAATGATGAAGGATCCTTTTTACTTAGAGCATCTTCCACTTTATTTTCTTTACTAGATTGGTAGTGAATTGATCAATCATAATCTATGATGACATATAATCATATTTTCTAGTGTATATTAAGATCCTTATTTGTGAATACATATATGAGACTCTTTTGATTATTATATATCTTAAGAATTTCCTCTTACTGTTAAAGTGTCTAGATTTTAAGAGTAATGATCATAGTTACCGACACGAAATATTGAATGGTATTGTTCTACTCAAAATATTTTCAAATGACTTGGGTTGTTAGGTATTACTTTGTCATTTTTCATTAGTTCACTTCATAATAATTTATTTTAAAAATATATATAAACCACAAAGAGTTTTCCACTTTATGAGAGTGTGATTACTATCAAAGTCATAAGATAATTTTTAGCACTTTAAAGCTTTCCTCAAATTCTTGATTCTAGAAAACATCCCCTCTTTCATGTTAGACTAGTCATTGGGATTGCAAGTCTTTAAAAGTTACCCAAAAATTGTTGGTAATACCCAGTTAGACCGTGGAAGCTATGGATCTCTGTTACATATGTTGGCCTGGTCTACTAATTAATTTCCTTTTTCAGGGAAGGGTCTAAAGATACCCCTTTACTAGTAATAACATTCCCCATGAATTATACAACTTTCATAAATAACTCAAATTTATTTAGCATTCCCCAAATTGTCACTCTTCACATTGTCTACAGAACAATATTCCAATTCCCTTCAAGTTCCTCCTTTCTCTTGGAGTATATTTGAATATAATATTTAAATATTACAACAAATTTTTCAAGGTATTCACTAAATTATATATTCATTAAATCCATGAAAATTTCTAGAGCATTAGTGAGTTTTTTGGTAATCAATATGAATTCATAGTGTCCATACATTGTTTAGAAGGATAATTTGGGAATATTTTTCATCCTCAGATAAATTTCGTAATATCCTGACCAAAGTTCGTCCATAGAAAAATAATTGGCCACACAAACATCATTGAACATGTCATATGTCAAAGGCATGGGATACTTGTTTATTTTTATGAATTTTTTTAAATGAAAATAATAAAAGAAGATATATACTGAACCATCCATCTTCTTGATAAGAGGATTGGTTCTTCCCATGGTGAATAACTTGGGCATATGAAACCCCTATCTAGATTCTCCTATAACAACTTATTCATCTCTTATAGCTCAATGGTGACCATTATATATGGTTTCTTTGATATATGTAGATATCCAATAATAAGTTCAATTGAGAAATCATCCTCTTGATCAGGAGGAAGATTAAGAAATTCATCGGTAAACACATCAATGTGCTCCCATACAAATGGTATCTCCTCGAGCATTACATACTCCGTTTTGTCAATAATTTGAGAAAGATGGTCTTTCTCAAAAGGATGTAATATCCCCAGATGATACAATGATTCTAAAGGAGATTTATCTTCCTCCTTACACTATTAATGAATTGGATATTGATTTGGAATGTCAAGTGTGATATCCCTTTACCAACAACTGAAGCTTCCTTTGTATAAAGATAAAAAATAAATTCTCAATATATCATAGAACTCCAATAAATGAAGTATAATGGGAATTTCTTGAGAGGTTCAGTCCACAATCATTAAGCAAGAATGAATTACATACATTGGTTGAAATAATTCCTCTATTTTATTTTATCATAGATAACTCAATCACCAAATTTAGAGGTGGTGTCTAAATACTTCTTATAAACATAAAAGATATAAATTAATTCATAGAACTAGAATCGAATAGTTTGTACATTATTCATGAATGAATAACCATTATATCTTTCAACACATTTTTTTCAATCTCCACTTCAGTAATTGTGATATCATAATCCTCTCATTGTTTCCATATAGGTTGTTGTTTATTACCTTAGACAACCACCATTTTAGGGAAATTGATAGCATTGTTCCCATGTTCCTTGCAGTTGAAAAACATCACCACTAGTTGATCATTGATCTTAAGCATCCTTTCCTCTTCCACATTAGATTTATTCTTCATATCACATTGATAGTTTTTATATTAATGTCCCATACTTAAATAGGTGATGTAATTAATGTTTCCCTTTATATGGTTACAATGATGCATCTTTTGACAAATTTTACATGTGGGTTGATCAATATTCTATCCATTATGAAATTTATGTTATGAAACTCCCATATAAGACCCAATTTTGTTATTTATTTTGTTGGGGCCATGAGTAAACGTAGAGTCTTCAATATCCATTTCAAGTTTTAGGTCACAAAACATAATATCCCCATAACTATCGAAGTCTTGAGTCACTAGAAATTTTCATATAGTTGCCTTTATTCAACCAAAGAAGCAACATCTATTTTATTTGGTGGTCATGGAAAATATTTAGGTGTATCGTGAATACCTTGTAATATTTTCTTCATACACCCTCATAGAATCATCTTCTTTATTCTTATGTCATATGATCTCTCTTTCCTTCTATAGATGCTAGGTTTTGTGAGAATATGTACTGATTTTATTTAATTCCTACGAATCCATGGAAACAAATTACTCCTAATAAATTGTATTATTCATTATATTCCGACACTGATCATCTTACCTAACAAAATTCTAGGTCTTTAGTAATAATTTCTCTTCCTTAGAGCACTATATGAAAAAACATCAATGGAGTTAATCCAACGTGCCCTGGTGAGGAGTTCAAAAAATCCATTAATCATGGGAGTCCATTGATGAAGGAAGGATTCTACGTAAACATTCCCTTTCCTTGTAGGTGGATGGAATTCCATATTATTTATGTTATAATTAATAATTTGATCTATCTGAGAAAGTACATTAATAATGTTTTGAGCGCCAATTCCCATTATATCAGGCATATCATTACTGTAATCATCACATTGCCTATTACATTGATTTTTGGAACATGTTCTTGTATTTTACACCATTAACTATGAAAATGAACATACTATTAGTGGGATTAAATACTTAGATATTAATTATAAAAATGAATCATTAAAAAATGATAAAATATTAAAAGGAAATTATATCCAATCATGTGATTACCTAAGTTAAAATCTAGGTTATGCCTGATCAGTTTCCTAACTTATATTCTTATGTGATTTTCCATCTATTAATAGTGGTTCACAATGAGCTTACGAATTTTCCATATCATATCCCATAGGTGTGAAATCCCAGGAGTGAAGCAACACATGTTGTCATGCACCAGTTCTTGTTCGAGTCTATCTCAATGTAGTTTTTTTGAGTATTACCCCAAGATACATCTATGTTAAATCCACTCCCAGTTTTTCGTATCCATACATGAATCTATTTTCTTGATAAACCAGTTACTCTATACTCACCAAAAGTTATGGATGATTTTATTATACTTACTCTTGTCACTAAAGATCATACTATAGTTCACTATTCCAAATCACCAAAAATAAAATGTCCTTTCTCAGATACCAACTATAGTAACCCTATCATTTTATAGAATCCATTGCATGATTTTAAGCATTATAAAGCATCATATTACAATCCAAGGATCATAAAATCTAGTTTAATGGAAAACTAGGTAGATAAAACTAAAAAAATGAGACTAAATAAAATATTTATTTATTTAGTATTTATAATGAGATTCGAACATCTATTGTGCTCAAACATATACATAGGATAACATGGGGATAACATGAACAATTGGATGAGATAAAAATAACAGTAAGGGAATAAAAATAAGATTAAGGCTTTAGGACATCGACTATATGTCATGTAATAATGATATAAAAATTCATGGAATACATGGAATCAAGACATATAATTATAGGATCATATAATAATGAATTCAATGTACTATTCATTCAACATAAAACAAGAATTTAACATGATTCAAGGATTGATTCAAAAAGATGATCAAATGTCAATGTAAACCCCAATGACGATTTCACATGGTAGCATGAGTCAAGGAAAACTGATAAGACAGTTAGATATATATCTCATGAGTCTAAACATTGAACAATTCATTAGTGTTCTATCTAGCTGCACCCATCAAAACATGTTCATGAATATTTTTTCCCCAAAAGGAATCATACATAAACAATCATACATAATCATAAGGGCCACCCATGTAATGAATTTTGTATCATGATCATGTCATAAAATATAACTAATTGGATTATCATTAAAATTTCTATGAAGTCAAACAGTTAGATCATGCATGGAAAATAAATGGGTAAAATAGGAATATATCATGAATGGTGATGTTAACATGAACTAATAACATGTAAAATGAGTACGTACAATAATTTAGGCTTAAAACATTTTAGTATAGCTAAAGTAAAATATCAATGGTCGTTTAAAAAAGGAAAGGGTATAATATTATATATATAACCAAATGTTAACGAATATGGTTTTCATAATAAAATATGTTTTTATAAAAATAACAGTGTCATAAAAAAATTATAGGTTTTATTTTAGCATTGCTGTAAATTCAGGATGTTCCCATAAAATGAGTTTGTTTATCTGGCAATATTGAGGACAACACCACTTAATGTGATTTATATCATAGAAATAGAATTATTAAATGATCGTAATACATGATTTTTTAAAATATAAATTGAATTAAAATGATGTAAATAAAAATAAAACATAAATTCATTTCGGTAAATGTAACGATAGTGCTACCCTAAGGAATAATGGAGGTTTGGGTAGAATCCATTGCATTAAGTCTGATTTTGTTCTTCTCTTTGACTTAATGTCATGAATACTAAAATTAGGATCATTAATTAGTAGTTCCAAAACTTTATATTTATTTATTTTATATTATATTACCTTATTAAGTTCATTGATGCCCTTTTTGATGGGATAAGATGTTCACTTTTATTGTTTGGGGGGTGTTTCCTTGGTTCTCATGAATGGTTTACTTATATACAGGTAAGGATAAATATGAAATATTAGATTGATTTTCCAGAATTGATGTTGCTTATTATTATTGAACAAATATTATATTTAATGTTTAAAAAAATAAATTTGGATGTTTTTATTTAATAAAAATCATTATATAAAACATTAATGCTTACTGTTTCAGTTAATTAGCTGTTTTTGATACAAATATACTCGTTTTTATTTATAAATTAATATCATGTGTAAAAAATATTATATAAAATTTAATAATTAATAATAATTATATTATAGTTTTTTCAACTATAAAAATGCTTTCATAACCAGAAATGAAGATGGTAATATAAATTGGAAACTTGTCATCCTTGAAAGTGATAAATTAACACATCTCGGATAGTGTTTTTATTTCAGTTATAAAAATATGGGAATAGGTAAATGATGATGACTTATTCAATTATCATAAATAAATTTAGTACATTTAAGTTAATTGAGTTATCATGACATTATTATAAGGAAATTTTATGATTTTATAGATAATAATGGATCATGAAAATAAAATAATAGAATTAAAGAGATGAATTTACCTCTGGAATTAATCTTCCATCAGAGCCTCTTTGAGGGAAATGATTTATTATTTTGATGAGACACTGGGATTTTTCACATAGTGTGTAGAGACACAAACCTGACATATATGGGTATTACATTACTTTTGCAGAATACTTAATACATAACAAAAACAGACACCTAAGGACCGTAATAGTTTAGTGTCTTTGGAAACTTGGAACATAATCTTCTAATCATGGTGAAATATATACAACATCTCCCATAAAGATCGTACCCTTTGGTTTAATTACCTGAAACCTTTATTTATATCATGGGGAAAAGAAAACTCGAAAAGGGTGAGCTCAGATACTCAGTAAGGGTAAAAATTGAGAAAATAAAACAATCCATAAACATTTCAACGTGAAAATATTTACAAAATATCATTAACATCATTAGCAATGACATAAAACATTTCATTACATAAGGAATAGATCATAAAGGAACATCAATTATGATAAAATTTCCTGGGAATAAAATATGTTATTGGGGTAAACTATTAAGAACATGTAGTGATTTCCATAGTAGCATAGGCATTACTGCCAAGACCATCATAGTATAAAATTCCATTACTGAACTAGGTTTACTTTCCGTTGCATTCATATCAATCTCATTAGATATAAATCATTTCCCAGTGCATTGGAAGTAGGTATAGGTCCCACCCATCTCATAATGAAATCATTTTCTCTTGTGACACAAAATAAACAAAAATCATTCATCATAACCCAAGGAATAATATGGTTTTCATAAATATCATCCCATCATAACATAATCCATATAAAAAATGGATATCATTTAATCATAAGAAAAATAAATCTCTGTAAATAATAGAGACATTATACTTGAAACATAAATATACTAAATAATGTCATCTTAGATGGAAAATAGTTTAGATAAAACACATGGAATGAATTCTTGACGAAAATATCCTTTCTTCTTCAAAATTATTTTTCTTTAACAAAATACCATGAAATTTAAATATAAAAGGATTTTTTTTGAAACATTCATGTAATCTTTTAGAGGAAGATTCATGAAAATAAGGCAATATTATACCGTAAAAATCCGTTCATACCGTGTAAGTTAAAATATTCATTCTCCTCTTACTTTTACCGAAAAATTCAAAAAGTAACTGGAATGGTAAAAAAATACTCCCTATATACCATGTAGTAAAAGTAAAACTGGGTAAAAATGACATTAAACAAACATGAAAATATATTTAGAAAACATGGACATGGATGATAAATATAACCCCTGTAAATACTTATGAATAAATAATCTCGGATAAGAATGAGATTAGAATAATTATCCCTTACCTTATGTAAACTTTCTTCCATATGTTTCTGAGACTCCAGTATAGTGAGTTTAAACATATTATTAACTTTTAAATGAACCATAATAATATTAATGATATCATATATGATTCACTTAATAATTTTTATTACCCGTTCATTTGTCAATTCAATGTTAAGGGAGTGTTTTGGGTAAGATCGTTTCATTTATCGTTCGTGTTTTGACTTGTAATTATTCATATCATTACATAGATCATGATTAAATACTTACATAAAGTAAAAATGATTTATATATATTATATATTCAGAATTTATATATAATAGATTGATAAATAGAATTCCATACACCGTTCATGGAGATGGTAGGCCGTATGTAAGCATTAACACTGTTTTTGTTTCCACATTAAATTTAATGGAAGTAAGTAAATAACATATACATTAATACAGTATCATTATTATTTCATATATTTCATTATTTATTATTATATATAATTTATAATAATTCTTGAATGGTTTACATGGAGAATGAATCTCATCGCATCGTGGAGACGGTAATCCGTACGTACGCACGAGCAATTATATTGTTCCCATAATTATTGAATGGAATTGGGGTGGATGATATACTATCTCAGAATTAGTATCATGTAATAATAATCATTTATAGTTATTATTTCTACAATTATAACAATCCATGTATGGTAGTGTTGGAAAAACAGATTACACCACGGCGTGGAGACTATAACTTGTACGTACGCATGCGCGGTGATTTCATTTTTCAAAGGATGGATATAAGGGGAAATAGGGTTTTTTCATATTTATAATAACATATCAGTATATTACTGATTCTTATGTTTTTATATTATAATTATACAAATAAAAAAGAGAATGTAACGAAAAAATAAATTTGAATGAATCTGTAAAGGATATTACATCTTCTTCGACGCGCCTCTTCTAAACCTGCACTTATGGCACTAGAGTTGGTCATTGAAAAAGACCAGGATATCTATTATGTGTCTATGGAAGTGGATAAGATAAATGAACATAATTTCTCCAATCATGAAGGCACAAAATGTTGTGAAGATGAGAGGGAGGAGGTGTTGTTTTATAAGAGATGAGAGGGACACTTTTGGAAACATCCAAAATATTAGTTTATAATAAACACAATCCCCACTTTAGATCTTCCAAAAATAACTCAATTCAAAGATTATATGAGATAGGTTTTTAATCGCACCAACCAATATAATTTATACATGTTGGGGATTTATTTAAACCTTATCTACTTGATTTATCCTTATTTAATCTATTTAATTTAATTTGTGGTAATAATATTCTAAATATTAAACTGTTATAAATAATTATATATGTGTTTTGAATTGTACATAATTCAATACTTTATAACATTTTAGACCATATAAATTTTAATTTATAATTATTAAATAATTTTGTGATTTTAAACATTTTTATAATATGTAATTTTAAAAAATAACAATAGTGTCAATTTTGAAACTATTCATTCATTTTCATTTAAATAAAATCCACAAAGAAAATATATTCGAAGAAGAATATTTAATAGATTAATAAATGTCATATTTGTCTATAATATTCATGGATCACATTAAATACTTCATATAATATTTATTTTAAAAATTTTAAAACCATTTATTTGATATTTCAATCAAAAAAATAATTTCTACATCACAATTGTTTCATCTTTAATGATAATTATTTAATCCCTAAAAATATTAAATAAATTCAAATTATGTAGATAATTTCATTTTATTTTTGGAGACAATTTATGTTTGATGTTTTATGAATTTTATCACCCAATTAAAATTTTACACATATAAAATATAAGAGAGTGACTTGTTGTCACATTGTTTGGGTTTAATAATAATTACATCATTTTCTTGGTCAAAAGTCGATTAAATGAATCTATTCCAACCCTTATGTGATACGGGCCGACTTTTATTCGTCCTTTAGAATTCATTCATGTGTTAGGGTAATTTTAAAATATTATTGTTACCCTTAATTTCATGATTTACATTTAGTTGTGGTAAATAAACTTTACCGTAGTTACTATTCATACTACCCAAAAATAAAATGTAGCTTATTAAAAAAATATGGACCTACTGATTCCAAATATGGAATCAGTTTTTCAAAATTCAAGACATAGAAGATATGGTAATTAATTTAATATTAATCCAATTGTGAAAAAACAGGATTTTATTTAAAACATTGCAAAAGATTGAAATTTTTTACTTATGAATTCTATGTAAATTTGATGATAATGACATACATTATATTAAATGGTAGAAATATATTCTATTTATACATTAAAACCATTAAATATAATAATTTAACCATATAAATAATATTTGTGAAAAAAATAATTATTAAAATTTAGCGTATTTTTTCTATTCAACTAAATATGAATGTTATCAGAAAAATATCAATACTATATCCAACATAAATTTTTATATCCTGATTTACAATAAGAAGTTATTTTTGTAAAATTGAACATGTAAACTTTTGAAAAATTATATTTAAAATGGGAGCACTACCAAAAGGCGGTAGAACTGCATTTTTTTAAAAATACTTATTTTACCCGGACAATTTATTTTTTTCCCATACCATGATCTTGAAAATGTGTAAGCTGAATGATAATGTTATAAAATTTAAAATGTATTTAGTACTATTCATAATAGTTAGTTCATAATAATATTATAATAATCTCTTATTTAGTGAAGCTCGGTATTGCGTGCAACACATGCAATCAAGGATGGTCGCTCTTGCGTGTAATGAAAGCCAGGTCAGGGTTGCGTGCAAGGAATGCTTCATTTTCTGTTGTGTATAATATAGTTTTGTTATACGTTGATCAAAATATATACTTTATGTTGTGTAAAATGTGTTTTAATCCAAAGAACATGAAATTGTGTGCAATACAACCAATGAATAGTGTGGCGTATTGTACATGCTAACATGTTGTTGTGTATAGCGCATGATAAAAATGGTGTAGCATAAAACACAATAAATCAAGGAAATTAAAATAAATATTTCTTATAAAATCTCCAGGTGTTACATTCTACCCCCTTAAAATGAAATTTTCCATTGAAATTTTTTAAGGGTTATAAATTGTTTACTACTTGAATGTTCCATTCATAGAAACCCACATCGTAAAAAGGAATACAACAACTTAATTTTAAAAACTAATTAATTAAATTTAATGGTTACCCAATGTAAGGCAGCATTGGGGTTCCACAGAGGATAATATTGGTGAAAATATGGATATGGAAGAGAAAATTAACCATAATGTTCTGATGGAGTGTGGTAGAGAACATGGCTATTGAAAAGCCAACAATTACAAAGCCATATATTTTTTATGATATAAGGTACCATCTGATTCATCAGATATGAGGGTACTAGGACAACGTTTTTGGTTTTAATGGTCATTTCCCTAAAGTTGATGAATTTTTTCATAAGGATAAATATTTACTTGATTTCAATTTAATATCATCGTTGGTCATTCCATGAAAAATTTCAAATTCATCTCTTATTTAATGAAATGACGTTGAATTTATCATTCATGATGTGTTAGCAGATCATGCAATAGAATGATAGGTCATTCCATCTGTCATTATCAGATAAGAGGTTATAAAAAATTATAAAATATACATCAGTCCATATATAGTGACATTAAACATATATAATTACAAAAATGGACTTATACTTCATATATCATACTTCTTAATAAAATAATACTATGTTCTACTAACCAGGGACTTCCCGTAGGCCTGTGGTAGGTGATAAAATCTTGTCGCACATCGGTTGTGGGTTCAATTCCTCCAACCTTGTCCGACGTAGCCTTAAACAATACTATTTGACGTACAACATAATCTATTCCAATCTTTAGCCTTATAAAAAATACTTCTGTTCAATCTCATAGTATAAAGAAAAAAATTACTACAGAGGTCATCTACCACACATGTGAATACCATAATTTTTCCCCCATATATCATAAGATATATCTTGTTGATCTCATTCCAAACATTTGAATACCTTAATCATGTATTCTCTTGAAACATTAATTACTATACAACCTTAGTGAAAACATGAATGCTGTCAAAAGTTAAATATTTCCCCATACCAAAATCACAAAATTTCTATATACTCAAACCATGATGTCACTTTGTCCTTATTGCAGTCACGAGTTCACTACAAATATCAAACATATTTTTTTCTCTTTATCCCTTCATTATGCACATATCATCTTATTTCCAAAAATATTTCAATCACTTTTCATGGTTACGGGTTCTATATAATTATTGAAAACCACAATAAACCTATACATAGATATTCAAATATAAAAGTACCTCAACAACATTATTCTTTAATTCCAATAAATAAACCCTTAAATTCATCCTCATCAATGACTGACATGGAATAGTTCATTCCATGATTTTATGTAGCCACTTAGGTTATGGCATTGAGTTGTGTAATGACTGTGTTCTCCACAGAGAATACATTGAACCCCATAACAGTATATCACTCTATGACCCTTCTCCCCACACATATAACATCATCCCCTCCATTAGAGGTATTCCTGAAGGTTATTCTCACATACTTCTTGATATGTAGGAAGCTTAATCTTCTTTCATCTATGTTCCTCACCATGATAACATGAATGAATGTCTATCTACCACTTATTCTATGACTTATGAATACCACTAAAGTTCACCTTGTTAAGCATATACCACGATGACAGATTCGACATAATCACAATATCTTTCACTTTAGTCATTACACAATTTCGTTTCTCATAGTCACCAATTTGTTCATCAGATTCAATGTTCACCCAATTCCTCTTAGTTCCCTACATTGACTAAAACACAAAAAGAATAGTGTGAGAGGAAAACATCATAGTAGGAAATCAAAATAATCCAAGGGAGTACTTGAAATATCTAACATATTAGGTCTAATTTTACATTTTTCATGATCGTTATCATAATTCTATTACTGTAAACTATACTTATACATAACCTTATGGACATCCCTAGAAATACCATATAAATATCTCTATGGATGTCGCTAAAGTTTTCACATCGTTGTTTCCAAAAGATAACAACACCTTTCCTCTGATACCAACTATAGTGACCCAAACCTGACGTACATGGATGTTACATTTCCTTTGCAGAATACATAATACATAACAAAAACAGACACCCAAGGACCGTAATAGATTAGTGTCTTTGGAAACTCAGAACATAATCTTCTAACCATGGTGAAAGATCATCAACATCTCCCATAAATATCTTCCCATTTTGTTTTCTTACCTAAAACATTTCGTATATCCTGGGGAAAAGAAAACATAAAAAGGGTGAGCTCAGATGCTTAGTAAGGGTACAAATAAAGAAAATAAAACAATCCATAAACATTTTGACATTAAAATATGAACATAAGATTATCAAAGTCATCAGAAATGACATAAAAAATTTCAGTACGTAAGGCATAGATCATAAAGGAACATCAATCATGACAAAATAGCATGGGTATAAAACATGTAATTATGGAAAACCATTAGGCACATGTTGTGATTTCCATAGTAGCAAAGGCATTACTACCAAGACCATCATAGTTTACAATGTCCATTACTGAATCATGTTTACTATCCATTCTAGTCATGTCTATATCATGAGATATAAATCGTTATGCAATATATTTTAGGGAGATATAGTTCCCACCCATCTCATAATTAAATCATTCTTTCATGTGACATAAAATAAGCATAAATCATTCATCATAACCCAATGAATAATATGGGTTTGAAAAACATCATCCCTTCATTACATAATCAATTGAAATCAAATGGATATCATTTAATCATAAGAATGATCAAACCATGTAACTAATAGAGACATTTTACTTGAAACATAATAATAATAATAATGTCATCTTATACGGAAAATAGTTTTGATAAAACAATTGATATTAGATCTTGAGGAATATATCCTTTCTTCTTCAAAATCATTTTCTTTTCACAAAATTCCATGAAATTTTAAAATAAAAGGATTTTTTTAAATAATCATGAAATCTTGTAGAGGATGATTCATGAAAATAAGTCATTATAAAATTAAAAAAATTTGTTCATGCAGTATAATTTAAAAAAACATTATCCTCGTACTTTTATAGGAACGGTCAAAAAGTAACTCATACGGTAAAAAAAGATTACTTACATACCATGTAGTAAAAATAAAAAATGGGTAAAAATGAATTTAAACATACATGAAAACATTTTTAGAAAACATGGACATGGATGATAAATATAACCCCCGTATGTACTTAGGAATAAATAATCTCAGATAAGAACGAGATTGGAATAAGTATCCTTTACCTTATTTCCAATTTCATCCATATGTGTCCAAGTCACCTGTATAGTGGGTTTAAAAATATTATTAACTTTTAACAAGAATGTTAATAATATTTATTATATCATATATGATTCACTTTTGACATTATATTACATGTTCATTTGTCAATTCCATGTTAAAGCAGTGTTTTGGGTAAAATCGTTTCATTTATCATCTATGTTTTAACTTGTAATTATTCATATGATTACTGAGACCATGATTACTTACATCCAGAATGTAAAACATGATTTATATATAATATATTTTCAGAATATATATATATAATAGATCAATAAATATAACGAAATATAACATTCATGGAGATAGTAGGTTATATGTATGCATGAACGCTATTTTAATTTCCTTATTAAATTGAACGGAAGTATGTAAATAACATATAAATAAATCTTGTATCATTATTATGTCATATATTTCATTATTATTTATTATATATAATTTATAATCATTCTTGAATGGGTAACATGGATAAGGAATCTCATCACGCAGTGGATACGGCAATCCACACGTATGCACGAGCGATGATATTGTTCCCATAATTATTGAATGGAATTGGGGTGGATGATATATTTTCTCATAATTAGTATCATGTTATAAAAATAATATATTATTATTAATTCCCCCATTATACCCATCCATGTATGGTGGTGTTAGAAAAATATATTACACCACATTGTGGAGACAGTAAGCAGTACGTACGCACGCACGTTGACTTCATTTTTCGTAGGATGGATAGAAGGTGAAATAGGGGTGTTTCATATTTATAATAATATATCAGTATATTATTGATACTGATTCTATTACCTTATAATGAAACAAATAATGATGAGGAAGTAGAAGAAAAAATAAATTTAAATGAATCGGTAATGGATATTACCTCTTCTTCAACACGCCTCTTCTAAACCTCCCCTTAGGGCACTAGAGTTGGTATTTAAAAAAGCAAGGACCTCTTGTAAGTTTCTATGGAAGTGGATAAGAGAAATGGACAGGGTTTGTCTGAGCTTGATGGCTCATAATGTAGTGAAGAGGAGAGGGAGGAGGTTCCCTTTTATAAGAGAGGAGAGGGCACTCCTGGAAACCTCCAAAATATTAGTTTATAATAAACCAAAACCACACATAAAAACTTCCAAAAATTACTCAATTCGAATATGATATGAGACAAGGTTGTAATATTATCAACCAAAAAAATTTGGACATGTTGGGAATTTATTTTAAACCTTAGCTACTTGATTTATCCTTATTTAATATATTTACTTTTATTTGTGGTAATAATATTATAAATTTTAAATTGTTATATATAATTACTTATGTGTTGTTAATTATCCATAATTGTATAAATAATAACATTTTCGACCATATAAATTTCAATTTATAATTATTAAATTTTATTGTAATTTTTAAACAATTTTATAAAATGTTATTTTTATAAAATAACAATACTATCAATTTTTACACTATTGTTTTATTTGAATTTAAATAAACTCCACACATATAATATATTCAAACCAAAATGTTTAGCAGATTAAAAACATGTCATATGTATCTATAAAATTCATGGATCACATTAAATAGTTAATTAAATATTTATTTTACTATTTTAAATCCATTTATTTGATATTTTAGACAATAAAATAACATCTACAAACTATTGTGTCATCCTTAATGATAATTACTTAATTCATAAAAATTAAAAATAAATTATCATGATGTAAATAATTATATTACCTTTTTGGATACTATTTATATTTTATGTTTTATAAATTTTATCACCCAATTAAATTTATTACACTCATAAGATATAAGAGGGTGACATGTTGTCAAATTCTTTTGTTTTAATCATAATTAAATCATTTTCAAGGTAAAAAGTCAACGAAATGAATCTATTATGACTCTTAGGTTATATGGGTCTACTTTTATTCATCCAACAGAATTTTTCCTCATGTAAGGTTAATTTTTTAATTTTATTTTTACCCTTAATTTCATGATTTATCTTTATCTCTGTGAAATAAAATTTACCCTTGTTACTATTCATAATGCCCAAAAATAAAAAGTAGCCTATTAAAAAAAACTGGATCTACGGATTCGAAATATAGAATCCATTTTTCTAAATTCAAGACATGGAAAATGTATTAATAAATTTAAAATTAATCCCATTGTGGAAAAAATTAGTTTTTATTTAAAACATTACAAAAGATTGAAATGTTTTTACTTATGAATTCAATGTAAAATTAATGATAATGACATAATATATATTAAATGGTAAAATTATATTATATTTATACTTTTAGATCATTAAATATTATAATTTAACAATATAATTTATTTTTATGAAAAAAGTAGCTTTTAATTAAAATTTAGCATATTTTTACTATTTATCAAAATATGAACGTTATTAGATAAATATGAAAACATTATCCAACTTAAATTTTTATATCCTGATTCACAAGAAGAATTTTATTTTGTAAAATATAACATATAAAATTGATAAAATTTTTATTTAAAATGGATGGACCATCAAAATGTTCCAAAACTGCATTTTTTTAAAAATAATTATTTAACACGATAAATTTATTTTGTTCTCATACCTTGATCTAGAAAATGTGTAAGATGAATGATAATTTTATAAAATTAAAAATTTAGATAATATTATTCATAACAGATAGTTCATAATAAAATTATAATAATATCTTGTTTAGTTAAACTCAGTATTGCGTACAACACATGGTATTGAGGATGGTTGCTCTTGCGTGTAAGGCAAGCCATGTCAAGTTTGCGTATAGAGAAAGCTTCCTTTGGTTCTACGTATAATTTATTTCCATTATAAATTTTTCAAATATATATTTGGTGTTGTGTAAAATTAATTTTATTCAAAATCACTTGAAATTGTGTGCAACACAAGCCATTAATAGTGTGGCGTATACTACAAGCTAATACGGTGTTGTGTATAGCACAAGAAAATAATAATGGTGTTACATGGGGGTATCATGGGAAGATATTTTATCATAATTTAGGAATTTAATAAATCTTGAATGGAGTTAATAGAAGAGGGGGGTTGAGGGTGCTTTTTATAGTGGAGGATATGATGGGTTTCCTATTATCTTAATCATTAGTTTAATAATTATTTTCTCAAGATTATGAATATTCATGATTATTTTCATCAAGAATATTAATGATAGAATTTATGTTTTAACCAAGGGTTCTTACATCAGCATAACATCATCCATGACTCAATAATTAATGTAGTTGGATTTTTATTATCATATTTCACTAATCAGAAAAAATCATGTAATTTAGAAATAACCAAAACATTCACCTAAACAATTTTTCAATGCGTCGAATCCAAAAATGAAATCCATTTTTTAAAAAATATTTTTTAAAAAAATATATGAAATTTAATTTGTAATTAAAATCATTAATTCATAATAAAATTCAAGTTTTATAATTAACATGATTTTTTTATAAAATTGGAAAATTAGTTATGATGGCATAAGATTATCTTATAATCATAACACATTAAACTATTTATTTATGAAAACATTAAATATAAATAAATTTTAAATTTAATTATTAAATTAATCATAAAATATTAATTCAATATATGTGACATTCTATAAAACAAACACTTAACCGATTATTCTTAAAAATGTTTATTTACTTATACTGTGATATAATTATACTATATTATCACTTATAAGATAGATAAATATTATTTATAATTTCATTGGAATGTTTAATATTGCATTTTCCAGTTTACTATTCTTATAGGTCAAGTTAATATTCCAAAGGCCAAGTTACTATTCCATCGGTATATGTTACTTAACATTAAGAGATACCATTTATTTCACACATTCATCATTTATAAGGATATGTTCTATAAGTAAACCTATGTAATTATACAATGAGGAATAATTATAAGAAGGAATACCATTGATAAGGAAATATGTTATTGCATTATTATTATTTTATAGATTATTTAAACAATACCCCCATCCTATTTTAATCTACTGAAGTCATTTTGGACATATAATAAATTTTCATCAAAATGTATAACACAAATTTATTTGATTATGGAATAAAATAAATAATGGTAATAAGTAAAATAAATAGAATAAAAAAATATGAATAATATTATTTTAAAATTAAATAATTTAAATAAATACATTAATCCATAATATTTTAATGGTACATGATCATTCATACTCGAGGGAAGGGTTCATTTCACAATATCTTAATTATTCTTGATTATTTATTCTTATGTCTCCATTGGGAAATAATGTTCATCCTGATCAATATTCATCATACAATGGATTGAAGGATATTTTTACAATTCTAAAAAATTTTAATAAGAAAATTTTACTCATGTTTTTCTTTTACAAATTAATTTAAAAATGAGTCTTCTGGTTATTTTCAATATGAGGTTGTTTTTTGTTTTATAACCAAAGTATAATGGAAATTATTTTATCTTATATAACATAAAATAAATTTCAAACCATTGTGACCACTCAATATTTTGATTCTTTTTTATAACATTAAAATTCCATTGTCAAATAAAATTTTTTATATTTTTTTTATATTTTTATATAAGTAATTTAAATATGGAATATTATTTTCCTTGGATTTTTTTAAGATTTTTAATGTATTAAAATTCATAACAGACAAAAACATGTATTGTTAATGATTTATTCTAATTTATTTTTATATTTATCTCAAACATATACCTATATAACAATCCCTACCATTGATGGGGTAATATATTCCTTATGATCAACATTCAAATTTCATCTTTAATAAATAAATTTTGATTATGATATGAGGAATGATTATGAAACCCATTTTCATTCTGTGTATAATTCATATGTTTAGACATTAATAATACATTACTTATTCTGGAACACATAATCATGAAACATTTATGGTGTATGAGACCAGATGGCATTCTCATGCATTGGGTATGGTTTTTATCTCATGTGACTTGTTGTATGGGACTATGGAGTACTCATAATATATTATGTGACTCTGTTCATGATTATTTATTGAAATATAACAAATAAATGTGATTCTATCATGTTATTACTAAAACTAGATTTTATATTCTTCCTTGATCTTATGATAAAATTATCATTATGTTATGCTCCAACATGATTATTTATGTGGAATCTCTTTTATGAAATAATGTTATACCATTGAATTAGGTGTTATAATTTTTTATCATGCATATTCCATATTTTAGCATCAAAGGAAACCCATTAATATTTGTTCCATTCCCAAATATGAAAACGTAATCTTTGTTTATGCTGAATTTAACAAGTGTTCTATTTTTTGACCTTAGTAGGGCACGATTTATATTTTACTTATGAACATGTGTTTTTTTCTATATATATTTTAAAAGATAGTATCCATTATGGATCAACCATTGATCATAATTATTTTCAATGAGTATTAATCTAATAAGATGTAATATTTGTGTATAAATTTTTTGGTTCATTATATCAGGTATTAGTGGAAAAACCAGTTCTTTTTTAAGGTACATATCATTCATCTAATCAACAAATAGTTGTTTACATTCCTTTTTCACATAAACCCTATGTCGAGCCATGGGCCGAATGTGTTGTACATAGAAAAGAAGAGGAAAAAGAGGTTGAAGTATGAAAGTGGTCTCGTTACACAACGTGAATGGGTGATAAACATCATGTAATCCACGATTACAACATGTAATGGTTTTCCTAGGAATATCTTAGATATGTAAGTGATTTTCCTCAGGAAATGATAATCAGGAATTACACACCATTTATAATGATTATATGTCATGTAATTTCACGATATTTTTCCGTAAATATAGTCAAAATAATATAATTTTAGCACACATTAAAATTTTTCTCTATATTTTTAATAAAACCCTAATTATTATATTTTTTTTGGATATTGAATTCTTCTAAACTTTGATTCATCTAGCGTCTGTCACATTGGAACCACATAGGCATGCAATCCATTCATGATTCTTATAAACAACGACTGATCTATTTTTATTTTGGATAACATGCCCTAATTTCATATTTTTATATTTTTTCATATTTATTATAACCCATGGTGAATCATGGATTGATAATGGACTAGCTATCTAGCACGAGCCTATGGTAGGTGGTCTCATTCCTTTCACTGATTTTCATGATATTTATATATATCGAAGTGTCAAAAACTAATTTTTAGGGTGTATCCTTTTCAATATTAGAACCATATTATTGAATATTGTTGATGAAGTAATGGAATAGGTCTTTCAAATAAAGAATTTGGATATATACCTAGATTAAGGGCCACCCATGGGTGAGTTTCCATGGATGACCTTTTATTGTCGTTCAGCCTAGGATGCTTATGAGGCATTCCAAGATTCCCTTAAAGGGTTGATAAACATGAATTTGATTATTAAATGGAATTACAAGGATATTAAATTGTAATTGAATTGTTTAAGGGTATGTGATAGTTGACTTTCCTGTTCACCCTTCTATGACTATACTTGTTTAAGCATGTTTGGTTTTATTTGATTATTCTAATGATTTACCAAAATATTTTATCCAATGTTAAGCCACGTAATATTTTAATTTTCATGTGATTTTTGTTATGATAATTTCTCCCATGTGATTAAATGGAAGGCCAAGACTTATGAGGTTGGAAAGTTTTTGTGACATCATTTTGAAGTGCGTTATATAAGATTCTTTTGGTTTTTATCATTAAAATTCATAATGAAAGGATAAATTTAATCATAGATGATGAAATGGTAAATATAATTAGATGAATCATGGATTCCATTTAGGATGTCATGGATGGGATCATATGACTAGTATAGATTATACCTTGGATGAACCATTTATTCTGTATAGAATGTAGTTGATGGGATAAAAGGTTTTGTTAGGTTTATGTCATGAGTGAACCACAAATGCCTTGGACGAGATCATTGAGATTATAATTAAATTCACAGTGAATCATGGATCATTATTGGACTTCCCTTGATGGGATCAAGAGGCATTTGATTTATATGTCACGACTGATACTTGAGGGTCCATGTAGGACCTCTATGTATGGTCTCAGTTGACATGGACTAATACCACACCTAGAGTGATATTGGGTTCCTGATTGGTTGTCCATGATGCACCTTTAGGGTGTTGCTATATTTTCACCTCGATTGATACGTGAATTCGAACTTAGGAATGTCAAGGAAAGGGCCAGGTTGCAATTGTATATTGAAATGGAATTTAATGACTTATGATTATTCTACAAAGACAATGCACAAACATTGATTCGTTGTTTGCATATATTTTCATATATGGCATTCAGAGGCTTCTTTTGTGCTTACAGTTATATGAGTGATGCTGGAATAGGGACATACCTCCAAAAATATAGAATTAAATGTTATTGAATAGTTAATTGAACATGAAATGTATGTTAATGAAAACATGTTCCTGTAAGACTATTTAATTCTCAGTACATCCCAACTTTACACTGCATGTTATATATATTCACTGACAAATTTGAAAATACATTACATGGTTAACTACTAGGTTTTAGTCTCATTCCTTGTCTGGGTCATGTTTTGGGCCAAAACAGATTATATGATTGCAGGTATCGATAATTTTAAATTCCCTCCTATAATAACATGATTTTCTTCATAGAGGAAGGATAGAATGGGGCCAAGGTGATGGTTGCAATGCTTCTATTATTCTTTTTGGACGTCTGGTACATTTGGTACTTCTGTTTTAATTAAATGCATTGTAACCTATTTTGGATATTTTCTAGAACATGAAACATTTAGTATGATCATTTCTATGATATGATTTCTAGATATTTAAATAATAATTCTTTCGCAATTTACTTATATTTTATGGTATTGTTGCTTCTAATATTGATTATTTATTTATTTTTTCTTTGTTACAACATACAAATGATAACATAGTATCACCACTAACACACGTAGTCCCTCGCTACATATATAAAGCCTCATGAATCAGTGGAGATGCACTTAAGACCATGTGGTCAACTAGGCTCTGAGCATTATTAGGTGGAGTCCAGGTTCAGGACATTAGAACGTGGTATCGTAGCTGCCTTTTCATGTTTATTCTACTTTTTTTATGATAAACAGAGATAAAAATGAAATGAAATTTTAAAATAATCATTTCCTGGGAGTTTATGTATTTCATTCAAGGAAAATCCAATTTTCCTTGAATTTCGTTGTGATTTTAGGATTTTAATTTATAACAATTAATTCAATTTCATCATTGAGTTATGCACATGTATTGTTCTACTATTATTGATGTGATGGTGGGTTTTATTATGTTGCATCCTGATGTAATGAGGGTATTCCAAATAATTCAACATATATGATCTTTTTATAAATCACATGTCATGATTTATTTCCATTCAATTTATAGATAAATACTTATTTCATGTTGTTGTGATAGATATAGTGATAAATATGCCTTCTTTTGTGATAGGTGTACTTGTAAATGTTACGGTATGGATTGTCTTAACACCAATCTTTTGTCCCTGATGTGTATGTTCCCACTTCGATCAAATGTTGGTGGATCATGATTTTACCTTATATTGAATTATGTTATGAAGAGTTATATGTAGATTCTAAGGATTGATTCACAGTGAGTAAGGGCCCCCATGGATCGTAATTAGACATACCATTAGGATACCTTTCTAGAAAAGAACATGTTACATTTGAATGGATTAGAGAGAACATAACCAAACTGACCATAGTACTGGAATTTTTGTAGTATCTCTCATTGTTTAGAACATACAACGAACCCTTGGGGTAAGTTGAGGGTTGAGTTCTAGTGGACGGTTATGACCTATCATATTTTGTGTTTGTTCTAATTATCTATGAACATAAAAAAATTTATTTAATTTAGGCATATTTTTTGTAATTGAAAAGACATTACACCATGAAGACCTCAGTACAAACTCTAGGACAGTGTTTATGATCATACGAAAGAGGTTGTAGGCCACGAGATGCCTGTAGATCTTCTAGTTGTACTAGTTACATCACCAATTGTTATATGAGACCTAGGGGATGGTACATAATTCAATGAAATATTTATGAGGTTCATGAAAAACATTCCAGGAGCACCACATCCTACCACATTTATGTTAGTGATGAAAAGAGTGTTCAAACTACAGAATCTGACGACGTTTCTGAGGGATCATGGACCATAGGTAGAAGATTTGTGTCTAGAGGCCTTGTTTTTTTATTATTGGACAATAAGAGATGCCTACTATGATGATGGTAAAGCACGAGAAATAGATACTGCATGATTCTTCCATGATATGGTGGGATGACATCACATTGATGGAGAGCCATCATGATATGGCATGCATATATTTTCAAGTAGTCATCTACAATTACTAAAATATTGAGATATTGAGGGCCTATATAGCCTAGGAGTAATACATTTGGATTATGGAGAACTTTTTGTTATGTAGTATTTTTCCCATTTATAAATTAGCAATGATTTTCACATATTCAAATAGGTGAGGATGTGTTGAATTCTAGGTGATTTCAAAATGGTTTGAGATATAAAATCTTACTGTAGGTAAAAGTCATCAACTTGAATACTAGATGATCTATATTTAAACATACACTGATTACTGATTGTAATCTAATGGAATTTGTACAAACAATCATGGGTGGGTTGACACCATGATCTGGTACAGTCTCATCCAGTAGATGGAATCATCATTTTGAGATTTATCTCTATGATACCAGTATACATAACGTATATCCAGGTATCGAAGTGAAGTTCTACAAGTGTTGTAGGCTAGGGAATACAAGTCCATAATTTCTGTTGGACCCATTAGATTGTCGATATGGTGGGAAGATTTACTATCTACAATGATTTGGGAGAAAATATTATCTATTAGATAATGATGAAGGGTATAGACCAAATTCATGTTTCGAAGTGAGGTTTATAGCTTCTCACCGGATAGAGAACATGATTACAACACAACTTTCAGATCATAGTTGTGGTTGTGGAAATTGTAGCCAAACCCTAGGTTTACAGAGAGAACATGGTTGATCAGTTCAGGGTACCCAGTTAGTTTATCATGGATATAGTGTATTTCAGACTTATACAGTGCAGCATACCTATCATGAGAAGGATCTGAGGCCATCTAATACCAGATATTCTATTCTATTAGCCTGTATTTTAGCTTCTACAATTTATGATATAGGGGATTCACATAGTTTAAAAAATGTTTCCATTGTGGGGTTCCATGGTCTCTGTATTTTTACTTATGAATATGATATGTTGCTCGTGACTTTGATATGAATAAGAACAGAAGGGGTGAATTAGTTAATGGAATGAACAATTGATAATGGTGTGTGTAACTTCATTTTGGGCCTCTACATCCTTGGGATGGTAGGATTTTATTTCATTCATAAGGTGGACTAGTTGGTTTCCATTGAGGCCTTTACTGGTTACTATTATCGTAGGGTGAGTTTTACATCACCAGGGGGAAGAATGTTTCTATACAAGGTTGAATGGTATATTCAGAAGAACCAAGCTGGTTTTGAGTGTCATGGGTTTGGAGTAATGATAATCCAGATTGATAGTTTTTATCTACATGAATAGGAAATATGCCCGATGGATCACTCTCTAGTGGTTAATCATTTCGTGGATTCCTTCCTTGATCACATTTTATGTTTAAATCTAGTGGGGGAGGTAGATTTATTTATCAAGCTAGTCTTAGGAGTTTCAACACTATCCATTCCTCCTTATTGTATGGCTATGATATGTTATCAAGTTCACAAGAGTCCGATAGGGGATTTTAAGAAAAAGTTATCTTCCCTCCGTGTATTTGTTTGTGGGGTTCTCCAGTATTTATTTCACTAATAGATTATTTTATCCATAGGATATACATGGATTATCTATAATTGAACTAGATGATGGTTAAGACCGAGTATCCTCTATTGGATATAGATGATCTCATCACCCAGCATTGTGGATCTCGGGTTTTTTCAAAGATTTATTTGATATCTTTTGATCATTAGGTTCATTTTAGATCATTATACAACGATTGTATTGATTTTTGGCGGAGGTATGGTCTGTATTAGTATTTTGTTATGTCAATTTATCTCAAAAACATGAAGCCAGTCTTTATGGAACTGATGAACTATGTGTCCCATCCTTTTCATGACTCTTTTTTTGTTTTTTTCATGGTTGATATCTTTCGGTATTCTCACAATTTAAATGACCTTTCCAAACATCTTGAGATCATATTGTGTACACTTATAGAGAATCATTTTAATGTGAAGCTCACAAAGTGCCACTTCTGGATGGTTCAGATACACTTCATGGGTCACATTATCTGAGAGGAAAGAGTATAAATGAGCCTAGATAAGGTGATAGATTTAGTTTGCTAGGAGAATGACAATAATTTCATTGAGGTGAAGAGTTTCATATGGTTGATTGGTTACTAAATTAATTTCACACAAGACATCTCGTATTTAGATGCCACGTTGATGGGATTGACTATAAAGGGAGTGAATTATGTATGGTAAGATTCCTACAACATGGACTTTCAAGAGATAAATGGTAGAATGGGTTTAGATCCGATACTTATTCTACCTTAGCTCAATAGTAGATACACTATATACCATGAAACATCATGTATCGGGATAAGAGAATTTATTATGAATTTTGATTGAGTTGTTGAATATGGGTCTCGGTTTTTGAGGCCACATGAGAGGAATTACAAAACATGTGATCTCAAATTATATATAGATGTTCACTAATTACATTGTTGGGGAAATGTCAAACATAGAGAGAATATTGTGGTGTTCATGGACCACATAATTTCTCTGAACATATTTAAAAGTCAGTTATAAATCTGAAGTAGAAGAGGCGGGTGTTATACTTTCAGTTTCATACATACATATTGACTACATTTCTTTTAAATGGAATTCAATACTGATGTATTTAGACGGAAAAATCAGATACCGGGAGTCATGTAGAACAATACTGAGTTGCAGATAATGTATTTAATCTCTATGATGCACATTGATGTGTACAATATTTAGGGACAAAAATTCCTTTCATCCTTATCTATGACCTCAACTATACTAGATTGAATTAGGATGAGGTTTATATTCTGAGTCCCTTGATCTATGGGAGAGAGTGGCATGTGAGGACCCTCGTTCTGGTTAGACCATTGGAGAGGATGAGGATCTGCATTTACATAGTCGTTTATGGGTTCATAATACATATGTGAGGATTGGATATGGGACATTCATCCATCTATATGGGTAGTACATCATTGTGTCATCACGATTTAAGAGGATTTACATTTTTTGTTTTTGTTTCTAGGTATGACTCGTGTTGTTGTTTGTTTTCATGATATGTTCCACTAGAAAGTAGGTGAAAGTGGAACAAAATCATTGAGATGTACTTTTACAAGATCTATCCATTCATGAGTTGAAATGAAATGATGTAATGATGGATTTTGTTTTGGGTTTATTGTGGTTTCCTCAAGGCAATAATTCCAGTTGGGTTAATTTTTTCAGGATCTAGAAGGGATCACATCTACTACCAATCAATGAAACATTCATAGTTGATGAGAATTGTAGGTTGTACATCTATGATATTTTGTGATATAAGGGGTCCTATAATATTTTTTTTAGTTTTGGATTTCTTATTTACATACTGATTCTAGGAAGGGATATATAGGGTGCTGGGTACACATGTGCTTCAAAAAATAGTTTACCAACCTCGAATAGATGGCCAGTCAAAAATCATGTTTCAGGTGCTTGAAGACATTATTTGGGAATAATCCATGGATTTCTATCATTATTAGGAGACACAAATACCCATTATATATTTTCCCTATATTAAATGATTTATGGATACTATTAATATGGTACCATATGAGGATTATTATGGTATTCAATGTTGATCACACTTGTGTTGGCTATAGGCTGGAGATATAGCTATACCGGGACCTTGTCGTTTCCTGGAAACCTTTACATAGGTTCACATTATCCAAAAGTAGAAGGATACTACACATTCTTGACCAAAATATAAAGTTAATCACTGTGAAAAAACTCTAGAGTTTATGGTCTTGGATTTAGTCATCCTACATATTTCTTAGATGATTTAAAACAAGAAGATCATGATACATGTTATTCCTTCTCCAAGACACACCATGTTGTTCGAGATTTTAGAGAGTGTCAGTTCGGTAGCCTATCAGTTGAATTTATATCAGAGGTACCAGGATTCACATGGCGTCATCCATGATTCTAAATATTGATATTACTCTTGAGTCCCATTTCATGATTTTCATTCCGATTATGTTGACAAATAGGTAGACTCATACATTGAGGAACATACTATACGAATTGTGGATCATAGAAGGAAGGTTCTCCACAGTTGGTCTGTTCATTCCATAAGGTGTAATCGAAGAATGAACGAGTTCATAACGATACATGGTATAGGGAGGCCCATATATGATCACATTGGCTGGTGTGGTTCTTAAATATTTCTTCACCGCCCTTGGAAGGAAAATTCGAAGATGAATTGCTATAAGGGGACATGTGTGTAATAACCCAATTATACTTTGAGGTATAGTGCTTTTATTTTCATGATGAATTTTTTTTACATTCATTTATGTATTAGACATAAAGTCAAAATATGGGAAAGATGGGTTTTACTTGGGAAAGAAGAGGATGAAGATGTTGTAGACTTGTTGTAGGCCAGTTACATGAGACGAATGTGTGTTACAAGTCATGTAACCCTAGTTCACAATGTGTCTTGCGAGAACCATTCATGATGTGTATGAGATTTTCCTAAAGAAAAAAATGGGTGATTACACATCATGTAAGGAAATTAAAGGTCATGTGATTGACCAATATTTTTTAAAATAGGTGTAAATGCTGCTAATGTTTTCAGATAGTAGAAATTTTTTATCAATTTTTAGACAAAACTGACTATTATGGTTTTACAGATATAGAAGTCGTCTAAATTTTGATTATTCTGTCATCGGTAATATTATAACCACATAAATAAGAACTCAATTTCCTTTTATCTAATCTTGATTGTGCGAAACAATGACTATGATATTTTTATTTATTCTCATATGCCCTAATTTATCGTTCGTCATTTGTTATTGATACTTCTCAAAAACCAGGGTGAATCAGAGCTTGGTACTGGATGAATTATCTTGCACAAGCACCTGGATGGTTTTCTAATGCCTTCTTCTAATTTCAATGCTTTTATATATTCTTGAGGGTCACACACCAATTTCTAGAGAGTCTAGTTATTTTATAATCAAACCTTGTTGATTCATTTTATTTTATAGGTAATGGAATAGGTTTTCAATGAATGTATTAGATTTTATACCTAGTTAAAGGTCCACCCCAGGAGTGAGTTTTTATGAATGAAGTTTTATATAAATATGGAAATGTATTCCTAGGAGAGATTATTTTTTCCCATAATTTTTTATTAAACATGAACATTATTGTTAAATGGAATTACAAGGTTCATAAATTTTAATTGAATTTGTTAAGGGTATATGATAGTTGGATTTCCCCTTTAACCTTTTATGTCTATTCATGGTTAAACATGTTTTGTTCCTCTTTACCTTCCCACATGAGTTACCTATTAAAAAATCCATGTAAGTGTTTGATTTAAATTTGATTATTGTTATGAGAATTATTCCCATTTGAATAAATGGAAATCCAAGACTTATGTGGTTGGGTTTTTCTTTTAAAACTCGTTGGTGGTGAGTTTTATTATATGATTTTTGGTATTGTCCAGAGAAATCCTAATAAAATGTTTAATTGAATCTAAAATGAATAAATGGTCAATATAAGTAGTCGAATCTTCTATTCTATTTATAATTCCATGGATGATATAATATGGATATTATACATGATACATTCAGAGAACCATGGATTCAGTTTAGAATACCAAGTATTGGATAATATGGTTCATTACATTTAAGATATGCGTGAACCATGGATTCGATTGGACGGGCTCATAGAGGTTGTACTTAAAATCTTAGTAAATCATGTATCTTTATAGAACAAAAATTTATGGGCTTGATAGGAATTTGATATATATGTCACAAATTATACATGGGTCTCCCGATAGGTCCATCAAGGATGGGTTTAGTTGACATGGACTTGTACCACACCAAAAGTAATATCAGGTTCCTAAGAGAATCACCATGACGAACTTATAGCGTGTTGGTGGATTTTCACCAAGTGTTAAACTAGAATTCCAAATTATTAATTTCATGGAAGAGCATGGGATTTAATTTTATATTGAAATGGAATTGAATGACTTATTAAATGTATTCTAAGAAAAACAACCAGCTTGGATTTGATCATTTCTTACATTTTCATAGATTGACTCTTGAGGCTTCTTTTGGGCTTATAGTTATACGGGGATGCTGGACGTGGGCCAGATCTTAGGAATTATAGAATTAAATGTAATGGAAATTTAAATTGAACATGATACGGTTGAAAATGGAATCTGATGCATGTTGAACTGTTTTTTTAGTACTTCTTAGCATACTCCTTTCACTATTAAACATTTCTTGTTATATATATTCACTCAAAGATTTCCCCAGTCCATGGGTGTTTGGCTACTAGGATTCAGTGTCACTCCATTTTTGGATCATGTATAGGACATAATTATATCGTACGATAATAGGTTCCAATAAGGGAAGACACCCTACTATATGTATTTTATTTATTAACTAGGTTTATGATATAATGGGACCAAGAAGAGTCTCTTGATTCTTCTGAGATTTCATTTTACCTTTTTGTACATTTGTTATAAGTATTTTACATGAATTTAGTGAAACCTGTTTTTCATTTCTTCTAGAAAATTTATCTTGTAGAATCATCTATTTTATTATATAACTACTAGATACTTATTTTATCAGTCTTACATAGTTTACATTCATTTTCTTGTACTACTGCATCGATTGATGACTTTCTATTGTATTCTATTATGATACACTCTAATAATGGCAGTATTGTCTCACCACTATCAATCCTAGGCCCTAACTGCTAGTTCATAGCCTCTTTTGATTTGAAAGATTTCTTAAGTCCATCTTGCCAACTGGGCTCGGAGCACTATTAAGTGGCATATGGGTTCGAGGCATTACAATAAAATTTATTCAATATTAATTTTTTAATATTTGGTTTAGATAATGTTTTCAAAAACATTTTGACTAATACTATGTGCATTATAATATCCTAATGTTTGTGTAACATATATATTATTTAATTTCAATAGAAACTCATCCATGTCTAGATACAACATGTGGTATGTTTTTGGAATAGATTAATGTTAGGGTATTAATGAATAAATGTCTTGGTCAAGTATATCTCATCCATCATTCAAGATGATAGTGAGTGTTCCATTACAGGAAACATAGTTTGACACTCTCGGGTTATATGCATAGGTTAATTACCATTTTCATTATGACCCATCATGACGTATTTGAAATTTAATTGATAATGCATGACATATGTTAATATTGAAGTTTCAATTATTATAATAAATGTTTTGAGTCTTAAACAACCAATAAATTTGTTATTATGATTTTGATTATTATTTATACGACAATTGTTTTTGGGTTTTAGTCGGTAGATGAAACTAGGAAAAATGATATTAAAATTTAACATGATAGACAATATGATAATTATTAACCAATTGGTATATTTAATTGAGAAAAATACAATGTGATTATGCCTAATCATCAGTCTCAATATATGATTAACCATGTTTTTGTTACCAGCTCTCCAACTCACCAATGAAGGGATGCATAGAGTTTACTTAGATCTTATGTGGTGGAGAATATGAAGAAAAATCTATTGCTTTCTTTATTTCCAAAATGTGTGAATAATAACTTAATTAAATGTCTCATATTTGTGAGAATATTATATCTATATGAAAAAATTGAATACAGAAATGAATTTTTGAATGAAAAATTAGGTTCTCAGTGGAAAGATCTAAATTTATACTTATAGATCCATTTTTTTTCTAAAAAATATTGGTAACCTAGTAATTATTTATTTAAACTCCCAAATTTAATGGTTTGATCCTATACCAACTAGTATATGTTTCATTTTAATCTCTGAAGTGAAATTATAAAATTATTTATGTATTTGAAATTTAGAATTATATTTTGTAAGTGTTAGATCATTGATATTATTGATATAAGAATCATGATTCATCTAATAATTTTTTTATACAAGTTTTTTTTTGTGATTTGAAAACATATGTTGAATAGTGATTATAATAATGAAAATAGTTTTAATGGTTAGGTGATACTAATTTTTTTTTGAAATATAGACATTTATGAAGTAAATCAGTTGTTACTACTAACCATGAAATTAGTTAATATTATTTTTTAAAACTATTTGGTTGTCTTCGATGATGTTTATTGATTTTTTTGGATATATGTAATATATTCAACTGTATATGTTTATATGGATGTGAATATATGTTTTCATGAAATTTTATCTTATGAGTTATGGATATGATCATTGGTTTTATTTTTAAGGGTGATCATATGTTTAAAGTTATATATATCCATTTTGAGGTTTAAATATGCGGAATGTTAAGGTTACTAATGGTAAGTTGGGTTACTATTTTTTAGGTTTTGGTTTATGTAACTGTTAGTTTTAATATGAAGTATTTTTTATAATTAATGTTAGTACACATTTTGGATGAATTAGATCACCTTTTATGTTAAAACATTCATTAATAGTGAGGTAATTTTATATAAATTATTATTTATTTGAATAATTATATGATATAATATGTTGGTGATATTGTAGGAATTTTAGAGTAAAATGAATTTCTTAGAAAGAAGGTTTATATATCTAGAAAATTATTTACATTTTGAAAAACAAATTTGTTTATTCATAAGAAGAAAATATTATTTTCATTTTTCTATAATATTTAATCTATTATAAGTGTATTTTACTACTTTATGTATGAAAAGCTCCTCTTGAGTACTCATCATTAAGAGAAAATATTACATTGTGGTATGAAATGATTAAAAGATGAAATTATACATATAAAGTAAGCATATTTCTATATGTGTCTATTCTTTATTTTAATTGAATCCATAATCTCTTTAAAATTGATGTTAAAATAAATTATTTGTCCTATTAAAATCATTTTTGATGAATTGATGATGTTTTTTGAACTTATTATTTTACAGTTTCATAGTCATTAACATTCTCATAAGCATTATCTTACTTGTGATTAATGATCTATTGAAATAACTATTATTCCATGTATATGTTTTGAATTCATAAAATATTCCCCTGTGTGGAAGCATAGACACATGTTATTCCACATGACCATTGTACTTCCATTTACAAAATTTATAGAGGAATCCATATTTACTGTTTGTATGATGTTGGATTCTAAAAAAATTAGTTTCGAATGTGAAACCTTTAATAACCGTGTTAAGGATCAAATATTGAAGATTAAATTTAACATATGGGGTAAGGATCTAACAATCCAATATTTTTTATTATATTTGCCTATAAATAAATTAAATTTATTTCAAATATTCTATTACAAAAAATTATCTACTATAAAAAATTTTTTCATACAACAAAATATTAGTCTTATATGTGACCATTATAACCTA
Organism: Viscum album; assembly: GCA_963277665.1. Lineage (NCBI taxonomy): Eukaryota > Viridiplantae > Streptophyta > Magnoliopsida > Santalales > Viscaceae > Viscum > Viscum album. The sequence goes on from OY728134.1 coordinate 1,322,156,856, forward strand.
TCCAATAAATATTTAGTTAATATAAGGATAAATAATTAATTAATTATATATGAATTTCATACTAAATATAAATGTATTTACAAGGGCTAATAAAATAAACACTCAATTTTTTATTGGTTAAATATAATATTTCCTAAAAAATAAGTTTTTGATTTATTTTGTCTCAATATATTAAAACAAATTTTTGAAATATTAAAATCAATTAACTCAATGGATAAAAATTTTAATATCATCATCTCTAAATTATATTACGATTACTGTTTTGGATTTCTCAAAAATAAAATCATCTTTGAAAAATGAAAATTAACTATTTTAACCATTATTTTAGTTTAATAAATTTATTAATTCAAATTATAATTTATATTAGTTTTATAAATTCACTAAATCTATTGGATTAAACATAATCCAATTATTATCCATGAAATATTTTTAATACAATAATTAAATGTAAAAAATTATTTAAAAATTCATTTCTCATTAAAAAAAATCATCATGTTTTGCAGGATTAAATTTCAAATTAACTTCTACCATATTTGTGAATATAGTATTGAAAAATGGATTTGATATTTTTAATCAACATGTCCAGATTTGGTAAATATTCTAATTTCATTATTAGTCATTTTGAATTGTTAGCATACAATTTTTTTAACATGTTATTTGTAAATGGGGTAATTAATGTTTCAAAATAACCTGATATGTAAAAAATCCTTAAAAAACACAATTACCAATTAGATGTTTGTGTTTATTTATTGATGTACAGTTGTTGGGAATATGTAAAATTGGTACAATATTTCATTTATTCTTACCATTATAATTATAAGTTGAATATAGATCCAAAATGTCCCATTATTTCTTCTAATAACTATAATAAATTTAATATATATATATATATACTAGGGATATGTTAACTTATAAATATTCATTTTATATATAAGGTTAATTATCATTGAAATTCATTTCATATTTTAGTGATTAAATAATTAAATTAAGATCTCATGGAATGTCTATATAGTGATTATTTAATTAAAATTAAAAAAAAATATCATAATTAAAACAAATCATAATGATTTTATAAGAGTTTAACCATACATATAACATAATATTTAGTTTTAATCTTAGAATAATTTATATATATATGAGGATCTTTTCTGGTTTGGTGATTCAATTAATTATTCCATAAGTCATACATAACAGAACACTAAAATATATATTAATCACTTTCAATTAGTATAAATTTTTCATATAATATAATACTTTAAAAAATGACACATTTCCGGGAATATTTCAATGACTTTCAACATGACGTGTTCATCTCCCTTACCCATCCTTAAACCCTATGAGAAAAATCATAACATGTAGTATGAGAAAAAAATCTCAAAAAGGGACATAAAAAGAATCAAAACAATTATTCCAATAAAAAAAGGGAAACACATATAACACATTCATTTACCTTCAATGTTCATGATTTCATAATATAAAACATTTTTAATAGAAAAAATACGAAATATTTTTGCTCAAAAAAATCATATAAACACATAATAATAACTTGATACCCTTTTCTATGAAATATATAACTATATTTGTAAAATGATTTCAATCATTTTAAATTGAACTAATTTAATGGAAGATATGCTATATAGTCATTACACAGTGAATTCGAGAGCTATAATGGGGCTCACCATTCATATAAGCTACGTCGGGCTCACTATTGTTTTTTCATCTATAATGTGGCTCCACACTTTCTATAAGCTATATAGGGATCACATGTGACCTATAATAAGGATTCCCCCTCTGCATAATCTATATAGGTCCCACAATTTCCAATAATTCTCACGTATCATTTAATTATTAAAAAACATTATGATTTCACATTTTATCCTTATAGAAAATTTAAGAAGTCTTAAAAATGATATGAAAAATACCTTCGTATTAAAATACACTTTTATTAATGAAACAGATTTTTAATACCAAAATACCTAGAAATAGGGAATTTGGGTTTCTCAGTGATGAAAACGTGAAATCCTTCAATGGAAGCTACAAATTTAATAATGCTCACAAAAAAAATATTTTCACCTTGTATGATTGGAGGAGAATACACCTTTTAACTTTGTCAAAATATTTTGTATTAAACACATAAAAGTAATCTATTTCAATGCCTTTCAAAATATCATAAAATATACATAAAATCTCAATTTTTAATATTTAATGTCTATAAAAGCACTAAAAAAATTAAAATCTATGTTTAGTGAAAATAGATATTTTCTTGGAAAACATTCAAAGATGATTTTTTAAATAGAATCCCTCTATCACCATGGAAGTATTGGAATCATAATACCCATGAAAGAATAAAATTTTAAAACATTAAATACCATGTTTATATATAAATTTATGATACAAAATGTCCAATGGGATATCTCTATTCCTCATAAAAGATTATTGGTTCTTAATAACATATTATGACTCAATGAAAAGAAATTTAAATGGAGTCCATTACCTTGTGTCCAAATTTTATCATGTGAAATTGTCATGATTAATAATATAATTATGTTAATTGTATACATAATTGTGATAAATTTTCAGTTATTATTAAAAACCTTATTTCTTTTTCTGTAATTTTTAATATAGTCACTTAATCAATTAAGATTACATCTGATGTTTTCATCATATTTGGTTCATGTGTCAAAATAGACTTCGGTAGGTTTACCTTAAACCAAGAAATTGTTATTTATATATATATTTAATAATATTTATTATTAATTTATCATATTTATGAATGAATTATACTTTTATAACCAATCATGGTAGATGGTTATAAAAAATGAAATATGTTATAATAATTGAGATGGTAGATGGCAAGTAAGAATGAGTATCATTTCCACTTCCATTGATCATTATAAAAATTAACAATGTAATATATAATGATTACATAAAGATTATAATATCATATATAACATATTATATACTTATATTTATCGCAAATGTGGTGCGGTGATTTAAATAGAGTCACATTATATCATCAATGTGGTAGTCCACACATACACGAATGATGTTAAGAACATTAAGTGAGTGAAAATGTAAGAAAAAACAATATAAATTATCATTAAAAAGTTATAAATATTTCATGGAATTATTAATTATTTCATTTATATATTATATGATCATTAATTTTATCTTTATCTCTTTCCTTGTGAATCTCTTGTGAAAGATAAATAATATCGCTTCGCGAGGTGGTAGTCTGCCACACACACAAGTGATGTTATTACATATCCTATGGAATGGAAGGGAAAATGTTTTAATTATATAATGAATAAAGAAGTATAATTATGTAATAAATATCAGACATAGTATTTTATATATCATTATACCAACTGTGGTATGTGGTAATGGAAAAACAAAGGACATCAGTTTTTAGGGTGGTAGTGTGGGATACACACAAACAATGATTTCGTATCCCATTTGATAAAAGTGGAAATTGATTCGGGGAAATAAATATAATAATAAAATCTCAGTATATGAAAAAAAATCCTCACATATTAATAAAAACTTAATAGAGATGGATGAGGAAATAAAATAAATAGTCACATTAAAGAAAATTCCCTCCACTTCAGGTATCCTCCTTTTGATTTCACAGATGCCATCAAAGGTGGGATTGATGCCCATAATAAGGAGTATATGATGATATTACTGATGCATGGAAGTTATTTCGTTTGATTGTATTTAATGAAAATATATTTTTTGTTTAGAATATGAGATTAGAATGGGTGACCTTTTATAAGTGTGGTGAGTGAAAAACATATAATTTTTTTAAAAGATTCAATCATCCCGTAATTTAATCATTCCAAAATATTCCAAAATGGGGCATCATATATTATATATGGGATAATTTGGAAATAGTTCCATAAAATAGGAATTTTTAATGTTTCTAGTTCATATTTATCCCTAGCATCTATGATTTCACGCCAATCAAAGCCAATTTTTGTTTAACCATAGTAATAAATAATGAATATTTTCACATTTATTATTGGGGAAAAATTTACTTAAACATACGAGTAGTTGTAAATTTTATGATTTTAAAATAAGGAATCTATATTTAAATTGTACAATTATAGTGGTGGTGTGTTGGAAAAATCCCTTAATGTGTCCTCTTAGTATGGTTTTGTTTTAATTGTGTTGGTTGACAAAGCCAGATAGTCGTGAATGAGTATTGTTAGTGTTTTCGGAAGATTGGTTTTTAAAGATTAATAGTGTCATAGTGTCTTCCAAATTTATTGAACATATGATTAGGTGTTTTATGTAGGAAAAGGTAGTTTTTCATGCACAAGTGAACGTTATGTTAAACGTAAAAGAAAATCATAAAAATAGGGAAACCTTGTATCTTGTGACATGGATCCCGTACCTAGTCCAGGAACGGTTTGTGGGAATGTACCATATAGATAGAACTATGCATGCAATGGATCTTGGTGAACTCATGTAGACCATGTGAGGTTGGAGGATTGTGGGGAGTATGAAAAATAATAATTGTACGTGGATGGGTTGCAGTTCTCAACATGAAAGTAGTATGTAGTGATGGCAGTACTGGATAATAGATTTGGTAAATATTTAATTAAAAAAATTTTATGGAACCATTTTTCTTATATTTTTAGAACAAATCCCCTCATTAGAAAATGTTGAGTGAATATTATAGGGTAATATCTCTTTGCTCATAGAATTCAGTGATCTCCGAAAGTGGTTCTTGAGGAGGATTCCTCAAAGGATAACTATTTTACGGGAACTTATCCCATTAAGGGTGAAGAAAATTATGGACATGATTATGTGAGAGGATTTTCTGAGGTATTGATTCCTACAAATGAATTTGTGGTTTGCTAAAGAATTAAATCAACAGATACTATGAGGATGTGGAATAAGGTTTCCGACAGAAGAAGAAATGGTACAATGAAAGAGGAATGGATTGTAGTGGGAAATGAAATCCGTTAATGTAGGCTAGTTTGTGGAAGAGAATATAATTCATGGAGAATGCAACAATTCATAGAGTAGAGATGGTTCAAAAGGATGTTGATCTACGAGGAATACATGTAGTGTAGAATTTAGAAGTTGTTCACAGTTGTGAAACATGGAGGTAATACATAGAAGTGTAAAGAGAGGTGATCTATGAAAACCTTACTCCTCCTTACAGAGACAAACATGATTTATTACATAAAAATAACTGATACAACATATAATATTGATAGGTCTCGTGTCTTTGGGGATTATTATCATTACTTAACAACTTAAAACATGAAATAAAACATCATTATTTAAAACAATTTTTACGTGACCACTATATTCACTCGTACTTAGCATTACATTTGATAACCTAATGTCATACATAAGAAAAGGTTGATCTATAATGCCTACTAAGGGAATAAACATTGAATAACATGAAGAATATAGTATATGTTAGAAAATTTGAATATCAATGGATAAGAAGTGAAACATGACCATAAAGGCATGATAAATCATGATAATCATAACATGGAAATGTGGCAACAACATTTAACATTATTTTAGCACGGGCCAAGGCACATTGAACATATATCATTATTAAACCATCATTTCACATGAATTAGCATGAGTAAACCCTCATTTCACTTGATGTATCATGATACTAATCTTTACCCAGTACATTGGGGCGCTATCATGGAGCGCCTTTATTAAACTATTTATTTCATGCAGAAATGTGCAACATGTATCATATAACATGGATTCATTAGACCTCATAATTTATTACACGAAAAAGGAAATGTGGAATTTATACATTAAACACTATAATGAATATGTAAATTTTAATAAAGGTGAATACCCTTAATAGAGAAATGGGCATTGTATTCACTACACAGTGACTTTGCCTTGGAAAATCGTGTTGCAACATCCCAACATAACAGAGTGACATATGAACTCAGAAAAATGGTGGATGAGAGAGAAATGGGTGTCTCATCATATGTAAATGAAACAGATAGTATGGGGTTAATTTAGATACATTCCCCAACAAATGTAATAGAAATTATATTCATATTACAAAACAATTTTTTTAAAGTAAATGAGAAGAAATAATTTACTTACGAAATTTCATCATGGTAATGATTGTACACAAAAGACATTAATAATGAGAGATATTGTGGCCTCTAATCATTTAAAACAAATAGAGGGAACTATGGGAGAGATGAAAAATCATACCCCAATAATTTTAATTGAAATTATAAGGTAATATAAACCCAATGAAATTGAGGAAAAATGCGAAAAGAGGAAATCCCTTACTCGGAAGTGTGATCCCAATGACATCTGAGAGGCTTGAAAGAGGCATAATGGGAGCTTGGGGTTCCTTGGAAGGATTTTAGAGGGAGAAGGGAATCGGTGGGGAGAAATCCAAAGGCTTTCAGTGGATAGAATGCGGGAGAATGTGTGGTTTTATATTGGAAAGGAAAGAGAATTTTTTATTATTTAGTTTTGGGTCACCACACATTAAACTAATAAATACCACAAACAAGCCCGTGGTTTTTACCCATGGTTTTTGAAAAAAGTTTCTGGAAAAAAATATTTTATAATTCCAATGGCCAAACTTCATTAAATAATCGTGTTTCTTCTGTTAAGGTGATTCACACTCTCAAGGAAATTATTTAAAAAGTGAAAAAATTTTATAACTATTGGAGGGTCAACTAAGGACTATTAAAATAAAAATAATGCCTAAAATGACAATAATTTAATAGAAAAACAAATATTGTCCAAACATTTCATTTATAGTATTTTATTACATCACTATTGGGTCATTATGATGTCAAAAAACACAGTATATATTTAAACAATATTTAATTTTTACCCGAAAATTAGATTGCCTAATAAAATTATGAAAAAATCATAGTTGGATAATTTGGACATCCTGATTCCAATAATAATATTCATTTTATCTAAATAAATTTCTATAATGTGACTTTTTTTACTTTTAAAAAAAAGTGACATTTATCAAAAATTCAAGGGTTTTGATAAAAACGACTTCCAAACCATAAAAAATGTCAATTGCATTCATAAAATTATATGATTATTTATATTTAATAAAAATTAATTTAATAATAATAATAATAAATTATTAAAATATTTTTTATTTCAAAATTCATTTAATTCTTGAAAATAGTTTTCTTAGTTGAATATAATCTAAAATACTATGTGTACATTAAAGACTATTTACAAAGTAAAAAAAAATAAAATGAATGGAAAATATTTATTATATACAAAAATAATGCACATATTCATATTGATAAAGTATTTTTACATAACCCATTATAACACCTACATAAGACTGAATAATAAGATCTGTGATGGTGACAAACTCTTTGAAGACTCAGATAACATTACTTAGGTGGTAATCTCTATCAACATCCACTTCTCTCGTAGGAGGTTCTGTTTGAGCTTAACATATTGAAGCTCGGTATGGACATGTTCAAGAGCAAAACCCAATGAATCCATCTCTTTTTGTGCCCCAAAAAATAGGATTCATAATGGGAAATTCAGCAGGTTGAGTCCATCATTTCCTCTATCTGAAAAATTGGATTTGTTAAAGCCCTATATTTATTCTAATCATGTGATCATTGTTCGACGATTATATTTTTAATGGTCACAACTCATAATGGTATTTTAAAATCCAAAAAACATAAAACCAATTAAGTACACATTTTATATAAACATTTTCCATAATGATACATTTAATCAGTAAAAGAAAAATTTCCATTAATGAATGTTTGTGTCGTTACAATCTTATCCCCTTATGAAATTTCACCCTCAAAATTTTCATTTCCCACAATAAAATAGATGTGGGTTACTCTGCTTCATCATTTCCTCTTATTCCTATGTCTCTTCATTAAAATTGTGGTTTCCCCACAACACCTTTACAAGGAGAATTGTCTTATTTCATAGAACCTTTTCTCTACAATAAAATATCATGTCACGACCCGCCCTCGGGTCCGTGCCGTGACTACCCCAAGCCCGCCTTCAATAGGCCAGGGGCTGGCGACTAGCACCAAGGCGTAATTCCCGGTAAAAAGGGAAGGCATTGCCTTTGTAAAGTAAATAAACACCACAGAGAAAGCAAGCGGAAAGTAAACACTAAGCAAAAGCAGAGTAGAACTGGAAGTGCGGAAAAGTAAAAGGTCCAGTATACAAACCCAAACTGAAAGTAAAGTACAACTCGAAAGGGAAAACAAGAACTGTAAGTAAAAGCCGCTACACCGAGCTGTCCACTGGAGATCCCACCTGAAGGGTGGGTACAGATAGCTCCACTGCTCCACGGGTCCCGCCGTCCGCTCCGAACACGTCCCGCCCAGTGGTCCACCTCCAGGTACCGTCCTGCTCTGCAAGCCTCATCCAAGATCAACGCTGTCCGTCGTCTGCAACCAACACAACGTTGTGTGGGCATAGCCCGTGCAGGGGTGAGTATAAGATACTTAGTAGGGACCCCGAGACCCCTGTAGGTCTCCCGAAATCCACAAAGGATAAACCACAAAGAAAAATACAAACACGAAGTAACAACCGACAATGCTTAGGTATATGCACATACATATACCTAAGTCATCAATTTCAAATACGCTCCAACCTCCGAGCCCAAGTACAACTCAGTCCACACAGGAAAGTAAACATATTCCACACAGGAAAGCAAAACATAATTCACACAGGATATCACAACACAATCCACACAGGAAAGCAATTAGATTCAGCTCACACCAGGATTTTCATTATCAAAACCGTAACTGCTGAAGTGCCCCATCTCTGAAGTGTACAGTGGTTCTGTCACGACTCCGAGGTACTGCTCACTAACCTAAGACTGCTGAAGTACTCCTCCTGTCGAGTACCGCGGGTCTGCTGCCATCTACCGGTCGCTCCGTCCGCTGAGGGTCTGCTGCCAAATACCGGGCGCTCACCCAAATAGCCTACAGAGGTACTCCTCCAGTCGAGTACCGCGGGTTTGCTGCCAACTACCAGGCGCTCCGTCTGCCGTGGGTCTGTCGCCAAATACCGGGCGCTCCGTCCACTGGGCTAGTCGACTCACTCCAAGTCGAGTCGGTCGAGCAGTCTTCAGGTCTCAGACGGCTACACGGTCTCCGTACTCCGTATGCTCGTCTCCAGAATCGCGGGTCTGCCGCTAGAACCAAGTGCACTACCTCTATCGAGTAAAAAAGAAGGTTCATCTCACACAGGTAAACTTCTTCGGATGACGGTGAAGATGATCACTGATCCATCTAAGTCGTCGGACCCACGAAGGATCGATAGGTACTAACCCCCGCAAAGACCCACACAGGATCGTAGCACTCTTCCACGTTGGATCGCTGAGTGCTGTTGCCGTCGTCGTCGAATCCACACAGGATCTCTGTACTGTCGTCGTCGCAGTCACAATAGCAGTAGCAGTAGCACTAGGGTTCCCGCACACAGCAAGCTCGTTCGGAGGGTCCGCTCCACGAGCCGAGAGGCTGATACATCAAATGTCACAATGTCCAGAGTTGATGTATCCAAAAGTTCCGTATCGTCAACAGGAACTCAACGCAACAGACGGCGCATCGATCGGACGCCCGGTCTGAGAGTTATTGGCATTTTCCTCTCCGGGGCCCGGTTGGTTTTAAGGCAAAACCAACCCGACCGTACTCCACCTGCGTCCAAACCTCGGGCGGAGTATTCCAAAAGATCTGTCTCACTAAGAGGAATACAACAATGCTGACGGCACGTCAATCGGACGTCCGTAGCTCAAGATATGAGCGTTTCCGCTCCGAAGGTCCGGTTGGTTTCGTGTACGAACCAACCTGGCCGAACTCAAAGTAATCCGAAACCTTGAGTGCGATATACCGAAACGACCGCCTCGATCCAAGGATCGCATCGCCGCTGACGGTTCGTCAATCGGACGTCCAGTCTGAAAGATATCAGCCTTTCTGTCTCACACCCTCCCTGGGAAACATCCCAGGAGGTCACCCATCCTGATCACTACTCTAAGCCAAGCACGCTTAACTACGGAGTTTTAACCACGTAGGCTCCCGAAAAAGAAGCTGCGCCTTGAGTATAGTATACTGAAACGACCGTCTCGATCCAAGGATCGTGTTGCCGCAGACGGTTCGTCGATCGGAGGTCCGTGGCTTAAGTTATGGCCAAAAGACCGAAGTCGTCTCAAAAACGGGGGGGGGGTCCGGGTCCGGGCTGACCCGGCCCGACCCCCCCTGGGTCGGCCCGAACCGGGTCGACCCGGGTCCGACCCGGCCCGGCCGGCGACGGACAGGCGCGGCGGCGCGGTCCGGCACGGCCCGCCCGGTGGCGGCGCGGCCTGACGCCGCTAGGGTCACGCGCGGGGGGCTAAGCCCCCGCTTCTAGCAAGGCGGCGCGGCTTAAGAGCCGCGCCTTTTTGGAGACCGGCCCCCCCTCGTGGGGGCCTGCTTTGAAGGCAACCGGGGGGCCGCCTGCCCCCCTCAAGGAAACCACCCCCCTCTCTTAAATGAGGGGGGTTTTTGAGCTGGCCGGGGGAATTAAATTCCCCCGGCCTTTGACCTTCCGGCCGGCCACCTGGCCGGCCGGTTTTTCTCCAACCGGACCGGAAAATCCGGTCCCCTTTCCGGGTTCCGACGCCGGCGGCCCGGCGTGCCGCCGGTCTTCCCGTCTCGCCACGGCCCGGAACCGACCGCGGTGTTTGTCGTCCGGCGCGGTGCGACGGCACCGCGCCCCTTCGCCGCGCCTTCCATTCCCCTCGACGCGGCGCGACGGCGTCACGTTCTTGATTATTCTTCCATGGCGCGGCGCGACGGCGCCGTGCAATATAATCGGGCGAATAACCGTGTGGTGCGACGGCACCTCACCACCTTGTTTCATCCGCAATATAAAACATCAAGAACGAAGGAGGGGGTTCGGCCGTGTTCCTGCGGTCCGGCCCCCTCACGTTAAACAATAACACATATTTAAAAACCTCACGTTAGTCACGCTAGAACCACGAACAAGGATAAATAAATAAACAATTAACAACCACCCCTACCTTGGGTATAAGGTTCGAAGATTTGTCAACGTCCCGCGGAAGACAACGTCGCGGAGGTCTGGCGTCGCGGTAGTCGTTCGTCAAATCCGTTGACGAAGAGACACGCCCGAAGAGATACGTCGTTGGCGAAACTTCGTATGCCGATGAAGGAAGTCCGAGGAGGAAGCGGAGTTCCCTTTCGTTGACACGGAAGACGAAGAAGAGAGGAGCGACGTTCTTCATCGGAGCATGAGCGTTCTTCGTCAAGCTTGAGCGTTCTTCGTCAAAGTTTGAAAAAGAAAGAAAAGCTCTCAAATCCTCACAAGATGGCTAAAGAGTTCTAACCCAACAAAATAAGATAAGAGCTTATTTTATTCACAAACTTAACAAAAGAATTTCAAAGGTTTGAAATTCAAAAAGGATAACTCCAAAATTAAATAACAATTGTCATGTCATTTAAAGAGGGGTTAAGGGAGTTTGAGAGAAGATGAAAATTTTAGGGTTCGTGTGGGCCCCACCACACTTAATCCTCTCAAGGGAGGTTAAGTGGGTGTGGGTCCCACCCCTAACTTCCTTTGAGAGAAGTTAACCAACAAGTTTAAATAAAAATTTGTAAACCAAAATTTTTATTTAACTTTTTCTAAACTCCAAAAAACTAACTCTCAACCCGAAATAAACGCAACCTCGGAAAAGGTCTCCTTAAGAGAATATCGGCGCTGCGAGTTCATCGGTGCCCTCGGATTTCAATTCCGAGCACCGGATCAAAAGTTAGAAATTCCCGCTCGTTCGTTCACTGAACGTACCCGAGCCAAACTTCGGAAATTGATTCCGGGCACACCGGGCCTCGGAATCAGGTGCCGTCAGAAACCGCACTTTTGTAAAATTCCAAAGAAAATTAAGAAAAAATTTCCCTTGAATTTTACGGTTCTTTAAATATCATTACTGGTTTCTCCTGATAAGTGAGATCATACTCTAACTGTGCCATCTATGAATAGATTACTTTTGAAGGTTATGGTATGTTCTTCATTAAGAGGGTAAAATGAAATAAATCATGTACTTTGGCCATGGTAGGTGGAAGTGCTAGCCGATAGGACAAAACCCCGACACGATCATGAATCTCAATGGGAAAGATGTTCCTTGGACTTAACTTCCCCCTCTTTCCAAACCTCATGACCATCTTCCTTGGAGATATGTGTAGAAACCCCATGTCTCAAACATTAAAGACAATGTATTGTTGAAGGTTTTTGGCATAACTCTTCTGTCAACTCTGGGTTGCCTTGATATGATGCTGAATTATTTTCACCTTCTACACTAATACATCAACCATTTTCTGTCCTAGCAGCTTACGGTCACTGACTTCATCCCAACACACCGGTGTTCTGCATGTTTTCCCATAAAGGGAATCATATGGTTCATTTTTTATGATCGAGTGGATACTGTTATTATAGGAGAATGAATCCTAAGGATGATTTTGATTCCATCATCCTTTAATGTCTACTAATCATGCGCTCACCATGTCCTCAAGAGTTTGGATGTTCCTCTTAGAATGTCTATCAGTTTGAGGAAGAAAAGATGTACTAAAGTTCAGCTCAGCATCCTGAGCATGTTGAAGACACTTCCGTAACATATAGGTGAATCTTGGATCTCAATCGGATACAATAGATAGTGCTACTCCAAGCAGCCTTAACACTTACCTGATATATATCGGTTCCAGTTTATATATGGAGAAAACCTCCTGAATTGCAATAATGTGTGCATACATTGTAAGACGATCCACAATAAACCATATTGCATTTATCCATTTGGATTTCTTCGGATGTTTTATAACAATGTCCATGGTAATGTTATCCCATTTCCATGATGGTATAGGTAATGATTGACTCATCCCCATAGACATATGTGTCTCAACATTTACTTGATGGCACAACAAGAACATTGAGAAAAATTCAGCAATATCACTCTTTATATTATCTCACCAATAATACGCCTAGATATGATGATACATCATTGTGTTTCCTAGGTGAATAGAGAAACTTGAACAATGTTCATCATCCAAAAGATCATTCTTCATCTCTAAACATGATGGAACACATAGACTTTTCCCAAATCTCTCAATTCCTTCTTCATTAACATTGAACTCTGATGACTTCCCTTTTCTACACGCTTATACTTTCTTCTGAATTCCCATAACATCCTTTTTTAGCATCTTAGATCCTTTCCAATAGATATGGTTGAGCAATAATTTTGGACTGGTTTGATGATGTTCCCTTATTTATGAATCCCAGTTCTATAGTCATCAAATCTAAGAAGATTAGAATCTTTTCAATTATTATCAGTGATAAAATCATTGGGTCCTTTCTACGTAGAGAATCATCCACCTTGTTTGATTTCCTAGAATGGACATGGATTGAGTAGTCGTAGTCTTTGATTAGCTCTAACCAACTTTGCTGGCGCATGTTCAACTATTTATGTGAAAATATATACATGAGTATTTTTTATTTAATATATATTTCACACTTCTCCCCAAAGAGATAATTCCTCCAAATTTTTAAAGCGAAGATCACGGAAACCAACTCTATATCATTTTTTGGATGACTCTTATCATGAACATTCAATTGCGTTGATTCATAGGAATTGACTTTTTCATTTTTCATCAACACACAGTCGAAGACCTTATTCAAAGAATCACTAAATACCCCAAAAAGTTCTCCAATTTTTGTTAATGTGAGCATGAGCGCAGTGATAAGCCTCATTTTGAACTCCTTGAATATTTCTTCTCATTCATCAATCTATGAACACATTAATCCCTTTCGAGTCATCTTGGTAAGATGGTTGGAAAACCATGAGGAATATCTCAAAAATCGTTGATAATATCCATCTAAACCCAAAATTTTTGGGATATCCGTTACTAATGTTGGCCCTGCCCATCCCTCAATTGCATTTGTCTTAGATAGATTCACAGATATCTCATTAATTGTGGTGACATATCCTACGAATGAGACCTCCTTCAACCATAACTGACACATTTTTTACTTTTCATAGTGCTTCACTTTTCTCATGGTCTCTAGTACAGTTCTTAAATGATCCTTCTTATCCTCCTTGGTTTTGGAGTATATTAGAATATCATCTATAAATAATACCAAAAACATGTCGATGTAATATCTAATGACTATATTCATCATTTCCATAATGACTTCTAAGCATTAGTGAGTCACAAAGGCATTACTATGAATTCATAGTTCTCGTATGTTGTTCTAAATGTAGTATTGGGGATATCTTCCTTCTTCAGTGTTACTTGATAATATCCTAACCACAAATCTACCTTAGAGAAGTATTTTTCTCCGCTCAGATGATTGAATAAGTCATCAATTCATTGGATATGATAGTTTTCCTTTATTATGATTTTGTTAAGCTCATGATAATCGATGCAAAGGCTCATTGACCCATCATTCTTCTTGAAGAAGAGGACTGGTTCACCCCATGGTGAAGCACTTGGGCGTATAAACCCTGTATCCAGATTTTCCTATAGTTGTTTCTTCAACTACAAATTCTCCCAAACAGCCATTCTATATGGAGTCTTGGATATTGGCAACACACTAGGTATATTATCAATTGAGAATTCAAATTCTCTTCTAGGAGGAAGACCAGACAATTTCTCAGGAAATATTTTTGCGAATTCCCTCACAATAGGCATGTCTTCAGGGATGGTTGATTCCTTGGACTCAATCATCTAATCCAGATACGTATTCTTATAGGGCACTAATATCAATGCTTGGGATGATGGAGCTCAATAAGATTCATCCTCCCCATTTTACCTGTATATAATCAGGGGTCAATTCTCCATATAGAGAGTGATATCCCTCTCATGACAATTTATATTTGCTCTATATAAGGAAATCCAATCAATGTAGAGAATTACATAAAATTCCTCTAGAGGAAGAATGATGAGGTTTTACGAGATGTTCACTCCAAAAATTTTGACATGGGGGAGTCATATTCAACAGATGCAATGATTTCCCTATTTTCCATTCTCACTAATATCATTACTTCCATGATTATTGGTGGTGGTAGGATTGTTCTACTAAACATTCAGGATATAAAAGAATGTGAAGAATCAGAATAAAAAATGTTCTCTATTCATGAATGAATAACTAGAGTACCTATCACCACTTCTTTTTCAGGGTTCTCTTCAGTGTTAGTGATGAAAAATATCTCCCTTTATTCCTCGATGGTTGTTGGTTGCCTCTGAAAACCCTTGGCATAAGGCACTAGTTTGCAAAGTGCCCTGGTACATTGCAGATAAAGCAATGATCAACGCATTGAGGGTTGAGCTGATAATTCCTCTCATATGTCGTAGATGCATTTCTTTCATTTTGATAGTTAATAGCTAGGTTCCCTTTATCTTCCACACATAAAGAATTTCATCGTCCCCTTTATGAAATTTCTTGGGTGCTTCTTTCCACAACTTTGATTGCTATCGTGCTGGATTTTCTTAGTACCATTTGATTTATCCACCAGACCTCTAGAATTTTTTTCCACCTTATTCATTTTATCCCCATAATACCCCTAAGATTTTTCATTTTCTATTTCGACTTTGAGGGCTCATCGAACAATTTCCGCACAGCTGTCGAAGTCACAGATCACCAGGGCATTATGCAAGAATGGTTTCAGCCCAAAAAACAAGCAGTCAACATTGCATATGGAGGTAACAACAAAGCCAGATGTGTATCTTGAAAGCCTTGTGATGTTTTCCTCATACTCTCGAATAGATTCTTCATATTTTTTTTGGTGGTAAATGATGTCCCTTTCCATCTTAATTTGGAGGTTGCGTAGAAAATAATTATCAAAAAACATCTTCTTGAAGTTGTTTCCGACGCTTTTGCCAGGGCGCGCGCGCATCCGTCCGTCAGGAGGGGGGACGCGCGGCTTTGTTGCCCCGCATTCCCGCTTTTCAAAGGCGGACGGCATTCGTTCCTTATTCAGGGACGTCTGCTCCATGATCGAAACGGGATGATGGGATGTCTGTTCTTCCTCCTGTGGATTCCTCCTCAGAACTCGTCACCTAGTCCGGGTCTCCCTTATAGATTTAATACGTAGTTCGTGAAACTCTTCCCAGTGCCATGTTTCCATGGGCTCCGGTTAATTACGCTGCTCCTGTCGGGACATTCCAAAGGGTCCAGTCAGGGCAACAACCTTCGTTCAGGGGAGTAGTCACGTTGAGGCATCAGTAGCGTGTCTGGATGCTGGGGGACCTGGCATGTCTATCTATTATCCTTGATCACAAGGCTTCTCGAGGGCGTGGAAGCCCGAGGCCTCCCACATCGAGCGCGGGGAATTACATGTCATAGACACGTATCTGAGGTTTTCCTCAGCTTCCCATGTTCAACACAGGGTATGCCGCGAGTTGAACGTCCAGCGGAGACGGATGAGGGTGATCAGAACATCCAATAGAGACGGATCAGATTGGTATATCGCATAGAGACGGCTATGGTCCCATAGAGACGGATCAGAACGCCCAATGAGGACGGATCCGAGGTTGTGCACTCCCCATAGGGGAAAAGGGTGATGAATCGGGGTGTACACAGAGGACAGCGACCCGGAGATATGATGGGACTTACACATGGAAAGTGGCCCAGGAACCGCCAGGAGCGGCGAGGAGGTGGATGGCATGACTCCACCGGGATGTGGTGGCCCGGGTGAGAATCAGGATGGGTGATGGATGGATGAGTGAAGTGGAGGAGGATGAAATGGGACCATCGCAGGGGCGACGGTTAAATTGGGCTTGAGCCTTGAGGAGGCTTCCTACGTATCTCTGTGGCAGGGAATCAAAGTCCGCGTAGTTCGGGTGGTGCCGGTAAACCGACGTGAAGCTGGACCTTGGCCCGATGAATGTCGTCGGCGTACCGACGTGAAAGCGGACCTTGGTCCGATGGGAGTTGGGCTTGAACCTCTGGGAGGATTCCTACGTACCATGCCTTGACATGGATCAAAGACTTCGTAGTTCAAATGGTGGGTCACAATGGCTTACCACTGGACCAGAATGGGACCCGACGTGAATGAACGACGGGTGGTCTTGAGCCTCGGGGAGGCTTCCTACGTACCATGCCTTGACACGGATCAAAGACCTCGTAGTTCAGGTGATACAGTTTAATGTCATGCGGGACGATAGTGAACCCTGACGTGAATAAACGACGGGTGGGCTTGAACCTCATGGAGGCCTCTTACGTACCATGCCTTGACATGGATCAAAGTCCTCGTAGTTCGGATGGGGTTAGGTCACAATGGCTTACCACTAGACCAGAATGTAGTTTAACGTCATGCTGGACGATGATAGAACACGACGTGAATTGGGTGATGGGTGGGCTTGAACCTCATGGAGGCTTCCTACGTACCATGCCTTGACATGGATCAAAGACCTCGTAGTTCGGAGGGTTTCGCTGGTAAACCGACATGAAAGTAGACCTTGGTCCACTATTGGTGGGCTTGAACCTCATGGAGGCTTCCTACGTACCATGCCTTGACATGGATCAAAGACCTCGTAGTTCGGATGAGTTGGATGGGTCGCAATGGCTTACCACTGGACCTGAGTGCAGTTTAACGTCGTGCGGGACGGGGGTGAGACCCGACGTGAAATGACGGGTGGTCTTGAACCTCATGGAGCTTCCTACGTACCATGCCTTGACATGGATCAATGTCCTCGTAGTTCAAATGGGTTTCACTGGTAAACCGACGTGAAGGCAGACCTTGGTCCACTATTGGTGGGCTTGAACCTCGTGGAGGCTTCCTACGTACCATGCCTTGACACAGATCAAAGACCTCGTAGTTCAGGTGAGTTTCGCCGGTAAACCGATGTGAAAGTAGACCTTGGTCCACTATTTGGTGGGCTTGAACCTCGTGGAGGCTTCCTACGTACCATGCCTTGACACGAATCAAAGACCTCGTAGTTCAGGTGAGTTGGATGGGTCGCAATGGCTTACCACTGGACCGGAGTGCAGTTTAACGTCATGCGGGACGGGGGTGAGACCCGACGTGAAATGACGGTTGGTATTGAACCTCATGGAGGCTTCCTACGTACCATGCCTTGACATGGATCAAAGTCCTCATTGTTCAAATGGGTTTCGCCAGTAAACCGACGTGAAGGCAGACCTTGGTCCACTATTGGTGGGCTTGAACCTCGTGGAGGCTTCCTACGTACCATGCCTTGACACGGATCAAAGACCTCGTAGTTCAGGTGAGTTTTGCCGGTAAACCGACGTGAAAGTAGACCTTGGTCCACTATTGGTGGGCTTGAACCTCGTGGAGGCTTCCTACGTACCATGCCTTGACACGGATCAAAGACCTCGTAGTTCAGGTGAGTTTCGCCGGTAAACCGACGTGAAAGTAGACCATGGTCCACTATTGGTGGGCTTGAACCTCATGGAGGCATCCTACGTACCATGCCTTGACACGGATCAAAGACCTCGTAGTTCAGGTGGGTGTCAGGGTCGGTGCTCACTCTAAGCCCACGTGAGTCATGCTCGGTGTGAGAAACAAGAGGTTGCAAGGACCTGACGATCACATCGCGAAGGGTGCGTCCGTGAGAAGTGAAGAGGGGATTACGCGTTGGGCGGCCCATGGTGTTGGGACTTACTCCAGGATGGAGGCCCATGGCGCGACAAAGCGCGGGAAAGATGGACCTTGGTCCGATAATGGGAGGTGCCTCGTTCCCTATCACGTCCTCCACTAACCTTGGTAATGGGGAAGTACCGAGATGCACGGGTGCAATCATCCGTACCAAAGGTTAGGGATTTACGCTCTGAGGCGACCCTTCCCCTGCGAACATACACCACTCCGACAAGGAGGATCTCATTCCATGTGCGGAAGAGTTCCATTCCCGTGGAGACGAGTGGTGTAAAAAATGTTCGAGTTGGGGGGACCCTTCGTGAGGGAGACGAGGTTGGGTCACAGTTTAACGTCATGTGTTGAGGACGTGGTGCTTGGAAGTTTAACATCCTGCAGCTCGGACGAGGTGGGTTCACTCCACACCCCTAGGGCTTACATAACCGGTACCCTCTGGTCCTTGGGGAAGGGAAGGTGTCGGTAAGGCCATGGTAAAGGGGGGTCGTGAGAGGAACCATAGAGGGGTCCACGTTAGCGTGGCTATGCGAAGAAGCAATAGCCGTTAGTGTGCCTATGCGAAGAAGCATTAGGCGAAGCAACGCTACGGGAGGTGTTGTCCATGGGACTTTGAAATCACATCGTGCAAACCTGGAGGGTCGCACGGAAAGAGGAATCGCTAAGCAGAGGAGTGTGCTTTGCGAAGTGGGGTGCCTTGGCCTTAGCATGGGGCATAGGTGTGAGTGGGAGGTGCTTCGCGAAGTGGAACAGTGTTCGCGGAGCACTGCCTCGTGAAGAAGGAGTGGTTCGCGAAGCAGGGTCCTGCCAAGCAATGTGCTTCGCGATGCATAGTTATCCTGCCTTGGCAGAGGGATTACTAGCATGGGTTGGGTGCTTCGCGAAGCACTAGTGCTCCGCGGCTACCCGGGTTCCCTTGGGAATCCCCTTCCTTTGCGAACGCCCTTGAGCTTTGCGAAGGGCATCCCTCTCGGAAGAGGGGCTCAAAACGAAACAAATCAGAGTCGTCTCGCGAAGTAGAAATACCTCGTGGAGCTCATGATTCCCGGGGCAAAGCGTGCTTCGCGATTCGGGAGAGGAGAAGCCGAAGGGTCGGATTGTCCGTCTTTGGGACTCAGGGGGAGTCGAGTATTTATAGGGAAGGGGCGCCGCGAAGCAGGGCTCGCGCGCCGCCTTCGGGGCTTCGCGGCGGCTCGCGAACATCAAACGGGTTCGCGGAGGATTACTGCCTCCGGTGCTTCGCGGCGGCTCGCGAACGTCAAACCGGTTCGCGGAGGATTACCGCCTCCGGAGCTTCGCGGGGCCGCCAAGGTTGGGACGCTTCGCGGCAGGGCTCCGCGGCTGAGCTTCGTGAGGCAGCGCGCCGGCTGTCTTTTTCGTTCCTTCCTTTCGGGCCATATTTTTGGCGCCAACAAATGCCCCCCCTCAGACTTGGAGCCGCGGAGGGCGAAGGGTCGAAGTCTGCGGGACAATCGCCAAAAACTGTCGGTGGTTCGCGATGTGTCATCGCGAAGGGGGACCCGCGCTGCTCGCCGGGGCCGCGGGTCCGGACGCGCCGCGATGCTTCGCGCGGGTGAGGCGTGCCGCGATGCTCCGGGGTCGTCGCCTATAAATAGGGGGTCCGCGTTATTTTGTCTTTACGGGCCTTCCTTGTCCTTTTGTGCTCTCAATTTCGCGAAGCTCCGCGTACTCCGCGACAGCACTCCGCGAACCGAGCTTCGCGGCGAACCGCGAGTCTCCGACTCCGCGTCCGTGCTAAGCGAACCTCTGTCTGCCTTGGCCAGACATCGTGGCTAGGTCTCGCGACCGATCTTCGCGTTCCGACTTCGCGGCCGAGCTTCGCGGCCGAGCTTCGTGATCCATCAGAAATAATTCTTTTCTGAGGGCCAAAAATTAAAATGGCCCATCAAGAAGCTGCCTTGGGGGTCCTTGCAGACGCTGCTCGTCGAGATGAGATGGTCAACCGTCCGGGTTTGGGGGAGATGATTCGGAGCCACTCGGACCACACTTCCTTGACAGACCTGCTGTCGGAAGGTCAGAAGGATTACCCTCAGTGCAAGAAACTGCCGTTGTACGGCTTCGGGCTGAGGGATGACGTCTTCATCCCTGAGGCAAGAAGGGATGAACCAGCTTGCTGGTTCAGGAGCACACCATGCCAGCACCAATGGTTCAGGGCAGCCGATGGTCATGCACGGGAGGATTTCACACCCGTTACCGCTGATTGCCTCTACAATCATGTAGATGACATTGACGGGAGGCCACTGCAACCGGAGACGTCCCCTCCTCTCTACCGTACAATGCTGAAGGCGGCTCTGCAGGATCCGAAGAAGGGATGGTCCGATGAGTGGGACCTGCGCCAGGGCGGCAATTTTACCGACGACTGGCCCTGGGCCTACTGGGTAGGCGCCTCGTGCGAGGAGTTCGAGGCCGAGCTGAGGAGAGTGGGATTGTATGAGGCAGCATGGGCCTCCAAGTTCCACATTTACCAGCCAAAGCAGCTGATGCCGGAGCTGCTGAGTAGATGGTCGTCCAGAAACAACACTTTTCACCTGCATCACGGGGAGGTGGGCATCAGCCTGTGGGATGTCCACCAGATTTCTGGGGTCCCGATCTTGGGCGCCATGTATGACGAGTTCCTCCCCGTTGTCAGCGTGTGGGGAGATGCTGAGCAAATGCCACGGCTGGCGTCAGCACTGATGGCACTTGTCCCTGGAGAGGACAAGGAGGCAGTGAGGGACGTCCACTTCAAGAGGTGGTTCAAATGCTTCCTGAACTTTCTAGAGAATCGAGAGTTCCCTTCAAGGCCTCGAACTTGTCCGAGGGCAGCCCGGCGGGGCAAGGGGAACTCGTATTGGTGGGTTTTGGAGGACAGCCAATGGAAGACTTGGGGTTTCAGCGTCAGCACCGAACAACAGCCAATAGTCAGGCTGGCGGCGTTCATCGCGGCTCTCATCTGTGTGTGGATCCTACCGGTGAGAGATACAAGCATGGGGGTACGGCCCAGCTCGTTCATCATGGCATCGATGTTGGCCATGGGGCAGCAGATCAACCTGGGGATCCCGATGCTCGCCAAACTATACAGAATGCTGCGGCGCATTAGCGAGGGCAAGAAGCCGCCACGAATATGCGGGCTCTTCCACCTCCTGTATGGGTGGATCGCGGCGCATATCAGGGAGATTTACGAGTATCCAAACCCCATTTCGCCGCCGGGAACAGACTTTCGCCCTTCCATTCTGAACGCAGTTGGGAGCTTCCCATTCAAACTGGTCGTTCCGATGGTGCTGAATAGGGTGTGGAGGGCGGACGAGTTCAACATTCATCCCTTTCCACTGCCGGCGGGGAGGCTTACTGATGATGGACGGGGAACGGAAGAACATCGGTCTTACCTCCTGGCCTTCCGAGGTGGAGTTTTGGTGGCTCGGATAGATCGTGAGCCGATCTGTGAACCGTACACCCCGCACCGTTTTGCGAGGCAGTTCCGGTGCCTCCAGCGGCTGACCCCGCAGGTATACTGGGAGGTGCGTCACGAGGAGCACCCGTGTGTGATGAGGCAGCTGTGGCTCATGTTCACACGTGAGGATGGAAAGATGCAGATCACATTGCCTCCATCCACCGCTGCCTTCGGCTTAGTGAAGGAGTACGCCATCAGCTGGGAGGCCGCTTATCCCGGGGAGATGCTGAAGCAGCCAACGATCCGGGTTGGTGACGGTGGGCCTCCTTTATCTCGAGGTCGGGGTCGGAGTGCAGCTAGGGCCACCCGCGGCAGCGGGGCTGCCATGGCAGAGAGACCCGCACCGGCCGAGGGTATGGCAGCAGCGGCGGATCCGGTGGTTCCGGGAGAGCAGGGTCATCCGGAGCGGCGGCCACCGAGGGGATTCCGTCGGATATCCGCTCAGGCTCCGGGGAAGCGGTTGCGTCACATTGACATGGCAGAAGATGCTGTCTTTCCGGAAGCTTGGGACATCTGGGATGTCAACCGGCAATTCCTCAGCCCACCTGAGATGTGGGCCCACCTGAATCGCCTCGGGATGAGACTGCCGGGCATAGGCCCAGTCCGGGATGGATTCATGGTGTCTCCGGCGGAGGAGGAGCAATACTTGAACGAGCTGGAGGATTACATCCACTCCAGTGGTGTCCCTCGACCAATGACAGACCGGGTGAGGGTACTGTTGAATCAGACGGTCCCTCCAGAGCTATCGGCTGCCGATCTGAGGGAGCGCTTCCCCTTGGCGGAGGAATCAGGGGATTCTTCTCGGGAGGATGAGGCTGGAGGAGGGTGAGGTCAGAGACCAAAGCTCAGAATCTGACGACTTCGTGGAGGCTCTCGAGGTACATTCAGAACTTCTCTTCTTACGATCTGTTCTTGGATCCCTACGGCCTTCTCACCAATGTTTGGGTCATGCAGGAGGAACTTGTTCGTAGGCCTCGTTCTCGCTCCTTGGCGGGCGACGACGCGGGACCTTCAGAACCCGCGTCTATGGCTGCGTCTGGTGGGACCAGGGGGTCTGAGGTGGCTCCTCTGAAATCTCCAGACCTTCCAACAGTATACGGGGGGCCTCGTCTCGGAGTCCCGTCAGTACCGGACCAGGAGCAGCGCTCGGAAGTCGATCTTCGTAAGTCTCCTCCACCGGTCTCTTCGTTGCCACACGTGGACCATGTCGACTAACGTTTATGTCTATTTCTGTCATACAGTTCTCCGACTGGCGTGGGCTACTGCAGCGAGGCTGGTTGGGATGTATGGCGGCGTCCCTCCCAGGGGAATGCCGGTGATGGTGACGATAATCCCTTCACCTCCTCAAGCTGCGGTGCACACCATCGCTGGCGGGACCACCAGCAGGGCCGTACCTGAAGTCATCGAGGTGGACTCCGAGGAAGAGGATCAACCGGTCAGTCCCAGTCCTATCGTGCCCGCGCCGGCGTCAGTTGTCGCACCAGACTCAACACCAGAAGCAGATCCCGCTGAGGAATTCCTGCAGGCATATCCTGTGTACGAGCCTGCCGACCGCGCAGATTGTGACGAAACAGCCTCTGATGAGGAAGACAGCAGCATAGTCTGTCGGCGGTCGTGGAAGCTGATCACGTGCTTTATCAGGGACACTCCCCAAGCACAATGGCTGACCGAAATGGATAGGCTCCGCTCGCGGTTGCGCGAAATGTGTGCCGGGGGAGTGGATGCCCAATGCCCTCATGCGCTCATCCGAGACCTCATGGCTGAGAAGATCCGGGAGCATGATCGTGGGCTGAGCGTGGGATGGCAGCGGGGGAAGGCGACCAGCATCAGGAAGCTCCAGGAGGCTGAAGGCGAGGTCCAACAGATGCAGATCCGGGCCAACGAGCTTTCAGCCACTCTCGATGCACAGTCTGAGCTGGTCTTACGATTGAAGGCCCAGCTGGCAGAGGCTGAGGAGCATATGGAGCAGACCTCTGGAAGGATGGATGTCGTCCAGGCCGAGGTGGAAAGGGCCCGGGCCAGGGTTGACGGATTACGCCCCGCCGCTGCTGAAGAGGAGCGGGAGTTAAATCAGCGGCAACAGGCTCTGGACGCCGCAAGTCAACGGGTGGCGGAGCCGCAACGCTCTTTTGACGGGGTCAACCCATCCATGTGGGAAGTCAACCCCCGAGTATTGTAGCGAACTCGAGAGAAACTTTTATTAACACTTTTGTGCTCCAACGCTTTCTTTCTCCTTTGTTTTGAGTTCCGTAGCACGCACGATTTCCACTGTTGAATTGCCTTGTTGCATCCCTGCAATGTTTGCGGGACGTTTGACGACAATTCCCTCAAACCAGTACAGATTCCCGAAAGATGGGGAAGGCTTGATCGGAGGAGGAACTTCCAAGATAGCCGAATTACCGTTTCTCCAACGTGCTCTTATGCACGAACGGGGCAACACCAGGGGCGCTGAAATCGGTTCAAACAGATGAAAATGGGAAGTGTGAATCACGATGCCCAAATTCGAAACACTGTGGGGATGGCGTGACAATAAAGGACAACCGCTAACCGTGGCGGACAAACGGTATCCTTACTGCGTTAGCCTGAAATGGGGACAACAAATGAGCATCGACCGCTGACCATATTCGCAACGCGTGATTTTATCAATTTGTTGTCGATCAATCTTTCAGGGCGTTGGCCCAGGACAGTTGGTGGACCATAGGTCAGACATCCATACTGTTAGGGGGTCCTTTCAGACATGACCAGTCTTCCAGAACGTTGGCCCAGGACGGTAGGTGAGCCGATGCGGCACAAGAACATGCCGTTAGGGGGTTCCTTCAGACATGAAAGAGGACGAGGGTCCGAATAAGGGATACGCAAAGCGTGGAGCATGGAGTGGTGGTTTGTTCAAACAGAATCCAACACTTCGGTAGTTGCACCACCGTGGTGGGAGTACGCCAGATGGGCGCCTCGGTCTGATCATGGATCATTCCTTTTTGGGACAGGGCCTCTCTGGAGAGGGGATCTATCGCTTCCCAATGGGATCTTGGGGCATCCTGAACTTGTTCAGGGTAAAATTGTAGCTACATAGTTCTCCCCGAGGGGTCAGGCCAGAGGGCTGGAAATGGGGAGGAACCGGATTTTGTGATTCCTGGGGCTGAACCCTTGGCGAAATGCCTGGGCGTCTCTACGTATCCCACATGATGATGGGAATCAAGCCGCACGTAGTTCTGGAAGCGCAGTTTAACGTCGTACTGGATGAGGAGCAGCCTAACCGTGTTGGTACACATCCAGCCAAAACTACTAAGCCCACGTGAGTCGTGCTCGGTGTGGGAAACAAGCAGTAGTGGTGGGAATTTCCCGACGCAGAGAGGGGAAGGTTGGGGAAAAGGGATGCTCGGTGACTACCGGTCCAATGACACTAACACGATCATTCAGCGCACCTAGATGCGCGAAGAGAAAGAGCCGAGTATGGTGGAGTTCCACTTGAACATGAGGGAGTGGAAATGTGTGAATCATGACGCTCGAGATTCGGATCACGATGATGGCGGCGTGGCGATAGAGGATTACTGCTGACCATGTTCGCAACACAGCATCCTATCGCGTTAGCCTAGAATGGGGACAAACAAATGAGGGTCGACCGTTGACCATGTTCGAAACACGGGACCGTGTCACAAATGTTGTCAAATATCCGTAGGGACGTTGGCCCGAAACGATTGTAGGGCCCTTAGGTCCAGCATTCATGGAGAGCCCTTAAGCATAGTATCCACATCATTCGAGGGTCCTTTTGGATGTGGAAGAGGATGAGGATCCAAATAGTGAGCTCACGAAGCTTGGTCATGGGATGAGGGGAATGTCCCTGTGAAAATCCCATGCTTCGGGCTTTTTGTCAAAACACATCTGAATACGTCAACGAAACGTATTAGAGAGAGGGAGCAGATTCCTTTCCCTTGAGGAGATCTTAGTTTATGGTCATAGAATTCGGACCATGGATTGGAAAAAGGGATCAGGGGACGCATGGCATCACAAACTGTCGTGAATGAGGACATAGTGCCGCTTACCATGCATTCTCTGGGGAAGTGCCCGAGTCGAGGGACCGAACTCAAGGGTGAGGATGGGCCTGCGGGGAAGTACCCGGGCGCTCCTACGTATATCATGAGGATGAGAATCAAGCCATACATAGTTCTGGAAGGTGGCAGGGTAAGGTACCAGTGCCAGGGGAAAGGGGAAGTGCGGACGTGGCCCTTGCACTAAAAGAAGCGGAATTTGATGTATCTTGTTTGTTCTTTGAGGTGAATGGTTTTTTTTTGTGAAGCGACAGGCCTAGAACTGTAGGTCGTGATGTTGCCACAAGAATCAAGCCGTGATGGGCGTTGACAAATGGCATGGCGCGTGGCCAGTACCCAACGTGATGTCCTCTACAGCGAGGTCACTACAATGCGGTGCCGTTTTTCATCGTGCGGCCAGGACGATAATGTCACAGTTTAGGGTCGTATGATAGGACCAAGCATGCATTTTATCGTCATACAGCGCAGACGTAGCAGAGACGATGCTAGGAGGGAAATGCGCGCAGTGTTATAAAACACAATTGACGGAGACATGATCCCACATCAGATTGTATGCCATTTGGAGGGGGAAACCTTAGGCCGAGGGGCCTATACAGAGGTGAAACAAGGAGAGAGAGACTGGCTTCCTGAATGGGTTGTACCCGGAGACAGGGCGTCTGGGCGGTCCTACGTATCCCATGAGAATGGGAATCAAGTTGAATGTAGTCCCGAATGGATCTTAGTTTATGGTCTTAGAGCTCGGACCATGGGAGCCCCAAAGGGCGCCAGATTGCAGCTTTGTCCCCCTAGCATGCAAAGGTGCACTGAGGGATAGCGCCAAAAGTGATGAGATTCCACCTGGACATGATGGGGTGGAAAATGATGTGAATCATGCAACCAACATTCACGGACTGAAGGGGCTGGCGTGACGACAGGGGATTACTGCTGACCATGTTCGCAACACAGCATCCTGTCGCGTTAGCCTGAAATGAGGACTGACAAAACGAGCATCGACCGCTGACCATATTCGCAACGTGGGATTTTAGCGATTTGTTGTCCGTAACCCTGGAGGGCATTGGCCCGTATCGGTAGGAGAGCCCTTGGACGTAGTATCCAGGCCGTTCTTGGGGGTCCCTCGGGGTGTGAAAGATGATGGAAGTCCGAATAGAGGGGAACACGAAGCTTGACAAGTGGAAGGAACTTGATCAAGTTGAATCTGACACTCTTGGTGCTAGACTAGAGTGCTCTTAATACATGGGTGAACCACTACAGGGAGCCAAGGGACTCAACCTTGAGGGTGATCGTGAGATGGCAGATTCCCAGGGGAAGGGGGCATGGTGCCCAAAACCTTGTATCATACCTACACCCCCCCCCCCCCCCCCCCGCTGGAGAGGGATGGACCAAGTGGCCTAGGTGACCGGGAAATCAGGAGATCTCCCGGAGGTGGGGCTGGACCCGAATCTTAGACATTCAGGTGGTCCTACGTATCCCATTAGGATGGGAATCAAGCCACACGTAGTTCTGGAAGGTTCCTTTTAACGTCATGCAGGACAGAAAATCAGGAGGACTGAACCTCAGAAAGGGGCGTGCGTGGTGCAGCTATTGCAAACCCAAGGTGAATGAGGACGTAGTCCCACACTGCACCACGCAGTCCTGTGATCAGGGTCCTGAAGGCAGGATTAGAGAGGTAAATTCGCTGAACTCAAGCTGGGTTTGAAGACAAGGGGTCTTGAACGTAGTTCCAGATGAGAGTCTTAGTTTATGGTCTTAGAGCTCGGACCATGGATGGTGACAACTCCCGAGTAAGCACAGATGTCAACCCAATCCCTAAGCCCACATGAGATAAACTCGGTGTGGGAAACAAGGGGGGTATCCTCATCGCAATACTTGGGGCATCCATCAAAGGGGAATTAGCAGAGAATTTCGAAGGACACCTTTGATGTAGCTTGTTCCTCGAACGCGCAAACGTGCACGGGGGAAAAGTACCAAGATTCCCGAGACTCTACTTGGACATGAGGAAGTGATGAAGGGTGTGAATTGTGTACCTGACATTTGGGCTTAATGGGTTGGCATGACGACAGAGGAAAACTGTTATCCATGACGGAAACACAGCGTATGTATCGCGTTAGCCTGAGGTGGGAGCAACAAACGAGCATCGACCGCTGACCATATTCGAAACGCGGGATTTTATCGATTTGTTGTCCGAAACCCCCGGGGGCGTTGGCCCGTATCGGTAGGAGAGCCCTTGGTCATTGTATCCAGGCCGTTCTTGGGAATCCCTCCGGGCGTGAAAGATGATGAAAGCCCTGATGCGGGGATACGCAAAGCCTGGAAAGTGGATGCGGACGTGTCCGAGTAAAGCTTGTCATTCCAGGTAATAAACCAGAGTACTCTTAAGCACATTGGTGAACCGCCGAAGAAAAAGGATCAAAGAAACAGCTCAGTAGGGGGGGGAGTATGGTGTAGTCATTACGAGATCGTCGTGAATGAGGACATGATCCCACACCGCACCATATGATCCCCTCATGGAGGAAGGATGGGCCAAGGGGCCAAGATGGGATGGGGATTCCCGAGAGATTGGGCTGGACCCGAAGCTTAGACATTCAGGTGATCCTACGTATCCCATTAGGATGGGAATCAAGCCACACATAGTTCTTGAAATGCAGTTTAACGTCATACTGGACGAGGAGGGGAGTAATATACCCCTAAACACGGGAGATGTATGGCATGGTAAATAAGCCGTCGTGAATGAGGACGTAGTCCTACACCACACCATACACTCCGGGTAAGAAGGGACTTAGGCTGTGACCTGGAAAGGCCAAGGGGCCTAAGGTCAAGCATCAGTCAGGAAGGTCTGACTGGTTCGTAGTTTAACGTCTTACATGAGGACGAGGGGCCAGGGGCCCAAGGAGGCCAAGGGGCCTATGGCTGGGCCTCGTAAGGGGAGTTTCACGGCACGGCACATGATCCCGACGTGAATGAGGACGTAGTCCCACACCACACCGTACACCCTTATGAGGAATCCTGGGCTGTGGCCCGGATCGCCAGCGCCACCTGGGGGAAGTTTGTCACCTTGGGATGGGGCAGAGGGGATCACTGTTCTTGATGCCTGGGGCATCTCGGGGTGGACCCGAAGATCCAGGACACTGTTGACCATATTCGAAACACAGCGTTCCTATGGTGACCCGCATGGGGGCAACAAATGAGCGTCGACCGCTTGACCAAATTCGCAACGCGGGACTTGTATCGACTTGTTGCTTAAGGAAACCCTCGGGGGCGTTGGTCCGTATCGGTAGGAGAGCCCTTGTGTATTGTATCTAGGCCGTTATCGGGGGTCCCTCCGGGTGTGAAAAGGTGACAGAATCCCAGTCAAGGAGTGGGTGAAGCTTAGTTGCGTTCATCCACGAAAGGGGCAAACACCTCTAGGGGGAATGTGCAGCCGGGTCGAGGCTTGCTCGACGTGGGTCGGGGAAAAAGTGTGCACCCTGCCATGTCTTGACCCGAGGGGAAGATTTTGTCTTTTGGGCTAGGCCAACAGACGAAATGTCCGGGAGTTCCTACGTATCTCATAAGGATGAGAATCAAGCCATACGTAGTTCTTGAAAGCCATGCAGTTTAGTGTCATGCGGTGAGGACGTGGGAGGGTAGATGAATGGGAGTGGGCGCATGGTGCGACCTTTATAATCTTTGCGCGATTGGGGTTGCATGAGCGAGGCCAAGGAAGCCTACTCCCTGCTACACAGAGATCCTCCAAGGAGACTATCCCAGGGGGAATAGTGGAAGAGAAAAGCTTGGGGCTGGGCCCAAGACGGGGCGTCCGAGCGTTCCTACGTATCCCATGAAGATGGGAATCAAGCCATACGTAGTTCTTGGCATGCAGTTTAACGTCATGCGGGACGGTGAGAAGCACCTCCTTTGGGGATATGTATGGTACGACAAGTAATCCGACGTGAACGGGGACATAGTCCCACACCATGCCGTACAATCCCGCAAGAGGGTAAGTCGGGGAAAGACCAAGGGGGGGGCCCGAGGCCAAGCCGCGGTGGAGACGGGGCCAGGGGCCCAAGGAGGCCAAGAGGCCTGAGGCCGGGCCTCGGTCAGGAAGACCTGACTGGCTTGCAGTTTAACGTCTTGCAGTGAGGACGGAGAGACAGTTTAAGGTCATGCGGGACTAAGTCGCAGTTTAGAGTCATGCAGGACCCTCTCGCAGTTTAGGGTCGTGCAGGACCACTGCAGTTTAATGTCGTGCGGGACCACTGTAGTTTAGGGTCATGCAGGACCACTTTTTGCCCTAGTAAAAGTATCGCTTGAGGAATTTGGCATTGGTGGGAGGGGTTACACGCTCTCCATCCGTGGTCACCAAGGAGTATGCTCCGTTGGGGTAAACCTTATGGATGATGTAAGGCCCTTCCCATTTGGGTTCTAACTTGGGTGGTTTCCTGCCAGGGATCATTGGCGCTCGAAGGGCCAGTACCAGGTCACCCTGTAGAAAAGAGCGGATACGAACCTTCTGGTCAAAAGCTCTCGCTATCTTGTCCTGATGCCTTTCCAGATTGTGCAGGGCACGAGCTGGTTCTCGTCCAGTGCCTCTAATTCAGCTAGACGGATCTCGGATACCTTATCTGGTGTCTGGTGATCATAAACTGCAGTGCGTAGCGATGACAGCTGGATCTCAATGGGTAGGACGGCTTCAGCTCCATACACCAGGGAATAAGGGGTCGCCTGGGTAGAGTTGCGAGTGGTCGTCCGGTAAGCCCAAAGGGCGTTGGGGAGCTTGTCCGGCCAACTCTTCTTGTTCTGACCAACCATCTTCTGCATAATGTTAGAGAGGGTCTTGTTGAACGCCTCGATCTGCCCATTCGCCTGTGCGTGGTAGTGGGTGGTATGGTTCGACCGGATGTCGTACTTAGCGTACAATTTCTTCAATTCAGCTGCTCGGAAGTTGGTGCCGTTATCGGTGAGGACAGCGTGAGGGACTCCAAACCGGTGGATAATGTTGGATCTCACAAAGTCAACGATGGAACGGGCCTTGACCTCTTTGAGCGGAACTGCTTCTGCCCACTTGGAGAAGAAATCTGTAGCAGTCAGGATGAACCTACACTGGCGGGCTGTTGTCGGTGGATACGGTCCCACTACATCGAGTCCCCATACCGCAAATGGCCAAGAGTACTTGGTGGGGTGGAGGGGTTCTGGCGGCTGATGCAAGAAGTTGGCGTGTACTTGGCACGCGTGGCATCTCTTGGCGTACCCAATACAATCGTGGATCATGGAGGGCCAGAAGTACCCAAACCTCCGGATTTGCTGGGACAGTTTCGGCCCAGCTTGATGGGCGCCACAGGAACCTGCATGAACCTCTTGCATAACATGAGGTATCTCTACTCCTCGGATGCAACGGAGGAGGACACCATCGAAGCTCCGCTTATAGAGGATCTGCTCAAGACTGGGGCCGCTCTGGAGGGTGAATTGCAACGCGCGGCGTCGTATTCGCTCGCGTTTAGCCTGGTCGTCCGGGAGCCGACCATTTTGGAGATACTCGACAAAAGGTGCTCTCCAGTCGGGGGTGGTTTCAACCACTGCGTCTGACGAACCCGGGACTCCTGATGTGGAGGGTCCGGCGGTGAGATGACTTACCCACAGGCTATCACGGTCCTCTTGGGTGACGGGAGCAATGACTCTCCGGTGGGCCACGCGTATGACCAAATCATCTTGCTCGGGTTCTGCGAGCGACGCGGTTAAGCCAGCCAGGGCGTCCGCTTGTCCGTTCTGCGATCTTGGGACATGGGTAACCTCTGGCCGAGGAGAGAACTGGGCCATTAGGAGGAGGGTGTACTCCAGTAACGGTGCAAGCTCTGGCTTCCTGACGATGTAGTCGCCATTAACCTGTTTGATCACCAGCTCGGAATCTCCCTTCACATGTAGATGGGGAACATGGATCTCAAGGGCCAACTCGAGGCCGGTGATGAGAGCCTGGTACTCTGCCTCGTTGTTCGTACAACCTTCTGACAGCAAGAACGAGTACGGCAGGACGACTTGCACCGGGGTAATGAAAACAATGCCCAGACCCACTCTGTTGATCTTGGGGTCGTTGAGCCTTCTACCGGTGGGGCTCCGGGAGGCACCGTCGAAATGCATTTTCCAACATGGGGCAGCATGATCGACTGAGAGGATCGTCTCGTCGGGAAAATCAAGGTCCAGGGATTGATCCGCGGAGGTTGGATGGGTAGCTAAAAAGTCTGCCAATGCTTGTCCCTTAACGGCCTTTTGAGGCACGAACCTGATATCAAATTGCTGTAGAATCACCGCCCACCGTGCTAGTCGGCCAGTCAGCATGGGGCGGTTCAGGATGTACATCAGCGGATCTACCCGAGAGATCAATTGTACCTCGTGGTGTTGCAGGTAGTGCCGCAACTTCTGCACAGCGAAGACGAGCGCAAGGCATCTCTTTTCGATGGGGGAGTATCTGACCTCCGTATCGAGAAGCATGCGGCTGAGATAGTAGAGACTATTCTCAGTGCCCTTGTTATTCTTCTGGGTGAGCAGCGCACCGAGGGATCTCTCCAGGGCGGTCACATAAAGGACCAGCGGCTTTCCGGAGACGGGTGGCATCAAGACCGGAGGTTGGAGCAGATACTGCTTGATTTCATCCAAGGCGGCCCGACACTCCTCATCCCATTCGTAGGCAGCGTCTTTCTTCATGAGCCAGGAAAAGGTCTTACACTTGCCGGCCAGATTCGCAACGAATCGGCGTATATAGGCTAAGTGGCCTTGCAGGCCTCGTAGCTCTCGAATGTTGCTCGGGGGAGGCATTTGGCTGATGGCCTTGATCTTCTCCGGGTCGATCTCGATACCTCGGTATCTGACAACGAAGCCCAGAAACTTCCTGGAGGTGACTCCGAAGGCACACTTCAGCGGGTTCATCTTCAGGTGATGGGAACAGAGGAAACCGAACACTTTCTCAAGGTCTTTGAGATGATCCTGGCGCTGGCGCGATTTGACTACAAGGTCATCCACGTAGCATTCCACCAATGTCCCGAGGATCGGTTTGAATATGCGATGCATGGCCCTCTGATAAGTGGCACCTGCATTTTTCAAACCGAATGGCATTACCCGGTAGCAAAAGGTACCATGGGGAGCCCCGAAGGTAGTGGACTCCTCGTCTTCGGGGGCCATCCGGATCTGGTTATACCCGGAATACCCGTCCATGAAAGAGAGGGCTTGGAACCCGGCCGTGGCGTCAATCAACAGCTCTGTCACTGGGAGTGGGAAGTCATCCTTTGGGCAGTGGCGATTTAGATCGCGGAAGTCGATGCAGACTCTGATCTGCCCATTCTTCTTCCTGACCGGCACAACGTTGGCGAGCCATTTGGGGTACTGGACCTCCTTAATGAAGTTGGCTTTGATAAGCTTGTCAACTTCGGCCTCGACCATAGCACCATGAGAAGGGTGCATTTTCCTGGGAGGCTGCTTGAACCCACGGTGTTTTGCCAGGAGACCCAGATGGTGGATGGCCACTTGGGGATCCAGCCCTGGCATCTCATCGTAACTCCAGGCAAACACATCGCGGTGCTGTTTGAGGAAGTCTACATACCACTTCCGCTCCTCGAGGGACATGGCCTCACTAATCAATGTGGGTCTTGGATCTTCCTCGCTACCAAGGTTCACCTGTACCAGTTCATCAACCGTGGTAGATACGCCTTCTTCAAAGGCTAGGGGAGCATCCTCCAAGTCTTCCTCCCCAGCCGTGGGGGAACTTCCCGCGACGGAAGATACTTCTGGGTTCTCAAAACCCGAGGGGCAGCTGGTGCCGGCTTGGGCAGCAGCGTTCATCATATCAGGAGACTCACTTGTCGTTGAGACCATAGCAATGAATGCATTTGATCCGATCCCATCTGGCCTTCGGCCCAAGGGGCCACGCTTGACGATATCAAAGCAGTGGTGACGTGTCGGCCTGAGTCGGTTAATTCCAGCCCGGTGAAAGAGACACGTATGGCGCACCGCCGTTGCCATCAGCTTGACGTCCAGGTACCGTACAGGGGTAGGAGGTTCCGGGATGACCCGATCCTGGTTGATGTAGGAGTACGAGGTGATTTTCCGCCGTCGCTTGGACATGGGAACATGCCTTCCTTGCGTACCCGAAACAACAAAACATTGTCCCATGTCGGGGGTCGTGGCCTCCAACCGGTGGATCGGGAGGATGTAGGCGTCGTCCATGCTTGCCCAGGGATCACTAGTGATCAGGGCGGGTTCATCCTCGCTTACCAGGATTTGCTTGTCCTTACTTTTGTAATAACCCGCATCCAGATAGCGGGCCACACAATAAGCGAAAGGGGACGCGTCTCCTTGGAGCACGCCTACTCGACCGTT
Source organism: Viscum album (assembly GCA_963277665.1). NCBI lineage: Eukaryota > Viridiplantae > Streptophyta > Magnoliopsida > Santalales > Viscaceae > Viscum > Viscum album. The sequence continues at coordinate 1,322,191,318 of OY728134.1, forward strand.
GAGCGAGTACTTAAGGCACTGGTGATACGATGAGGGAACCGCTGCATGCAGATGGAGCCATGGCCTGCCCATCAATGCATTGTAGGCGGTGTCCTGAGAAACAACCATGAACTCGGTGCTGGCAATTAAGCCACCGAACTGGGTCTGCAGACGGATCTTGCCGACCGGGGTTTGCTCTGTCCTGTCGTACCCCTGGATCCTTAGGTCAGAGGGAGTCAAATCACCTTCGGACAGACCCAGCTTTCGCAGCGTCCGGGTCGGAATTAGATTGATTCCAGAACCCGTGTCAACGAGGCATCGGCGGACTTCCACACCGTTGAAGTGGCCAGTGATATACAGTGGGCGAATGTGCCCCTGTATAGGAGGGTCTTCATCTTCACCGGAGAACGAGATAACCGCCTGACATTCGGCGTCTTCAATCGTCTCGGTATGGAAGGCTTCCGCAGCCGCCACTTCTGTCTCGAACTGGAGGGGGCTCCTTAGGGCCTCGGCAAGTGCCTCGCGCATTTCAGATGACATGAGAAGGGCCTCGAGGATGGAAAGCCTCGCCGGGATGCCGGCTAGATGCTTCAGAAAATCGTACTTTTGTGCCAAACGCAAACCTCTGCTTACAGGAGGTCGTTCGGCATTTGGATGCACAGCGGGTCCGGCTGGCTGAGCTGGCGAGTAACTAGTACTGGGTACATCTTGCTGCCTACCAGTAGAAGCCTGAAGAGTAGTCACCGGGCTAGGATCGGACAGCAGAGGCTGGCTTGTTGCCGGGCAAGACTGGCTGTGATATGAACGAGGCGGCTCTCCCTGATCCAGTAACACGAACGGCGGTGGAGGTAGAGCCGAGGGTGCTGGATGGGTCTGCGCATGCTGAGATCTGCGCTGAGCCTGTTGCCTGGTCTCGGTAGCGTGCACGGCTTGGCCGCAAATGCCGGCTGACGTACCTCGATGACCGGCGCGGTTGCGATTCCGCCGATGTTGACGTCGGCTGGAAACGTTGGGGAGGTCTGCCTGGGGTTCCTCCTCGTCGGGGGTCATATAGGGCTTTACCAGCTCCACGGTGTTAACCGAAGCGTACCCTTGACTGTCACTCGAAGATTCATCCACCGATGGGCGGGTTTTGGGGGGAATGCCCATTTCGGGAGGCATAAAGTCACCGAGAGTGCGAGATGACGACGGCACTGGCGGTGCACGTTGCTTCTTCTTACGTCGCCGCTGCTTGCCCTTTTGGGCAGAGGTCGACTGTGAAGACGATGTTGAGGCACCAACTACTTCTTCTGAAGGTTCCGACTGCTTCAGGCGTGCCCGGATGATACCCTGGGCACAGACGACGGTTTTTCGAGCCATCCAGTCGTCGTATTTCTGGGACCCGCGGCTAGGGACCTGCTGCCACTCACCTTCGTCGTCGCTGCCGATTTCTGATCCTGCACAGACGCCTACCACTTGTGCTGGCGCTGGGCCCAGCTTAACTATGTTGTTGTTGACCTGGTCCTGAAGCCAGTCTTTAAACACATAGCATCGCTTGAGGGTGTGCCCCAGGATTCGATGATAAGGGCAGTAGTTGGGGTGATCGGTGAGATGCGCCTCTTCCGGCCTCCTGCACTCAGGCAGACGCACGATCCCTTTCTCTAGAGCACTTCAGAAGTAGCCAGGGACCTGATTTTCGTTGAACGAATAGGTATGGTACTTTCTTTCCGGGTAAGGAGCCCTGGGGGCCTGGTCCTGTCGAGGGACCGGAGGGGCTTGCCGAGGAGGCGGCGCCTGGTTGTCTCGCCTAGGTGGCGGTGGCGCATTGCGCGGGGGAACCTGTCGGTTCTGAGGCGGTCGCTGCTGGGCAGGAGCCTGTGCTTGAGGTGGAGGACCCCTGCGGGGTTGCGGGGGTGGTGCCGCCGGTAGCAATTCCAGCTGCCTCGGGGCTTCTATTTGAGCCACCGTGGTGGGTTCAGCCCTGGCGGCCCTCCTGGCTGGGATCATAGGGGGCAGCAAACGTGCCTGACTAGCCTGTTGCAGGGCCTCCTCGAGGCACTGGGCCTTATCCGAGAAATCTCTGAACCCTCCAGGGTAGTTCTGGGTAATCAAGGAGGGTACCAACTCTGTCTTGACATTCCCCACACACATCCTCAGTAATTGCTCCTGAGTCAGTGGCATATCAAGGGAATACGTAAGTCCTTTCCACCGGGAGATGAAGTCTGCAACCCGCTCATCAGGCATCTGTTTGCACTTGAAGAGGTCCGCAATGCTGGTCTTTTGCGTGGTGGAGCTGAACTGGTATAAGAACTGTCAGCGAAGATCCTCCCAACCGGTCACTGATCTGATGGGGAGCTGGCTGTACCAGACGAACGCCGGACCTTCCAATGTCTGTACAAAACATCGGAGCTTAGCGGCTTCTTTCTGAGCCGGGGTCCCCAGCATGGGGCCACACCTGGAAGAGAAGTGAGCCAAGTGCTGGGGTGGGTCCCCTGTCCCGTTAAACGGTGAGAAAGTGGGGTTCCCAAAACCCGGAGGCGCGGGCATATCATCCACCCATGCGGGATAAGGCTTGCCATCCGGTGGGACCGCCACCTGCCGTGTTTCCAATGCCTCGAGGCGGGCTGTGAGTGCCGCAATAAGGTCCTCCGGGTGGGGGTCCCTGTCTTGACGGGATCCCTAACCACAAGCGCATTGCCAGGTTCTTCAACACGGTAGACGGCTTTGGCCGCTCGCGGGTCAACTGGCTGGACGACCTGCTGGGCGACTGGGGGGACCTGGGTTGGATTCTTCAGATTGCCCCGTCGCTCAGGGGTGTTTGGCGAGACGTATCGCGCCCTCTTGCCGTATGTTCCGGCTTCCGCCCTGTCCGCGACAGTAGCATGATCAGGGTTTCCCGGAGGCATCTCACCCGGGGGAAATTGTTCCTGCCCCTGCTGCCCCGGCCTGGGATTACCATAGTCGGGTCGCCGCTCTGCAGCGCGCTCAGCCAATAGTTCGTCAACCAGCCTCTTCTGCTCAGCAAGCTGCTGGCGCAACGTGGCCTTCTCAGGATCTTCGTCCGTTTTCTGCACAGAGGCGGACGGGTCGGAGTGCGTGACTATTCCGACATGCTCCTTACCCTTGCCAGTGCTTCGACCGAGTGCCAGTGACTCGGTGGGTACGGGGAGGCCTAGCAGGTTCCTCTGCTGACGGGTGACTCTCCCTGATGGGTCGAGTAGTGGCGGTACGCCCTCGGATGGTAAGTCCCCATCATGGAACTCAAGCTCATCTTCCTTATCCACAACGTCGGCCATGTGGACTGTGACCCCTCTTGTGGGCATATCCTCGATGTCGCATAGCGAATCAGGCTGTCGTCGGATAGGGTCAAAGAGGAGAGCGGCATAGCGTCCCCAGCCACGGACTTGCACAGGGGGGGTGGCTTCCCTGACGATCTTGCGGAGTGCCTTGAAACTCTGAACGCATTTTCGTTGGAGGGCACTCTGGTGACAGGGCGACTCGGGGTGCTGGGCCACTAGGAGCGCCACTGCGTCAATCAGGCGGCACTGTTTGCCAATCTCCTCGAAGTGCTCTCGACTCCGGGGGTACACTACCCGTTCCCAGTGGAGGCGGAAGTGCGTCGCCCACAGGGTTCGACAAAAGCATCCCACTTCTTCGGGGGTAAGCGACTCGGGTACGCGGAAATTTAGTACCGCCGTGGGCCAGAACTTCTCTGGGAAGTAGTCCGCTGCAATAATACTCCAGAAGATCCTGGGTTCGTCCTCGGGGTTCGGCCCTACATTTACCCACTCATCAACCGGGGGCGGCTGAGGAACCGGTAGCGGTACAGAGGCGGACCTCTGGGATAGAAAACTCGGCGGTGGAGAATACGGTGTGCGAGCAGACTGCCACCGAATTCTGGGCCTTCCTCTGAAGAGCGAGGTGACCTGACCACAATGTCACGATAGAACGGGCTAACAGCCACTGCTTCGGGTACGGGAATTGCCGTTACCGGTGTCCGGTCAAGTCGTGGCTCTACCACCGTTGACCCCCAAAATAGCTCCTCGTGATCCCGAGTAGAGGTAGAGGGCGCTTTGGGTGACGATGGCGGTGATTGCGCGGTCGAAACCTGCGAATTTCTCAGAATCTCTTCCTCTTGAATGTACCTGCGGAGAGAGACGGGAATCCGGTGGACCTCAAATTCTGGGAGAACGAGGATGACGCGTCTGGTTCCTGCCCCAGTCCTTGATACAGAGGAGCTGGGAGAAGGTTCCATCGCTGAATCGCATTCCGCTTCCGAATCAGAGAAACGGGCAGGTTTGATTTCCCCCTGGGCCTTCCCAGGATTCTTCTTGTGGTGGCGACGACCCGCTCTTCTGCACCTGGGTGGCTCTTCGGGACAGGGTTGACCCCTATCAGGCAGCCTTGGGGCGGTGCTGGCGCCGTGACAGAGAGGGCCCCCACTTGGGACAGCCGGGGTGCGAGGGGCACCAGGGAAAATGTCGAAGGGTACATGGGGAGGACCTCCATGAACAGTACCCGTGTGGGCGGGGCCTCTGTTGGAACTGGCAGGAGCATGGGGAAGACCTCCATGGTCGATGCGAGTGGAGCGAGGCTGACCTTCACTCCTTGAGTTGCTGGGGCGAGGAGGACCTTCGCCAGTCGCAGAGAGGACGTAGGGGGGACCCCCACGTTGAAGAAGGACCGGATGGACGGTGCCTTCAGAAGGATGGACTCCATACCATGTACAGCGGGCGAGGGAAATGTTTCCGCGCTGAGCATCACTGCCACGGGGCAGGTCTTCCTGCAGGATGGGGGCAGCACGAGGCATGCCTCCATGACGAACCTCGGAGCGGGGAAGGCCCACGCTCTGTGGAGTAGTGGTATGGGGAGGACCTCCGTACGGGGTGGCATCACCGCGGGTTAGCTCGCGGCGATCCCTACTTGGGCCTGCAACTCGAAGAGTCAACCCAGCCTGCCCGCGGGGCGGTTGGGGTCTCGATCCTGGTTGGGCGAAGGGGTGCCCCTGCTCAATGTAGGCGGGGGCTTCATAATGTACGTCGGCGGTGGCTCGGGCCACTGTATCTGTCGACGTGGACGCGGCTAGGCGAGCGTCCTCAGCCCGGGCCCGGCGCTGACGTCGGGTCAGGCGGGCCAGTGCAGGTGGTGTAGGGACGTAGTCTGCCTGCTCTTCCTGCGGGGCCGGACGGCGGCGCTGACGTGGCCGGACGGGAGCTCTCGCCTGGGGGCCCTGGGTCGGGGCCCTGAGCGGGCTGAGCCGGACCGCGCCTGCCTCTTCGGCGTAAGGCGTAGAGTCATCAAGGCGTTCCGAGGATAGGCTCCCGAAACGGTTTAATGTCGAGGTGGGGAGCAGGGGCTCCCTGCGCGGCCTGTTAGGGCGGCGTTGACGGCGGGGCCTAGAGGCCTCCAGATCCAAGCGGGCCATATCCCTAGTCGGGATGACCCCTTCCTCCTCGTACCTGCGCACGAGGCTGTTGATCACCCTTCGTTGGATGACCTATGATGGGGAAAGGGGACGTGGACATCCCGTATTCCGTGATGTGGCAGCCGTCGTGGCGGTGGTGGCTCCATGTGGAGTGGCCGTCGTGGTGCTGCCCCTGCCCCTGCGCGGGCGAGGAGCGGATGGTGACCACATCTCTGAAGTAGCAACCTTGTTCCTGGCAAGCGAAGGGATCAATTCATCAGTACTGAGAGGAGAAGGATTGACGACCAGTGCCCCAGCGCTCTTCCATCCCCCATGTCTGCGAGAAGGATCCACGCCAACATGCTGCAGAGCGGAGTGCCCCACGTTCTACTACCCCGACTGCCGGTGAGTTTCACGACAGGCCCGCCATTTGCTTGGCGGGACCATGCAACGGATATCTGAATCCGGTGACACGTCAATCTACTGGTGTCTCGAACGCTACTAATCTCCATGCTGAGGAGAAGAATTTTCACGTTGGGTTCACCATTTCTGTTTCTGACGCTTTCGCCGGGGCGCGCGCGCATCCGTCCGTCGGGATGGGGGGGGGGGACACGCGACTTTGTTGACCCGCATTCCCGCTTTCCAAAGGCGGGCGGCATTCATTCCTTATTCTGGGACGTCTGCTCCTTGATCGAAACAGGATGATGGGATTTCGGTTCTTCCTCCTGTGGATTCCTCCTCATAACTCGTCACCTAGTCCGGGTCTCCCTTATAGATTTAATACGTAGTTCGTGAAACTCTTCCCAGTGCCATGTTTCCATGGGTGCCGGTTAATTACGCTGCTCCTGTCGGGACATTCCAAAGGGTCCAGTCAGGGCAACAACCTTCGGTCAGGGGAGTAGTCACGTTGAGGCATCAGTAGCGTGTCTGGATGCTGGGGGACCTGGCATGTCTGTCTGTTATCCTTGATCACAAGGCTTCTCGAGGGCGTGGAAGCCCGAGGCATCCCACATCGTGCGCGGGGAATTACATGTCATAGACACGTATCTGAGGTTTTCCTCAGCTTCCCGTGTTCAACACAGGGTATGCCGCGACTTTAACGTCCAGCGGAGACGGATGAGGGTGATCAGAACGTCCCATAGAGACCGATCATATTGGTATATCGCATAGAGACGGCTAGGGTCCCATAGTGACGGATCAGAACACCCAATGAGGACGGATCCGAGGTGGTGCACTCCCCATAGGGGAAAAGGGTGATGAATCGGGGTGTACACAGAGGACAGCGACCCGGAGATATGATGGGACTTACAAATGGAAAGTGGCCCAGGCGCCGCCAGGAGCGGCGAGGAGGTGGATGGCATGACTCCACCAGGATGTGGTTGCCCGGGTGAGAATCAGGATGGGTGATGGATGGATGAGTGAAGTGGAGGAGGATGAAATGGGACCATCGCAGGGGCGACGGTGAAATTGGGCTTGAGCCTTGAGGAGGCTTCCTACGTATCTCTATGGCAGGGAATCAAAGTCCGCGTAGTTCGGGTGGTGCCGGTAAACCGACGTGAAGCTGGACCTTGGCCCGATGAATGTCGTCGGCGTACCGACGTGAAAGCGGACCTTGGTCCGATGGGAGTTGGGCTTGAACCTCTGGGAGGATTCCTACGTACCATGCCTTGACATGGATCAAAGACTTCGTAGTTCAAATGGTGGGTCACAATGGCTTACCACTGGACCAGAATGGGACCCGACGTGAATGAACGACGGGTGGGCTTGAGCCTCGGGGAGGCTTCCTACGTACCATGCCTTGACACGGATCAAAGACCTCGTAGTTCAGGTGATACAGTTTAATGTAATGTGGGACGATAGTGAACCCTGACGTGAATAAACGACGGGTGGGCTTGAACCTCATGGAGGCCTCCTACGTACCATGCCTTGACATGGATCAAAATCCTCGTAGTTCGGACGGGGTTAGGTCACAATGGCTTACCACTGGACCAGAATGTAGTTTAACGTCATGCTGGACGAAGATAGAACACGACGTGAATTGGGTGATGGGTGGGCTTGAACCTCGTGGAGGCTTCCTACGTACCATGCCTTGACATGGATCAAAGACCTCGTAGTTTGGAGAGTTTCGCCGGTAAACCGACATGAAAGTAGACCTTGGTCCACTATTGGTGGGCTTGAACCTCATGGAGGCTTCCTACGTACCATGCCTTGACATGGATCAAAGACCTCGTAGTTCGGATGAGTTGGATGGGTCGCAATGGCTTACCACTGGACCAGAGTGCAGTTTAACATCGTGCGGGACGGGGGTGAGACCCGACGTGAAATGACGGGTGGTCTTGAACCTCGTGGAGGCTTCCTACGTACCATGCCATGACATGGATCAATGTCCTCGTAGTTCAAATGGGTTTCGCTGGTAAACTGACGTGAAGGCAGACCTTGGTCCACTATTGGTGGGCTTGAACCTCGTGGAGGCTTCCTACATACCATGCCTTGACACGGATCAAAGACCTCGTAGTTCAGGTGAGTTTCACCGGTAAACCGACGTGAAAGTAGACCTTGGTCCACTATTGGTGGGCTTGAACCTCGTGGAGGCTTCCTACGTACCATGCCTTGACACGGATCAAAGACCTCGTAGTTCAGGTGAGTTGGATGGGTCGCAATGGCTTACCACTGGACCGGAGTGCAGTTTAACGTTGTGCGAGACGGGGGTGAGACTCGGCGTGAAATGACGGGTGGTCTTGAACCTCGTGGAGGCTTCCTACGTACCATGCCTTGACATGGATCAAAGTCCTCGTAGTTCAAATGGGTTTCACCGGTAAACCGACGTGAAGGCAGACCTTGGTCCACTATTGGTGGGCTTGAACCTCGTGGAGGCTTCCTACGTACCATGCCTTGACACGGATCAAAGACCTCGTAGTTCAGGTGAGTTTCGCTGGTAAACCGACATGAAAGTAGACCTTGGTCCACTATTGGTGGGCTTGAACCTCGTGGAGGCTTCCTACGTACCATACCTTGACACGGATCAAAGACCTCGTAGTTCAGGTGAGTTTCGCCGGTAAACCGACGTGAAAGTAGACCTTGGTCCACTATTGGTGGGCTTGATCCTCGTGGAGGTTTCCTACGTACCATGCCTTGACACGGATCAAAGACCTCGTAGTTCAGGTGGGTGTCAGGGTCGGTGCTCACTCTAAGCCCACGTGAGTCATGCTCGGTGTGAGAAACAAGAGGTTGTAAGGACCTGACGATCACGTCGCGAAGGGTGCGTCCGTGAGAAGTGAAGAGGGGCTTACGCGTTGGGCGGCCCATGGTGTTGGGACTTACTCCAGGATGGAGGCCCATGGCGCGACAAAGCGCGGGAAAGATGGACCTTGGTCCGACAATGGGAGGTGCCTCGTTCCCTATCACGTCCTCCACTGACCTTGGTAGTGGGGAAGTACCGAGATGCACAGGTGCAATCATCCGTACCAAAGGTTAGGGATTTACGTTCTGAGGCGACCCTTCCCCTGTGAACATACACCACTCCGACAAGGAGGATCTCATTCCATGTGCGGAAGAGTTCCATTCCCGTGGAGACGAGTGGTGTAAAAAATGTTCGAGTTGGGGGGACCCTTCGTGAGGGAGACGAGGTTGGGTCACAGTTTAACGTCATGTGTTGAGGACGTGGTGCTTGACAGTTTAACGTCCTGCAGCTCGGACGAGGTGGGTTCACTCCACACCCCTAGGGCTTACATAACCGGTACCCTCTGGTCCTTAGGGAAGGGAAGGTGTCGGTAAGGCCATGGTAAAGGGGGGTCGTGAGAGGAACCATCGAGGGGTCCACGTTAGCGTGGCTATGAAAATAAGCAATAGCCGTTAGCGTGCCTATGCGAAGAAGCATTAGGCGAAGCAACGCTACGAGAGGTGTTGTCCATGGGACTTTGAAATCACATCGTGCAAACCTGGAGGGTCACACGGAAAGAGGAATCGCTAAGCAGAGGAGTGTTCTTTGAGAAGTGGGGTGCCTTGGCCTTAGCATGGGGCATAGGTGTGAGTGGGAGGTGCTTCGCGAAGTGGAACAGTGTTCACAGAACACTGCCTCGTGAAGAAGGAGTGGTTCGCGAAGCAGGGTCCTGCCAAGCAATGTGCTTCGCGATGCATAGTTATCCTGTCTTGGCATAGGGATTACTAGAATGAGTTTGGTGTTTCGCGAAGCACTAGTGCTCCGCGGCTGCCCGGGTTCCCTTGGGAATCCCCTTCCTTTGCGAACGCCCTTGAGCTTCGCGAAGGGCATCCCTCTCGGAAGAGGGGCTCAAAACGAAACAAATCAGAGTCGTCTCGCGAAGTAGAAATACCTCGCGGAGCTCATGATTCCCGGGGCAAAGCGTGCTTCGCGATTCGGGAGAGGAGAAGCCGAAGGGTCGGATTGTCCGTCTTTGGGACTCAGGGGGAGTTGAGTATTTATAGGGAAGGGGCGCCGCGAAGCAGGGCTCGCGCGCCGCCTTCGGGGCTTCGCGGCGGCTCGCGAACGTCAAACGGGTCGCGGAGGATTACCGCCTCCGGAGCTTCGCGGCGGCTCACGAACGTCAAACCGGTTCGCGGAGGATTACCGCCTCCGGAGCTTCGCGGGGCCGCCAAGGTTGGGACGCTTCGCGGTAGGGCTCCGCGGCTGAGCTTCGTGGCTGAGCTTCGCGAGGCAGCGCGCCGGCTGTCTTTTTCGTTCCTTCCTTTCGGGCCATATTTTTGGCACCAACAGAAGTCCATCCATTTCAACACCTCGATCTCTTCTTAATGATTAGTTTTTTTATAAATGTTCACCATTGATCAGCTTCACCCTCCATACAAAATCATCGAGGAGAAAAATCACTTATTTATAACAATGAAGGATTGACAAGATATTTTAAATGGAGTTGATCCATTATTTTTCAATTGAGCGATCATGTGATCCATTAAAAGTAGGTGGCCTCTATCTCATGAACTTCTTGATAGTGACATGTTCTTTCACTGGGGGGGGGGGGGGGGGGCGTTGGATGTTACTCTTGACCAATGTTTCAATTCAAATCATTATTTAACTGGGATAGAATCATGACAAATTTTGTGATTCCCGCTCCCATCAGATTGGGTATCTCTTTAGCACAATTTTCATATTGATCCTCACCTCAGTTGTTAGCCCAGGTCCTCCTATTACCGGCCATTGGTTGCAATAAAAATAATTATAGGGTAAACACATAAATTGTAATCCAATGACAAAAACACATGTCTTATAAATAACTTTTATTTTATAACATATGAATCTATAGGCTTCAATATATTATATTCATGATCTAATTTGTAACATATATTTATAGGGGACTTTTATTAATTCATGTAATTAGGGTTGATATTGTGATTTTGAATTTACCAACGCATATCCCATGGGAGTGTCATAACCAAGAGTGCAACAAGTCCCATTATCATGTACAAGGATATCCCGCATCATGCCCAAAACTCCTTGTTGGGGTTTTGACCCCTAGGTACATTTGTGCCAGAGCCACCTCTACCTGCTCGTATCCAGGCATGGAAAAATTTTATTGATAAACCACTTAATCATTACTCACCAAAACATAGGGATATTTCAATGGTACTTAGTCCTCTCTCTATGGATTTAGCAGGGTTTTCTAATCTTAATCCAAGAAATACCTAAACTTATCGTCCCATACTAGCTATGACAACCCTGCTCTTTATTACACACTTAAAAATGATTTATTAAATAAAATTAACTTTGTAAAACATATAATATCAAGAGTTATAGTGTCATTAAGGCTTATGATCATTACATAACATCTTAAAACATGAAATATAATATCATTATTGAAAAATTCATTCATATGACCACTACATTATCTCATACATAGCATTGAATAGGATAACCTGACGACATGCATAAGAAAAGGGTGAGATATAAAGCCCAGTAAAGGAAAAATGGAATAACATGAGTAATACATTACATATTAGACAATAAGCATATCAATGGAGCACAATAGAAACCGGAACATAAATTCATTATAATGCATGATAATCATAACATGGAAATGTGGCAGCAACATTTACAATGATTTTAACATCATCCAAGTATCATTAAACAAGGATCATGAGTAAACTCTCATTGCACATGAATAATAATGATTAAACCATCATTTCACGTGTCTTAAAATAATACTAATCTTTACCCAAATCATTAGAGCACTATCAGGGTGCACTCTTTATAAACATTAATTTCATGCATAAATGTGCCACATGGATAATATAACATGAATAAGTTAAACCCCATAGTTTATTCCAAATTAAAGGAAATGTGGAATTTATTCATGAATCACTATAGTAAATACATTAATGTGAATTAAATTTAATTACCTTGATATAGAAATGGGAATGGTATTCACTATACAGTGACATTCCCTTGGAAAATCGTTGTACAATTTCGGTAGTGTAACGATGTGACATAGGAATTCATATAAATGGTTTATGATATCGGAATGAGTTTCTCATAATTTGTACATGAAATGGACATTAAGGGGGTCATATAGATACATTACCCAACAAATCTAATGGATATTAGATACATATTACAAAACTATTGTTTGAACATGATGAAGAGATAATTTCCTTACAAAATTGTGGCATGGTAACAAGAGTACACCGAAGGTATTAATGAGAGAGAAAGAGGTCTATACACATTTAAAAAATAATGACTGATGTATGGGGGAGGTGACGAATAATTCTCCAAAATTTTTAATTGAAATTAAAATGGTATAACAACATATTTAAATTGAGACAAAAATGAGAAAAGAATAAATCCCTTACATGGTGGTGTGATCCCAAAAGCTTGGGAATGGTTTGAGAGAGGCTTCTTAGGCGCATGGGGATCCTTGGGAGGATTCTAAAGAGAGGAGGGAAGAGGATTCATGACCTCAAATGTCTTTTTGTGAAGAGATTGAGGGATCGTGGGTGTGTTTATATAGGAAATAATAGATAATTCATTATTATTTAGGTTAGGGTCATTACACATTAATCTAATCAATACCCCAAACCAGCTCATGGTTTTCTTCCACGGTTTCTTCCAAAGGGGAGTGGAAAAAAAATTTTAAGGACAATATACATTCTTTTTAAAATAATAGGGTTGCTTATGTGGAGGTGAGTCACACTCTTAAATAAATTATTTAAAAAGTGAAAATGTAATATAACTCTTGGAGGGTCTTCAAATGTTTTGTAAAATATATAAAACAAATATAAAATAAAATTATTTTAGTGGTAAAACAGATATTGGCCGAAAATATCATTTATAGTATTTTATTACATCAATATTAGGTCATTATGATGTCATAAAACACAATATATATTTAAACAGTATTTAAATTTCACACGAAAATTTGATTATCTCATAAAATTCTAAAAATTTTACCATTGGATAATTTTGACGTCCTGATTCAAAAAATAATATTAATTTAATCCAAATAATTTTCTAAATATGAGTTTTTTAATTTTAAAATAAAAACCTACATTTATCGAAAATTACTGGGTTTTGATAAAAACGCCATTCAAATCCTAATAAAAATTACAATTTCCTTTATAAAATTATATGATTATTTATATTTAGTAAAAATTAATTTCATAATAATGATAATATATTTTTAAAATATAATTTTGTTCAAAAATCGATTAATTCATCAAAATCTCTTTCATTGTGGAATATTAACTAAAAATACTATTTGTAAATTAATGATTATTTACAAAAACAATAAAAAAATGTATTTATATTAATTATTATATAAAAAATAATTCACATATTCATAGTGCAAAGGCCATGTTACATAACCCCATAGAACACCCAAAAAAGACCAAAGAGTAAGGTGTGCGATGGTGACAGACTCTTGGGGTGGCTCGGATAACATTGCTCATGTGGTAATATCTATGAATATCCACTTCTCTTATAGGAGGTTCCGTTGGAGGTTAACATATTGAAGCTCAGATAGGGATTTGTCAAGAGAAAATCCCAATGATGCCACCTCCTTTCTGATCTCCAACAGATGGGATTTATCTTGGGAATGTCTCTCAGATGAGGCCATCAATTCCACTGTGTGAGTAAATTGGATTTGTTAAAGCCTTGTATTTATACTAATAATTTGATCACTATTCAATGACTATATTAGAAATGGACACAATTAATAATTGTATTTTCAAATCCAAAAAACGTAAAACCAATTAAGTACACATTTTATATAAACAATTTACATAATGAGAAATTTAATCATATCAAGAAGAATATTCATTAATGAACGTTTGGTTCATTACACGATCTATATAGAATTACTGTAATGAAATACATAGAGGAAGCTATGTGGATTATGGAATAGGAAATTTGGTTTTTGGAGGAATCAAGAAAGCTTTAAAAATCATATAATTATCTTTAAAATGTAATTTCTATAAACTATAAATATGATGTAATGTGGGTTTCATCTATTTTTGAAAAAAGAACTTCAACAAAGAATCTACCTATAGTTGAGGATGTGTGTTTTCTTTAATGTGTATAGACCTATATATCAATAATGATTTTATATAACCCTTCGAATACTAGTGAGAAAAGGAAGATGAAGATGGTGATCCTTCCCAATGGTAGTGTGCTGGAGGAAGAGACATTGAGTGTAACCCATGGGAATGTAGTGAACAGACAATACACATTATAAAGAAAGTGAACCTAGGAATAGATGTGATCTTGCCCAAACATTTTAATCATTATTGGTAGTGATCCTTGGTGAACTTTTTAAATCATCACATTTCTATTGTATGCTCCATGGATATAGCCTAGTGAGGGTGAACTATGTACAAATCGTTGTGTCTGTGTGCGTCTATTCCTGCATTACATTCAAAGCATTATCATTAGATAAAATAGAAAAGAAGAGATCATCATTAACATATATGTTCTAATAAATTAATCCTTATAATAAATAGGTCAAGATCTATTATTGGTAGGAATAGTTTAGAATAGAATATTGACACCCTTATTCACTCAACCATACCCCCCCTCAGGGTATCTATAACCTTTTTTGTTCCTAAAATTTGTAGATAGAGAAAAGGATTCCATTATCATGATTTGTGTGCTCTAACATGGTGTGGCATGTCAATGTTAAGAACAATAAAGAATAAGCTGATGCTAGGAGGTATTACTCACTATGCAAGTGTATTGGGAAATAGATTGATTGAAATTATGGAATCCAATATTATGATGATGAATGGTTTGGATGAATCAGAAAAGTAAGATAGACTCGCTAAACGATGTGGTAGTAATGAGCTAAAAACCAGATATACCATGTGATGTTGATACCCTTAATGATGAATAAACTTCAAGAATGATAGAGGGATATGTTTTCCATGAAAAAAATGTTTATCTTTCTTCATAGAGGGATATGTCTTCCATGAATTGGATGGAATAAATTTAAATGCAGATAGCATTCATGATCTGAAATCTAGAAATGTTTATCTTACTTCATAGATATTTGAAGTAGTTCAGGAAAAGAAATGGTAACCCTAGGAGAATGATTTATTTTCAGATTCTATTGCTCAAAAAAAATTGAATATAATGTATCAATGCGATATGGTGGATATTAACATATGTGAATTGGAGTATTAGATGAGTAGAGAGAAGAATCTCAATGGATAATTTAATTCAAAAGTTAAATCAATGGATATGATGATTCAATAACCATAATAATAGAAATAATTAGTTATGAATTAAGTGGATAAATCATATATCAAAATAATTACCATAATGAAGGATGTATTTAACGTACTATTCTACTATATTTCATTAATTGATGATCAAATGATCATAAATTTTTTTTTTGGTTAGAAACAAGAACGTATATTCTCATACCAAAGCCCATACAGTTGGGAAAAATCTAGTATTGGATTTGAGGGATACCCTTCCATGGATGATAGAAAGAAAGCTATGAAAAGTTCCCAAGATAAAAAATTCATGAATGTTTTAGAAATAGACATATAAGGGGTTTTAAAATAAATAATGAAATCATGTGCTATTTTAGTGGAATGTATGGTCATACATCAATCATTCGTTAAGGTATTGGAATATATTCCATGATATTAAGAAGATAATATTTATAAATTAGAGGATAAAAAGACTATTCTTGATAAATATTAATAAAATTCTCTCATAAATTCATATACATGAATTTATTCTAATGTCTATGAATGGGATAGACCACGAGTATGTGTTAGGAAGATCAGGACG
This sequence comes from Viscum album, assembly GCA_963277665.1. Classification (NCBI taxonomy): domain Eukaryota; kingdom Viridiplantae; phylum Streptophyta; class Magnoliopsida; order Santalales; family Viscaceae; genus Viscum; species Viscum album. The sequence goes on from OY728134.1 coordinate 1,322,206,941, forward strand.
TCAATGATAGAAGAAGAACTCAAACTGCATCAACATCTCAGCAACAAAATAATGAATTGAGGTGTGCCTGTTATGGAATATGTTTTATATGACTCGATCATTGTGATTTTCAATACATTTCATTAATAATATAATGGGGATGGAAAAGGGACCCAAAAGGTGAACCCCAACACATGTAATGTATAATGATAAATATTATACTGGAAGACATCATGGTGAGATGAAAAATAGGTATACATTCGTCGTGGAATCACAAGGAACTCAATGAACGGTTTATCAATCACCTCTAATATTCCAATCACAATGTCTCTATTGGAAATAATTTTAAGAAACCGAGATTAACAAGGTACGATCAAATCATGTTATGAATATGAAAATGTGAAATCATTGGAAGTCTCAACCCCAAAAATAATGGGTATCAGGACATGGAAAACTGATAATAGAAAAATGAGTAATGATGTCTGGAAAAATAAAGATGTCATTTCATGTTCTGAGAGGTGAAGAAAACTGTAATATATATCAAGTGAATGAGTAATCAATAACATATTACTTTTTTAGAAATTTTTACTCAAATAATGATTCTGGAGAAATGGAATGTTGGTGGAACATAAATAGAAAAACTAGTTACTATTGGATAAAAATAAAAAATGGAAAAAAAGCCTATAGAATATAAATATCATAAAACTAGTCTATATGTGGTTAAATAATTCTTAGTCGTATGGTCATAGTAATTGAATTTGGTAAGGTAGATTGAAAAGGTGAAAAAATAATATACTTCTATGCATTAAAGACTAAAAGAGTTGATCAAATAGGTTCGACAAAAATCCTATCTTTAGGTATTTTAGAGAATCCATTCTCCCTCTATATATACATTTTATTAAATTATGTTCATTGTTTCATGTTTTTGGTGAGATACATTCTAAGGGGATGTTCGGTTAGATAATGCAATGTGGTGATTTCATGTTCTTATGAATTTAAACTGATTAAATTCATTTATCCATATTGAAATTGAGAGGGTGTAATTTAGTGAAATGGATAATTATAGTGTTATTACCATTATCTCTTCTTTTCTACACTGAGTTTTGACTTGATAGGCATATGGGTTTTGTGGATGGATCATTTTTAAGTGGTGAATTCACCCAATGATGATCTCATTACTATAATTGAGTAGGAGATGAAGAATTTTTGTGGGTTTAAACATTGGTATTTATAACTAGAATAATTTCACATCATAGTGGGGGGAATTATATCTCATAATCATATGTAAGATCAAAAGGTATTGAAAATATGAAATTTTATATTCAAAAAGAACCATTAAGGGACAAACAAAAACATTCAAGACATTCAAGATTATCTATTTGGTTTTAACAATATGGTATCTGCTAGATGTTTCAGGAATAAATTAAAATGAAAGATAACATCAATAGTGCGTAAAAATGTTGTTGGGAAAAGTAGGTTAAGGATATGACATGAATATATTATATAATTAGTCTTATCTTTAGTAAGTACATGAACATTCTAAGGAGGATTGGAATGAAGAGATAAGAAGATCATTGGATGCTCCAGTTGAAGAGGATGATTCCAAAGAATATTCAGATAGTGAAGAAGATAATTAAAATTTATTATCTACATAATGACAGAAGATGAGAGAAGAATTTTATATAAAAAACATAATTCATGAATATAAAATTTTCATTGGTTTTTAGGTGACAAATGTACAGAATGTAAAATTCATTTCTGAATCCAAATATTCCAAGTAGGTTTTGAGAAGATTTGGTATGAAAAACCCCAAGGAGATTAAGACTCTAGTTGTTACCTAGATAAAACTATCTCAGAATGATGAATGAAAATTAGTTAATGTCACAAAATATAAAAAGTTATTTTGCTGCCCATTATACATAATTGTTATATGAGTAAATATTTATTATAACATGTCAAGAAGAATGGTATCATTGAAATACCATAGAAATCCATATACTTGGTGTAGAAAATTATAATTTGGTATATCAAGTGCATGAAAGACTTTAGTTTGATGTAAAATGTGAACTCATATCATGAGTTACTGGGATATATAGATTTAGATTTTGCTGGTTCTATATATTATATGAAACAAACATTTGGATGTTCATTTTATCATGGCGGATTGTGAATTTTCTAGTTAATAATGAAGAAGGATTTTATTTAATTTAGCACCATAGTAGGTGAATATATTACTGCCACTCAATCATGCACACAATTATTGAAGAAGAAGAAGTATCTTGAGGATCTGTGACTTGATGTGAAGCCTTATATCAGAATCCATTATGATAATTCATGTTCTATAAATCATAGAAAAAAAACAAGTACATAACTCAAGGACAAAACACATAGAAATCTAATATCATTTTATCATTGAGAAAGTGGTGCAAGTAGTCTGATATACTTCCCACACATGAATAAATTTAAAGGTATTGAACTGATCTAGGAGTCCAATATACTTCCCACACATGAACAAAGTGTCTATATGGAACCCCCTATCCCCAAGGTACTTAATGTTTTTCTAACATACTGATATATTTTATATACAATAATGAAGCTAACAATATAGTGCCATTTAAGTTTGTTTATAATGGTAAAGAAAGTTTGACTATTAAATGGGGAAAATAATGTCTTACTATTCCATGGGGAGAAATAACGTGTGTGTATTCAAGGGGGAGAAATTGTGTCAATGACTTTGTCAATACATGGGGAGAAGATGAGAGGTGGAGAATCAATATTGAGGGAGTACCAAGATAGGGGGAACATTAAATCTGATGATGTTAGAAGTGATCGATCAATGATTATATGTCAAAATATCTGAGGATTATGATGAATGATTTTATTTTGATTCAATATATGGTGTCAGGAATGAAGTAATTCATTGGCTCATGTGGGATTAGTGTATGTGTTGAGCAAATCATTTATTTTTATCTTAATGCAAAATTTAAGGGCGATTAAAGAAGGAAGGATCCGTAATGATGTATCAAAATATGGATAATTATAATGAGAAGTGTTGTCAACAATCCTAAAGGGGGAGAGTTTTGGGGAACATCCATCAATTTTTCCTATTTTAGTTGTGGTTATTTTTGTTGACAAAGCCAGGTAGCTACAAATGATTAATGTTGGTGTTTTCTAATGAAATTTTTTTAAGGCCTCATAGTTTCCTAGTGTTTTCCAAATCATCGGACCTCAAAATCCCGAGTTTAATGTTGGAAAATTATGTGTTTCCATACATGAGTGAATGGTATGTTCATCAATGACTAAAATTAGCAAAATAAGGGAACTGTATATCTCGGAAGATGGATTGTGTATGATGACTATGAATGGTTCACCGCCACATACCATATAGTGGGAGTGGTATGTGGAATGTTTTGTATTGAAGGCATATGATACACAAAAGACTGAAGGTATTCTTGTCATCACAAAGAGATAAATGGTATGTGGATGGCTTACGGGTTGTGGTAGGAAAAGAGGTATGCAGTGAAGGTAGAAAAGATTAAATGATTTGGTAAATATCGAATTTAAAGATATTTTGCATATTTTTTTTCTATTTAGTGAACACTAATATCATCATTATAATAGGTTTGTAGAATATCATTAGAGAACATCACATTGATTTGGGTACTTGGTGACATATTAATGTTGATCACATGGGGGATTCTGTGAAGGAGAAGGGTTTTGGGGGAAGTGATCCCACAATGGGAGAAGTATTTCATGAAAGATACTATGTGAATGGTATTTTTGAGGTATTTAGTCTTTCAATAGATGAAGTTATCTATTGATGAAAGAAATAAATAGATAGTAAACAGAAGTAGAAAATGGTAGTTTTTTGAAGTAAACATGTTATGCAGAAGGAGGAACGGTTTGCAGAGGCAAAGGAATTATGCTAACATATGGTGTTTTGTGGAAGTAGAGATAATCCATGAAGTAGGAACTAGTATATAGAGGTGTGATGGTTCGAGGAGGAGGTTATCATGAATCACATCTAAATTGAATTATTAGGAGGCATGTCGTAGAGGAAAAACATGTAGGTGGTACATGGAATCGAAAGGAGATATTTTCCTTATAGAATTCCCAATATGCAGTATGCGGAGGAAGCTCTGTGGTTTTCCTAATAGGAATGGTGGTTCGCAAAGGACTCAAGGAAGGATTCAAAAGAATCAAACGAGTGACAAAAATTAATTTTCATTACCTAATAGTAAGTATAAAAATGGAATTCATATACATGTAATAGGGGAATTCAACAAAGTATATACCAATTCTTGAGGATGTGTGTTTTCATTCATGTGAAGTGACCGAAAATCCCATAATCTATTAGTGGATCCATTCTATGAGCCCCGATCGATGAAAGATGAATATGGTGATCTTTCCCATATATAGTGAGCCATAGGAAGAAACATAGAGAGTGACCCTTGGGAATGCATTGAGAGGACCCAAAACCTTGTAAAGGCATTAATCCTAGGCATAGAAGTGATCTAACATGAAACTTTTAACCCATATTTGAAATGAGCCTTAGTGAATTTGGTATATCTTGACCTCACCATTGTATGTGCATTAAACAAAGCCTAATGAGGTTGAACAAAGTAAAAATTGTTGTGTTTTTGTGCTTGCATTCAAGTATTACTTTTGATTCACTATCCTAAGATAGAGAAGAAATGAATATATATTGAATAACACACATGTTCAAATATAGTGACCCTTATAATAAATAGGTCATGATAGAATGGGGGAAAGAATATTTTTTAAAATCATATAAATACCTTTTTAACCCCCCTCTGTGGGTATATAGTCCCCTTTTTGTCATAATATTTAAAATTATAATTTAAAATTAACCCACGATATGTGATGAGATGTGGGGTTTGAATAAAACAAATATCAATAGTTCACAATGTTTTTGATATCCAAATTCAATATGAAAATGATTACATTGATATAAATTAGAATAATTTTTTATAATTTAAATAATTTTATTTAAATTATATTTAAAAATATAATATTACATTATAAATAATCTAGATGAAAATGGAATTTTCATTGGAAATTAATATTTTTTTCAATTTTTATCATAAAATGAATCATTTATAAAATATCACAATAAAGATACCTAATATATTTATGGGATTATGAAATTAAAAAAAATTATATTGAAATTTAAATTCTAAAAAAGGGGTAAAAATTTAATTCAAAATATGTGGGTAATGAATGAGTAGACTGACTTGTAAAAATAATTGTTCTTTTTAGTAAACATTTCTGAATCTTTTAAATGATTCTTATTATACTTATAAAAAGTAAATAACAAATGAATTTTTATAAAATATATATTTTCATTATTTAATTTATTCTATTGATACCCTCTTGGATAATAACTAGGTGATAAAAATCCCATTAAATAATAATATCTTAATAAATTATCTTGTTTCATTAAAATATTGTTTTGGATGAATTGAATTCCATAAAAAAGATTAAATATACCATAAAGTATTTGGGTGTTACATTCTCATATAAGATGTGTCTTTCAGGTAAATTATTCTATCAATCCTATTTTTCATGTTTTAAAATCTCATAGTGTTACAACCACACCCAGTAAATAAATTTCTCCCTCACAATTTAAACATTATATTTGTAATAAAAAACATATAAATTTAAAAATAATATTTTTTTAAACCAATATTATAAAATTTTATCATAAAAAATCCTCTTAGTAAGAGATAATGGGATTTATAAAGTTCATATGGAATTAAATAAAACTCGGAACTATGTTGCAGAACATTGATGGAACATCATGTTATAGACAGTGAAAGAATGTGTAAACAATTATACAATGAGTTTGAGGACATTGATAATATGTATTAGAACGATTAATGGAATGTGATGGACCTAAAAACATAAATCATTGATGATTTTAAAGACTATCTAATTCATCTGAAATAAATGTAATCAAATAAAATATTACATTCAATAACCTTTTCTTAAATATGCATATTTTTTTATTATATAAGAATATTAAGATATGTACTGACTCAATCTGTTTTTATTACATAAGTCCAATTTCATCATTTGGATATGTTTCAATAAATTTCAAATTCATCCCATACAATATGAGATAAATATATAAAATATATTTTCTAAATTATAGAGCACTATAATTCACTTTTAACGAATCATAATATTCGACATATTGTGGAAAGTCCTTCAATATATCTATAACTATTTTCCAAATGCAATATGAATATAAAAAGTTGTCCAATAAAATAAATTAACCTATTAACCTAAAAATTATCAAAACTACTTCATCATTAATATTTATTATTTAAAATAATTTTACATTAATTTTTTTTATGTTAACTAGGAAATCACGTAGGCTAGTGGTTTTTGTTATGAAAATATCATCCTTCAGTTATGGGTTCAATACATGAAACCTTCCAAAATATGATAAATCATCCCCAAACATATGGGTTTTCCAATTTATAAACTATGTTAGTATAATTACTATAAGATTCCCAAACAATATATGTTGTACAATGAAATAAAATAAATAATTTAATAACCTTTTTACTATACCTTTCATTTAATCCTATTTTTTCACAATAGATAATAATCTTAATTGGCTATTATTAAAATATCACTAAATTTTATATTGAGCCTAAAGGTTATCGATACCTATAAACTGATTTCTATAAAATATAAATTAATTATTCTACGAATATATTTTTTATTAAAAAATTTACATAATATATATATATTCAATAAAAGTATGAAAAATTGTCACATTTACATAGAATTCGAAAAGAAATGTGCATAAAACATTGATATTATGGTAAAAAATAAAAATGTAATGAACTCTGTAATTATTTTACAATATCGTAAGATGGCACAAAATAAAATGATGATGTAGAAAATAATTTTTTCAAACTTTTTGGTTCCAATAATTATCATTTCTACACTGATTAAGTAACATCTGGCAGACAGTAGTATAATTTACAAACTCATTGATATTAAAATATATCATTTTTACTATCTATCTGTTATCTTAATAAGTTATTTTTCATGTCTATTTTATTTCATGTTTCAATCTTTTTCACCAAACTAACATCACTGATAACACTTTTTAGCTCATGAAATTCATTCCAAAATATGTTTTTTTACCACAATTGGAATCTTTTTAGGGATTATATCTATGAATTATAGCTAGTTTCATTATTATTTGAGGCCAATTTTAATGATTCTTACTCTTTTAATCTATTATACCATATGGTTTGGAAAACTCCATTTCAACATTCATTGCACAAAAAACCACTTTATAATAACTTTTGTATTATTTTTTGGCCAAATATTTTTACAATATTGGTTTTAATACCTTGTAAAATATATTAATTTTACTACCAATGTCCCAAACCGTATTTATTATGTACTATCTCATCCTTGTGAAATTTTAATCTCATGAGAACATTGAATCCGCTTCATTTTAAATCAATTCCATGAACAGTTTTTCTATAATTATTTTAACAAACATAGCAAAATATTTTTAAGGAAAATATTCTTAAATGTGTCCCAATATATAATGTTATGATCACCATTCACCATATTATAAATAAATAATGACCACCATTGTACTAAATAACTTTTAAAGGATAAATGGAATGAGTTGACAATCTAATTATGAATATCCATTGAAATAAAATATTATTTCTAGAGGACTGATAAATCCTCAACAACAAAATTGTCTGATGATCTACTAACTAATGGGGGAGTTACCACCTTAAATGTTAAAATATAAAAATGTTACTTATTTGATGATCAGATTCCTCTCGATGAGGGATATAAACACAATGTAAATAATTTTTTCAGATGAGCCATCACGGTAAAAAATATTCAATTCCAATACAAAAAACCTCAGGATGGTAATTTGGATGGATATTTTCTACTCGGTGCATTCCACAACTAAATTATAGTTTCCTCAGTGTAATTACATTCTAAACAATGATAGTTTAGATATTGAAAAATGGAGTCATAAAATTATATACTATGTAAACTAAATGGTAATGTCAAATGATAAAATGTAAATAAATAAACATTATCCTAACATTTTAGGTAGTCTAAACAATAATATGATGCAAATTATAAGTTATCATACATAAAAATTACATATTATTGAGTTTTAATCAATAATTAACTCATTTATTTTTTAGAATATTTTTAGTTTTTTAATTTTAGATAAATAATTCATAACACATAAAAAACAGAAACATAAAATAAAAAATTGATCCCTTGTATTAGTATCAATTGTTTCAATTAAAAAAAATCCTATAAAATAAAGAATGATTACCGTTTTTGGAAAATCTAAATGAATTTCAACATGATTAACATTGTTTACCATGACCAACTCTTATACCTGATAGAGATGATAATGAAGGAGTTCTTTGGGATTTCAAGTAATGGAGACCATATAGGAGAAAAGTTTCATTTACATTGTGTTGATAATGTGGAATGAAACACCCAAGTGTATATCATAGATTAATAAGAATATGTTTTTCCTTTGGAAAATAATGACATAATGAATTTAACTACATAAAGAAAATGAACAGAATATTTAACATAATTTATGTGAATAATTTCCTCCATATTTTTTACACCACTATTGAATGTGTTAAATATGGAAAGTATGTCAATTAAATAATCGATTACTTAAGTGGGATTCTAAAGAAGAGAATCAATAATGTGGTATGAGTAAGGGAAATATAGATGATGATTTTCAAACTATGAATGTCAAAATAAATTCAATAGATATAAATGAATAAGATGACGAATCATAGTAAATTTATTAATTATTAGGTGGAATAATCAATGTGTTTATGTATTGGAATTAATATATTATTCTTCTTAAATAATTATGTTTATATGTATTATACAGTATAGGTTCTTCATTATGGATTCACAATATTGTTTTGAATGATTATAATGAAAAATAAATTAGGTATAATTGAATGGGTATATTTTTATTAAGGGATGATAACACATAATACATTATGAATTTTGACATAATAGTGTTGGGATGAAAAGATGTTGTATATGGATAATTAAATTAGATAGTAATAATTTCCTTGGAAATGAAAATTGATTAATTGACAAACATGTTTATGCTATCAAGCATAGTGTTGAAGAAATTTGATGTTTATTGAATAATTTCAATAATCTCTATTTTATGTGGATTGAAAAAGCATGCGTGTTTTCAATATGGATTTGTTGTATTTTAGATTACTACCTTGTTTCAAGAAACTACATGTACAAGGTATTAAAATGATTGGTATGTGATAATAAAGACCAAAATTATGGTTTGTGGCCGATTAGTAATAATATATTTTATATATTTAAGGACTATATTTCCAATTTGTGGATTATTATATTTTGTAAGGATCATAAAGTTAATAATATGGGGAATGGTTTAATTTGAAAGTTTCCTATTATTTTATATATAAACATTTGACTTCACTATATGAGAATTTATACATATTAGATAACATGGATTATCATTTAACATTGGATAGAATGAATGGATCTTATGGATCTTATCATTCTTTTTTTCTTTAGGGACAACAAATTAACACCCATTTCTTATTTAAAAAATGTGTAGAAATAGATCACGTTTCATCCAAATGGTGTGATATTTTTAAATGGTGTAAGTATATCCTCTCATGAAAATTCACCAATTTTTAAATAAGATAATTTTATATTGTTTTGATCTATAGTAATTTTTTATGATATCAATGTCCTTTTTCATTTGTATTTGTATTATGATTTTATGGAAGTTAACTTTATATGGATCACCAAATATGTTATGATCTAAGATCATTATCACTCTCTTATGAATTTTTAGTCATAAATTTCTGAGCCTTCAATTCCCACATATGTTCACCTATGTGGAAACATTGTTATGAGTTATATTTGGAAAAAATTATTATTCAAACATTCCTTTGTTACAGTAAGTATTAATATTGGTTTTTACAGTGTGGTTCCCTAGTAAAGGAGCCTTAATGTATAAAAAAAAGGATTACGCTGATGTATTTTAGTGTTGAAATACATGTAAAGGGTGGTAGAATGTAATAACCCATTATTTTGAATTATTTTTTTAAAATAAAATAAAATTACATAACGAAATTTGGTTGAATGATACACTTTATTAATATTCCTCTATACAAAAACCAATGTTATGATTTCACTAAAGGAAGCACAATGTTTAGATTTTTTAATAGTAAACACTATTATTCATTTGTGTTAAACACAATACCGAGTTTTACTAAATACCTATACAATATTAATATTTTTATTTAATATGATTTTTGCGACCTAGCCATTTTAATGGAAGATATTAATATGATTAACTAAATTAAGAAGATATTTAGTAGTCACATATTTATCAGTTATATATTTATTAGATATAAAAAAATATAAATTTAATAGAAAAATCATTTTTTTTAAAAATAATTTCTTTTCTAAAAGTCTCATTATTCATTCTGAGATCAAAAAACTAAATATTATATTTTACCACATTTATAATATTAATTTTAATAAATTAAAATCATTTTTCTTTGTGGAATATCAAAATTATCATTGGGTAAATTTTTTTCATTTCTTTAAAACATTAGTGTTATGTTGAATTATAAAAACCACTAAATTTTAAATCAGAACTATATATTTAAAATAATTTATAATGTAAAAAATAATTTTAAATGGTTTTAAATTAAAATCAGTAAAATAATTCTTCTTTTAATCCAAATTAATCCATTTGTCTCTTTTAAATGTTTACTTTTTATATAAAAACATTGTAAATATTTGAACAATTTCATTTTAAAATCACTCGTTCTCATCATGTCTAAATGATTAATATTAAATTAATTTATTCCAGTTGTGGGATTACAATTTTTCAAAATGGATTAAATATTTTAAGTAAGAATTATTTATAATTTCTAATAATTCCAATAAGTGATTGAAAACAATTATCAGTGAAAACAATTAAAATTAATTTCAATGATTAAATAAAAATTAGTTTTCTTAGTGGTTAAACATAGATTATAATCATTACAAAGGACCCAGCACTTTCCAAAAAAATTGGAAATACATTTTTCTAACCTTGTGACAAGCATATATAATTTTTTGAGTTTCTGGGACACTTTTTCAATTATTTATACTTATAAAAAAATTAATGAAAAAACCATAAATAAAAACTTTATTTTAATTTAAATAAGGGCATGGGCATGAAAAATCACATAGGTTTTGTTATAAATATTATTTTTGGAGATAAATTATTTTTTATTAACATAATAATTTATATATATTTTCTGATATTACATAATTACATAAAATGCTTATGATACACGAAATAGTTGTTATTTATGTAAAATTTAAATACAATAAATGATACAAAATTAATTAAAAGAGATTAAAATAGAGTTTGTGGTTATGTTTAATTATTTTAAATATTAATATTTCAATATAAATAAATATAATGTTAATAGATACAAGTGAAATTATATTCTGTAATTGTTTGATAGAAACTGAATTATTGATGAAAAAATATAAATTAATGTTATTTTATAATAAATGATATCTTATTAATTGATTTAATATTACTAAAATTCCATTATTCTATGAAATTATATTTAAAAATAAAATAATAAAATACATGTTACATTCATGTACTATTTTTTCTATTATAATTACTTTATTGATCATTAAATTGTAAAAAACTCGGTTAGCGTGATTATAGTTAAAAGGGGTTTCTTCGTGTTACAAGCGTTTTAGTTAATGTTAATCTACAACTCACATAATATTTTTTAATTATAAATTGTAAATTATATTTAAAATTAGTGATTAAAAATTTTCTAATATATATCACTCTAACCTACTCGTAAGGAATAAGTTAGGTATGTTAAAAAACTCATCCCCGTAAAAAAACATAAATTTTAATATTAAGAATCCGATTATTTAAGGAAATTAATTTTAAAAACATGTTTATAATTGTTTTTTTAGTTTTTATAGACCATATAATCCATTCAAACCATTAATTATAACTTTCGGAGTATATATAGGAAATTTTGACTGAATAATATTTAATATTATTGAGTATTTTCAAGAATGCCAATTCTCCTAAACTGTAAAAGGGAAATCACTCTCTCCTATTATTAACTCTGGTCAAACCATTTGGATAATTCAATATCATTCTATATAAATTGATGATTTATATACCATAATCCAAGAATCATTTTATTGGCATTTAATCAATCCTTTAATGGATTTAGTTTATACCCAAGGAGGGTCCTCCAAAAAGTGGTGATGTTCTTCAAATGATTATTTTAAATATTATCTACATCCACCTCATTATATTATTTTTATATAATTAATAAATACTAAAATAGGTATCTCTAATATATTGACATGTTTTCATGTTATGGGTACAACCTAAACCACAAAATATTAAATGAAATGGGTTATGAAATCAACATTCATGTGTTAGGCGGACTACCGCCTCACGAACTAATGTCATTCATCATTCCATTACCACCATTTATGATTCGTAATAATGATGGTTATACTAATTATATATTATATATATTCTTTTAATGTTATATTAAATAATCTAGGGTTATTAAAAAACAAATAACTTCATGATTTCTATTTTTTAGGAATACAATAACATTTTTCATCTGTACAAAGGACAAACACCTCACGAAGTGATGTGAATAATTAACACATTTTGTATAATTGAAAATGATGGTTTTAAAAAATAAAATGTTATAAATATGATATAATCTTTAAAATAAAATGACAATATATATATATATATTACACTTATTCTTTTAATATGTAAATAAAATGGAAAAATCGTTTATGCATACATACGACCATCCATCTCTATAAATGGTGTATTTTATTTATTATTACTAAATTTTATGGTTTCAAAAAATACCTATAAAATAATTATATATGATATTTATATCTGGATATAAATTATTTAGATGTTGAAAACATTGTTTTATAAGTGGACCAAAAATGACAAGTCTAAACATATAAAAAAATCAAATAGGTTATTACATGAAACATAACTTTAACATGTAATTCATAATAAATGGGTAATATATATTCATAGGAAAATAATATATGGTTGGATATGTATATGTGTGTGAATATTTTCCTATTATATATGTATAATAAATTTATCTTTATTATTTAAGAGGTTTGAATTGGTGAAGGATCAAAAGACTTAAGGTAATGGATTTCAGTCTCACTTTTTACATTTTTTAGAAACATACTATATTCCAAACATCTTCATTATTTGTGGTGTATATACTAAACATGAAATTATATTATGTTTCATATGAATGAAATAATTATTTTTTCATGTAATTTTGAGATCCCCCATTCATTGAGATTAAGGATCAAAATTTAACAAATCATTAATAGAACTTTTTCTCAATTTTCATTCTTTAAAGAACTTGTTATGTTATGCACCTATATTATTTTGAGAGTTATATATTCTATAAATTTGACATTTTATATCATTAATTTCTATAGTTTTATGATATTTTAATAATTATGTAACATTATTCATTCATGTTGATTTTTATTCAATTTTACAAATGTTTTAAGAGTTAATTGCTACAATAATATCGATTTTAAAAATTGTTTATTATTCTACCTCCATTGATAAAATTATATTATACATCACTTATGAATTATCTTGAAATATCTTATCGTATTTTGATAAATTATATATTTGTGTAATGGAACAAATTTTTCAGTCTTTGGTACTTAATATAAATATAAAAATCTTTTCAAGAAAATACTACATTATTTCTCTTTTTGGTCAGAAATATGTTTTCCTTAAAAACCATGTTTTCTAAAAATGTTTTCAAAAAAAATTATAAATCTAAGAGGTTATCTGTTATAAATATTTACCCATGTTTTATATTTAAAAATTTTAATTTTTGAATAAATCTTTATATCTTTTTAAAAATCAATAAACATCGTTCTTCTACAAAAAATTTGAAGGGAATCATCATTTTAATTATCAAGACATGAACATAATTTTTTGAAATAAATAATAATCATTGGTTAAAAGTATGAATTATATGAATTCATGTATATTTGAATATTACATGTATTTCAAAAAAAAATCCATTTCCCTTTATATGTTTTCATGTTTAATTCAATTAAAAAAAATTCAAAAATGTTTTCTGTTTTAAAAATTATTTTTCATGCTGAAAGGATATTTTTATCATTAAATGATATAATTAATCATTATAAATTATCATCCATATAATATGACATCCCTTCATGTTACCTATTCATTACATTGGTTATAATCCAAGAATAAAATCCATATTATTTCTCTAAATGGTTAATGTTTTGATGAAATGTAGATTATTAAACCCATTTCAAATCCATAGATTGTACCATGAGAAAATAATTATGAAATATACATCATTTAATTAACAATTATATGATGATATTACTATGTAAATATATATATTTTCCACAGGCTATGATATGATACAATTTTAATTACTCTTGTTTTATTTCATGTGCTATGTTGTGATGAGTGTTTAGGGTCATGTTGCACACATATATATGATTTCATTATATGACGGGTTAGACATATATATCTCACCAAAAATTTGAGTAATGATTTATGTCTCCTGAGAGTGGTATGACAAAATTTTTTTTGTTAACATTGTTTATAAATAAAAGGGAATATATGGATGTTATCATGGATCAGTAATATGGGGCATGAATGGGAAGTGAACTTTGTTCAGTAATACATGGATAGAATATGGGGTGAACAATATTATTAATGTACTTTTTCTACAAGGATATTCATGGAAGTGATCTATGTTTTATATGGAATTAGTTTTCTATAATTAATTTTATACCACACATAATATATATTATTCCCCTATATATCATGTTCTTTTATTCGGTTTTTATTCATTTAATATGATCTACTATTTTCTTGCATTGACTTAGGATTATGATCTTGGAATTGCAGTGTCTTGAATTAATATGATATTCTCATTTTATCATAAACGTATTCTCCTAAAATTATTATTTATATCTATTTTATACCATTACTAATCATTTAACCACAAATTTTAATATTTATCCTTTCCCAAGGTTATGTTGATATGTATAATGTATTTTTTTCTAAGAAGGATGTTAGTTGTGATGAACATAGTGGGAGATGAAATAACTCACTTATAGACTAGTGATGATATTTCCAAGTTTCCAAAGGCACTATAGTATTATGATACATAGACAACAGATTATGTACAAAAATAAATATTACTATAAACTAATTTAATGTCTATTTTTAATATGATTGTTTATTATACCTTTTCACTGAGAAGATGTTCAAATTGTGATTGCGTAATTTATTTAAGGGGGTGAATATAACCCCATGAGTTTCTGGGAAATGATTTTATTTGAATAATTATAACCATTTCAATATTCTATGTTATATAAAACTCTAAATTTATCATTCTATACATGAAACAATGGGATTTTATTTTGATTCACACAACACTGTGTTTAGCTTACATTTCTTGCAACACAGAGGTTAAAAAAATATGACATGTTATTAAAATATTATTATTCCACATAATTTCTATCTCCTTGACATTAAAATGGTGGTTATTAATTCAAGTGACTAATTATGAAAATATATCATTTAATTGGGTATAAAAAGATAATTATATACTGAATAATTAATTACATATTAATAAATTAATATAATAGAAATATGTTTTATAAAAAACATTTATATATATAGTTGAATTTTATATAATTCAATTAAAAAACAAATATTCATGAATTATATTAATAAAATTTATATATCACCTATTCATTTATCATTTTATAATGCATCTTATTTATTTTCTAAAAAGGATATAATAATAAATCAAATTCTACAATTAAAAAAATTATTTCTCTAAATCGTAGTTTGGTTACCTTTTTCACTATTTTCCACCATTAGCTAATTTAGATTATAATATTAAATCAAATTCATGAATAATAAAAAAAAATTCATACGTTGATATTCTTTTTAAATTTTATTTGAAGATAGTTTTTGTTCTTACTAGTGAAAAACATGTTTTATTTATGATTTTTTCATAGTTTTGATAAACTTAAAAACAGAAAAAGATTCATTAAAGTTATTTAATAAATATTAATAGTTTAATTATAAAGCTATTAATCTTATTTTTTTAAATAAATTTAATATTAATTTTTTAAAAAATAAACTTTTAAATTTTATTCATTTTCTATTAGGAAAACAACTTTTACATCGCGTTTGTGAATTTATTTTTAACATGCAATTTTCCACGTATGCGAATAGAATTTAGAATAATGGATTAAATATTTTTAATTAACATAATTTATAATATATAATATTTTAAACATAATTTCTAAAAATAAGTAAAAATGAAAACTATAAAAAATATTTGTCGTTGTTAAGGTGAAAATGTGTTTACATGGGGGTTAATGTAAAAGGATGAGGGGTAAAATTCCCTAAAACCCTACCCAAACCCATTTGTGTGAATATTTTGACCATATAACTTACAATATTATCCAATTTAAAATTAATGATCCCTGTTGGATCTTAAAAACATGGAAACTCTATTTTATATTCAAAATTTTAAAGTGTGTCGCTCACCACAATTATAAAAGACAACCCCTTTCATCAACAGAGAACAATTCCAAAAAATATATGATTTAAAAATACCAAAAAAATATATTCCCACTTTCCATCCTCTAATCGTATATTCCATAGTTTTTTAAAAGTATATTCTAATAGTATTTGTGTAGAAAACCATAAATAAATCGTATGAAGAAGAGGTAACATTCCTAACCGAGCATTTTTTTAGTTATTCCACCACCACATTAATTTATTCTTAAACTATTATGATATAATAAACTATCTATCTTAAGTAACATTATTTTTTTTCATGATAATGTAATATCAATAATTTTACTCCTCTTCAGTCAAATTGAATACCAAATCATCATTCATGTGTAAGGAAAACTATCGCCTCACAGACTGATGTATTTTCATTTTCATTCACTACCTCTCATGAACGAATATAATTATGGATTTTATATTTTTATATGATATTTAGGATATTATTATACAACTATAATTATAATATAATTTCTACCTTTAACAATCCAAATCCATTGGAAAAGAATAAGGCCACTCATGGGTATGATTACCTACTACCTTGAAAACTAATGTGATATGTTTTTCATTTACATTTAACATGAATGTTAATAAGGATAGATTAAATATATACATATATATGATATTGGTATTATATTTAAAATTTTTTGTTTAAAATATTATATAAACCTCCATACATTATAATATGTTAACTACAATAAAGAGGCTCTTGTGCATGGCGGACTACCGCCTCATGAAGTGATGTGAGTAGTTCCTCACATATGATTTACATGGAAGGTAATAATTATTTGTTGAAATACCTTATCTCGTATATATATGTAAAAATATATATGTGACATTTAAATTTTTTTACGGGAAATAAATTATCTAAATTTCATTCTTCCAATCCATATAGAAAATGGAATCAATGTTCATGTGTGTATATGACATACCATCTCCATAAACATTGTATTTCATTTTAAAACTATAACATTTATTGATAACACTAATTAAATTTAAACATAACATATATTATATTGATATCATGTTTATATTTTTGTAGATTAATGAACCATGCTAATACTAAGAGGTCTACAAATAACAAACAATGAGATAAAGCTAATTAAATGAGGTTATTATCTAAAACAAGATTTAAATATGTAATCATTAGTAAGCATGTATGAAAAAGTCAAAATAAAGTCATATATGTTACTATATATATAAATAGAGTTCTATAGTATATTTAATGTAAAATAATATTTATATTATATGAGGTTTTAATTCCCTTTTAAGATGACAAGACTTAAGGTAATGGATTTTAAGTCTCTCATTTATTTCTAGGAGACATCTGAAAATGAACAACTTATTTCATCTATATAGTGCATATATTTCCACATTATCCTCTCATATAATGAATTTATTTTCCTCATTATACTAAATATTTAATTTAATGTTATTATTTTATGTTTGTTTTGATTTGATGTTACCAATGAAGTAAGGTTCGTGTGTAACAATCTCAAAATTAATCAGGATTGTTCGTGATAATGAATCAAATAATGATATCAAATTATCTACCTATAAAGACACATAGTAATTTATTACAAAGCGGTTATAACCTGATAATACATGTTTCTATTAATATTACTCTCTTCTATTACTCATGAAGTCAAAATAATTGGTTAATTAATAAATTTCATTATAAACATCACTGGTAAAATAACTATTTTACCTTCAAAATTTTGTTTTTAATAAATGCTTCCAAAATATTTATAATTTTCAATAAATTATTTTCCAAATTCACTTTAAGAAATTTTTTATTTTTTAAACTTATTTTGGAATGTAATTTTTATGTAGTATTCAAAACTTTTCCCTTTATGATTTTACAACGAAATATTAATGTATTCATTACATTATCATGTGTAGCATAAAAGGAATATCCCATCCTCATGACTATTTTTTAATAATAAGTAATTATTTTTAAAGTATATTTTCAAATAAATGGATTTGGAAAATGATTTATGTTTATATAAAATCAATATGGAATGAATATTTTATAGACATGTTTTAAATGAACATTAAATACTCATTTAATATTATCCAAAGTTATTTTCGAAGATAAGGATTTTGAAAATGGTTTATGTTTTCAACAGTTTTTCAAAGGTGAAAAAAATATACATAAATAATACATGTAATATTTAAAAATTGTATTACTTAAATGTACCATTTTTCTACCCTATTATTCATTAAGGATACAATCCACATACACCATACTTATTATTTCCTAGAATGGATTGTGTTTTTGAAGATTGTATATTTATAAAAATCATTTTTGTTAAATGAAATATTCCATGATAAAATCATTATGAGCCCTAATTATTTTCCATTTTTTATTCTAGATTATATGATTAAAAGATTGTTAATCATGTTTTTTCCTACACGTTGTGTTTTAATAAAATTTTTATGAAATCCATTTCATTTACTAGGTTCTAATATGATGTTTGTGTTATGATCGTTAGGAAAACATATACAATATTATCATTATGTGATTGTTAGTAAATATCTAATCCACTAATACTTTGATAAATAAATGAAATTTATTATTAAATATGATATGTGTGAACCAAATTACATATTCATAATGTTAGGTTTAAACCTAACTATATGTTCTTACTTTTGTGAGTGGACTCATATTGTAGGAACTTATGGTTATTCTTGGACATGTTTTCATGTCATTAATATTATTTAAGGGCTTTATTACATTTCAAAAAAATAATGAGTGATTTTTTTCAAATTATACATGTTTACAAAGTTATAATATAATGTGTATGTGATAAATCTAATCCTTATTCCCGTGTTATGTTCTCATTGTTCATATTTTCTAATTTATTTGTCATTAATGTATTATGAAAAACCATTATTTATTCCATGACTCATGGTTATGTTCTATGATATGTGGGGTATAGTTTTCAAATGTTATTATATTTTTCTCATAACCTTATTCACATGATATGTTCATATCTTCCTTGATTATACTGACCTAGAATATGAGATCACCCTTTCTTATGTTTCCATTACATTTTTTATCATAAATGGTTTCTTAATTCTATTTATAAGAAGGGATATCTATAAGTTGATCATCGTCGGAGATGACATAGCTTACTAATGGAGATTTATTTTATGTTTCCATATTTCCAAAGGTAGTAGACCTAAATAATTCTGGGGTGTTTTGTTATGATATTTATGGAATATTCAAATTTTAATATGTAATATTTATGTAAGTTAGGAATTGGTTTTTACAGTTCTAACTCAAAAAATAATTCATTATTTTTAATAATTTTATATAATGATTTACATATGTAAATGTTACCCACATACCTATCAATATTGGTTTTATACTATTATATAATGTCAAATATCATGTACTTACATGACTTCTTTGTCTCCTAATCAGGACCCCAAACATATATCCCATGTTGGAACCCAGACCATACATCTCATATCACAACCCCAAAAGCATATCCCATCCTTAATCCCTAGTTTTTGTTACCATCTAAGAGAATATGGCTATCAAGAGCATGAAGGCTATCAACAACATTCCATCATTTTCCTCCCACATGTGATTTATACTATATTTCATCAAATCCATCACTAGTATTTTCAAAATCTTCTACTCATGGGTGATTTTGAAAGATGTGGCAGTGAGCCATCGATTTCATTAAAATGTTAAATATTGGAAAAAATAACCAACCTGGGGGAATTTTGTATATAAATGGTTAATCAATATAGGTACATTTTTAAATGATATCCCATTGAAAATATTAGTATAATATAGTATATTAAACTAACCTAAGGGTCATTGAAATAATACCATCATCTTCTAATAATTTCACTCAATCACACAACAGTGGGCTTCCACTAAAGTGATTCAATATTCCCTCACGAATCTCAAAAATAGCCAAAACACAATTACTATTTCCAAAAATCCTTTTCATTAATTAATTACGTATATAATATGAGTTCCACTATACTGGTAATATTTAATCTCATTCTGGGTTCCTCTTATTATACCAACTCTTTTTATTTCCAATATTACAACTACTGATGTAATATCCCAAGTAAATAAAGAATATGAAATTTTCATATTTATTAATATTTGTGAATTAAATATTAATATTTCATTATATTGGATTCTATGTTTGACGGTGTACCCATTACGCAACAACAATTTTCATTGAAATCTTACGATGCACACTAATAATATAAAAATATTATAGTAAATGGTAGTAAATGCCCAGCCGTTGTAATGGAAGAAATTAACAGAACTAACTAAAAAGAGATTATATATGTTATTTTAATATTTTTACATTTATCAAATAAATTTTATAGGCTTATAATGAAAATTAATCCAATTTTAAGCATAAATATTCTAATATTCTTTTAAAAGGATGATTAACCACCTTTTGACGGGGAACCCTTTTTAAATATACTTTTTGACACTTTTATATGTTATATTTGAAAAAATAAAAATCTTATTTAGAATCAATACATTAAAATATACTTTGTGTAAATTTTTGGTATTTTTCCCATTAAGATCATTTTTTAATGAATACTGAAAAATGTTGTATTTTAATTAAAACCCTCATTTTAGTCTAATTTATCTATATTGTTATATTGTATTTTAAATTTTGTTTAAAGTGTAATTAAAAAATATTTTAACAATTTTATATAATGGTGGTCATTAGAATTAATTTCACTTTTAAAATGGATATAAACAAGTGTTAATCTTTTGATAGATATTGTTTCTTAAAAACACGCTATTTATTTTGACAGCATGAATTAACTATGTAATGTATTAATGAAACATCAATATTATTATTATTTTAAATGGAAATCATTTTTGAATTTGGAATATCAAATATATCTTAGGATAAATTTTTTGTTTTTTTTGACAAATGATCATTTTTAATGAATAGTTAAATATACTACATTCTATTTCAAAATTGCTTTTACATCTAGTTTGTTTATATAGCTAGATTATAAATGTAACTAGTTTTAATGTTTAATTGAATTAAGTTTTTATCAATTAATACAATGGTTTTCATTGGAAGTAATTTCAGATCCAAATTGGATGTAAAAACAAATAACTCTTTTGCTATATTTTAATTATTAAAAACCCATTTTTATTTTTGGCAACGAGAATTATTTTTAAATTAATTAATGAAATTTTTGTGTCTGGAATTTGATAAAATGGATTCCATATTTGAAATCATTAGGTCCAAATTATGTAATTAATATGCTTTTGGTTTTGGACATTATGAAAAGTAACGACATTAATTATCTTTAATTATTGTGATTAATTAGTAATCGGGTAGTTAAGGGTAATAGAATAATACAATCTAAGTACAAAATGACCCCAAAATGTGTCCTAATGCTATTGGTGGTGTCATGGCCGACCATGGGATGCCTTGTGCCAAATTAGGGACCCCATGGAATCACTTTTGTGTGATATTGACTGTAACACCCAAAAAGTGGGGAAAGATTTGCCCTCAAGAGGATAACCCAACCAACCAACAACAAACAACTATAAATTCATGCATATCAACTTAAACACCCATTCCATAACAATCCAATGTTCATAAAACTGATCATTACCAAAACATCAACGTTCAAAAGAAATGAAAAAGAACGACCACGAAAATCTGTGACACCTCCACAGCTCTACTCTAGCTCCGAACTCCATGCTCCACCAAGCATCACGAGGCACTGATAAAAGAAGGTGATACCTTACCTTTTCCCATGTCCTGGTATACTACATCTGCAAAGACACCAATGTGCCAAAGAAGGGGGTGAGTACAACTACCCAATAGGATTTTCCCAAATGTCTTCCCTACACACACCACTAGGATAATCCATTAGCACATTTATATAAAACATTTTTTATAAAACAATCACATTTGCAAACATATTACAAAATACAATCATTCCACAGAAGGGAAAGCCACAACAATCAATCCACATGTCAGATACAATGATCACATTTCACCCACAAGCCAAATCTAAAAAAATCACATAGTCAAGCAATCAACCAACAATAGGGGTACTTTCTCAGCCAACCCATTCCCAACCCGACAAGTGTTACTTTCTTGGCCACTTGACTAGATGGTGTCCCTTCCATCCATTATCCGTCCATTTCAATGATTATAGAGGCACTTTCTCGACCACTTTACAATATCACAACACATTATAATACAAAATCCCACCCATATCTACACAAGCACGAGCCACACAACAATCTCACAATATCGCCAACACCATCACATGCCATTTTCATGTTCCAGTTCATTGTCATTTTAAAATCATCCAATTGAATCAATTTCCAACAAATCCCATTTTTACACAATAAATCCCAATTTCATGCCAAAACCTCCAATTTCATCACCCATAAATTTTCCATCAAATTTTCCACATGATTTACAAATTAAATTTCAAGCACACAATTTAATTGTAAATTCAAAACACAATTCCACCAAGTTGAGTCGAGATAGAAGCCACCTACCATTAGGGTTCTTGAAAAATTGATCCACACACAACCACACCTCCGAAACTGGTGAACGTACCACCAAAACATCTCTAGATCATCCTCCCTAACACCTACATGCCTTAAAACATCATCCAAGGTCACCAAAACCCTAGATCTACACACAACATGTGTAGATCTAGAAAACCAAGAAGGAGGGAAGTTAATATCTAGGGGAATACACAAAGAAACCATGGGAGAAGACTTACCTGGGAGGAATCGCCTTCAAACCCTCCTGAATCCTCTTGAAAACCCTTCCAGAATGAGTGGGAGAACCCTTCTAGCCCCTGAGAACTAAAAATCCCGAGTGAGGATAGAGTGTGAGGAAGAGAGGAGTGTTTTAGGTCATTCTCGAGGGAGCACAGACTTAAAAACCCCAACTTTAAGTGGCCGCACGGTAAGACCACACGGTTTGGAAAAGCATGGGCTAACTCTGTGCATGCCACTACATTGAGAGTAGGTGCTCGCACAATTTCCTCGCATGATTTGGAAAACCGTGCGCAGGCTGTATATATCCTACTGCCTCTCCCTGCACGGTTTCATAGAGAATCAGCACGGATTACACTAACTGTGCTCAAACAATGAGCCCCTTTAAAAGCCTCCAAACTCATCCAAAAACAATCCATGCTCTCCCGAACTTTTCCCAACACATCACATACCCGTTAAATCATAAAAAAAATAAACAATGGCTAAATACCTCAAACATGGGGTACTAAATTCTCCCCACCATTGGACTTTCCATCCTCAGAAAGTAGTGACCCTGCCCTTTGCAGAAAGAGTTCGGGCCACTGCTCGACCATTTCTTTCTCCCATTCCCATTTTTCTTCTTGAATCCGGACATGTTGCCACCAAAGCCAAACTAGTCTGATACTCTTACCACACAAGAATTTCTCTTGCATATCCACAACTTGCACTGGCACATGAACCAATGAATCATCTGGCTCTAGCTGAACATGATCACATCGAATAACATGGACCAGATCCGGCTGATACTTTTTCAACTGCGACACATGAAACACAATGTTTACCACACTCAACTGAGGAGGCAAAGGAAACCAATAAGCCACCTCACCAACCAGCTCAGCAATCTCAAAAGGTCCGATTTACCTTAGAGATAACTTTCCTTGTTTCCCAAACCATCGATGTCCCAACCGAGGAGAAATATTCAAGAAAACATAATCACTCACCTCGGACAACAACAGTCATCGACGATAATCCACATAATATTTTTGACGAATCTGAGCCATCTCCATCCTCATTCTGATCTACATGATATTTTATGTAGTCTCCTGTACAAGACTCGGTCCAACCATCGAAGACTCACTCGTTTCCACCCAACATAGTGGAGAACGACACGATCGCCCATACAATGCTTCAAACAGATCCATCTGTATGGATACATGATAACTGTTTTTATGCGAGAATTCAACCAAGGACAGGTGCTCCTCTCACAAGCTACCAAAATCCATCACATAATCCCACAACATATCTTCCAAGGTTTGTATCATCTTCCCGGATTGCCCATCCATCTGAGGGTGATATGATGTAGTCATGGTCAACGTTGTTCCAAGGGCATGCTGAAAAGATTTCCAGAAACGAGATGTAAACCTCAGATCTCAATTTGATACAATCGAAACTGGAACACCATGCCTCTTTACCACCTACTGGACATATATTTTGTACAGATCATCCACCGTATGAGATTCACAGATTGTAATGAAATGGGCCGACTTCGTTAGACAATCCACTATCACCCAAATGGAATCATATTTTCTAACCATTCTTGGGAGACCTATGACAAAATCCATTGCTATCTGCTCCCATTTACAAATAGAGATAGGTAAAGACTACAACATTCCCACTGGCCTTTCATTCTCTTCCTTAACATGCTAGCAAGTCAAGCATCGTGAAATAAACTTAACCACTCTTTTTTTCATTCCAGCCCACTAGAACAACGCTTTCTATGCCTTATACATCTTCTGAATTCCAGGGTGAAAAACCCACCTGGAATGATGGTATGCCAAGAGAAGATCCTCCTGACAATCCACTGGTATAACTATCTTTTTCTGGAGACACAACACTATTTAATTATTCAGCTGCCAACCCTCAATGGTATCCCCACCATTGAGTTTCAACCTCATGGTCTCACACACTGAATCAGACATCTGCGCCTCTTTAACCAGGACTACCATGTCAGGATTCAAGGAAACCGGAAAGAAGACCACTTTATCGCCTTGGTCCTCACCTTCTAGCTGCATGTCAGCTGTCACTGACATCAACTACCACTGGTCTGAAGCATGCTTCACTAGCGGAGCATATGATTTCCATCTTAATGCATCTACCAAAGAATTTCCCTTACCCAGTGTGTACATTAGGTCAAAATCAGACCTCTGGAGATATTCCATCCATCTCCATTGCCTCAATTTCAAATCCCATTGTGAGAAAATGTGCTTCAAACTCTTATGATCTATGTAGAAAGTGAATTTCTCACTGAATAGATAATGGCGCCACATTTTCAAAGTATGGACCACTTCTGCCAACACAAAATCATGAGTTGGGTAGTTCTTGTCATGCACCCACAACTGTCATGAGCTATAATCTACCACATGATCACCTTTCATGAGAACGCACCCCATCCCTGATCCCGATGCATCACAGTAAACCACATACCCTTTCCCCGGATCTGGAACAACCAAGATTTGGGATGATGTAAGGCGACCCTTTAGTTCATTGAAACACTGCTGAAACTGTTCATTACATTGGAATGGAACATTCTTCCTTGTCAAAGCTATCATTGTTGAAGCCAACTATGAAAATTCATGAACAAAACAATGATAATACCCAGCTAGACCCCGGAAAATTTATATCTCGAACACATTCTTTGGCGGTTTCCATGAGATAAAGGCCTCTATCTTTTCTAGATCTACTTAAACACCCTATTCAGAAATCACATGGCCAATAAAACAAACTTCCTGTATCCAAAAGTCACATTTTGACAATCTGGCATACAACCGATGATCTCTCAAGATCCCTATCACTATTTCCATGTGTTGTTCATGATCCTCCCTTGTCTTTGAATACACGAGAATATCATCCACAAACACCACCACAAATGAATCTAGATATTTGTGAAATATCTGATTCATCAATGCCATAAACATTGCTGGTGCATTCATTAGACCAAAGGGCATAACGATGTACTCATAATAGCCATATCGACTTTTGAAAGTTTTTTTTAGGAATATCCCCCTTCCAAACTCACAATTGATGATATCCTGATCTTAGGTTGGTCTTGGAGAACCATTGGGCTCCCCACAACTGGTCAAACAGTTTATCAATTCGTGGAAGTGGATATCAATTATTTATCGTCACTTGGTAAGACGACGATAATCAACACAAAGTCTTAAAGTTACATAGGCCTTTTTCACAAACAATACTAGCGCTGACAACAGATATGTGCTAGGCCATATAAAGCCTTTATATTCTTACTCCTACAACTGGACATTCAACTCCTTGAATTCTCAGGTGCCATCTGGTAAGACAGAAGTATGATAGGACTGGTCCCTAGAAGGAGATCAATCGTAAACTCCACTTCTCTTACTAGAGGTAATCCTGATAAATCTTCAGGAAAAATGTAATGAAATGATAAACCACTACTGGAAATACACTATTCCCAACACCCTATATCGATTCCTATGAAAATACCACCAACTGATATGATAACGTGCCAACTGTCGGTCCAACAAGACTACTACAACCTATTTCTCATGCCTCTCTCCTCTGAAGAGATGTCGAACACCGTCGTGTGTTGAATAACACACTTTTCGCGCATCAAAATCGATGTGGGCCTTAATCACTATTAGCCAATCCATGCCCAAGATTGCATCATAGAAATCCATCTCATGTATAGATAAATCACACACTATCTCAATCATTCCCACAATGATACAACATGCTCCACACAAGAAGGCTCGACACTAGTTTCTACCCAGAGGAGTTTGAAGTTTCAAAACCGAAGGCATTAACTCTACCTTTAAACCCAATAACTCAAAAACGCATTCAGTAATAAAAGATTGTGATGCACCTGTATCAAACAATACTTTCATGAATGTGGAAATTAAAATAATAGTACCTCATACTGTGGATGGTCTCGACTGATCATCCACCACAATCAGGTCAGCTATGAACAACGTCTTAGTTGCTGCACCCTGGCCTTTACTCCCTTGTTGAGGTATCATGGTGTTCTGAGAATCACCATGAATAACCTTACCTTGCTAAAGAGGGGTATGCTGCTGCCCCCGTCCCGTCGAAGCATATGATGCCTGCGATCCTTGTAGAGTCTCATGCACACTCACCCTCATAGAATTGCTACAGTAGCACTGGACAAGCCCCATCTGCTACAACTATAACATGCTCCGGTTTGTGTCGTGTAATCCCACTTGATATGCGTCGAGGAGCCACACTAAAAACATCCCAATTTACTCTAGGGCATCAGAGGAAGTTTCATCAAACCTGTTATGGAATTTTGTGTCGTTACATCGCTTTGGGAATATGTGTCCCTCTTCCGCTTGAACCCAGCATTAGACTTCCCATTAGTCCTTGTGGGTATTACCATGCTTACTTATCCCAGAGTTCCCAGAAGATCACACTCAGCTACCGAGGCTTGATTATCCATTTCTTTGTAGTCCTTGATACACAGCACTGCTATTTTAGAACTTATTTCCTACCTTAAGCGCGCCTCAAAAATCCTTGCTTTTAGCGATGTGCTACCTGCACCTCACGTGAAAACCGCACTAAGCTCATAAACATAGCTGCATATTCCATTATTGATATATGTTATTGCTTCAAATTTAAAAAGTCTGTTGTATGCTGAATCTTGAAATTATGAGGATAGAATTGTTTGTTAAACAATTCGTTAAAGGTTTCCCACATCATACCATGGTCTGTCACCGCATGGACTACCAGCTCCCACCATTGAAGGGAAAGATCCTTCAGCTTATACATTTCTTGTTTGACCTTCAGCTCGGCTGGGGTTCATATGAATTCAAAAATTCTATTTATTTGGGACAACCACACCTCTGCCCTTTCTAGGTCTGCATCACCCCAAAAAACGGGTGGATTCTACTTCGAAATTGAGCTGCAAAGTCAACAAGCTTGGGATCTTCCACTCTATTTATACTTCCCACTACTTAGAAGGCCTGGACTATACTTTCCACAAGCTGATGGTTCACCTGGGGCTCAGGTGAAACCACATTCTCATCAGCCACTTTTAGGTGGTCAATACGACCACTACCCGATGACATTTTTATAAATAGAAAACAAACAGGCATGAGTCTCCCTTCAGTAGACATCATGAATCAACCACGTAAAGTACAATTTCATAACAATCAGTCACACCCAGGATTTCCATTCTTGCACATTTCAAATGTTGAACCATTTTTGAAAATCAACCATTTTCAAAATTCCATGATTATTCACATTTCAGGTTCACACATTTGAAAAACTGTTTTTCAATTCAACCCATAAATCATTAAACTAAATGAAATATGCATCCTACAGGGAAGTCTTTTCAATCATATATGTCATGTTAATCTCATTATCCAGACCCATGACAATGAGATTTCCAATGCCTATAAGTGTCTCAAAACACTTATGTACCCAACTCCCGGGTAACTTGAAGTTCATCATAAAGGGTTAGATATGTCCTTTTATGTTATACATTCCATGTTCTGATAGTCCTACACCTTTATACTATCCCAACTCAAGGAATAATCAATAACGAATGTCAACTTCAAATCCGAGAATGAACTCCAAAGGACTGAACATGCTGTCCCCATGGGTCTCCTATAATACCTTGGATGCCTTCCCAGCACACCATAGGCTATTACTCACTAGGGTCTCTTATCAGACTAATGACTATCCCCACAGGCCAAAACAAGTTCTTTCAGTGTGTTTTTTCCTCACTCACACAACCAAGATTTCCATTCTTGCACATTTCAAATGTTGAACCATTTTTGAAAATATACCATTTTCAAAATACTGTGATTATTCACATTTCAGGTTCACACATTTGAAAATTGTTTTTCAATTCAACCCATAAACCATTAAACCCAATGAAATATGCATCCAAGAGGGAAGTCAATTCTATCATATATGTCATGCTCATCTCATTGGCTGGACCCATGACAATGAGATTTCCAATGCCTATAAGTGTCTTCAAAACACTTATGTACCCAACTCCCGTGTAACTTGAAGTTAAACATAAAATGGTTAGCTATGTCTTTTTATGTTATACATTCCATGTTCTGACATTCCTTTACCTTGCTACTATCCTGACTCAAGGAACAACCAAGAACGAATGTCAACTTCAAATCTGAGAATCAACACTAAAGGACTGAACATGCTGACCCCATGGGTCTCCTGTAATACCTTGGATTCATTCCCAGCACACCATATGCAAGACCCATGACAATGAGATTTCCAATGCCTATAAGTGTCTTCAAAACACTTATGTACCCAACTCCTGTGTAACTTTATGTTCAACATAAAATGGTTAGCTATGTCCTTTTATGTTATACATTCCATGTTCTGACATTCCTTCACCTTGCTACTATCCCGACTCAAGGAATAACCACAAACGAATGTCAACTTCAAATCTGAGAATCAACTCTAAAGGACTGAACATGCTAACCCCATGGGTCTCCTGTAATACCTTTAAATCCTTCCCAGCACACCATAGGCTATTACTCACTAGGGTCGCTTATCAGACTAATGACTGTCCCCACAGGCCATCACATGCTCTTTCAGTGTGTTTGGTCCTCACTCACACACACCCGAGGTAACTTCCCTGAAGGTTACCCATCTTAATTACTAATTCAGGCCAAGCATGCTTAACTGTGGAGTTCTAATCAGGTAGCATCCCAAAAACAAAGGTGCACCTTTTTGACATAGTTAGTAACATTTATCCTTTTATGTCTCACTTTTCCAGGGGTGTTACATTACCCACCCCTTTAAAGCACAACTCCCCCGTTGTGGACCACAAGCCTCAAACTTAGGCAGTGCCTAAGCACTTTAGGCTGGGTATTGCCTCTGATACCACTTGTAATTCCCCGCCCCTACCTCATTGTCTTGAGGAGGTGTTGATGTTTACTTGGCCTTAAGTGATGTTCCCAAGGAGCCAAAGGCTGGTAATGAATGTAGAGGGCTTCAAGAGAATAGTGGGGAAGGATTTTCCCTCAAGAGGATAACCTAACCAACCAACAACCAACAACTATAAATTCATACATCTCAACATAACCACCTACGCAATAACAACCCAAGGATCATACAACCAATCATTACCAAAACATCATAGTAAAATGGAAATGAAAATGAATAGCCACGACAATCCGTGACAACTCCACAGCTCCAGTACAGCTCCAAACTTCATGCTCCACCAAGCATCATGAGGCACCGCTAAAAGAAGGCGATGCCTTACCTTTGCACATGTCTCGGTATACTACATCTTCAAAGACACCAAAGTGCCAAACGAGTGGGTGAGTACAACTACTCCGTAGGATTTCCCCAAATGACTTCCCACCACATGCCACTAGGATAAACCGTTAGCACATTTATATAAAACATTTTATATAAAACAATCCCATTTGCAAACATATAACAAAACCCAAACATGCCACACAAGGGAAATCCACAAAAATCAAGCCACATGCCTGTTACCATGTTCACATTTCACTCACAAGCCCTATTTACAAACATCACATTGTCAAGCAATGAACCAACAGCAGGGGTCATTCTCTGCCAACCCGTTCACAAACTGACAAGTGGTACTTTCTTGGCCACTTTCCATGATGGTGGCCCTTCCGTCCACTATCCATCAATTTCCATGATTATAATGGCACTTTCTCGACAACTCTACAATATCACAACACATTCTTATAAAAAATACCATCCATTTCCGCACAAGAATGAGCCACACAACAATATCACATTATCACAAACACCATCACATGACTTTTTCATTCTCCAGTTCATTGTAATTTTAAAATCAACATTTTAATATCATCCAATTGAATTCATTTCCAACAAAACCCATTTTTACCAAAAAAATCCCAATTTCATGCCAAAAACCCCAAATTTCATCCCCCATCAATTTTCCAACAAATTTGCCACATGATTTACCAATTAAATTTCAAGCACACAATTTAATTATAAATTCACCACACAATTCTACCATGTTGAGTCAAGAGAGAAGCCACCTACCGTTAGGGTTCCCGAAAAATCGATCCACACGCAACCACAGCTCCGAAACCGGCAAATGCACCACCAAAACCACTATATATCCTCTTCACAAACACCCACAAGCCTTAAAACATAATCCAAGGCCACAAAAACCCTATATCTATACACAAAAAGTGTAGATATAGAAAACCAAGAAGGAGGGAAGTGCAGATCTAGAGTAAAACACAAAGAAACCATGGGAGAAGACTCACCTGGGAGGAATCTCCTTCAAACCATATGGATCATCTTAAAAAACCTTTCAAAATGAGTGGGAGAACCCTTATATCCCCTGATATCTGAAAATCCTGAGTGAGGCTCGAGTGGGAGGAGGACAGGAGTGTTTTAGGTGAAGCTCGAGGGAGCCCGGACAAAAAACCCCCAATTTTATGTGGTCGCACGGCTATCCCGCACAGTTTGGAAAATCGTGCACTAACCGTGCGCATGCCACTACCTTGAGAGATGGCGCCCACACAGTTCCCTCACATGTTTTGGAAAACCATGTGCAGCTTGTGTGTACCCTACTGCCTCTCCCTGCACTGTTTCTGGGAGCATCCGCACGGTTTAAACTAACCGTACTCAAACTGTGCGTCCCATTAAAAGCCTCCAAACTCATCCAAAAACATTACAAACGCACCCAACATTTTCCCAACTCATCCCATCCACGTATACTCATAAATAATCACAAAAAAAGTCTACATACATCAAACCGGGGGTACTACAGGGACCTTTTATCATATTATTTTTTAAAGAAGGAAAAATATATCCAAAGTATGTATCACCTAAGTAAAACAATTTTAGTTTTGTTTATATAAATTATCCCTTAGACTATAAGTAGTCATTATAAATCTAAAAAATATTTCCTACATCATTATATTTTACTTATAATTTTCAGTCATTATATAAATAAATTTATTTATGACATAATGATGATGTAGTGATTACCTCAATAATGAACGATTTAAATAAAATGAAAAGATAAGGTAAAATCTAAGACATAAACATTTCAAAAATCTGTTGAATGGGTGGATTTAGAACTCTTATCACATTATCCTAAAAATATATAATTTTGGGACTTTAAAATCTGAAAACCATTTTAGAATAAAGAAAAATTTTAGGACTTTCCAAAAGTGACCCTCCACCCTCTTATGAAAGGTCCCCAACTCTACCAACTTAACCACACCTCTCAAGCCCTTGTATCATCCAAAATATGCTCATATTATCTCTCCAGATCCCCCTATTACTCCTAGAAGCCTTACATTGTGTAGAAGTTTTTCCAAGGAAGCCTTTGGCTCAAATCAAAATAGAGTTACCCGATTTAGATGTAATGTCTTCTCTCGAGCTCCTTTATTTTAATTTACATCTTCACTCAGTACTATCTTCTTATTATTTGATCCCATAATAACAACAGTATCCTAAATATAGTATGATGTTGTTATGATAAGGATTCTACCTACACTTACCGACACCTTTGTTTAATGGTTAAAGAACATATTGTTTCTGTGGGTGGCGAATTACTGTCTCACAAAACAATGATTGTTCAATATTCTTTTAACACGCCTCACGGTGGCCATTATGACGTCACTATATTTATATATTATAAATATTATATTTATGTCCTCTCTATTCTCCTCTATTTTATAATTAAAACATACCTTTATGCTTTTCATGTTGTGAAAATGTGATAATTTCAAATGAGGAAGTGCGGACTACCGCCCCATTAAGTGATGTGACTCATTCATGCAATACATGGAGTGTATAAAGAATTAAATTAATGAACCTTTGTGAAATATATAACATATATATTATAATGTAATTATAATATATATATCTCTATTTTAGTTTTAATTACATTAATATGACAATGAAATGAATGTAGCGTTCATGCGTACCTACAACCACCCATCTCCATGAACAGTGCATTTCATATTTTATCTCCAAATGCATTAGAATAGTATAAAATGAATAAATACTGGATAAATATGATATTTAATTCATTTATACTATTATGGATATGATGTAATTATATCTACATGTACAATTCATTTCAATCAAGTTCATTTTTGAATCATGTACCGAACATCGACAAAACATATGATATGAACTCACATAATTACCTAATTATTATAACATGATAATATGGGATATGAATTGAATAACAAACATTAAAGTAAGCACTTATGTAATTAATAATTGACCAAGGTTTATTATTCAGGAATATAATAAAATGAACAAGACAAGTCAGACTAGAGGTAAGGGATCCTACCTCTCTCTTTCTTTTTAATTACTCTCTTTTATGTCAGTTCTTTTATGCTCTTATTTCCTATGTTGGGGGATGTTATCTAATAATCCTATTACAGTAATTTTTATGTTAATATGATGAGAGAAACTATTTTATCTCATAAATCCAATTTTTTTGGATGTTTTACGTGGCGTTGTAAGACTGCCGAATTTTCATGAGGGATTTCTTATCTCACTTGTAATTCTGTGCGATTTCCATTATTTGCCACTTATTTAGGGATTTTGGTGTATTTTTCACTGAAAATTGATATATATTAAAATTTTTCTATTTATATTCATTGTTTTATGTAATCAATTTGGTGGTTACTATCGTTTGGTCATACGACTCGATTGATTACAGTGAGGTAGGGGTTTTTTATCTCACTTTTTATTCCCGTGAGATTCATGATATATTTACCACTATCTCCACTGAGTGGTGTATGTAATTCCAATTATTCTACTCTTTGTGTAATATACATCCATTTATGGGTATTTAAATCCTTATTCTATGATCCTTCTGTCATGGGGTGTATGTTTTTAATGTTACCCTAATCAGTAAGGCAACCTTTCACCCACCTCTTTTTAAAAGACTTCTTTTTGTTTGGTATTTCAATTTATATCTTCTTATGTTGGGATATGTTCTTATATATCCTTATTTCTATCAATTTTATTTCCATGTGATGAGATACATTTTTTATCTCTCATCAACTCATTTTCTGTATTTTATTGTGACGCTGTAAGGGTGTTGAATTTCTGTAAGGGAATTTCTTAACCCATTTTCAATTCTTTTGGTTAAACCTCTACTTATTCATTATATCATTATATGAATATTTTTGGATGTCCTCTGATTGTTTTACACATTATATACACTTATATTGGGTATATTTATATTTTTCACACACAATTATGTATTTGATTCATACAAAATATAAGTATTCCATCTTTGAATGGGACATTGTCTCAATATACTTTTATTGATGCATCCTTTGATTTATACATGACATTATTTTATACGGTGTATAAAATGCTTTTGACTTTCAATTTCATTCAAGATTAATCTATTTACACAAATCATTTTACTAAATGAAAAAAACAATGTTTTTGTTTTACTTATGTGGTGACAATGACTTCTTCACCGCCATGACCATTATTTGAGTTTTAGATTCCTCTACAAGCCATAACATTTTTTATATGAAAAATAAATACCATGTTATACTTTTCATTTATTTCTTTATTGAAAACAGTTTTGATAATGTTTTGATTATATCATTGTGTTGTATTGATATCTTTAGGTGAAATATGGAAATTTTATGTTTCTTTTAAGCATGTCTTATGTGATACGATTATGTTAGGGTTCTTGGAAATTGTTTATGAAGTCGTGTGGTTCCATTATATTCTCTGGGCGGGTGAGCCCATGATAGCTCTCCAATGCATTGGGTAATGGGAAGGTGTTAAATGCTGTGGCTTCTCCAATGATATTTAGGGAATATACTATGATGGTTATTCCAAATGTAACCATGATGGTTACTCCCTATGTAAGAACGTTATGAATCTCTCAAGTTACCTATATGTCTTATGATTTTTATGAGTTATTAATAAATCTTATGATTTCATGAGGTATGTTAAAGTGATAATGTTTTATGAGTAATGTATGATTTCATTGACTCTCATGTATACATGGACTAATGTTTTCATTCAATATTTTTATAACCCTTACTGACATTTTTATGCTCATCCCATGTTATTGAAATGTTTTTTATATGTCAAGGGAATGGTAAATGATATGATGATAGTGTCAAGAAATATTCAAGAAAGAATCGATGTTTTATTTTAAATATGTTCCCTTTGATGGAAAAAAATGAATACTATTATTTATGTAACCTCA
This sequence comes from Viscum album, assembly GCA_963277665.1. Taxonomy (NCBI): domain Eukaryota; kingdom Viridiplantae; phylum Streptophyta; class Magnoliopsida; order Santalales; family Viscaceae; genus Viscum; species Viscum album. Next base: position 1,322,242,683 of record OY728134.1, read on the forward strand.
TTGTTTAAATATGGAATAAAATGCATGATTTATGATATAATTTTCTAAAACTCTAAACCTAAAAAGATCCACAACGTTAATTTTTGAAATAACTCATGATTAAGTAATTTTTAAGGCATCTCATTATAGTTTGTATTAGAGGTCAGTTTAGACAAATTTAGGGATTATGAGTTTTTGTTAAACACATGGTTAGTCCCTAGGTCAATTATTTTAGTTATAACCTGGTGTAATATATTCTTCTGATCAAGGAATGTCTGTTACATATGGAAGGAGGAGGATCTCAAACGACATTCTTATATCTTCTTGATGACTTTCTTGCAATAATTATTGGAATTTCATGTTCATATTATTGTGAATATTTTTATAGCATACAACTCACTTGCAAGCAGTTGTTTGAGATATCAAACACCTCCACTATACCTCCTTATCATCATGGATCATGGGTTGTATTTAGACTAATCCTATTTCCATAATATTCTCATATTTTCAATAAAGGTAAATATTATCAAGGCATTTTAAAAAAATTTACATTATCACATGTTTTTGAAGCATATTATGATTTTAAAAAAGGTGCTGAAGATGGAGATACTTACGCAACCTATTTATATTTTCTTTTACGATATAGTCTCTAAACACATTATAATGGTATTTTAAAAGGGCCATTAATTGAAATTTTAAATTCAAATTCAGTCGGACTATTTTATAGAAATCATGTTTATCAGATGTTTTGAAATAATATGTCATTAATGATTATTTTCCAAAATTGTTTTTCTCTAAACACCCATATGACCGATGTTGTACAAGGTGTATTTGGATGGAAGAATCAAATGATTTTTAATGATATCTAAATAATTATTTCAATTCATCGACGTTTTACCTACGTTAAAAAGATGACGATGAAACCAAATGGACACCATGAGCAACGTATGATTTTTTTAATTTTGGGGATTGTTTTATTTTAAATTAGAGTGTTGAAATAAAACTTCAAGAATTAATATGTTGAAATCATAATTAATTTGGCTGAAAATGAGAGGTATAAGGAATCCATTGAGGTTAAAACATGTTAGGGTTATTTTTGAGTTTTATAAAAAGCAGAACCCATAGGATCTGTGACAACCCGTCGCATATGGTAAGGCCGTAGGAATTGAACCCACAACTGAAGGGCGAACAAGGCACATTACCTACAACTAGAAAACTATAATTCCCTAGTTAGTATGATTTATTATTTTAGTAAAATGATTTAAGCAAACAAGAATAAGTTGATTTTGAAAATTTATGTTTTATCTAATGGATATACTTAGTATAGGAAAATGATTTTGTTATTAAGTGATAAATTTTGTTGTGAAAGACATTCTCCCTTTTGAAGAAACACTTTATACCTAAGGAAGATAGAATACTATGAGATTTCAATTGTGGAATAATGTATGAAATTTTAGTTTGAATGAATATATGTTTTTATTATTGGCATATGATGATTTGGTTTATTTATGAAAATGATTAACCTATCATGGAGAATATGTTATTAGGTAAATTACTTTTCAATACAATAATTAAAGAGAAACTAATGTTTTTTGGAGATAAATGTTATGATTTATCTTGGAAGATTATGTAACTAAATCCTTATGAGATTTGGGTTTCAATCATAGTTTGGAATTTTTTTATTAATTTTAAGAGAAATTTTGTATTGAATGATCTTGGATGAACTTTGGTTATTGATTGAAAAAATTTGGATATAAAGATTAGTTTTATCATTTTAAAAGATTATCCATTTTGAGGATTATTTGATCTTGTACTAAACATTTTGGTTTTGGTTATGGTCTAAAGATATGGGAAATATATAGTTCTTCTTTTTTAGATTATGTGATTCTCTCGAAGTTGATTTCAGTGCTCTTAATGTGAACAAGTCATCATAAATACTCATCTTTTGTAGAAAATATGAGTTTGTGTTAAAAATCTAGTAATATATGAAAGTATGCATGACAAGTATGTATGTTTCATTATGTTTTTGTTAATCCCATATATAAATTTCATAATAAAACGTAACTTAAAACAAAAATGTTGTCTATTAACTTTTCTTACTGGGGAATCAAATACTGTTTAACCCATCATATGTTTGTGATTTTTCTGGTGGTGAACTTTTTCCTAAATATTTTTTCTATCACTCTCCATCAGAACTTGAAACTTTATGTTTTTTCTTCCATATACATGTTCTCTCTACATGGAATCCTAATATAGTTTATCATGGGTATCCTTTGTATTTCTTTTCCTTTCTTTTAAAGTCATAGTTTTATTGACTCCTTTTTCAATGTGGGTCTTTTAATTATGTTTTGCTTGTCAAATTTTAAAATTACGAGGATGCAATTCCGAAAAGGGATGAAAGATGTAACATCCCAGGTAAATAAAGAATATGAAATTTTCATATTTATTAATATTTGTGACTTGTATATTAATATTACTTTAAAAGGGATTCTATGTTCGACGACGTACCCAATACGCAACAATGAGTTTCTTTGAAATCTTACGATGCATACTAATAATATAATAATATTATTGTAAATGGTCGTAAACGCCTAGCCATTGTAATGGTGGGAATTAACATAACTAACCAAAAAATGATTATATATTTTTGTTAAATATTTTTACATTTATCCAATAAATGTTAGAGGCTTAAAATGCAAATGAATCCAATTTTAAGCATAAATATTTGAATATTTTCTAAAATGTCGATTAAACACCTTTTGATGGTGAACCCTATTTAAATCTAATTTATTTTAATTTTATATGTTATATTTGACAAAATCAAACACTTCTATATACTCATGACATAAAAATTTACTTTGTTGATGTTTTTGGTATTTTTCTGATAAAGTTCATTATTAATGAATAGTGAAAATGTTGTATTTTAATTCAAACCCTCAATTTAATCTAGTTTATCTATGAATAGATTATCTTTTATATTGGGTTTAAAGTGTAATTAGAATATATTTTCACCATTTAATCCAATTTTTTTCATTAGATTTAATTTCACTTTGAAAATGGACATAAACATGTGTCAATCATTAGATAGATATTGTTTCATAAAACACGCTATTTGTTTTTACATTGGGAAATAACTATATAATTTAACAATGAAAATTATATGTTTTTAATTTGGTAAAATGGAAATCAATATTTAATTTTGAATATTGAGTATAACATTGGGTAAATCTTTGGTATTTTTATGACAAATGTTCATTTTTAATGAATAGTGACAAATACTACATTTTACTTCAAAACAGCTTTTTCATCTAATTTAAATATATAGTTAGATTGTAAATTTAATTTTTTTTATAGATTAATTGAATTATGGTTTTATAAATTAAAAGAATTATGTTCATTTTAAGAAATTTCACTTTCAAATTGGATGTAAAAACAAATCAATATTTTGAATGATTTTACTTCTTAAAACATTTCCTTGGTTTTTGAAACGAGAATTATTTTTAAATTAATTACTAAAATTTTTGACATTGTAATTTGATGAAATGGATTCCATATATGGAATTATAAGGTCAAAATTATGTAATTAAGACTCTTTTTTTCGATATTATGAATTGTAACAACGATAATTATCTTTAATTGTTGTGATTAATTAGTAATCGGGTAGTTAAGGGTAAAAAATAATATCATAAAAATACAAAATGACCCCATCATGACTTCTAATGCTGTTTGTTGTGTCATGGACGACCATGTCATGCCTTTTTCCAACTTAGGAACCCCATGGAATCATTTTTGTGTGATAGTGACCTTTTATCATATTATTTTTTAAAGAAAGGAAAATATAACAGAAGTATGTATCTCCTAATTAAAAAAACTAGATTTTTTTATATAAATTATCTCTTTTAATATAAATAGTAATTAGAGAGATAAAAATATTTCCAACATCATGATATTTTATTTATAATTTCTAGGTATTAAATATATAAATTTATTTATCACACCATGATGATGTAGCGATTACATCATTAATGAATGATTTAAATAATATGGAAAGATAAGGTAAAATATAATAAATAAACTTGTTTAAAACCTATTTTATGGGTGGATTTCGAACCCATAGCATATTATCCTCAAAATATATCATTGTGGGAACATTATAATCTGGAAACAATTTTATAATAAGGAAACATTTCCAGACTTTCCAAAAGTGACCCTCCTACATCTTATAAAAGGCCCCACCTCTACCACATTACCCACACCTCTAATGCCCTTGGATCTTCCAAAATATACTAATATTATCTCTAAAAATCCATCTATTACTCCTCGAAGCCTCACTTTGGGCAGAAGTCTTTCCAAAGAATCCTTTGGCTCAAATCAAACAAGAGTTGCACGATTTAGATGTAATGTCTTCTCTCGAGTTCCTTTATTTTATTTTAATTCTTCACTGACCACTATCATATTATTATTTGATCCCATAATAAAAATAGTATCCTAAATATACTAGGATTTTTTTATGATAATGATTCCGACTAAACTTACACACACCTTCGTCTAATGGTAATAGAAGATACTGTTTTTTTGGGTGGAAAATAACTGCCTCACGAAACGATGATTGTTCAATCTTCGTTTACCACCTATCATGGTGGAAATTATGATTGAACTATATTTATATATTTTATATTTTATATTTATGTCCTATCTATGCTCCTGTATTTTATATTTAAAATATTCCTTTATGCATTTCATGTTGTGAAAATGTGATAATTTCATATGAGGAAGTGCGGACTACTGCCCCCTCAAGTGATGTGACTCGCTCATGAAATACATGCAATGTATAATGAATGAAATTAATGAACTTATGTGACCTATATAACATATATATTATACTGGAATTATAATATATATATATATATATCTCATTTTGTATTAATTCCATTAATATGACAATGAAATAAAAGTATCGTTCATGCATACGTACGGTCTACCATCTCCATGAACGATGCATTTAATTTTTTTATCACCAATTGTTATGGAATAGTATAAAATTAATATATACTGGATATATATGATAATTAAATCATTTATACTATTTTGGAGATGATGTAATTATAACTACAAGGTCAATTCATTTCAAACAAGTTCATTTTTGACTCATGTACTGAACATTGACAAAACATATGATATTAACTCAAAAAATTATCTTATTATTATAAAATGATAATATGTGATATGAATTTAATAATAAACATTAAAGGTTTTCCTTAAGAAATTATAAATTTACCAATGATTATTATTCAAGAATATAATAAAACGAACAATACAAGTCGTACTCGAGGAAAGGGATCATTCCTCTTTCTTTCTTTTTAAGTACTCTATTTTATGTCACTTATTTTAAGCTCTTCTTTCTTATGTTGGGGGAGGTTCTTTTCTATTTATATTAATGTACTTTTTATGTTAATATTATGAGATACCCTATTTGATCTCATAAATCCATTTTTTTGGATTTTTTATGTGGCGTTGTTAGGCTGCTGAATATTCGTAACAGATTTCTTATATCTCTATTAATTCCATGTGATTTCCATTATTCGCCATTTATTTATGTCATTTGGTGTATTTTGTACTTCCAACTAATATATATTATCATGATTCTATTTATATTCATGGTTTTCTGTTATTAATTTAGTTGTTATTATCTTTTTCTCATACGACTCGATTGATTACAGCAAGGCAAGTAGTTTTTTCTATCTCACTTTTTATTCCCGTGAGATTCATGATATATTTACAACTATCTCCTTAGAGTGATGCATATACTGCCCATTATTCTAACATTTGAGTAATATACATCTATTTATGTTTATTTACATCTTCATTGTATGATCCTTCTATCATGGGGTGTACGTTTTGAAAGTTACCCAAATCGATAAGGGAACCATTCACCCTCTGCTTTTTTAAAAGACTTCTTTTTGTTTAGTCTTGTAATTTATATATTATTGTGTTGGGATATATGTTATTATATATCTTTATTGCTGAAAATTTTATGTCCATGTGAAGAGATACCCTTTTTATCTCTCATCAAGTGATTTTCTGAATTTAAAATTGATGACGTTAGAATATCAAATTTCTGTAAGGGAACTTCTTAACCCAATTTCATTTATTTGGCTTGAACCTCTACTTCTTGATTATGTCATGCTATGAATATGTGTGAAAGACCTCTTATTGTTTTAAACATAATATCCACTAATATTGGGTGTATATAAAATTTTAACACATAATTATGTACTTGATTTAACCTTAATCTAAGGATTCCATCTTTGTACAGGACTTCATCGCAATCTACATTTATTGAGGCATCCTTTGATTTATACACGACAATATTTTTTACAGGGTATAAAAACCTTTTGAATTTAAATTTCATTAAAAATTAATCTTTTTACATGAATCCTTTTACGAAATGACAAATGGAATGTTTTTGTCTTACGTATGCGGCGACAACGACTTCTCTACCAGCGTGAATATTATTTGAGTTTCGGCTTCCTCTACATTCCATAACTTTTTTTAAATGAAAAATATATACCATGTTTTACTTTTATTTTATTTTTGTATTGAAAATGGTTTTGATAATATTTTGATTATATAAATGTTTTGTATTGATATCTTGTGATTAAAATATGGAAATGTTATGTTTCCTTTATGCATGTTTTATATGATACAATTATGTTATGGTTCTTAGGAATTGTTTATAAACATGGGTCATTTCGTGATAAAATAAGGGAGGGTGAGCGCGAGATAGCTCTCCAATTCATTGGGTAATGCGAAGGAGTTAAATGCTAAGGTTTCTCCGAAGAGATTTAGGGAATATAATGTGATGGTTATTCCAAATATAACCATGTGGTTTACTCCCTTTTTAAGAAAATTATGAATGCCTCAAGTTACCTATATGTCTTATGATTTGTATGGGTTATTCATAAATATTATAATTTCATGAGGTATGTTATAGTGTTTATGTTTTATTAGTAAAGTATGATTTCATTGACTCTTATGTATACATGGACTAATGTTTTCTTTCCATTTATTTATATCACTTACTGATATTTTTATGCTCATCCCATGTTATTGAAATGTTTTTCATAGGTCAATAGAAAGGTACATAATGTGATGATTTTGTCGAGAAAGTGTGAAGAAATAATCCATGTTTTAATTTAAATATGTTTCCTTTGATGGAAAAAATTGAATACTATTTTTGATGTAAACACCATGTTTAAATGTGGAATGAAATTCATTATTTCTGATCAAATTATCTAAAACACTAAACCTAAAAAAATCCATAATGTGAATTCTTGAAATAACTCAAGATTATGTAACGTTTAAGGCTAGGTCCTTATAACTGAACACATTTTATCCATCATATTACACACATCTATTCTAACATTCAACATAAATAAAATTCTAAAAATATTTATTATAATGGATAAAAATAGTCAAACACTAATACCAATAATCTACCGAAAACTATTCTAAAATATTCACTCAATAATTCCATTATCCATATGTAAAAGGTCCAAGAACATACAAAAAATTAAGGCAACAATCATTAGTTACAATGTAGTTTATTCCCAACCCCTTATTTTAAATAATTGAACATCTCTGATTAACCATTAAAATATTGTCCCAAATATAGTGTCACATCAATCATTGGATAGACAAAATGTAATTAAATTCCAATTGTAATGGTTCATGTTATTAACATGGATATAAAAAATAAATATCATAGAAATTGATTGAAAAAGTTGATTACAAATACCATTGTCAATTTTATTTTATACATTTTCATATTCATATTATCAATTCATACAACCCACTAATTGAAAATTAAAATTATTATAATTAAATAAATACTCATAAGAGGTATAGAAAAAAAGATCCACTACCTTGATAAAATTTATCAATAGAATCAACTCTCAAAATGAGATGTTCAATGAGATAATAAGAAACAAACATCAATGAAATGTATTTTAGAATATAATAATAATAATGCAATATCAATTTAATCTCAAATTCCTAGAAATGTTAAGTGAACATCATTATGATGTATCTCTGAATTAGTTGATGTTTGATGGTAGGGAAATGAATTAAAACTAGGATGGGTCAATGATCATTCATATATAAGAGGATTAAATTGACCTCTTTATAGTTTGGTGACTAAAAATGACACCATGGATCATTATATAATAATAGACATGGATTTCCCATATATTTTTACCATGTATTCATACGTTTTGAAAAGTGATTTAAAAAACTAACCTGACATTAATAATATCCAATCAAAATGTTGTGGAAGAAAACTTTTATTATTTCCCATCACCAAGAAATACAAAAAGGACTTGGGATTCCTCACTCACCATTTCACATATTTAATATCCCAAACAACCACTCCTTGTACCACACCCCTCTTTATATTTTCATACTCACTGTATCTTATAGGATAGATCACAATCCAACACTATGACCAAATTGAAAAATAGAAAAATTTTACAAGCCATGGTGATCTAGGTACCACATGGAAAAGTCCAAATACCCATGGGTTAAAACATGAATATCCAAAATGTATAACAACTAACCTTATATCAACTACGGAAACGTTCCAACAGAAATAGCTCAAAAAATAGACTCCACCATAAACAGCACCATGAGGTGTTGTCCATCAAAATTAGGAAAAAACTCTATTAACACCTTCACCTCATGGGAAAACATAGAAGAATTTATATTAAGATGTATGATATTATATTATATATATATGAAATTATTCTTAGGTATGAGAATAAATAAAAATATGTGTCATAAAATAGAGTATTCATCCAGTAAACACTAAAAAAATAAAAATCTACTAAAAATTGATAGAACCATATTTGATAAAACCCAAATCAATATTTCAAGAACACATATCAATGGTAATAGATAAAATCAAACTAAATTTCATTCCACAATAATTTATTAATTATTCATGAAATGTTCATTATAAAAAATATTTGGATTCTGATTTCACATATATTACTCTATATCCCATGTAATCCTCTCCAATGCAACATGAAATTATAAAACTAATAATATGGTGATTACCACCCCAAAACTACATTATCCAAATTTCCCATAATATCAATTGGTTTTCCGATGAATTTAATATCATCCTCCATAATAAAACGCCACAAATTTATAATGTGATAATCATCTTGTAGATATTGATGAAATTGTAATACATGGATGGTTCAAATGTTCTAGTCCATCTAGAGACGAGGTTCAATCCAATAGTTCACTATTATAATAAGATCAAACACATTGTAATTTCAAACAATCATGGGTGATTGCATGCTCTAAAAACCAAACCATTATTCTCTATTATGTAGTGTAGAATAAAGAATACATAGTTTTCTATTTCAAACCCCATAGGCCTCCACCTCTAATAAACAAAATATTGTTATCTATCATGTTCTGCCTTTATATTTTACCAATCAATCTAATTCTTCATTGGACTGCTCTATAATAAATTGAGGCCTTGACCTACTTCATCCCCAATCAAGGCCTATAACAATGGGCATTGATATGATCTCCCCTATGATGACTTGGTGGGAGCCAATTACATGGATGAGTTCTAGATATTATAATTGGTTAAATCAACCATGTGTAGATTTTTCACCGATGATATAGTAAAATAATGATATTATCCAGAAACATACCCTCAAACATTGGATGGATTAGTATATCAACATGACTTTATGATGATGGAATGAACTGTTATGACATAACTGATATCCAAAATCATGTTGCATTCCACTTTAGTCACAATATGTATATCAAGGGTCCTAGTATTAAATTATTTGCATCTAAACTATATAATTTATATTTACATCATCCATCAACCATGTTTTACGCCATCTAGAGTTCACTACTATTGTATAACGTGAATGTGATATGACTTCTCTAGTTGGTCCCTGATCACCCAGATAGAATAATTTTCAACCTTATATATGGTTAAAATTGTAATAAAATCCATTGAAGTATCTTAAAAGTAATCATAGATAAATTTAATGTCTATAACAAACAACTAAGGACATTATTCTCTTCCATTGCCTATAGACAACTCAGAAAGAGTGATGTAAACTACAGAAGTAGACATGCCATACCTAGCCATAGGATCCACCTCACTAATACATGATCCACAATTGAAAATATGTATCCAAAACTAAAGGATAAATATAAAACATAATAAACATTCACTGAAGATTCACCATTAAGAAAAACATCCAACTATAAAACATCAACTGATGTTTGTCATCATCTAACTAGAACTCTAGAGGGACACCATGAATAATCCAATATTGAATTTCCTCCACCACTATGTCATCCCAACAAGTATACAACTATGTGTAAAAAAATAAATCATAAAACATATGAACGACATATGTAATTCCATATTCCACTTATTCACCATCTGGAATAAAGACCTGAATTCCGCTGTCACCCCCCAGGATTCCGTAGACGATTTAATATCTCATTATGATTACCTATATATTTTTTTTGTTAGGACATTCATTCCATAGATTTTTATGATATAATGAAGTCATAGTCCATGACAACAATCATATGGAAACATTATAATTTATTTTTCTAAGGATTGTAGAAAATATTTTTCAAAATTCCATTATTTGTGATGAGAATAATGAATTCCCTAATGAGGTAATATAGGATATCAATTTTTAGAAAAGAATTATATCCAACTACAAAACACTAATTTTATAAACAAGTAATGGTATAAAATACATATGATCCATATGATATCATAACCTATTTCTACATAAAGATGCATCATAAACCCATTCTAGAGGAATCACATCACACCTCAGACCCTCAAGAAACTAATGAATTCTGGCTGTAACCTACTAATCCATTAATAATTAAATTTCCAAATGAAAATATTTATGGAAATATCTTCATTTATCCCCATTAATTAGTGATATCCTGACCGAATCTCCACCTTATGTAAATACAAGTCTCTAATTAATTTGTAAATCAAGACATCTATTTGTTGAAGGGGAAACTTTTTAATTATGTTGATTAGGTATGGATCATGATAATTTATGCAATGTCATGTTGATCCATAATTTTTCTTGATGAAGAGGACAATAGTACACCATGGGGAAGCATTCAGGGATATGAAATAATATTCATGATTATCTTGTAGGTTATTCTTCAGTTTTTTCAACACCATAGTGGACTTAAAACAATTTTCTAATCTAGGTAGAGACCAATTAATAAATTCAATTGATAACTTAACCTCTCAGTCAAGAGGAAGACTAGAATTTTCATTAGGGAAAACATCATGATACCATCAATAGTTTTATATAATTGTGGTTTGGCCTTTTTACAAGGAACAACAATTTTTAAAAAAGTACAACTAGGGGTCTTAAATAAATAGTTAATAAAAAAAATAAAAATATGACTTTAAAATTTAACTATAATCTTATAGATGAAATGTATGTCCTAAAATTTTATTTTCTATTTCACAATCTAAATTATCCATTGTGAGAGACTTATCCCAAGGGGTTTTCTAATATTTTCAAGTGATAATATAAAAAAAAATTACACTATTTTCTAATAGAAATTATAGCGACCCTATAATTTTACACACATCTTTACATGATTTCAATCATTATTAGACATCATATTCAAAACAATGATTCTAAATTCTAGTGTCTTTATAATATTTAAAACATAAAAAAATAATAATTGGACTAAAATAGATGATATATATATTAATAATCTATAATTTTCTTCTAACATTCATCGAGGTCATACATCTTCATAGGATAACCTGGGGAAAGAATTTACAAAATGGATGAGCTAAAAATCACTATAAATTAATTAACATTGGAACAAAGAAAAGCACATTTATGTAAAGGAAAAACATTATTAAACAAAAGGAACGACACATAAATAATAATATATAAAAATATAATATTTAATATGGAATTATATAATCATGGAATCATAAAAATTTGGAAAACACATAACATGACAGAAACATGAGTCAAGGATAACTATATATACTACATCATATAGTGGGAAATGTCCCATAATGGATTTAATTGACTACCAAATCCCATACATGACATCTTATGAGACAATAAATTACCAAATTCATTGTAGAATTATCTATTTTCAACTACAATAACATTCCCATGAATATTCTTTCAACATAAAGAATTAATAATAATGAAGAAACATAAGGGTTACCCATGGAACTCAATAGTCGTCTTAATGATATTATAATGCATAACAAAAGGGTATATCATTATGATGTCCATGAGAGTGTGAAATTAAATTATAATTGAACACAAATATGGGAAAATATTCATAGATCAGGAAAAGATATATCTAATATATGTGATAATGTGTAATAATATTGTTTAATAAAACCAATAAATAAAACATATTTGGTGAGGTTTATGGGAAAATTTTGAAGAGTTGTTAAATAGGATAAAGGAGTAATTTTTTATATAAAAACAAAAATCAAATAAGGTATATATTCATGATAAAATGAGCTATATTATTAAAATAATAGTGGTTTAAATAGAATATATAGTGTACATGAAAATGGGTATGAAATTGAGAAGCCCCCATTAATTTGGATTACTTTTAAGGAGAAATTGAGGGGGGAACATTATAAAACATGTATTTAACCATAATAAAAAGATGAATTGAATGAGAATGATCTATTTTAAACATATAAATATAAAATAAATATAGTTAATAAGAATAATTAACAATTAAATTTGGGGTAACATGATAGATAAGCTATCCCAATGGAAAAAATATAGGTTTAGAGAGGTCCCTTACCTTTTTATAGATTATATTCTACACCTTCCCTTAATGTCTTTGATAAAAAAATTAGATAAACTAATTTCCTAATTTAGAAATTTTTCTATCTATATTTGATTAATTTTAAATTAATTATGTTTAATTATGTCCATTTTAATGAGTTATATTTTTTAATCTTGTTATTTATGAAGAGTTTCTTTTCATAGTTTCATGGTCGGTTTTCTTGTGAAAATTAATGGACATTATTATATAATTTGAATAGCTCCAATGAAGATAAAGTTTATGGTTTTAATTAAATTCCCATATTTAATATCGTTCCATATATCATTTTATTTTTTTACATGATGATTATTAATTTTGTAAAACGATAATGATAAATGTTTAGATTATTTTGGAGGGTTCACAATCATAACGAACTAGTTTTTTTATTTATTAATATATATATATATTAAATATAGAACATGAAAAATGTTATAATATATATTTAATAATATTTTTTATCATTATAATTGTTTATTTCCATCCCTTATGGAGGTAATGGAAAATTAAAACTCATCATCCAGGACAGTAGTAAATAGACATATCATGGGTGATGTTTTTTTAAGATAAAATGGGATGATATGAGGTTGTATTAGGGAAATTATATAAAAATAACCAAAATAATAGTATATATATGATACATTAGATATAATTATTTTTTGGATAGGTGAGGTGAGGGGAGGATGAGAAAAATGAAAGAAATTAAAATACAAAGAAGGGGTTTTTACATCGTGTTTATCATCTCATTGAGTACCTCATTAAAGAACATGGGATTGGTTATTTGGTGATACTGGAAAAATAGGAAATAGTTAATGGATCCATGAATGTAATTTGTAATAATATAAGAATGATCAAAATATTATAATATGTGAGTAGAGGAGGTGGTGAGGCATTATAAGGGATGAGAGTAGTGTTTTTTTGACTATTTTATTCATTTTATTATTATGTTCATCGAAGACTATGAATAGTGATGATTCCTATGAACACATATAGAAGACATTTCAGTATATTTATATAAAATGGTTTTGACATCATTCATAAATATACCATGAATAAATATTTCCAGAATTTATCTTATATAGTATATAGTTTTATTTCTCTATTCATATAAAATTCAATTACATTAAAAAATCAATAAAATTACCCAAAAATATTTCAAATTGTTCAATTAAAAAAGGAAATCAACATTATATTAAAAAATTTATAAATATGATAAATTATATCTAAAAAATTTATTATTTATTTTAAAAATAATGATTTTAATATTAAATTTGACTTTATGAAAACATGAAAAATTAATTCACGTCACAAAATATGACCTTATAATTATACGAGAACATAGTAATTATTAAAGAATATATTTTCTAAAAGCAATATTTATTTTTAATTTCTATAATAATTATTATATTGAAAATAAAAAAATAACTTTCAGAAAAATGAAAATATTTAATTTTTCATTTTTAAAACATTTATTTACATATACCATTATATAATTATATAATATATCATTAATACGCTTTATTAATTTTATTTATTCACTCATAGTTGATGTTAATATTCTATTGGTTGGATTAATATTCTTAATAGTCATATTACTTTTCCAAAGGTTATATTACTCTTCTATCAATATAGGTTCCTCAATATCAACCAATACCATTTATTTCTTTATACATTCATGATAATAATTCTTTAATTAGGTTTCCTATGTGACATATGTGTTTTTAATTATATAATAAAATTATAATAATGGAAAATTTCATTAATAAAATTCTATGTTATTAGGCTAATTTTGTTATGTCTAAACGGAAACCTGAAAGCCCAATCCATGTTGGCACCCCCAGGATAAAAGATGTTATCGCTCCCAATGACCATTTTTTAAAGGTTGGGGTTGAAGCCTCGTTTTATTATTAAAGAAAAGCAACGACCTATTTTAACTTGGTAGAGGGAGACCCATTACGTTGCTCAAAGGCCCAGTGGGCCTGTAGCACATTACAAAGCCCGTAGGGCCAGATTGTTTGCCTAAGACCCATTCTGTAAATAGAAACCTCACTGTTATAGTACCCGCCGCCGCTACAGTACCCACCGATCTACAACACCACCACTGCTATAGTACCGCTACAGTACTGCTATAGTACCTACTCCCCATGGGTTTTGAACCCCAATTTTTAATGTAGGCTTACGGGGTGCTTAGCACTAAGAGAAACCCCAACTACAATAACCATGACAAATACAAATAAGGCACAAAATTTAAGATCCTAAAGTATATGAATGGGAACATATAGACCCGGAGAAACATGGGTCTTACTTCTGGGGTTATCTCTTTTTTTGTAAGATCATCAACTCTACAAACATCTATTACCCTCTATATAATACAATGTTCTATGGTTGCCTGTTGTCTCTCTCAAATGGGGGTATTCAAGACTAATCTTGGAATCTCTTTTTCTCATGATTATACTTATGATCATCAAAATAAATAAGAATCATAATATGGGAAACTAAAAAATGTGGCATGAAATACCTCAGTAAATCATTATTCTTGATACATCTCATATAGAAATATACTATTGAAAAAATCAAGATAGTCCTTAAAAAATTTCCTAGCTCTAGAAAACCCATTATCAACTATTGTACGGAACGATTCTTCTTCATATTATATATATCCATATTCACTAGAACATAATCTACCAAGAACACCATTTTAAAATTTCTATTGGAATCATTTGTATCTTTATGCCCCTTGAGGTACAACATACCCCACCAAAGTGCAACTATCCTCCAATACATTTATTATTTTCAGATGACACCATTAAGGGTATGTGTGAACCAATAAAAAATCCAATCATGTAAAATTCAACACCCACCCACTACTAGAGTTCAGACCAATGCTAATCCAAAATTCAAATTACCTTCTTACATGATAGAAAATTAAAAATTCAAACTTCATCATTCTATCTGGGACCATGTGCCAGCTAACACCGTTAGGTCCTCGATTCAGACACCTTGTCACATCACAACCCTATATTTGCTTCATAAAAAATCACATGTGAGCCCTTCTTACGGAGTCTTTCATCGTCATCACATTCGTTACATCTTAATTATCTCTTCCACTATCAATGTCTTGATACCATTCATTCGAACAAACAATGAATCACATACACAAAAAAGTATGAACAAGTAATATACCACCAAAATTGTTAGTTGTCACCTAGACCAAACATCTTCAACACTTAAACAATATGTCATTTCCTTCATCAAATAATCACGAGCATCATTGTTTTTGGAGTTGATATATCATTAAGTGCACCAATGAACACCAACTGTGTCAATAACATCACAAAATCCTATCCACCATCACCACTAGAATCACCAAAAAAATGAGGCCCCAAATGAAAATAAAACTCTATCGAGAAGAAAAACCAAAAATTGAAACATGAAACCAAGGAAAACCACTAAATAAGGTCGGGAATGAGTCCCTAAAAAAGGCATTACGGTCGAGACTAACAATAATTGTGTGATAATAATTGCTGGGGGAATTACCCTCAATAAAAAAATAGAATGAAAATAAACACCATCATTTTACCATATTTTGGAAATATATAAATAATCATAATTACAAAATCCATGTAATATGAATCCAATAAAAAATTATCTGACAAAAATTGTATGATAATAATTTGATGGAGGAATTACCCTCTATAAAATAATGGAATAAAAATAAACACCACCCTTTTACCATCTATATGAAATATGTAAATAATCATAATCACAAAATCCATGAAATATGAATCAAATAAAAAATTCCCTCTATTGAAACACCAGAATAGTCTGATGATATTAAGAATGATACTAAACCATCCTCTGATCGAGTACTCTCAATTTGGATCTCCAATTCCCTCCTGAATAAATTTAAAATAGTTTTAAATATATATGGGATGAGAATAAGATGTATACTCAGTAGTATCATACTCAATATCAACCAATATAAAAGTAAAATAAGGATACTAATTCATAGATGTCCAATGAAGAGAAACATTTAGCACATAACACATCAATTTGTTTTCCCTACTCATATTTATTCCCAATCATAAAATTTTGTGTCCAATTGTAATAAATTAATATCAATATAAAAATAATTCATGGAACCCTATATTCACTTCCCTAGTTTTATACTCTCAACTAATGTCAAAAAACCATTTTTTATTATCCGTTCCATACCCACCAATCATGATCAAACCCAAATATATTGTATCATGACCCAAGGATCACATCTCATATCATATATACAACCAAATATCTCACCCAATGATCCCAAAAACATATCCCACATAATGGTTGTATTATTCAATGAATGTGAATAAGATAAACCTCATGTCACCCTTCTACTAAATATGACCCTCCTTAATTGTCATATCATCCACCACCTGTATCAGTAGAATCTAGTTTTAAAATGATAGTAGGGATTATTTAAAACCTGAGTCCATTCAATAATATATTTTGGGAATAAGAACCTCCAAGAACATCATGGTGTCTGTAAGGTTATCTTAGTCAATTTTTTTTGCATATATGAATAAGATGAAAATTATAAGAATACTATTACACCCAATACCAGCATATGGGTCCCTCAAAAAACTACCAAAAACATTATAAAATTATATTCAATCATTACAAATGGAAATTAAACATTTGTTACACAATAAATTCCCAAAAATATAAAAATATCCATAAACCATTTCTAATTTATTACATTCTATATATTTAACACATTAATATTTAAACATTTTTTCAACCTCTCTAATTAAATATAATCCAAGTCTAACTTCATTTTATTAATCTAAATCATTAAAATTTCTATTAAAATGAAAATTAATACATTATATCCGTTAAGATACACATAATATGGTTGAATATCCCTAAAAAACTAATCAAAATACATACACTAAATAAGTTAAACACATTCCATAGAACACAGAAAACATTCAATATAGAATTAAGATGACATACCACCCTCAACCTGGACAATAAGGCTCATATAAAATTGAAATATATAATCATTCAAGAAAAAAATATCTAATAACTATAAATTTTACACACACATCATTCTATTAAAATATCTAAATTAATTGAATAGCAATAAAAGAAAATTTTGAAATAATCTATCACATAAATGATTGTGTTCATAATAAAAATTTAATGTTAATTCCAAGAGATCAAGGTGTCATCCATGATAATAAAAACTAATATATTGTAAATTTATAATCATAAGTTTTCTCATAATATAATATGAATTTTATTATTCTGCTATATTATATGGGTAAAAGAAACTCTCACCATCCACTCAATGAATATAAGAAGCATGAAAATTCACTATATACAGATTTGATAGACCTAACTAGGATCTCTTAGATTGATAACAAACATCACCACATTAAATTATCTAAATGGGATAATCATTGATAGAAATTACCACTATCATTAAAGTAAATTATCTCAGAACATACCTAAAAAAATTGATTATCCATCAATGATTCAATTTACCCCAAAGAGAAGGTAACAATGAAATAAATCATTAGAAAATAATTATTTCTGAAAGGGGTATGTATAATAAATGATGGAATACTGAATGAATGACACTCAGTATCCTTAATTTGAGGTGTTAAACAATTCAAAATTGTTGAACATGGCTTGATAACGAGGTCTATGATTGGAGAAAATCTTGTGGAAAGGAAAAAGGATCAAACTGAAGAAGGGATATGTTTCTTTTTTAATGTGGATTCATTTTAATCCCTCTCCATGATGTGGTGATGACCCACTATTTGATATTACACATGCAAAAAAGAAAATCATAATTTCCTATTCATGTTTACTGTATTTATAAATTTTTAAAACATATATTAAACAATTCACCATGATATCCAGGATGAGAATCGTCAAAGGTGTGATAAAAATCCTTCTCCATTTCTATTTCACCTGACGAAGGGAAATGTAATGGTGAGTTGTAACTCAATATTTCACATAATATAGCCCTAGAAGTTCCACATCAAGAACACAACCACTCTAATAATTTTCATACAACCCATTTATTAAATGGGGGAATTGCTATGGAAAACACTTAATAAAATTGTTAGCCAAGTTCTTTCCCAATAAATGACACACCATGAACTAAAAATCCAACTCACAAATTGATGGGTAGACCCTGACCATCATAAATAACTAATCCACTTACTCTTACAAACCATGATTACATTTTCTGATATATAGCTCAATAAACTGTAATCAAAATTCCCCTCTCCATGGAATGCAATTAATAAAAATGAAAAAATAACCCTCACAATGCCACATTTCTCATGAAACCTTAATTAAAATTTCATGTATTGCCAAATCATTACACCCTATAACCCTCAAGATCCACCTTTGAACCATATTTTCTAGAATGAAGAATTATTTTAGGGGATGGATTATTTTAAAGTCCATCACATACAAGTGGAGTTTCTCAAGATTCAAATTCCCTCACCCTATTTTGTGATAAAAATTTTGATAATTTTTTCAATATACATATTCATGTTCCAATAGATATTGAGTTAATTTTTAAAATTTAATTGGTTTTCAATATTTCATTTCATCATCATACTCTATATATTTTTACCTGATTATAATATAGGATTTAAAATGTCAATATCCCCCAATCTAATTAGTATTATACGTAATTAAAAGAAATCCTTTTATAATAAATTTATTATTTCAGTATTGAATTGATTATTTTTTAATTAACCACTCATCTCTACAACTCTAATTTTCTCTATATAATTTAGTAAAATGTTTCATTATTGATTACATTTTCTATAAGTGAGTAATGTTTATTTCAATTGATGCTACATTATCATCTAATATAAATATAAATTGGATGCCCGAAATTACCAAATATACATTATCGGATGAATGTATATAAAAAAAGTAAAAATAATTTTAATTTTATTTCTAAACATTGAAAAATAAATTCATTTAATAAAATTATATTCCACACTAACATTGAAAATTACAAATACATCCCCCTTCTATACCTTTATCATGTGAGACTAGTAACAAATAAATATATTGTCAAAATTTTATTTCCTTGTCCCAAATTAATATTAATTTCAACTATGTATAAATGTTACCAAATTTATTAACTATTTCTATGAATTTGAGGTATTGTTTATAAATATTAATTTTTTTACCTTGATGTATCCTCTTTATTTAATAATTTATTTTCCTTGTCTTATTACGATTACTGAACACCAGTTTTTATTATATGTTATTAGGACAAATTACTCATATGATAATATTACATTTATTTTAATTATTACGGTTATAAATCGATTATTTTAATTTCATTCAGGAAAAAACCTCCGGAATATGATGACCAATCCATGTAATTTTCTTTTTCACTAATGGTGTTAGTGTGGGGGCCTTTTATAAATCCCCACATTATTTTTTTTATTGTTTTTATTTTTTAAACAATTTTCAAAAATTAAAATGATGCATCAAATATAGATTAATTTTCAGTTACATTATATCTATTTAATAATTTTTTTAATTTTTTTAAATCATTCATATTCTATATCTGTACTAATTTTTTCTCATCTTTTTACTCTATGAGTGGTTTTTATCTCGAGAATATTTTTTATCATTATTAAAATGAATTAGAATCCATTTTAAATACATTTAAATATATAATAATTAAATTAAAACTAATTACAATTAGGTCATGACATATGTGATATATTTATTTGTTTATAATGTTCACACATGTAATCAGAATAAAATATCATATAATTTTATTAGTTTCTTTTTTATTTATACATATTTTTATAACATTGGTATAGAAATAGTTTTCAAAACATCTTTTAATATTTATTATATAACTTTTAGGAATTATACATTCCATTAAGTCATAGATATATATAACTAAATTCATGTTTATATATTACATTATGTTTCATGTAAAAAAATTTAAAAAACATTTACTTATAATTAAAAGTTTATTTCTGACACTATTGATTCATGATTTTATTATAAAATCAACTCTATGTCCAAAAATATTCAATAAACCATTTTTATAAAATATATCCAAAACTAAATATTATATTATTAGATATTTTTAGCATATTAGTAATCTCCAATTATAACCATTGTTGGCCCTTTTATATTTATTAATAACATTATAGTAAAAATAAAATATTACTCAATGTCCCTAATGACTTCTAAATCAATCAATATATTGATTATGAGAAAAATTATTATATTTTATACTTTTTAAAATTACTAAATCCCTTTATTGAAAGAGATAAATAAAATAAATTGAAATAATCTATTTATGGGGATTTTTTAATATATTCTATATGAAATCATTCTAGTAATTTATATGTTAATTATATGGGTTTTGGGAACACTTATATTATTTTGAAAGACTAAAATTAATATTTTTAAATTTGTTTTGAATTATCAAAAAAAATGTTATCATATCATTAATTTGATTTATATTATTTTGAATAAAACCCAATGTAATAGTATTTCCAATGGTTTAACAATGTGTCAATAAATAAAGTTGTGTACTATGAGTTTATAAAAGGTGCATAGATCAAAAATTTCAAAATTTTAAATTTCAATTCAATTTAATTTTTCCATCATAAACATCATCATAATAAATGTTCTATTGTATTATGTTATTAATTAAATTTTTTTAATTCATTTTCTATATTTTATTTTTATCTAATATTTTAATTTGAATTGTAATTTCACAAATGGTTTAATTATATATTTTTTCATTTCTATCAAAATTTCAAAAACTCAAAAATATTATATTTTTAGATTTATTAATATAAAAATCAATTGAAAATATATATGTATACAATCAGTCATAAATTATTTATTAGGAATCACAACACACACTCCAATATCCTATAATGAAATCCATAACATTAAATTGTTTTCTTTGATTCTGATAATTGTGTCCGAAATTTTTCCTCTAAACCTTACAATATCAAAAAGAAATCTTTTACCATGTTCAACCAAGAGGACATTTTATGTTTATAATTTTAGATAACAAAGACAAACTCTTACCTTATTAACTCATATAAACATTGAATCAAATGTCAACAAAGGAATTTTTTTTGTATTTATCCCATAATATGTTATTTTATAAAAGGCCATAATCATATTAATTGTAAAATCATTTACAGACTTAAATATTTGAACATTTTTCTATTCAATATCTTAATAAGAAATCAAAATAAGGGTGAGCTCAAATGCACAGTAAGGCTAAACATAAGAATTAACAATTAAATTTCATCAATGAGAATAATAATGTATAAGGGTATGATGAAATAATCAAGGTGATGAGAAAATAAAAAAATAAATCAAACTCATCATGACCTGGATCATCAAATATGAAAAAAATAGAAAATGAAATAGTTATTAGAATCATTAATAGGAATCTGTGTGATAAAAACTGTGATCATTAGGATAATTATAATCCCATAGCAATGATATGGAATAGATACTGGTTTCTTAGAACATCATCTCATTGATGTCTTACTAAACCCTTAAAATCCAGTAAAAATTTGAGTAATCATACATCTAACTTCTAATATAATTCTCTATATAATATAATCAATACATGATGCATTAGAGTGCTACATGGGTACACCCATCGAATAATCTACAAGTAGATCACTCATCATTGTGTGGAAAAACCATAATTTGTAACATCTTAGAATAGAATAGTTATATAAATTATAAAAAAATTGAAATATCCATTATTAATGTTAGAGTAGGATTATTCCATGGAAAGGAAATAGGTTCCTTAACAATAACTTTGAAACATAGTCAACCCGATAAAAATGATCATGGTTTCATAAGAGTCTCATTGAAAAATGATTAAGCTACAGAAAATAATTATTTTCCATAAAAATATTTTTATAGAGTGATTAAACCATTGAAAATAAATTGTTTCAACAAAAAAGATATTTGAATCATGATCAACCCATGGAAAATAAATGGGTTCAATAAAAATTAGTTAAGGACATAGTCAACAAATAGAAAAGGAATGAGTTTAATAATAATCCCTTATAAATAAATTAGGATCCATCCAAATAATGAATGAGCATGGTATCAATGAAAAATATCCAAATTTTTGGATCTGTGAAAATATGTTTTATTGATGTTAATGGATTAAAATTTCATTTAAATCACATTAAAAACAATCATGACGAAAAAAACATTAAGCTATCTATTTAATACCACACCACATTTGAAAATATGAATCATAATCCTTGTAAGGGATTACCATAAATGGAACATATAATATCATGATAGTAATTAGAATCTTGATTTATCATTTACTGTATTATTAAGCATACTTCATAAAAGAAGATTGGTATATAACATTAGAAATATCTCAAAGAGGTAAAATTGTGAGAAAAGTCCATTACGACATTAGAAACATTGAAATAGTAAAACATGTTAAGGAGAGATACTAAAATTGATATATAAAAAACCATAGATATAAGTATAATAATCATAATATACATTCATGGTTATTATTTATACCATATAAATGTAATTAGGTTCATAATAACAAATAACTCTCAATGCAATGTAAAATGAGATGAAACCCCAAAACAATTGTGGAAACATATGAATCATAAACCCAAAATGTAATAATCAGAAATTTAATCTTTTAAATACAATGAGTAATAAATAATCCATTGTATAATATATTAAAAGGGTCATTATACACTCCACAAAAAATATTGTGGTTGTATAATGTTAAAAATAATGGCTCAATGAACAAAGATTGAGATGAACTACCTTTCATTGAGTTAATCCTTTCGTGTGGGTCATTATATTGGTAAATAATTAACATATGTTAATTATATAATTTCAGGATATTATTATTCATGTTTATTATCACTTTTATAACAATTATTAAATTAATTTATAAAACTACTTAATAAATCCAATTTACATATTTTTTTTACTATATTTGGATTGTGTGTTAAAAATGAATTTGGAATATTTACTAAGGCCAAAGTGGACATTATATTATCATCCTATGAAAAATAATAATGAAATAATAATCATATTTAGAGATAAATTATATTTTAAAAACTAGTCATAAAATATTTTTATAAAAAATTATCCAATGTTACATTCATAGAGATGGAAGGTTGTGCATACGCATAAATAAAATTCCAATTATTCAGTGATAAATATGGAAAAAACTAAATAATATTTTTCATTTTATAATGATAAATATTTAATATCTTCCATATTATTTAAAAATATATTCTCATAAATATAATTCATTTAATCTAAAAGGAATGACATTGTTTTGAGGGCATGATAGTTCTCACAACCACGGATGATGTTAAATGTTTTTTCATCAGGTGAGAAGGTGTAAAAAAAATACATATTATATTTATAGAATGGTAATTATGTCATATATAAACTATATATTTCCTTTATGTATAATATTTTTATTAAAATCATCCTTAATATAATCCATGTAGTGGAAGAACATATCAAATCACTTTGAGGAAGAGATAGTCCACATATACAAAAATGAAGTTACCATTTTTTCACAAATGGATAAAATTAAGGTAATTTTATATTAAAAATAAATAATTATTTATAAAAATTAAATATAATATATATCATTTAAAAAATGTATCAGCATCATAATCCCCAACCATGAGAGGCTTTAAAGGAAAAAAGCGAATGCCATCACTTCATGAGGGTGTAGTTCACCGTAAAAGAAAACTGTAATTTAGTTAGACCATTGATGGGTGTGTGTATTGGTGTAGGTAAAAACATTAACATAAACAAAATATAAATTTTTTAAAGAAACTTTTGATGTTATAAACTCATGTAATGATACTAATTAAATAGTTTTATAAAGAAACCAAAAAACATTTATCATCAAATAATGTTACCTATTTTTGGGTACCTTCTATTCATTTTCACAAACGGACTTCCTTGGTTGGATTTATGAATAATTATAGGATTCTACAAATAGGGGAGGTGTATTTAGAGTTTATTTGGGTAGGTTTTGTTCGAACAAAAATTCTTTAGAGGTGTTATGAGAAGAGAAAATTGGATACCATTTTTATAGTGAATGAGGGGTAGAATTATTGTAAATAACAAATGGTAAAAACTATTGGGAGCTCTTATTTACCTAATATGATTATAAAATGCGTAATAATGGATTAAAAAATATTCATTTTCTATCCATACTCACACAACAAAAAAATAAAATCATTTTTTTCATTTTTTTTCATAGATTTATGTTTCCATGCTTTTTCTCATTTTTGTTTTTCATTTAGGTAGTTGGTTTTCTAAAGAATGTTATTCATCCATTATGAATAAATTGAAATAATAATTATTAATAAATTGATACCTAAAAAATTATAAAATATTAAATATAAATCATAAAATAAAAATCCCATATGTGTTGAAAATAAATTTTCACCAAAACACATGTAACACACAAAAGAAATGATTTAACCCTAACTTTAATAAAACATTTTCACAAGTTATGGGTCAATATGTTAGTTATAAAATATAATTTGGACCTTTGGAGAACTTTAGATAATATTTATTATCAAATAAATGTCCCATTAAAAAATGAATGGTTTTCAGTAATCTAATTTCATTAAATATAATACAATTTATGTAATCTATTTATTAAGTGAATAATCAATGCATTTTACATTCTTATGCAATAAAACTATTTATATCATATTTTAAAATTAAATATAAATTATAAATATAAAAATAACCCATTAGTCTTCCAAAATACTATTTATAACCAAACATATATAGATCATTCCCTACTCCAAATATTAACAATTGTTTAAAGGGAAGTTCTTTTTTACCCTTTTCATTGACATGGTATATAGAAACATTTCATGGAAGAATTTCAAAATAACTCTTAAAATTAGATCATATGGTGGTTAGTGACTAAATAAGTCCATAAATTGGGTTTTTACAAGTTTATCTTGGCTTAGACTCCATATATACTCTATAATATCATTAAGTAGTCTGATTTTTACATTAATAACTATAATTAAATTTAATAACATTCACCAATAATTTTGATAAAAAAGTTTAATATCGTAATATGTGATAAAAAATTTCATATTGATTCAAAATATATAAATCCATTTTAAAAATTAAATACACAAAATTGGATCAAATTATTATAAAATTAATATCACAAACACTGAGAGACAATGTGTTTTTAAAGAGACAATATCAAT
The DNA here is from genome assembly GCA_963277665.1 of Viscum album. NCBI lineage: Eukaryota > Viridiplantae > Streptophyta > Magnoliopsida > Santalales > Viscaceae > Viscum > Viscum album. Next base: position 1,322,268,869 of record OY728134.1, read on the forward strand.
TGTTTTAAATGGTTTTATATCCAATTTCAATATGATGTGAATCAAATTTACCTAATTGGATTAATTATTCTATAATATTACAAATTATAAATTAAAACAAATTTAAAATATAATTTTACTATGTAAAAAAATTAAACATTATAAAATATTTTTTCAATTAAAATTAATTGTTTTAACTGTTCATCAAAAAATGAGACATTTCAAAAAAATACCAAAAACCACCCAAATTAAATTTTGAAATTAATATTAAAAAAACATATTTTCATATAAAATTTATATATATTTTTTTAAAAATAAATTTCAAATCATTTTTTCATTAAAATGTAGTAAATCTACCTTTTAAAAATATACATTTTTAAGCTTAAAACTAGATCAATTATTATCTTAGAACAATAAAATTTATTTTATATATTAAAAGAAATTTTATAAATTTTTATAATATAGGTATTCTTATTCACACCCACTTAAATAATGGCTACGTTCAAAATTCCATATTAAATTATAATAAAAATAGTATATCATGGTTTGATTGGACTTCACATCCATGTGACACAAGTTATCGATAATACTAAATGTTATGTGAAATCCATGTTACACATGGAGTTCTATATAATTAAATACCAACTATGAATTATGTATAATAGAATATATCAAACTAATGTAACTAATTTGAAATAATTTATTTTTAAAAATCTTTTGGTGTTATATCATAACCCCCTTAAAATGAACATCTACATTGAAAATAATATTATTTTTCAAAATATTAACATTTTCAGAATTACATCACTAAAACTCATATCATGCAAAGAGATAATAAAACAACCTCATAAAAAGGGATGGTGGGAAATATAAAATTCAAAATATTTTCTATGTTACTATCATTCAACATTTTCTGAACATTGGTTTGAAATTATAATATTTATTTCGAAGGGAAAAATGAATCCCCATGTAATAATATACAGTGATAGAGAACATGATTAAGAGGAAGTCAATGCAAAAAAAATTAAAAACCAAAAAATTATATAGATGGAAATTTATATCACCAAAATAATATGGTAATAATATGAACTTCTTTTTATGATATTTTATAATAATTTTAAAGGATTTCATTCAATATCTATAATGAAAACATAGTGAAATAGACATAGATTACATGTTAGTTCCATCCTTTACCATAGTCTCGTCTTTTTCTATAGCTAAGGAGTAATCTAGATGATTTTTTGACAACTAAGGCACTAAATAAAATTTTATATACCATAATACCATAAATTGTATTTTCATGATATCCCACATATCCTTTAAATATTACAAAAACAAAATTATTAGCACATGGAAATATTATCAGAAAAATTAACGACCCTTAATATAATAAAATAAATGTAATCACTAAATAGTAATACCGAAAACTAAATTTAAATCATTTTTAACCATATATCCAAAATAACATCAATAACATCAAAAATAAAGAGTATATTAACCTCTATGGTTATCAAATACCATCATAATTTCATGACCAAAATGTATTTATCTTCATTTTAATTAATATTTGTCACATAGCAACCAAATTTCTTCTCAATAATGTTGTTATAGATATTATAATACATGTTCCCCAATAATTACCACACTATCGAAGAATAGATAGACTATAATGAATATAAATTCACTAATAATTAATTCTATAAAATTTAAAGGAATACATCATATTAACACTTAAATTGACATATACTTCATAAAAGTAATACTTCTAAAAAACTCACAGATAACCTAAATGCATTTACTACTTAAAAACCTTGAAGTGTTTCCTTATAACTCTGAGAATATGATCAAACCTAAGAATATATTCCTATTAATATATGTATAAATCTAAATATTACCTCATATGAAAATGTCCTAATTTGAATAGTTATCTAATCTAACCTTGATACAAACAATATCTACCCAAAACCCTCACCCCTATATCATGTGCTAAAATACAAAATATTATATTTCTGAATATGATGCTGATAATTGTGACCCAAATTATTTTTATAAATCATCTACAAAAAATAAAACATATATCAAGTAAAAAATTGATGTCCTTTTTGGTTTTGAGTTGTTTATATTTTGGAAAAACTCTAACATGAAAAAATCATATTAACATTGTCTCATAAGTCATCAAATGAAAATTTCCCCCATTTAACCCATCATTTCATATTTCGTAGTAGGTCCCAATATAATCCTATCAAATTTAGTATAGAATCAAATGTTTCAGCATTATTATTTAAATAATGGATAATTTTAAACCAAATAATGGTGATCTCAAATACTCAATATGGGTAAACATAAGCATTAATAATTATATTTCTTTCATGAGCATTAGAGTGCATAATAATATGTTGATATAATCAATATTTAAGAGAGAATCATAATATAAATCATACCAATAAAAATAATTGATCATTATATAAGAAAAAATGAAAAAAAAAATCAGAATCAATAATCAATAGAAATGTGATATCAATCGTGGTCATCAGAATCATTGTAAACCAATAGATGGAATATGGAAAACATATTCGTAACATGAAACATCATCTTGTAAAACCCTTACAAAACCCTTATGGAACCCTTTCATAATCTGTAACAATTGGAATAATCATACACACAATATTAAATATACATATATTTAGAATATATTCATTACCCAATGCATCAGAGTTCTATCTGTGTTCACTCATCATATAAGCTACCATATCCTCACCATGTGTTATATGTTCTCACCCATATTTTATGGAATCCCGGAACTGAATAAATAGGAAATTAATAAAAATTTATTTAATCAACAATAATTAGTTTTATAGTATTCTTATCTCATTGAAAAGAAATGGGGTCCAAAATAAATTTTTTAACCCTAGTTAACTAGTGTAAATGAACAGGGTTCCATAAAAATCACATTAAAACATGATTTAACCATGGAAAAAATGGGTTCTAAAATAATATCATTATAATATGAATAACCCATGGAAATTAAATTTTTTTAATAAAAATCTCTTCAAAAAATGACTAAAACATAAAAAATATATGGGTTCCATACAAATCACTTTAGGGAAAAATCATCCAGTGATCAATAAATGAGTTTCATGACAATCACTTTCAAACAATAATGATCATTACCAATAATTAATGAGTATGGAATCATTAAAAAGTATACCCATAATAGGATAAATAAGAATAAGATATATTGACCTTAAAGAGAAGAAATGTGCTTAAACTTTTACTAGATATATTCCCAAGGAAATAAATATATAAACATTTTAAAACAACTCATTCTTCCATGAAACCTTAAAATCATAATCTCCATGAAGGAATAATGTTAAAGAAATCATAAAATAGAAATAGAATAAATTTATTTAATATATATCATCTCAATGGATAAGTATACACAGATAATAAAATAATATAGGTGTATGATATAACAATCCTCTTATTCAAGGAATATTGTGACAAAATTCCATTACCACTTTGGTATCATTGTTACCGTAAATCCCATAAATTAAAGATAATAAAATGGATATGAAATACCTTATAAATATAAATATTAAAACCATTAATTATATTCACATTTTTTACATACAACATATTAATGAAATTAGAATCATAATAAAAATAAGTCTCAAAGGAATGTAAATTGAGACGAGACCCCTCACGGCTGCGGTAAAATTGGAATCATAAACTTCATGTGTAATAATAATTAAATGAAACATTAAAATAAAATTAATATAAAATAATTCATGATTTGATATATCTAAATGGGATGTTTATAAACCACACAATATATTGTGCCTATATAAAATAAAAAAAATTACTCAATGAATAGTGATTAGGATGATATCTTTTACCATGTGCCAGGATTGCCCTGTTTGTCTTTATAATCCAGAATAACAAAAATATGTTAATTATTTAATTTCATGAGAAACTATTTCATGTTTATTATTAAATTTATTTCACATATTACAATTTTTTATACAACCACCAAAAAATTATGTCTAGGTTTTGTGTTTTGATGTTATTTATTTTAGGTGTTAAATATGAATTTGGTAGATCAACTATGGTCAATGTTCTCATTATATAGTCAATGAAAGAATAATAATAATGAAATTAATTTAATTATAATACACATATTATACATATAATACTAATAATAAAATATTTTTGTGAAAAATAAACAAAACGTTACATTCTTAGAGAAGGTAGGTCATATATATGAATGATTATCATTCACATTTTCAAATGATCATTATGGAAATAATGAATATAATATTTATCATAACAGAATGATAATTATTTCATATATACTATATTATTTAATCCTATATAATCATAAATATAGTTCTTGTGATGTAATATGAATCACATCGCTTTGAGGAGGCAGTAGTCTGCGTGTCTACAAAAAACATTTTCACATGTTTAGTGTGAGAAAAGGAATTAAATGAAAATGATATATTCTATTTCCTTAGTGGTAATTACATAATGAATATAATATAAATTTAATGTATATAATATATTTTTATTAAATCAATCATTAATAAATTCATGTAATTTTTTAACATATAACATCTTATTGAGGAGGCAGTTGTCCACGCGTACAGAAATAATATTAGCATATTTCAAAAAAAAAATTAAAGTCTAATGTTTTGTATTATATAAAAGTAAAAAAAGTTTTTAAAAAACATAAAAATCCTATATATCAAATAAAAATAGTATGTCTATCATTCTTCCCAACCATGAGAGGTAGTAAATGGAAAATGAAAAAAATTATTTCGTGAGGCGATAGTTCAAAATACACAAGAATGGTAATTTCATTACCCATTTGGTGGAAGTGTTTTTAGTTATATGTAAAAACCCTGTCATAAAATAACATATGTAAATTTATAAAACATATGTTATTATATATTCAAATAATATGATTAATTTAATGGTTGGAGATTGAAATAAAAAAATGATCATTGAATAATATTACACCTCTTTCGGGTAACACCTTGTGGTTTGAAGAAAATAGCTACCATGGGAGGATTTATAACCAAATTATGGATTCTATTATAATATTATGATTGCTATGTGGTTATTATGAAATTGATTGGCTGAACCAAAATTATTGACATGTTTGAGTTGAGGAGAATATTTAATTACTTATAATAGTAGAGGAAGAGTGGAATTCATGAAAATACAAAAAGGTAAAGACTATTGGGAGGAATATCTTAACAAATGAGATTGCACAATGACAAATAATGGTTTAAATAGAACTTATGGTTCAACCATACTAACACAATGAAAAAAATAAAATCATTTCTATAATTTTTTCATTCGCCTTTATTTTTCTTATTTTTAATTTTTCTGTTTTCATTTAGATACCATGAATTATAACATATAGAATTCATCCCATAAGGGTAAATTAATGATAAAAAAATTATAAAATTTATACACCATCGTTCTAAAATAATAGAACTAATTTATAAAATTATAATCCTATATTTGTTTTTAAATTATTTTTCTCGAAAACACTTATAATACGTAAAAACAGTGCTCTAACAGTAACTGTGATAACAATGTTCAGACTATTTATTGGTAAATATGTTTATTATAAAAGATATATTTTACCATGAAAGGTCATATTTTATATTTATTAACCCATACACATATCTATATAGAAGATATTTTTTTTAATTTTAAATTATTTAATTAACTAAATTTTATTTTATATAATTACAGACAAAATATTCAATACATTATCATTTTACAGGCTTTTAATGTAATTATATCATATCTAAAAATAAAATATAAATTATTAGGTTAATAATATCTAATTTTTCATCAAAAATTATATTTATGAATAACATATTTAGCTTCATACATACTTTAAATCTTTATAATTGTTATAGTCAATGAAGGTTTCTTTTTTTCCTTGTCAATCGTTAGATAATTATATTTCTAACATTCATTGAATAGTATGATGATAACTTGTAAAAATGATCCTAATTTTTTTAGGTTCTAAATATTTATATCCAATTAGTTTTCAATAAGTTTTGGGTCATTTAGACATCTTATATTCTTTTGTTATTCATTATGTATGATAAATTTTATATTAATCACTATAATTAATTTTAATTACTTTCACTAAAAGTTTTGGTCAAAAAATTAAGTTAATATTTTTAGAAAAGAAATTTAATACTGATTCCAAATATTAATACCCTTTTTTCCTAGATCAATTCAAAAAAATACCTATAATTAATTTAAAATGTATCTCACACCCGCTTCGAGACAACTAGTTTTTGAGGAGAAAACATCAAATGTTTAAATATACTATTTTCATGTCAAGTTGAATAAAATATCCTATATTTGATTGACTAACATACTATAGACCTTATTATACTATAAGACAATTTTATAATATAATTTAACTATAAAAATAAATTATTCAGAAATGAATTTATCAATTAAAATGCATTTTTTAACTATTTATCAAAAAAACAAAACTTCTCACAATATAATAAAAATAACACAATGTAGATTTTTATATTAAAAATTAAAAAATTTGGATCTTTTATAAAAAAATTTAAAAAAATTTCAAAAAATTAACTTCAAATTGGATCACAAATAAAAGGAATTAATACTTCTATTTAAAAAATATACAGTTCATAAGCTTTAAACTATATTTATTCATATCATAATCCTATAAAACGTAATGTATGAATTCCATACTTTTTTATAAAAAAATCAAAAATATAGTTAGTCTTATTAAAACCCACAAATATACTATGTAGATGATAAAAATAGTATTAAAATAAAAATAATAAAAGAAAATCTTTGTTTGGTATGACTCAACCTTACAAATAACACATGTTATCAAAATAATGATGTTATTTTTAATATAAGATAAAATATTTGTTTCCTATAATGAAATATAAAATAATAATTACGAATTATAGGAGAAATAAATAAATTTTAACTTTTTAAAAATAATACATTTCATAAAATCTCTTGATGTTATATTATTGAAAGTTTTATAGAATTTAATGTATACATTCTTCAATTTTAGAATACTTAAATCATATATGATATTCATTTTATAAATTGAATTAAATTATTTAAAATTATAAATTTTATTATAAATTTTATATATTTATATTTCATTATTTTCATATTTATATACAAGAATTTTTAAAATAATATGTAAAATACAGGAATAATATATTAACTATTTGTAATTTTTAATATAATATTACATAATTAATTGGTTTTCAATTTTTATAGTTGAAAGTTATACTATATGGTGTTTAAAATAATTGAAATTTCATCATTGGTAAACCCCAAGTTAATATAAACTAATTTTCATGAAGTCATTATAATAATATTATTTCAGAAATATTGGAAATAAGGAAAATTTAATAATTTTATTTCCATATGAATGAATATTCATTTTTAGTTTTTGAAATACAAAAATACCATGAAAAGATAAAAGAGAAAAAGAAAATAATATGATATTGGATTTCTATGATATCGTAGAAATAATGTATATAAATTATTTTTACTGTTCATGAGCAAAGAATATGACAATCTAACCACTCAAATGCTTGGAATGATTGAATATGAACTTTTTATATATATGTGTGTGTCATTGAAAACATTCATTATTTATTAAAAACAATGTAAACACTTTTTTTCGAAAACATGATATAGTATCCCATGATATATTTTTAAATTATAAAAATATAACTAATGTAAATATGATTTATCTTTTTCTTTAGAGTATAAAAATTTCATTTTTAGTGTTTTAAAACAATCAAACGTGTCTGTACAATAAATTTTTTAAATGAAATCAAAATGATTTATAATAATTGTAAAAATAATTTTAATTAATATATGATATATTTGAGATGAGGGAATAAAAATATCATGTGTGCGATACTCAGACAAGATGATATGTGAGTTTTTTATGATTTGATATCTTTTAAAAATGTTTGTTATGGGTTCGAAGTAAAAAATCCCATTAATATCCATCCCATAATCGGGAAATGTTTTATGATTAATATATGAAATATAAATAATGATAGAATCACAATTTTATTTTACAATTTCATGGTATTATCAACATACACTTTTTTGGAAATACAAAACATTCATATAATAGTAAATCACATAGAAATTCACCATTTATTGTTATCTAACCATAGATAATATATTATTGAACAAAATTTAACATGTTATTATAGAAGTAAAGTCAGTAGAACATGCGATGTCATTAAAAAAACAAGAATGAATTTTTATATGATTTTATAGTCTGATAACACATGTTTTAGTAAGGTTAAAAAATGAAAAATACATCAAATTTAAATTAAATCATATTTCAAAAACAATTTATTTATCTATGAAATTTAAGAGAATTCAAAACTACAATTAGTGTTATATATTACTTGATATAATTGAAATTAAATTTTTTATATGATAAAAAACTATAACATTCGTGTGATGGTTAAGACCATAAAATTGAAAATTATTTTCGTTAAAATGTTTGAAATATTATTTGAATCATTTTTATGTGTAATATTAGACATACAGAAAATTTGACATTTGGTATACTTAGAGTTAGAAAATATGTTGTTTTTCAAAGAAGTATAGTCTTTAGAAACATGTTTTTGGGGGTCCAAACCGTACTAATGTACTTTTATTTCCATGGAACATAGGAAATAATTTACAGATAGATTTAGGAAATCTATGAACAAAAACATGTAAATATGAGTCATCATCTAATATATATGACCATAAAAGCATTATTTGTGTATTAAATCACAAAATCATTAATGAAAGCTGGAAAATCATATAAAATTACAATAGATTTACATAACATGATTACAATATTATATGTTAATAATTTAATATTGGTTTTACTAAAAATAGTTTCAATATGTGGTGTGAGGATCAATGAATTACTGATAATGTATTTTTTAATAATTTTAACATCACCAAAAACATATTTTTAGTGGGTTATAATTGGTAAAATGATCACATAATTCTTATTATACTAAATTTTAATTTAAACATTTTATGTGTTATAATTATTGTTTTCATTCAATAAAACTTATTTTAAATTTATTTTATTTTCAGTTAGAGGTGATGAAGGTTGTGGAGAATGAAAAAATATTTGGTGATGTTAATTATGAGATTATTAAATTATATATAACAATTAAACATATAGAGGATCCAAATTAAGGTTTTATTTATTTGTTTTAAATACCACTTGTAAGGTTTTTGAATAGTTCATTTACAAAATAAATTAATTTTTTATATTATCCACTATTTGATTGTAACTATAGGCTATGTATGTATATATTATAATGATCGATAAATGGAAGTCACTATTTGTTATTATAGAAAGGTCAATCCATGAATGTTGCATTACTAATTTCCACTACTAAATAAGTTAGTAATTATCATGGATATTTATTTTATTCAATGGTTCAATAATATTTCTTCCTTTCAACCCTCGCACAACCTCACATAATAATGAAATTTATTAATTGAACTATTCTTCTAATTCATTATATATATATTAGAATCCTCAAATTCGGGGATGCTATAGTACCTCATTAAGTCTCTTCAAAACATCCCTTACTACCAATCCTGAATAAAATTTCATTATTACATAGTTTAATATATAAAAGTTCATTTTTTAGTTCCTTAAACATTTTACGTAAATCATTCTAGTTATCTTCACTCTCAATGTTTTTTGATTATACAATTATTATTTAATTTATTTCATTAATTATATCTTATAGTATTTTATTTTATTCTCTTGAAATATATTTCTTATTATAGATTATATAAACACCATATTATATTTAGTTATTGTATTTTATGATTTCATGTTCAAAAAGTCATTTTTATAGTATGTGGAAAAATAAAAATTTTAGTGGTCCATTTTATATTGTAGGAAATTCTTAATAAAAAAATTTTCAATAACATTAACATTGATTTATTTAAAATGTAAATAATAGAATAAATATTTTTTCCCTCTCTCCTGGAAAAAATATAACTTTTTGATACAACTATTTCTATTTTATTTTTATAACCATAAATATTAGTTTTCATTTATATAATTTAAATAACTAAATTTTCATAAAATACCTATAGTGAGTTTACATATATTAGTAGAATTGTTAAAAAAATTGGAATGAATGAAAAAGATGACATTTTAATTATTTATGTACACATAAACATCAATAACATAATTGATTATTTATTATTTATGAGTTTATGCTTGTGATTCCCAAATTTTACTGATTTAATAAATATAATAAAACATGATGTAATCATAGAAGTTGAGTTATTGTATTATATTATTAATATATAATTTATTATTCAAAACCTATTTGGTAATTTATAACTACTACAACAAATCCTGATTTTACCAATGTCAGAAATATATTATTTAGTGATAAAAATGTACTGAAATTGTAAGCACTACAAAAGAACTGATGTTGTTTCCATCCCCAACGGTGGGTTGAATGAGTTCCAAAAATAAATGGTAAAATATCCCATCATATAAAATAAAAAAGATCTAAAAATGTGGTGCATTTATCATCATGTTTTTTAACTCTTATAAAGTTGTATTTTAATAAAACCATTCTTATCCTTAATAAAATCCATAATGTATAGTATTTTACTACTAAATTTAAAGTACACTATAGAAGCCATTATGATTGAAATTATAATTTAATTTCAAAAAAATTACATTTTAGTGGAATATAATTTTAAATAATATTATGTTACAAACATTACTATATGATATATTTATATTGATATTTTCAGTTTATTTCAATCATTAAACATTCCTCCCAATTAAAAAATAATTAAACATTTTTCACCTTATATCTCATTTTCTTTGGGGCCCCATTCTCAAAATTTACGACCATGCTACCAATTTCCGTACACAACCCCACACCCGAGATAAAAAAAAATGTGTCTTAATAAAACTCATCTATTAATAATAAATTAATGAAATTACTAAATCAAAAATAATATATATAATAAATTGATAAAAATTTAATTAAAAGTAAAAAATAATAGATAAATGATACTACATTAATAAAATTTATAACAAAATTCATAAAAAATTGAAGATTTAGTTTCATTAAATCCGGAGGGTGAATTCTTATTATCCACTGAAAAAAATTCATATAAAATTTCATTGATAATGTAAAAAGATATACATTGAGTAATATGGACCATGATGTCATACATATTAATATTTTGTTTGTTCTTATATATCACAAATGATTTACGAATAATTTTAAAAATGAAGAAATTCAATCCGAGAACATTTGATTGGTTTTGTGTTTTTGATTTTTTTATACTAAATTGTCAATTTTTAATAAAACAAGTAATACATGTCATATTGTCACATTGAACGTCGGATGCACTTTTAATTAATTAATACATATGACAAATGATTAATTTTTTTTCCTAAACAACAAAGATAATTAATGGTCATTTTCAAGGTTTTCAGTATATGATACATGTTTTGAGCATTAATATAAATTTTGAATAACAAAACATACTTTCAAACCTATTGATCAAACAATGTATCATATTGATTTGCAATTAGTTACAATATTTCAAATATAATTCATCAATAATTCTTTTAATATTCCATAATATCTATGTTTTTTACATGATTATTATGTGAATCAATTTTCTAAATATTAAATATATTTATTAAAATGAAATCTTAATCATTCAGTCATAGCAACCACAAAATGATCCACAATAACCAAAGGTAGATTAATACACATCCCAAATGAATCATAGAAAATTTTCATAATATATCATGAAGTTTGTTTTCTTATTATTTATTTAGTGGGACATTTTTCAAACTGAAACGTCCTTTTAAAACTAAAATCACACATATATTATCATACGAGCGACACCGTATGTCAGGTTGGGTTCTGGTTGATTATTAAAAATCACTAATTACTTATATATCATTTTAAAAATGTAATAATATAAATAAATTCCTATTTTGGTTTTGAGTCATTGTCCTGTGTTTTGAACAAGATTTTCAATTTTTGAATGAAACACATGATTGTTTCTATATTAGTGATAGAGAGTGTCAAATAGAGTATATTCCTAAAATTAAAAAAATGAGTCATTTCACTATTTTTTGAACAAAATATGTGTCAGATTGTTGACGCTGAAAAAAAGACCATAACTCTCGGCGGAAGTTTCGGAATGACGAAGCGAAGTCATATTCGGAATCAGAGGCCCGATCTGGAGGCCCGAGATGTGTTGAGCGAAATAAAGGAGGCTCCGCACAAAAAATTGTTCTGCTCGCATAGAATCATCGGGTTTCATGGAATTGAGCTGATGGGGCATGCAATTTTTGTGTTCCCCGGTTCTGCGCAGCGAGTTTTTGCACGCCGGCAGAGCTCGGCGCAAAGAATTTCATGTGCCGCCTGGATTCCACGCCGGAGGTCTCCTATAAATAGAAGGTGACCCCGAACGGTTTGGGGGTTGAGGAATCCGAAGCGAATCCCGTGCACGCAATTCGTCTCCCCCCGTGCGCAAGATGACTTCCAGGTAAAACCCTCATTTCACGCATCCTTGCCACGGAGTTCGCCTTTGCACGTAACTCCACCGACTTCAGTGAATTTCCCCCCTCCCCAGTGTTCCAACCTTGCGCGCAATTCGTGTCTCAAGCACGCAATACCCTTCCATGCGCGCAATACCCTGCACGTAGTTCCCCCTTCGCGCACAATTCCTTTTCTCCAAATGCGCGTCATCCCGATATTTTGCGAGAAAACCTTCCCTTTTCCATGAAAAGCCTAGGACCCCTCACCTTGACGCCCATTGGATGCCCCCTACACCTGCACCTAATGTCTCCCCTTCCGGTCATGCGCGCCATGCGTTGTTTTCCCCTATAGCCTTCCAGGATCGTGCGAAGTAACCTCAAGGTCCCTTGGGCCGTGTTTCCCGTTGTGTTTCATTGCCTTATGCTTCTCTGCATAGGCACACAAACGACTATTGTTTCTTCACATAGCCACGCTAACGTGGACCCCCTGGTGGTTCGCCCTGCGGCCCCCCTTCACCATGGCCTTGCCGATGCCTTCCCTCCCACAAGCGGTAGAGGACGTTGGGCATGTAAGCCCTAGGGGTGTAGAGCGAACCCACCTCGTTCAAGCTGCAGGACGTTAAACTGCTAAGCACCACGTCCTTAACACAAGACAATAAACTATGGTCTGACCCCGTGCTTCGCACGTAGGGTCCCCCAGCTCAGACATTTTTTGCGCCCACTCGTCTCCATGGGAATGGACTCTTCCTCACATGGAATGAGATCCTCCTTGTCGAAGCGGTGTTTGTCCATGGGGGAAGGGGTGCCTCTGAGCGTAACCCCTAGACTTTCTTGCGAATGATTGCACCCATGTATCTCTGTACTTCCCCTCTTCCAAGGCCAGTGGAGTCCTTTTCCCACTACACTTTGTCGCACCACGGGCCTCCAACCTGGAGTAAGCCCCAACACCAAGGTCCTCTAACCACGCGTAAGCCCCTCTTTCCTCTTTGGGCCGCTCAACGTGTAAGCCCCATTCTGCTTCTCATGGACGCACCCTTCACGACGTGATCATCTGGTCCCTGGTGCCTCTTGTTTCCCGCACTGAGCAAGACTCCCGTGGTCTTAGAGCGCGCATCGAACTTGACATCCTCTTATGGTCCGCCCCAGAGCATAAGCCCCATCCCAGCGAACTACATGGACATTGATCCATGCTAATCCACGGTACGTAGGAAGCCCATGCGGTTCAAGCCCACCACCCAGTCATCCCGACCTCTCCATGTCGGTTCACCGACCACCTTGGGTCGTCTCAGAGAATAATCTCTAAGCCCCTTTCCTGCATGACGTTAAACTGTATTCTGTCCCGCATGACGTTAAACTGTACTCCGTCCCTCATGATGTTAAACTTTATTGAGTCCCACAGGACGTTAAACTATATCCCCCCTCTTGGGATGTCTCAGAAAGTAAGACCCATGTCTCACTCCACCATCCATCTTGATCCTTACTCGGGCTACCACATCCCGGTGAGGTCATGCCACCCCATCCCACTCCATGACACCTGGGAGGCCGCCCACGTGTTGGCACAAACATCGGTGTCCCCCTAGGGATCCTTCAACCTGATACGTCAACGCAAGATGTTAAACTCACGACATACCCCTTGTTAAACATGGGAATCTGAGGAAAACCTCAGATAGTACATATTCCCCGCGTTCGATGTGGCATTCCTCGGGCTTCTGCGCCCTCGAGAAGCCCTATGATGAGGGACCAAAGATAGACATGCCGACGACACCCCAATGTGACCATTCTCCTCACCGAAGGTTTCTGCCCCGATAATACCCCTTGGAGTATCTTGACGGAAGTAGAGTAATTAACTAGCGTCCATGTAGATATGGCACCGGGAATGAGCTTCAAGAACCCATCATAAATCTATGAGGGAGACCCGGACTAGGTAATGAGCTCTGAGGAGGAATCCACAGAAGGAAGAACCGACATCCCATCATCCCGGTTTTGATCAAGGAGCAGAAATCCCTGAACAAGGAACAGATCCCACCCGCCTTTGGAAAGAGGTATTGCGTGGTAACAAGCAGCGCATCCTCCCCACAGACGGATGTGCGCTCCCCGCGGAAAGTGTCGGAATCAAAAAATGGTGGACCCGACGCGAAGCTATTCTCCTCAATATGGGGAATGGTAGATGTCAGGGCGTCGGAAGAACAACATGTCACCAGGTCCGGGTAACCCTCACCAGGACATGAACCCGCCAGGGGTCGAGGCCGTCAGGATGTTGACTACTCTGTTCAGCGACGTCGTCAGCGTGGATCCCTCTCACCGACCATAGAAGACGGAACGACGTTGGGCCTTGGTTGTTGATCTCCTTTCATGTTGATAATAATGGGTTCATCTCCATGTTTCTAGGAATCAGATCACTGCATTCGGAGCTCGATCGCCACCTGCCCACCGGCGCAGGGGTAGGGCCAGTACCGACGTGGCTACCTCGCGCGGTCCCACCTGTTCCACGTTCACTCTGGCTTCGACCATCGTAGCATCCGGGCGCTCGCGCCCCCTCTCCCCATCAGAAATCATCCAACGGAGGGTGATTAATAACCTGGTTCGTAGGTATGACGAGGAAGGGGTCATCCCCACCAGGGGCATGGCTTGCTTGGATCTCGAGGCGGCCACGCCTCACCACCATCGCCGCCCTCGAGGGCCGCGATGGGATCCGCCACTCCCCACGCTGACGTTCAACCACTTCGGGAACCTATCCCCGGAGCGCTTTGACACATCCCTCCCTTACGCCAATGAGGTGGGGGATTTCCGGGTCGACCCGATCGGCAATCCATCCCAGGGGTTAACGGCAAGAACCCCTGCCAGGCTGCGTCGACACCGCCACCCGACTCCCCAAGCCGAGGAGCAGGCAATCTTCATACCCGCACCATCGGTTCCGGCCCATCTAACTCAACGCCAGCATCGGGCGCGAGTGGGAGAGAATTCTCGTCCTGGGGAACCAGCATCAGCAACCACTATGGCTTGAGCCACTGCTAACTCCTATTACTAGATCCCAGCGCATGTTGAGCAGGGGAAGCTGCGTGCCCGACTGGGATCGAAACCCCGACTGCCCTGCAGGCAAGTTGGGTCGAATCTCCCTGTCGGGGACACTGGTTATGGCCACTTTGGACCAATCTGTGGTAGTGCCGCTCACCATGAGGGCTCATTCCATGCCACCGATCTGGGAAGCCAAAAGCTTCTTCGCGATGGCTATGCTCCGGGTATGACTCCTTCCAGTGCCCACTGCATGGGGTATGAGGTCACTCCCCCTACTGCCGGCCACGAGCATGGAGCCATTGTGTATCCAGTCGCTCACTCACATGGAGGTCCTCCCCATGTCCCTTTCGACATCTGTCCTGGTGATTCTCACACCTCGGCCTTCAGTCCCCTCTGCCCCAGCTCTATTGTGGCCGGGGGACCCCATGATGGAAATCGTCCTTAACCTGAGGAGCTACCCAGGGGTAGGAAGGCCGGGTGTTGTCGTCGTAAGAGGAATGTCCAGGGAGTCCGGACGAAAAACAGACCAGTACGTTTCTTGGATTTTGAGGCAGAGTACGACTCGATGATGGAACCTCCCCCCACCCCCCAACCATTCGAATTGCGGGCATGGGTGGGGACGTGGCGCGTCAGTCTCGTACTCCCCGAATGTGAGATCCGTATGATTCCTTCCTCCCTTCGAAGGTATATCCAGGAGGACGAGGACTTGGCGTACCACAAGGGATCAAGCCCGCAGTTGCCGCTGGCCTCCTCGGAAGCACCACCCGCCCCTGTTAGGGAGGGTGAGGAACTTTTCCGGGGACCGACGGAAGAATCACGAGGTGATACACCCTCGGCAAGCACTGACGCTGTGACAGGAGGCCCATTTGATGTCACATCCTATCGTGACATGGCAGCTAGGGCACTGCAACCCCTGGAAGATGACCCAGGGATCTGCGGCCAATCAGCCTGTTCGCCGTATTCCCCGCCGGTCAGCCCACTGCCCCGACAGCCTGCCTTGGTGCCATTGCCAATTCCCCGACTTTCCTCAGTTGACGAGCAGGGGCAGAATGTTCCGGACCCCAAACCAGAGTTGTGGAGCTTCTGGACCGTTCTTGCAGTGGTCCACTTCCCTGAGAAGATTTGGCCGGTTGCAGAATTGGGTTTTGATGTGCCATAGTAAGTCACCCCGGGAGAGTTTGAATGCATCCGCAAGATTCTTCGGGTGACTCACTCCCGGCTCCGTCATCAGCTAGCGCCTTATCCCGGGAACCAAGCGCATCTCGAGTAGATTGGTGAGTAGTGTCGCCGGGTCGACCAAGCAACACTCCCCGCGGTCCAGCACCCCGAGTCGCTAGAACACCACGGGGCCCTTCAACAACAATGTGTCCAGAGTTTTCATGTACTCCAAAGAGTTATTGAGGAGGCCACCCCCCATCCGCACGTCCACGGGTGGGGGCAGTATGCTGCTCTCCTCTTCTGTGTGATCTGCCGGCAGCCCGATCCACTGGGCGGCACTCAGGGAACGTCGCCAAGGGCAGTAGCAGTCAACATGGATGACCCTTCAAATGAGGGAAACATTGTGGATCCCCTCGACAGGGACTTACCCCAAGAGGACAGGCCACTACTAGACCCATCTGGGAGGATTACTCGCCAACGGAGGAGCCTCCTAGGTCTTCCTGTTCCCACGGAGGCACTGGCGCTGGGCCAAAATATCGGCAGTGGTAAAGAGCCTGTCGGGTCTGTCATACTCGCCGACCCATCTGCCTCAGTGCAGAAGGTAGAGGAAGATCCCAAGAAGTCCATGCTGCACCAACAACTAGCCGAGAAATAGAGGATGGTTGATGAGCTCCTGGTTGAACGCATTTCAGAGCGGTGGGCTGACTACGTCAACCCTAGACCAGGAGAGCCACCAGATTCGAGCCCGCTGTTGTGCCGCAGATAGAGGCCCCCAGACTGCTAGAGTTGCTGCCAGTGAGGCTAGCTCAGCAGGTTCATAGGTGTCCACCCCCACGGCCTCCGGCCCAGGAACGACCGCCCCAAAATCGGCAGGCGCCTCCGCGTAACGCACCTCCACCACCTAGGAGAGGTAATCCGGCTCTGCCTCCTCGGCCTACTCCTCCAGCCCCTAGCCATGGTCAGCCCCCAAGATTCCCCTTTCCAGACAGAAGGAATCAGGCTTAATCTTTTGGCGAGTCCCAGGTCCCCGGTTATTTCTGTAGCACGTTGGAGCAGTGGATCGTGCGACTGCCTGAGTGCCGAAAGCCAGAAGAGGCATGTCTCATGGATCACCCTAACTACTGCCCTTATCACCAGTTCCTGGGACACACCATCCAGCAATGCTATGTGATTATGAACTGGCTCCAAGACCATATTGACAACAATATAATATGGATGGGCCCATCCCCGAAACAGGTGGTAGGTGTATTCTTGGGATCAGATGGAAGTAGTGATGATGGGGATGGGTGGGAACAGGTTTCCGACCATGGGTCCCAGATGTATAATGACTGGATGGCCCGTAGGATGGTGGCTCGTGCCCATGGCATCATCCATGCCTGCATGGATCTGCCAAAGCCCCTGGAATCTGTGAGCGCCACTTTGGCATCGTCGTCCCAGCCTACTTCTTCCTAGAAGAGCAGGCGGCAGCACAAGAAGAAAGAACGTTCCCTGCCATTGCTGTTATCTTCTCGCACGCTTAGCGATTTCATGCCCCCGAAAATGGGGATCCCTCCGAGACCACATCCAGTAGTGGATGACTCCTCGAGTGAGAACAAGGGATACGCTTTGGTTAACACCGTAGAGTTGGTAAATCCCTTTGTGGCTCCTGACGACGAGGAGTGCGAGGTTGACCTCCCCGAGAGCCCGGGGTACGCTTCGGTTAACACTGTAGTGTTGGTAAATTCCTTTGTGGCTCCCGAGGATGAGGAGCACTAGGTGGACTCTCCGAGAGCCCGGGGTACGCTTCGGTTAACACTATAGAGCTGGTAAATACCATTGAGGCTCCCGACGATGAGGAGCGCCAGGTGGAACACCCTGAGAGCCTGGGGTACTCTTCGGTTAACACCGTAGAGTTGGTAAATCCCTTTGTGGCTCCCGACGTCGAGGAGCACCATGTGGACCTCCTCGAGAGCCCGGGGTATGCTTCGGTTAACACTATAGAGTTGGGAAATCCCTTTGTGGCTCCCAACAACGAGGAGCGCCAGGTGGACCTCCCTGAGAGCCCGGGGTATGCTTCGGTTAACACCATAGAGTTGGTAAATCCATTTTTGGCTACGGACTACGAGGAGCGCCAGGTGGACCTCCCCAATGTCCCCAGCCATCGCCAATGTCGATGGAGCCGTGGCTACGTGAACCACCGGGGCACGACAGTCATCACCTACAGTTAGGTCGTGCACGCTACCGAGACAAGGCAGTAGGCCCGTTATAGAGAGCAGCACTCACGGCTCTCTCACCAGGTGACCACAGGTTCGCTTTCACCGCCGTTTGTGTTGCTGGATCGGACGGAACCGCCTTGCCCGCGTCGCAACCAGCCCAGCCCTGCCACTGGCAGACTACAGCCTTCCTGTCCTAACATGACAGCCAGCTACTGAGCTTCAGCCGGTGAACAGAGGGACATGCCTAGTACCAGTCAGTCACTGATCCCGCCAGCAGGGCCCGTCATGCCCCCAATCGCAGAAAGACCTCCTGTCAACAAAATCTCAGGTTTGGTGTGAATGTATGATGTCCTGAAGCATCTGACCGACATTCCGGAAAGGCTTTACATCCTTGAGGCCCTTCTCCTGTCGTCCTAAATGCGTGAGGCCCTCACCGAGGCTCTAAGGAGCCCCCTCCAGTTTAAAGCAGAGGTCGCGGACATAAAATCCTTCCACACCGAGGTGATTGGGGACGCCGAATGTCAGGCGTTTATCTCATTCTCTGGTGAAGATGAGGACCCTCCCACACAAGGGCACATCCACCCGTTGTACATCACGGTCCAGTTCAATGGCGTGGAAGTCCGTCGTTGTCTTTTCGACACGGGTTCTGGGATTAACTTGATCCAAAATTGGACACTGCGAAAGATGGGGTTGTCCGAGGATGATTTAACTCCCTCTAACCTTAGAATCTAGGGGTATGAGAGGACCGAGAAAACTCCACTCAGCAAGATTCGTCTGAAGACCCAGTTCGGCGGCTTAATTGCCAATACTGAATTCATGGTTGTCTCTCAGGAAACTGCCTACAATGCATTGATGGGAATTCTGTGGCTCCATCTTCACGCAGTGGTTCCCTCATCATACCATCAGTGCCTCAAATACTCCCTTAAGGGTCGAGTGGGTGTGATCCAAGGAGATGTGTCTCCATTTGCCTCTTGTGAAGTTCGTTACCTGGACACTGACTATTACAAGAGCAAGGACAAGAAAATCCTGGCAGGTGATGTTGAGCCCGCCACTGTCGTGAGTGATCCCTGGGTAGGTTTGGATGACGCATATGTCTTCCCAATCCATCGGTTAGAGGCCATGACTCCCGATAAGGGAGAGATATTTTTTGTCTCGGGTACCAGAGGAATTCATATTTCTAGTTCTATGCGACGATGGGAAATTACCTCGTACTCTTACACCAACTAGGCCCAGGTGATCCTTGAGCCTCCTACCCCCGTACGATATCGGGACGTTGGGCTCATGGCAATGGCAGTACGTCATACGTGTCTGTTTCGCTGAGCCGGGATCGACCGGCTCAAGCCAACACGTCACCACTGCTTTGATGTCGTAAAGCGTGGCCCCTTGGGCCACAGCCTGGATGGGATTGGATCAACCGCCTTCGTCGCCATGGTCTCCTCGGTGCATGAGTCTCTCGTCGTGACGACCTTTGCCGCCCAAGCCGATGTCAGCTCCCCATCAGTGTCGAGCAGCCCCGAAACGGCTCCCCCCATGGACAATCCTTCCACATGCGGAGAAGAAGACATGGAAGATTCTCCTCCTACCTTTTAGGAGGGCGTCTCTGCCATGGTCGATGAGCTAGTACAGGTGAACCTCGGTATTGAGGTGGACCTGAGACCCACCTTGGTCAGCGCCGCTATGCCTACTGAGGAAAGGAAAGAGTACACAGATTTCCTCAGACACCACCATGATGTGTTTTACTGGAATTATGACGAAATGTCGGGACTAGATCCCCAGGTAGTCGTCCACCACCTTGGCCTCCCAGCAAACCATCGCGGGTTCAAGCAGCCTCCCAGAAAAATTCACCTCTTTCATGGTGCCATGGTTGACGCCGAAGTTTATAAGCTCATTAAGGACAACTTCGTCAAGGAATTCCAGTACCCCAGGTGGCTAGCCAACATTGTGCCCTTTAGGAAGAAGAAAGGGAAGATCATGGTCTTCATTGACTTCCGCGATCTTAATCACCACAGTACGAAGGATGACTTTCCCCTTCCCGTGACAGAGCTGTTGATCGACGCAACGGCCGGGTTCCAAGCCCTCTCATTCATGGATGGGTACTCCGGGTACAACAAGATCCATATTTCACCCGAGGATGAAGAGTTCACTGCCTTCAGGGCCCCCCAGGGCACTTTCTACTATTGGGTTATGCCCTTCGGCCTGAAGAACGCGGGTGCCACCTATCAATGGGCTATGCACCTCATATTCAATCCGATCCTCGGGATGCTGGTGGAGTGCTATGTAGAAGACCTGGTGGATAAATCTCATCAGCGCACCAGGACCATCTCAAATACCTTGAGAAAGTGTTCGGTTTGCTCTGTTCACACCACTTGAAGATGAACCCTTTGAAGTGTGCCTTCGGGGTCACCTCCGGAATGTTTCTTGGCTTCATTGTTAGGTATCGAGGTACCGAGATCATCCCCGAGAAGATCAAGGCCATCAGTCACATGCCTCCCCCAAATAATATTCGGGAGCTCCGAGGCCTCCAAAGCCACTTAGCCTATATACGCCGATTCATTGCGAATCTGGCCGGCAACTGTAAGCCCTTTTCTCGACTCACGAAGATAGGTGCTCCCTATGGGTGGGATGAATAGTGTCAGACTGCTTTTGAGGAAATCAAGCAGTATCTGCTTCAACCTCTGGTCCTGATGCCACCCGTTCCGGGAAAGCTGCTGGTCTTTTACATGACTGCCCTGGAGCGATCCCTATGCACCCTTCTTGCCCAGAAGAACCACGAGGGAATAGAGAATATCCTCTACTACCTCATCCGCATGCTCCTCGACGCGGAAATTAGATATTATCCCATCGAGAAGAGCTGCTTGGTGCTCGTATTCGCCGTACAGAAATTACGGCACTACTTGTAGGACCACAAGGTACAGCTGGTCTCTTGGGTAGACCCGTTGAAATACATCATGATCCGGCCTATGTTGACCGGAAGATTGGCACACTGGGTGGTGATCCTCCAGCAGTTCGACATTATGTTCGTACCTCAGAAGGCCGTCAAAGGACAGATGTTGGCAGAATTCTTAGCTGCCCACCCAACCTTTACGGACCAGCCACTGGATTTGGGAATTCCTGATGAGGAAATATCCTCAGTCAATCACGCCACCCAATGCTGGAAGATTCAATTTGATGGCGCCTCTCGAAGCCCTACCGGTAGAAGGATCGATGATCCTAAGCTTAACAGAGTGGGCCTGGGTATCGTCTTCATCACCCCGGAGCAGGTCGTTCTGCCATATTCGTTCTTGTTGTCAGAAGGCTGCACCAACAATGAGGCAGAATATCATGCCCTCATCAATAGCCTCAAGTTGGCTCTGGAGGTTAACCTACCCCGCCTGTATGTAAAAGGGGACTTTGAGCTTGTCATCAAGCAGGTTAACAGTGACTACGCTGTCAGAAAGATGGAACTCATTTCGTTGCTAGAATGCACCCTCCATCTAATGGCTAAGTTCCCCTCCCAACTAGATGTCAGTCATGTTCCCTGGTCGGAGAACAGTCGAGCAGATGCTTTGGCCAGCCCGGCCGCATCACTCGCGGAGCCCAAACATGATGACCTAATCATCCATGTGGCACACTGAAGAGTAATTGATCCTGTTATCCCGGAGGGCGATCGTGGACCACGAGTGAACCATCTCACCGTTGGTGCCCCCGCTTCAGGACCCCTCGGGGCTTCAGGCGTGGTGATCGAGACAGTTCTTGACTGGAAGACACCCTTGGTTGAATATATCCGGTAAGGAAATCTTCTGATGGACCGAGCAGAGCGGGAACGAATCTAGCACCGCGTGCCTTAGTGCACCCTTCAGAGCGGTCCCAGCTGTGAGCATCTCCCTTACAATTGTGGGTTTGACCGTTTTCTCCTCCGTTGTCTTCAAGGATTAGAGATCCCACAGGTCATACAGGAAGTGCACGCTAACTCCTGTGGCGCCCACTAGGCCGGGTCGAAGTTGTTCCACCAGATTCGGAGACTGGGATACTTCTGGCCCTCCATGATCCACGACTACATCGAGTATGCCAAGAGGTGTCATGTGTACCAAGTTCATGCTAACTTTGTTCATCTACCACCGGAGCCTCTCCATACTAGAAAGTATTCATGGCCCTTTGCAGTCTGGGGGTTGGATGTCATAGGTCCTTACTCGCCGGCGACGGCCCGCCAGTGCCGGTTCATCTTAACCGCCACAGATTTCTTCTCAAAGTGGCTAGAGGCAGCCCCACTCAGGGAAGTCAAGGCAAGTTCTATCGCCGACTTCATGAGCTCCAATATCATTCACTGATTTGGAATACCTCATGCTATCCTCACAGATAACAGAACCAAATTCCAAGCGGCCGAGCTGAAGAGATTGTACGCCAAGTACAACATTTGCTCTAACCACACCTCCCGCTATCATGCACATGCGAATGGACAGATTGAGTCATTTAACAAAACCCTCTCTAAAATTCTGCAAAAAATGGTTGGTAAGAACAAGAAAAGTTGGCCGGACGAGCTCCCCAACAACCTCTGGGCTTATAGGATGACGACTTGCAATTCCACCCAGGTGACTCCGTATTCCCTGGTATACGGAGCTGAGGTCATCCTTCCCATCGATGTCCAGCTTCCCTCATTGCGCATGGATGTCTACGACCAGCAAGCACTGGACAGAGTTTTCGAGATCCATCTAGCCGAATTGGAAGCGATGGACGAAAGTAGGATTCACGTTTTACATAACTTGGAAAGGCATCATAGTAGGATTGCTCGAGCTTTCGATAATAAGGTTCGCCTCCGCTCCTTCCTGCAAGGTGACTTGGTGTTGGCTCTCAGAACACCAATGATTCCCAGCAGGAAACCACCTATGTTGGATCCCAAGTGGGAGGGGCCTTTTATTGTCTATAAGGTCTATCCCAGTGGCGTGTATTCCCTGGTGACTATTGATGGTGAGCGTATCACTCCTCCCACCAATGCCAGGTTCCTAAAGAAGTACTTTTCCTTACTAGTATGGTCCTGCATGACCTTAAACTGTATGGTCATGCATGACCTTAAACTTTATGGTCCATCACGACCTTAAACTACACTCTTCCCTACATCTGGGCTCCATGGTCCAAGGTCTAAGACCTAAAACTAAGATCCTCTGGGTCCGATCTCTAGGACCTAAAACTAAGATCCATATTTCATCCAACATGACGTTAAACTGTATTTCCATAACTATGTCTAGCTTGATTCCCATCCTAGTGGGATATGTAGGAATACCGAGACCTTTCGTCTTTGGGTCTAGCTTGAGGTCCGCTATCGCGTCTGTTTCACCTTTGGGACCTTGACCACAGGATCGCGTGGCATGGTGTGAGATTATGTCTCCATTCACGTCAGGTTTGCAATAGCTGCACCACGTGGACCCTATCCTCAGGATTTAGCCCTCCTCTGTCCAATAGAATTTGAAGATACATATCAAGAACTATGTGTGGCTTGATTCCCATCCTTATGGGATACGTAGGACCGCCTGAACACCTAGATGTCAGGTCCAGCCCCATATATTAGGAGATACCAAGATCTCCCGATGCCCAGGGTGTTTGGCCTTACACCCCCCTTTTGCCCAGGGATCCGCCATATTTTGGCCACTCTCGGACTGAGCCCTCTGACACTTTCCATTGGTCTGCTGATGTGCTCAAGGCACTTTGGTCTAGAAATTGCAGTGCCATATTCAACATAGGCACGTTCCATCCACTTTCCAAGCTTCGTATTCCACTTCATTCAGGCCCATGTCATCCTTCACACCCGGAGGCACCCCCATGAATGGCCTGGATACAACGCCCAAGGGCTCTCCAACCGTCATGGGCCAACGCCCCCGAGGGTTTCAGAGAAAAAATTGATACGAATCCCGCATTGCGAACATGGTCAGAGGTTGACGCTCATTTTTTTGTCCTCGTGGCTAACACGACAGGATGCTGCATTGCGAACATGGTCAGCAGTAATCCTCATTCGTCACGCCGGCTTCCCAAGGCCCTGAATGTTGGTGGAATGGTTCATGTCATGTTCCGCCCCACTACGTCATGGTGGAATCTCGACACTCCGTGTACTAACCCTCGGTACACCCCCCGCACATTAGACTGACCGAGATGCGTAACGGTGTCTCTCGGGGCTCCCGCGATCTAAGCGCTAGAGTATTTTCTTGGGTCTCTTCTTTACGGGTTACGTACATCTTGACCGTCATCCTCATGGGAAATGTGGAGTATCCCAGACATTGCATTTTGGGCCCAGCATGGCTGGGAGCTAGCATCTCCTACCCCTCCCTGATTGTTGAACCCTCGTAGGCCCCTTTGGCCCAAGGATCTTCTCTCGGATGGTACAAACCATATGACCTTAAACTGTGTTGTTGGTCCAAATCATAGGACCTTAAACTGTGTGTTGGTCCATACCATACAACCTTAAACTATGTTGTTGGTCCAAACCATATAACCTTAAACTGTGTTGTTGGTCCAAACCATACGACCATAAACTGTGTGCTGGTCCAGACCATATGACCATAAACTGTGTGTTGGTCCAAAACATATGACCTTAAATTGTGTTGTTGGTCTAAACCATGTGACCTTAAACTATGTTGTTGGACCAATCCATATGACCTTAATCTGCGTGCTGGTCCAAACCATTTGACCTTAAACTGTGTGTTGGTCCAAACCATATGAACTTAAACTCTATTGTTGGTCCAAACCATATGACCTTAAACTATATTGTTGGTACAAATCATATGACCTTAAACTGTGTTGTTGGTCCAAACCAAACGACCTTAAACTGTGTTCCGGTCTAAACCATACGACCTTAAACTGTGTTTCTGGTCCTATCACATGACCCTAAATTGTGGCATTATCGTCCTGGACGCAAGACGAAAAACGGAACCGCGTTGTGACGACCTCGTTGTAGTGGACATCACGTTGGGTATTGGTCTTCTGCCATGCCATTTTTCAACGCCTATTACAGCTTGATGCTTTTTGTGACACCATGGCCTACTACTTTAGGTCTGTCGATTAAAAAAAAACCACTCACCTGAATGGACAAACAAGATTTATCAAATTCCACTTCTTTAAGTGCAAGGGCGATGCCCGCACATCCACCTTTTTTCCCTGGCACTGGTATCTTACCATGTCACCTTCTAGAACTACGTATGGATTGATTATCATCCTTATGAGATCCGTAGGAACTCCTGGGGCACTTCCACATGGGTCCAACCTACCTTCATGTTTGGTCCCTCGACTCGAGCATTTCCTCAGAGAGCACATGGTAAGTAGGGCTTAGGTCCTCCTTCACGTCAGGATTTGTAACTGCCTTGCCATGTGTCTGTTTCTCTCTATTCCCAACTCACGGTCCAAGATCTACGACCTAAAACTAATATCCTCTTGGTCCGAGTTCTAAGACCTAAAACTAAGATCCTCACGGTCCGAGCACTAAGACCTAAAACTAAGATTCTCAAGGTCCGAGCTCTAAGACCTAAAAATAAGATCCATATTCCATCCCGCATGACGTTAAACTTTATTCCATCCCGCATGACGTTAAACTGCATTCCGTCCCACATGACGCTAAACTGCATTCGGTCCTGCATGATGTTAAACTGTATTGCATCCAACATGACGTTAAACTATGTTTCAAGAACAACGTGTGGCTTGATTCTCATCCTTATGAGATACGTAGGACAGCCCGAACATTTCGTCTTGGGTCCAGCCCCATGGATTAATAAACCCTATCCTTCCTTATTGTCGGCCCCTCGACCGAACTTCATGGGAAGTGGTGTAATCGGGATATCTACCCCGAGCAGGTTCGGGATGCCCCATGATAATAATGGGAAGCAGCAGTTCTCTTTCCAAAGAGTTCCTTCCTGGAAATTGGGACGACCCGTGATCAGGTCGGTACGCCCACCTAATGTGCCATCACCATGGTGGTGCAATATCGGGATTGTTGGACTTTGTTCGAACAAACCACCACTCCACCTTCCACACCTTGCATCCCCCCTTATTCAGATCCTCATTTCCTTTCGTGTTGGACGGGACCCCCTAATAGTATGGATGCTCGACCTATGGTCAGCCTACTATCCTGGGCCAACGTTCTGGGGAACGGGTCATGTTTTACGGGACCCCCTAACAGTATGGATGCTCGACCTATGGTCCGCCTACTCTCCAGGACCAATGTTCCGGAAAACTGTTCATGTTTGAAGGGACCCCCTAACAGTATGGATGACAGACCTATAGTCTGCCTATTGTCATGGGCCAACGTTCCGGAAAACTGACCTACGATATTTGAGTTAGGCCCCGTGTTGCGAACATGGTCAGCGATCAGCCCTCATTTATTGCCCCCCCATTCTAGGACAACATGATATGTATGTTGTTTTTCCGCCACGGAAGACAGTTATCCTCCATGGTTTCACGCCATTGGGTTCCGAATTTGGGCAGCATGATTCACCCTTCTTCTCCATCCCCCCGTGTTTGGATGGATTTCAATGCCCCCGGAATTGCTCCACATTTGTGTTAGACAACATTGAGAAGTCAACACATCAATCGTCTCGGGGTCTCCTCAGACGTCCAGGCCCAATTTTGGACGCCTGAAGCTTGGTCAATTCCCCACAGTTGAACGAAATGATGGTACACGCATCTTCTGCTTCTTGCGTTGGGCATGACCCACATGATCCTAGGGATGAGTTGTTATTCGTTTCGAAACTATGGTTGAGCACATTAAACCAAGGGTACACATGAATGGATATGGACACATATTGGATTGAGACGATGAGCAGTACAAGCAGAAAGTTCATGAGATGGAAAAAAAATCCCTTAGTGATTAGCATGCTGAATCGATCCTTCCAGCTCTTCCACCCTCTGGCTGGTAGCCTCCCAGACCGCTTCTCACTCTTTGAAGACTCTCTCCTCATCGGCCACCACAGAGTGCTTCTCGCCAGCCCTAGCTTGTGCCTGCGCCTAGTCGGTTTGAATTACGGTCATCTGGTGACTCGCCTCCACCAATTGATCCTGCGCATCAGCCAGTTGGGTCGTTAGTTGCTCCACGAGCTCAGAGCATGTTGCGATGAAGGCCTCCTTATCTGCCGCCTTCCCTTCGAGGTGTTAGACTTCCTGCTCTGCCCTCAGCAGCGCTTGAGTGCTCGCCGATCCATCCCAGAATAGGGAAATGTCGGTGCGCCGGCTGCTCTTGCGTATCTTCTCGGCCATGTAATCACGGACCGTCAGATGAAGTCACTGGGCGTCAGCCCCTCCGGCACACAGGAAGCGCAGCCATGTATGAAGTGATCCCATCTGCCTCAGCCAATCCGACTGGGGTTGCCTGAGGAAGCACTGGATACACTTCCACCCTTTGCGTTGTGTCATACGGCTCTCCTTGGCGGCCTCTGAGTCTGAGTCATCTATCTCCTCAGGGTCAGCGGGTCGGTATATGGGGAAGGCCTCCAACAGATCCACAGTAGGATCCGCCCCAGGGATGTCTTCGTGAGGAATAGAATCCTCGACATCCGGGTGACCTTCTCTCGCCCCAGCAGCAATGACGCCTCCACCAGCTTCCGACCTCGTTTCAAGAACAGCGCCGTTGATGTCCGTCGCCCCCTGTTCATAAATTTTCAGGGCCGACTCAGTGCAGAGAGCATGTTCCGAGCGAGGTGGTATGTCCGCCGCTGGTCCACATGTGGATGGCCCGGGCTCCGCAGCCTGACGTGCCTCCCTTATTGAGATCACTGCGCAAGGCATACGCTGGTAAGACGGGGTCTTTTGACACCATGAACCAGTAGTGAAGCACGAGGCTTAGAGGAATCCAGAGCGTCGGTCCCCAGTGTTTTGGCCACTGCAAGAGCCACCGTAAGGAGAGACCCCTCTGCACTTGTTAATTCAATGATGGGTGTCGGATCACCATCATGTCCCATTGGTTCCTCTCCTCCCTCCTCTGGTGGGGACGCTCGTCCAATGCTCAACTGCTCCTGAGTAGGATGGGGAAGTGAGTTAAAAGTTGGAAAGTAGAATGGATGAATGAGGGAAACGAATGAAGACAGATACAAACCTCAAGAATCTCAGTTATGTCGAGATCAGAGTCGACAATCTCGCCGCTCTCTCAGAGACTTCCTTGGTAGGTCGCCCCTTGCGACCCCTCACCTTCGGGATCCTCTTCTTCATCTTCTCCCTCACCATCGTCCTCTCCGGTTTTCTCCTCTCCCTCCGACTCCTCGTCACTGTCGCCTTCTCCCGGTGGCATCACTTTCGGATCATGCTCCTGGCCAAGCATCACTTTCACTAGGAAAGGTGGCTCCGCACGCTGCCCCTTTGTTGTGCCTTCTTTCCCGTCACCCAGTTTCTGCGCGAGTAACCTCGATTTTTAGGACGCGCTTGCGTAATAGCCCCTCAGGGTATGCAATGGTCCAGTGTTTGGCATATCTGGTTGCTAGGCCGGAATCGACCCCGGTGGGAGGAAGAGTAATGACATCACCAGAATGAAAGTGGTAAAAATCAACCACATCTGGCGTAGGACGCATGGATTCTTGTCCTACCAGACAGCCGTGAATACCTTCTTTGGCATTCGTTGGAGGCACCCGAACTACCTGGAGAATTGGGATGGTACGTAAGGCTCGCAGATCACCTTCCTATCGATTCGATCCACGAGCAACCCACCCCGAATGCTCTGGAAGTATTACTGTTGTTCCAGAGAGCATCACCCGTTTTCTACTAGTTGGCCGACTGTGGTAGGGAACTGGCTGAAGATGAAGTTGTCATGGTTGCCGATTCAGATCCTCACACCCTCCTCATTGAGCGTCATCGGCGCCACCCCTGCGATGTTTAGCAAAGACGGTCGCAGACCGTTGCCCGGAGGACGGACTACATTTGGGAAAGTATACCCACCGAGTTGAGCCACCACCAAGCCATGGAAGATCTGGAAGGGACCCCATAATCTCCGAGGCGACCCCCCTAGTGAGATGCACCCCAGGATGGTGTACAGCTTGGCCAGCATGGTGACGCCCATGTTGAACCGTTTGTTGGCGGCCATGGAGCCCACCATCACCAATGTCGCTGGACGGACGCCCATCCTCGTGTCCCGCACTGGCAGGAGCCACCCGCTCAGGAAGGTGGCAAGGAACCTGGCATACCGGACGTTCGGGTCTCGGGCCTCAATGATGCGGTAGCCCCATGATTGGTATTGCCCCACCTCCAGGGTCTTCCAGTAGAACCCATCCTTGCACCTCTGAGTCATGGTTGGGCACCGTTTGCCCGGTCCCGGAATCATGACGGCGGGATCCTTCTCAAGGAACATGCTAAACCAGCCCTTGTAGGCGATTTCCTTCAGGAAGTCCTTGGCCCCCAGCCTCTCCTTGGCCAGCTGAAGTAGGTGCCACGTCAGCATAGGCGTCTGCGACCTATCTCCCCATGTGTTATTTGGAGGAACGAACTCGTCGTATTGGTAACCCTCCAGTGGGATACCTCCGATGCAGTGAATGTCCCAGAGACTGATGCCAACTTACCCATGATGAAGGTGGAACGTGTTGGTGTCAAGAGACCACCGGGTGAATAGCTCCGGTCCGAGTTCAGGCTAGCGGTGGAAATGGAACT
This sequence comes from Viscum album, assembly GCA_963277665.1. Taxonomy (NCBI): domain Eukaryota; kingdom Viridiplantae; phylum Streptophyta; class Magnoliopsida; order Santalales; family Viscaceae; genus Viscum; species Viscum album. Next base: position 1,322,299,421 of record OY728134.1, read on the forward strand.
GTGATGTCCATACTTCCTCGAACAGGCCGATATACCGCAGCTCATCCCCGAACTGGACATAGGTATGGAGAACCTAGAACACCTAGCCCCATTCGCTAGTGAATTTACCCTCGGACCGTAGGTCCAAATCCTTCAGCCCGCCCTTCGTGTCATCCGTGATGCTTTGACGGAACGTGCTCGCGTAGAGGGCCAGAGAATCGTCCGCCACAGGCTTGTCCCCGGTAATGGTCCTAGTCCTCGGGTTCAGGACATAAACGTCTATATGTCTAGTTTCCCTAGCAGTATAGCCGTTGTTGGTGATGTTGTAGCGAGGAAGCTCATCCTCCCAAGTCACCCAAGACCGCGGCGTGTCCACCTCGAAGCCCGGCAGTGGCACGTCCTCCAGGATGCCAAAATTCCAGAGCGGGAGGTTGTCCGACAAGGGATATACCTTCCAGGCCGGAGTCAGTAGGTTGAACAAGGTTAGATTGTTAGAGACAATCACCTTGGAACCATAAACCTCCTTGTTTTCCACCAGTTCTGTCCTACGGGTAGAGGCTTCCCCCTCATCAACTCGGTTTGCTGCCATCTCGAATCTATCGGGAGTTGGGCGAAATTAGGATGCAGGGCGCGGAATCGGAGAGTTCTGCGCGAATGCTGAATGAGTTGCACGAAATCCTGGAGATGAGCGCGCAATCGGCACGTGAAGCGCAGAAAATTCCAAACAGGCGCAAAATCATGGCCAAATTTCAGATGGAATTCCGTACTGGCAGAGCGTTATTACGTGATGCCGCAGAAGCGATTTCGCACACGAGAGCGATCAGCTTATCACGCAGAAAAAGAGGAAGTACGGGTTTTGGACCCGGCGGCCCTTTTTATAGGCGAGGCCAGAGTTCTCCGCCGCGTGGAAAGAGGATATCGCGCGCGTCCGTAGGTATTGTGTGCCCCGTCAGAATTTTGTGCGCAACATGACCAGGGGATTTAGCATTTCGGCGTTTCCCTTGGAATCCGATCGTTGCGACCTCTCACCGATCCAATTCCAAGGGGGTCATTTTTTGACGCCCAAAAAAATTACCGTAACTCTCGGAGGAAGTTTGGGAATGATGAAGCGAAGTCAAATTCAGAATCAGAGGGGAGGACCAGGATGTGGTGCGCGAAATAAAGGAGGCTCCGTGAAAAAAAAATTTCTGCATGCGTAGAATCACCGGGTTTCATGGAATTGAGCTGATGGGGTGCATAATTTTTGCGCGCCCTGGATCTGCGCAGTGTGGTTTTGCGCGCTGGCTGCGCTCGGCGTGAATAATTTCATGCGCCGCCTAGATTCCGCGTCGGAGGTCGCCTATAAATAGAAGGAGACCCCGAACGGTTTGGGGGTTGAGGAATACTAAGAGACTCCCATGCGTGCAATTCGGCTCCCCCCACGCGCAAGATGACTTCCAGGTAAAACCCTCATTTCGCGCAACCTTGCCCCGTAGTTCGCCTTTGCGCGCAACTCCACCAGCTTCAATTAATTTTCCCCCTCCCCAGTGTTCCAGCCTTGCGCACAATCCATGTCTTGTGCGCGCAATACCCTACCGTGCGTGCAATAACCTACGTGTAGTTCCCCCTCTGCACGCAATTCCTTTGCTCCAATTGCTTTCCGTCACAGTATTTTGCGTGCAATCCTTCCCTTTTTCGCAAAAAGCCTAGGACCCCTCACCTTGACGCCCCTTGGCTGCCCCCTACACCGGCAACTGATGTCTCCCCTACCGGGCATGCGCGCCATGCGTTGTTTTCCCGTACGGCCTTCCAGGCTCATGCAAAGTAACCTCAAGGTCCCTTGGGTCATGTTTCCCATTGCGTTGCTTTGCCTTATGCTTCTCTGCAGAAGCACACTAATAGATATTGCTCTTCGCATAGCCACACTAACGTGGACCCCCCCCCCAATGGTTCGCCCTGCGGCCCCCCTTCACCATGTCCTTGCCGATTCCTTCCCTCCCACAAGGGGTAGAGGGCATTGGGCATGTAAGCCCTAGGGGTGTGGAGCGAACCCACCTCGTCCAAGCTGCACGACGTTAAACTGATAAGTACCTCGTCCTTAACAAAAGATGTTAAACTGTGGTCCGACCCCATTCTTCGCACGCAGGGTCCCCCCAGCTCGGACATTTTTTACGCCCACTCGTCTCCACGGAAATGGACTCTTCCTCACATGGAATAAGATCCTCCTTTTCGGAGCGGCGTTTGTCCGCGGGGGAAGGGCTACCTCAGAGCGTAAGCCCATAGCCTTTCTTGCGGATGATTGCACCCATGAATCTCCGAACTTCCCCCCTGCCAAGGCCAGTTGAGTCCTTTTCCCACTGCGCTTTTTCACACCATGGGCCTCCACCCTGGAGAAAGCCCCGACACCATGTTCCGCTAACCACACGTAAGCCCTTATTTCCACTTTGGGCCGCTCAACACATAAGCCCAATTCTGCTTCTCACGGACGAACCCTTCGCAACATGATCTTCTGGTCCCTGCTGCCTCTTGTTTCCCACACTGAGCGTGACTCACGTGGGCTTAGAGCATGCATCAAACATGACATCCTCTTTTGGGCCACCCCAGAGCGTAAGCCCCATCCTAGCGAACTACGTGGACTTTGATCCGTGCTAACACATGGTACGTAAGAAGCCTCTATGAGGTTCAAGCCCACCACTCAGTCATCTCGACCTCTCCATGTCTGTTCCCCGACCACCTTGGGCCGTCTCAGAACATAATCCCCAAGCCCATGTCCCGCATGATGTTAAACTGTATTCTGTCCTGCATGACGTTAAACTGTACTCCATCCCACATGACGTTAAACTGTATCGCATCCTGCATGACGTTAAACTGTATCCCCCCTCTTGAGTCGTCTCAGAACGTAAGCCCCATGTCTCACTCCACCATCCATCCTGATCCATACCCGGGCCGCCACATCTCAGTGAGTTCATGCCACCACATCCCACTCCATGACACCCGAAAGGCCGCCCCTGTGATGGCCCCAACATCGGTGTCCCCCCTGGGGATCCTTCAACCCGATCTATCTCCGTAAGACGCTAAACATGCGACATACCCCATGTTAATCATGGGAAGCTAAGGGAAACCTCAGATGGAACATATTCCCCACGTTTGATGTGGGATGACACGGGCTTCCGCGCCCTCGAGAAGCCCTATGATGAGGGACCAAAGACAGACATACTGACGACGCCCCAACGTGACCATTCTCCTCACCAAATGTTGCTGCCCCGTCAAGACCCCTTGGAGCGTCATGACGGACGCAGCGTAATTAACTGGTGTCCATGTTGATATGGCACCGGGAATGAGCTTCACAAACCCGTCTTAAATCTATGAGGGATACCCGGAATAGGTAATGAGCTCCGAGGAGGAATCCACAGAAGGATGAACCGACATCCCATCATCCCGGTTTCGATCAAGGAGCAGACGTCCCTAAACAAGGAACGGATTCCACCCGCCTTTGGAAAGCAGGAATGCGTGGTAACAAGCAGTGCGTCCTCCCTACTGACAGATGCGCGCGCCCCTGTGAAAGCGTCAGAAACAGAGATTTAAGAGTTTTAATTTCATGATTGATGTTTTGGATTACAATTTAAAATTAGATAAAATTTAAAAATCATTCATATATATTACATTATGTGTTGAATTAGTTTTTAGTTGAAAACAATATATCAAATTAAAATTTATTTAATTAATAATTAGATCATGAAACATTGTTTTTTATCATATTATACAAGGATATACTCATTTTTGAAAAAAAAATTACTTTTTAAGATAAAAACAGTCATTTTTAGTCATATTCACCCCCACAGTGTAATAGATTGATATATGGTTATTTCATATATATCAAAAATAATTTCAGTATAACTAACCAAAAATTATAATCCAATATTAGAGATTTAGTTCAATTTTGAGTATATTATATTAAATACCCATGTAATATTGATATTAGTGATTATATTTTCTTTTATAATATTTGATATGTTCATATGGACTGTTAAATTTATTAAATTTCTAGTAAATCATTTTTTAAATTGATATATTTTCATTATCACATTGTTAACTCATATAGTATTGTGATATATTTTTGTTCACATATAAAATTATTGCGACTTATTTCAATGTATTTTTTTATAGATAGTGCAAGATTATTCCAACCATGACGATAATTTAGATAACTATGCATCCTGGTATGTGTAGATGATTACCTCTTCATGGTTGGAGTATTCATTTATAAATTGTGGTCTTTACCATTTATTTTATTACTTCTGCTAGTAAAATTGTTTATTAGTTTTTCCCCATTATAATTAAAATACATAAGGCCTTAAATTTCTCTTCCTATTACTCAAATGTATTTGGGTTCAAGTAGGGAACTCCTCCACTATTCCCTTATTAAATTTTAAACAATCTCTATGGATTTCATGTGATATCCTCCTTGGTACACCCTACAAGTTTCTTATTTGTCATTCCCAATTTTCCCTCATCATCTTTTTATTGTTCATATTCATTCTACATAACCAAAATTAGATCTTTGGTTGTGGATAAGGTTTAACATTGGTTCAAATATACATTTTCGGTTTATATGGATTACCATGGGAATGATCATTCATGGTTGACCACCCACCATCAAAGGAAACTAATTATATAATGGTTTTGAAAATGTCCTTTCTAATGTAAGGTAATTATTTTTGTATTTCCTTTAAATAAAATTTCATTTATTTATTGAAGATTTTAAATTATTTTGAAAAATTTTATTTGTATATAATATAGTACTATGAATTATAAAAAATATTGAGTTATTCGACCCATATCTTAATAGTTTCTGAAGGTTGTTCGGAACATTTAGCAGATTTTTATTCTTATTTAATATTTTATTAAATACCAAAAAGGATTGTTCAAAATGGATTTTACGTATATGGTAATATTACCCATTTGGGATATAAATTATGTTGAATATGTCACATAATGTAAATTAATGTGTTTTCAATGGATTTAAAATGGATTTTTAAGGGATCAATTCAAAATGAGGATTTAGAGAAGAATTTAGTGGTATTTTATGATGGGTAATGTATATTAACATGCTAGGATTTTTTTTTAAAAAAAACTTCTATTATAAATGTAATGATCAAATTTTTTTGACTCACATATATAATTATCGTATTTTTTAGAGTGATGGATGGAGACCCTTTGTGAGAATTTTTATATAGTGGTATATGTTATGGATTCTTATTAATGGAAGTTAAAGTGGTCAGTTCTTTTGAGGGTGTTATAGATGAGATAATATTTATTTAAAATATTTTTTTTTTGTAAATTTATCACTATTGGTATATTTTTTATTACCGCCATTACACTTTTTCTTGTAATCCTATTTTAGATAATAAAACATTAGGATGTTTGTTACATTATAATGTTGGTTTTCACCAAGAAGTGTTGTAGTAGATTTTTTCCCACCTATGGGTTATTTCCTATCTATAAATCTTATTGGTGTGAAATGGTATTATAATGGTTTTCATGGGGGTCCCTAGATAATGATAATATAAGGATCCATTTCTAATTTGGTTCACATTAGTGAATGAATTGTTATCTATGATACTTAAACTCGTTATAGGATAACATAGGGGGTACATATATGTATACATCTTGTGTAGAACCAAACCATGATTTACATGTTATCATAGATCTTGTTTGGTTTTATATTAGGATATATTTATCTTTGTCCTTTGGGTTCTTTTTGACGTTTTAGTTAGGATTTTTAATCACTTTTAAATTGATTTTTAAAAAATTTGGAAATATGAATTTAAAATTGTCACAAATTAGTTTTTCTGAATATGTATGTTTTATAAAAAATATGTAAAGAAAAAAAGTTATATATATTATTTTTATGTAATTTATAAGGAATATACTTTAATTTTCTGTAACTAAAAATATTAATAAGGTTATATATATTCCATTACTTTATCTAAAATAGAGAAGGATATTGTATTGGAAAACATGGAATGAAAAATTATATATATACATATATATATATATTCCATCTGAAAACATACATTCTATTAATTTTTAAAAAAATTGTGAAATATCATCATAAATTGATATAGATTAAAATATTTTTTATATTCATACTTTGTGTGTTTTTCTCACACCCTATATGGACCACTAATGTTTGTATCTCTTGAGTTTTATATCATGTTCTCAGGATGGGCCTTGGATAGAGTTATGATTGATTTGGAATATTGATTATCAGTATTGGTACATTGTGACTGGACATGACTCATAATGATATGGTTGTAGTATTGTTTTCTTTTATTTTGGTTCTATTATGGAAAATTCAGGTATCATCCTTATATAACATGAACCCTACTCCACTTTATTTATTTTATAAATATGTTTTAAACTGTCTCATTATATTTGTTTGAATTTCATAGATCATATATTTTATTATAACTACAATGAGTAATTATAGTATAAAATTACATTTATATGTATTATTATTAATTTAATTGTGTGTATGTATTGAATTTTGATAGGTAATGTAGGATTTCTTTGTGGAATCCTTTTTGTAGATTTTTATAAATAGAGGGTGAAATCATTCTTCATGTTATGTTATTAATATACATTAACTAGTTTCCACTTCGTGGGTATTATGAATAATCTTAGAGCATTGTGTAGTGTTTTTCTAATAAAATGGTAGATTAATATTGATATTGTTTAGTAAACAAATTGATTAGAGTATAGGTTCTTCTATAGTTGAGATTCAAAAATTATCAATTTTAATGATGTTATCTAATATGAATATAGGTTCTTTTTAACAAGCGAAGTAGTGTGTGGAGAGTGTATGGAGATATTTCCAGTCATGAATCATGAGTTTCCATGTGTAGTTATTCTATTTTCTTTGATTTGAGTTTGGATATGATTATTTAATATTTTTTTAATTATATGACTGTATTTGGATTCCCAACGAGTGTACCAATGATTATGTAGTCCATTTGAACATTGGATTGAGAATGGGATGATAACAAGAGTCTCCCAGTTCACATACATTGTCTAAAAACCATGTAGATACCATTTAGATTTCCTTTGAACCCATCAATATATCAATTTCATGTATAACACGTGGTTATCAACCACATTCCCCAATTCTGCACATAGTTTGTCTATCATACTAGATTTTTTATATGGGGATCGATTATTCTTAAATCAACCCAAATGGTACATTGGTTTGGTTTGAGGTTATTTTAGGTAGTTTTATTTTTTTTGAAGTTATTAGATGTGAATTTATTGGAATCCTATTACATGTCAATTGGTTTTTTGTTTTATGAAACAAGTTTTGTGTTATAAATTACTTTGAATGAAAATTGTTATTTTTTATTTTTGTGAAATATTTCAGAAATAAATTTCAATCAAATTTAAATATGGACAAAAAGATTTATTGTTAATGGGTTTATTAATTTTATGAAATATCATGAATTATGATGCATGTAGTTGTGATTTCATTACAATATGGATTTTCACAATTTTAATATTTTTTACAATAATTTATCATCATTATGAAGTCTTGAAAATTTATTTATATTGATGGAAGTATTTTTAAAATTAATTTTATTTTGTATAAAAAATGATATACATTGATATGAGATTGGGTCTTCATGATGTTAAGTAGATTTTATGAAATAAAATTGAACTATAATGGGTTTTCAATGAAATATTTTGGACCATGAGTGTGTTTCAAAAAAAAATTTATAATTGTTTCTATGAAACATATTGGGAATTATAATTGACATGATGAGAGTAAAATAGTTTATTGATATATAAATTCATAGTCATTTAATGTGTGTAGTTATTTTTTCTAATTTTTTATTATCTCATTCATTTGGAATATAGTGTGTTCTAAAATGTTTCTATCATTTGAAAATCATTTTTTTTGTTATTATTTTTAAGGAAATAGGTTTTAATTAAAATGAAAATTCAATAATATTTTTTTGATTTTTCCCCATATTGCTGTAAATTTCTATTTCTGCTATTGTGTTTTTTGAGTTTTGAATTTTTTGGTGATATATTGGTTTATTAGTTTTGTGTTTCATGTTTTGTAACATTTCTTACATGAATGTTTAGGAAAAGATATGGATGATTTAATCAAGGATTATCCTTATGGTGAATGCTCTTTTTTTAGATGTGAATATTTTATTCGTTCGCTCTATATAGTTTTTGAAGGAAGCATTAGATCAGTAATCTATAATTTATTTTATTTTACTGATATATTATACTTCCATATATTTAGATTATAATTTCATAATTAAGTCAATAAATAATCATATATTTTATTGAAATTGGGTAAGATGATTTATCTGGGATATAGGAACTTCTAGATGAATCGTAGATTAATATGAAAAAAGGTGATGGATTTTTATAGAATTTTTCCTCATGTAGTTTAAAGTGGTTACATGTTTTTTCTTGATTAAAAAGGATGTATACTTTAAAGTTTTTAGGTCTTCATTTGATTTGTGTTTATTATAGAATTTTTTCCTAGGCTGCATCATTTTATTCTTGATTTAAAAGGTAGTATGGGACACTTAACTTTGACATATTTAATGGACTGGACAAAGATATCCCTTTGGAATGAAGTATTTCTTATAAGGGAAGATGTGATGGTAGTTGAGGTAATGGTATGGCCAAAAAAATTTAAGATCATGTTGGATTATCTTTGAGACGGTTCCCTATGTATAAGATCCTAAATTACACATAACATTATAATTTATGACCTAAGACTATAACTAATGTTTCATTATCTATTTAGGCATGTATTCAATTGAGTTTCCCAATATCATTTTGGTGATATAGTCTTTATGTTTTATTTAGTGACAAGAATTTGTTATATTTGAATTCGATTTCCATTATGAGTTTTAGCCAATATCTGAATGCATGGTAGTGGAGTTTATAAATTGATAAATCCATTTGATGATAGTGGATTGTGGTTATTTTTGTGATAATATATTAGATAACATTTTTGATGTTATTTTCCTAATTTTATAAAACCAAATTTGTGGGGAGAACTATGTGGTCCCCTCCATTCTAGAACCTTGGCATAGATGAATATTTTATGGAACCACATAATGACATTTTTTGGGTAGAGGAATTATACTATATCAATAAAGATTTTATTATCCATATTAATATTCTATGAATCATCTTCTGAGTCTTGTCGAGTTGTCTTGAGGGATTCCTTTTATTTTTCATCAACCATTAACAATGTCTTTATGAGGGAAGAATAGAGTATGGTTTGGATAATTTTAATAAAAAAATGTTTCTATTGAATATTATTTTATATTATTCTTTGTTTTCCTAGAAAATGATATTTTATAGAATTTTATTCAATTCTGTTTTACAATTGATACATTTTTCTTTATTACACAATTATCTCACATGGTGAGTGTAAATCCTTTGATGCCCATGTCATATTTTTTTATACCATGTTATTTTCATATTTCATAATTGGAAGATGGTTAATAAAATATTACACTACTACTAGGATACCATGTAGCATAGAATGTTAATTCTAAACCCCTCAACAACTACCATATATTCATGAAAACTGTGTACCCATGTAGTGTGTACTTCCTTTTTTTAGCTATGAATTTTTATTTTTTCTAATATCAAATTAAAATTTTTAAATTATTTATTTTCACCTCATATTTCTCATCCTCAAAGGTTTCATTAAGGGAGATCCTCACCCTTTCTCATTATGATGTTGTGATCCCCTCCAATAATTTATACTGAGTTCCTCAAAGGTAATCATTCCTTTTTCCTCATTTATCAATTATTTCCCATTTTTGATATTAAGGGTTTGATATTTGTATTAATTAAACTAAATTGGTCTTTTTTCTATGGAAACGGATTTGGCTTGGTTCTAATATGATTTAATAGTTATTACGGATCATAGAGGGGTAGTTTTTTATTTAATTTACTCCATTGTAGGAAACATTTTTCACTCTTTTTTTAGAATGATTTCTCCCAATTTAAGGTAGGTGATTTTTTGAATCTTTATATATTCCATAACATTTAATGAATCAATATTTGAATTGAATTTATTATTAATCAATTCACTATGTGATATTAGTATGGTTTCTATAAAAATTTTCATTATTTTCAGTGTTCGCCTATTATTGTATAAATTATTCATATCTATTTAATAGGTTTTTTAATTCAATTTTAGGTAAAATTCATATTAGGATCACTCAAAATTGATTTTTTTGGATAATAGAATTTGTCCTCTATGGGTCATAATTTATATTAAAGTTAGTGTAAGAAATAATTTCTCAATTCCCTCAAGGGATTTTAAATGTCTTGTAGAATGGATGAAATTTTGGATTTTTTATAGATTTAAAAATCATGAATTTTTTTAATAAATCATTACATTCCATGCCTTTTAATGGATCATTTAAAAATGATAATAATATTTCTAAATTTAGTGCAACCCAAATTTATTCATATTTTGTATTATTGTTGGGGATCTATCGGGACACCTAGGGTAGTGAAATATTTTTATATGTTATGGATCATATATATTGATACGAAAAGTGTATTCTTCTTATGGAGGTATTGGAGGAGAGAGAATATTTATTTCAAGTGTTTTATTTTCAAACATTTTTTATTTTGGTACATTTATTCTCACCACCATTATACATTCTCATAGGATATATAGGTGTCTATTAAATGATTGGATGTATTTTACACAAGTTTAGTGGTGATCTATATTTGGTTACCTGAGAGAGTTACACTTTCCTGTTTGGGTTTTCTGACTAAGTGACCAAAATCATTCTAGAAAAGTGTTGTCGTAGTTTCCATTATGATCCCTAGGTTTATTTTTTTTTATATTAGAGAAAAAAAATTCTATTTAATTATTGATTTGTTACTCATTGTGAATATAAGATTTCTTTATGACCTTACAGATCCAGATAATCATGGTTTCTTTTTTTCACCCACCATTGGATTTACCATATACCCATTCATCTAATTTTATTGTTTTATATTTTTTTATTGATGTTTCAGTTATTCTTACAGTTTCAATTATGTATTTTGGTCAAATTTAAATTGAGATATAAAAAATAATTTTTACAGTGTGTTTTGAAATTGAGAGTTCCAATTTTTCTAAAATAATTTTTTCAAAAAAAATGATGGAATGGTGTAATTAGAACTATCTTGGTTTTATTTTATTGATAAAGGGTCATCAATCAAAAAAAATTTAAATGAAATTTTTTTATAATATTTTATATCCACCATTTATTATTATAAATGGGGAAAATTTTTATAATGTAATTAATGTTACTATATTTCAATTTTTGTTAAATCAATATTTCCTATGTCGGGTTTGAGCTAAGGAAAATTAAATGAATCATTTTAAATAGATAACAAATATTTGTAGATGTCCTATGAGGTGTGTTTTCTACCACCATATATAAGCCATTTATTGTATAAAACTCTTATGATTTCTCTTTGGTATCCATTTCAGGTCATTGTAGAAGTTATGATTGTGCATGACCATTGAAATATGGTACAAGGACATGCTGAGTAATTCTGATCCAAATGAAGATAGTTGTAGTACATTAAAAAACTATTTTTTTATTATAGAATATTGTTGTATAATATTTATAGGACTTGAACCCACCATTGGATTATATTTCATATATATATAATTATCCCATATTCATAGATATATATTATGTTGTCAAAAATAATTTATTATATTATTATAGATGTGAGTTTCACTGTTCAATTTTCTCTTTTCTATTTTTCGCCACTCATTTGATGTTGTGGACATCCGTGGTCTTGAAGGGTCATACAAAATATCCTATTGTAATACTACTTATGGATATTCATTCTAAAAGTGTGAAACTATCCAAAAATATAATCTTACTAATACTCTAAAACTAATTTCTTATATATGGGGATTATGATTGCCTTTTCGGATTATGGTGAGTTAGGTTAGGTGACAGTTAAGGTTAGCTAGGAATGGATTATTAAAGGTTCCATGTTTTGAATTAAAATATAAATTTCAATTAAAAACACATAGTTTCTATCATATGTGGAACACTATATACATTATTTATATGTATTTGATTCATTAATATACAATATATTAACATATTTTGTTCTGGTTTTATCATTATTATACAAACATTAATGGCTGGTGTTTAGTTTCTGAGATGGGGTATTAAGTAAAATTTCATTTTTATATAAAAAATTACACCTTATCTAATAATAGATGCACAATGTATTGGAATGTTGTGTGGTTAATTCGTATAAAATCAAAATAATCCATGGTTTATTTTTCTAATATATTATCATGATTCTTGTGTGTTTTCTCAATATTGAATTTATTACTCTCATTTTGATCTTAGATGTATATTTTAAATGAGAAAAGGAACATCCATTCATAGAAGGCATAATGTGTGTAAAATTGAATGGAGGTTGTTTTTTTCACATCACAAAGGACTCGTAGATAATTTTATTACTTCATGAAGACAATAAGATCATATTTAATCATATTTTTGTAATTGTATCCAATTCTAAAACTCAAAAGTCGCATTTAAATTTAAAATATGTCCATTCACATATAACGGTTACACCATATATCAAATTAAAATTTGGTTTACTCATAGGCATAAAATGGATTTATAGATAATTTTCCAAATGTAACAAGTAATTCTGATTTTGTTTTCAAACTTTTCAGAATAGATGTTCATTTTGAACTAAAATTTCACCTTTCAAATCGAAACATGTATTTTGAGTTATTTTGGATAAACTGTGTATTATATTAATATCTGTATAATACCAATTCAAATAAATAAGTTATTTATATTCATATAATTAATTAACACAACATTATTTTTATTTTGTTCTCAATGATTAATACTTTTTTGAACCATTATATTGTTTTTAAATAGAAAAAAACTCGCTGAGTCACACAGTCCACACCATTTAAATAATTATAATATATTTGAAACATAAAAATTTCAATTGAAATTTGAGTTATTTTATTACAATATAAATGAAATATATGAACATTATATTAGTTTATTTATGTTATGCATGACCTCAACAATAATATCAATGTTTTAAAAAAACATGATATTTTAGTGAAATCTGGAAAACCATGTGTGAGGTTAATGAAAAACTTATTAAAACATATATAAAATCATTAATGTAATGTTTTAATAAATTTTATAAATTATATAATTAATTTCATTCATATTTATGTATCTGATGTGTGCTTTCATCTAAAATTTTTATTTAATGAAAAATCACCATTTCTTGTCAATTCATCCAATCTTTATATTGGATGGGTGTTTGGTTATTTCATACTCATAAAAAATGAATGGAACATAATATTCATAATTTATAATGAAAATAAAAATGTATTTTAGTATTTCTGAGTGTAATTATAATTTTGTTCTAAAAAATAATATTTAATGAAATCACAATCCTTCCATCATATATCTAACTATGTATATTGAATTGACTTAAGGTTTACTATTATATTTAACAAATATAAAATGATTATTTTATAATGCAACAACAAATATATAGAATGTTTCACCAATTTTAAGTGATTGATGATTATTTCTTTCTAAATGCATGTACTTTATGTCCTATGAGACACACCATCTGTTGGTTTTAGGTGAGGTTAATTCATACACATTGAAAAATAATAATGGATCAACATACTGAAGTATCATGACCATCTGAGTGTTTTATCTTTATTTTTATTGATTGATACATTTATTGATCTAAAATTATTATTTTATACTAATAAAACTCCATATTAATCATACCTTCCACATTGTTTGTCTTCATTAATATTTGGATTATTCCAATAAATCAGAAATCATATATTGATATTATTCCAAAATTGTCCTGAAAATATAATATAATATTGTTAGTTTTATATATTCATGAAGGGAGTAATAAATATAAAGATTTACACAAAAATAATTAGGTACAAACATATATAAATTATATTTTAAATATCATATCAACTACTTTTGTAAATATAGTAGTATGATTTTTATCAAAAGATACAAATCTGTCTCTCCCAAATTATATAATAATTTAGTCAATCCCAAAGTAATTCCTCAAATCGCTATTAAACATAAATTTGATAAATAAACAACAAATATATCTATAAATAGAAAAAACTAGACATGAGTACCTCATCTTTATTGAATCCCCCATTGAGAAATTATTTTTATCTATTAATTTTTTTTCGAATGTAGATAACACAATTAATCCGAATAAAATCTATGGAAATTGTTATACCCTTAAATCATTACCCCTTCATAATATAACTTCATTTAATCTATATTTGTTATAAATTTATTATATAAAACTAATAGTATTGAAATGAATTGTAATATTAAGGAGAAATCGTTATAGTCTTGAAGAGGAATCCAAAAAACTAAATAGGGCCCTTTTGTTCTCTTTATATTAACACAATGTTCAAATAAGGTCCTTGAAAAATAATTAGAATACATTCCTTTATTTCAAAAACAAATCAATTTTCATTAACCTAAATAGTTTGTGTATAAAATATTTCGTCATGATCTCTATGGAAATGGAAAATTAAAATCATGATTGAAAATTTCCAATTGTGGATATTGAAAAAAATAATGATACCATCTATTATTCCAAATCTTATATAATAAAATATAAATCATTTCCATTAATATATTTACAATCTATTTTCATTTTTTAATTATAAAATATAAATAAATTTTTAATAAATAATTTAATTGAAACCATAATTGTCATCATAAATACCTCTTTAGAGCTTCTATTTATTTAAGTAAATGCAATATATTTCAAAAAATAACAACATGACATAAAAAATAATATTATTTAATTATATATAAAAACTACATAAAAAATATGAATATTTGGTATTTTATATTGATATTTGTTTTTCTAATGATATAATAATAATATATATATATATATACTAAAAATTATCATTTTTTTGAAATCATTTATATTTTTATGCCCACAGGCTATCCTCATAACCTGATTTTTAAAATACAAAAAAAGTACCCTATAATAAAAGTATATTCATTAAAAAATATTACAATATGTATAATTTGAGGATTATTTATAAAATTTTTAATTTTTCATATTAAATGTTGATAAAAGATATCACATTTGGTGGAATTTTTTTAATCTCATGCATGGATCCTAAAACAATATTTAGAGTATCCTAATTGATCAAAATAATCATACAATGCATCCAAAATCCCAAAATTATTGTTTAATTAATGAGAGGAATATATGTTAATTTCCAATTATATTATATAATTTTACCATTTTATTTCTAGTACGATGAAAATTCTATCATCTATTAGTTTATTTTCATAACTTATAGGGAAATAATATTCCCATAATTATGTTTTATTTTATTTCAATGTAACATTTCTTATAGATGTTTTCCAGGAATAACAAGTCAAGTTATTATTCAAAATGTTTTTCTCAGATATGTTTATTATATGTAAGCCTTCAAGAAACATTAAATTTATAATACTAGAATTTATGTAGTTGGTAAATTAATGTATAAATATATTTGAAAAATATACCTCACGTTCACATTAAAAAAAGACTCTTAGAAATTCATGCATGATATTTTCATCTATTCTGTTTGAATATTTATTTTATATTATAGAATCTCCATATTCTTTTTATTTCAATTTCATTTACATTGAATGATAATCATTGAACATATTAGTTTCCCTAACTTGTAATGTTACTAAATTTAGATGTTAAATTGGAATGGTAGTGGTACTCAAATGAGTTTTTTGAAAGATATTCTTGTAGATTATTTTTATTTTAGACAAAATATCACCTTTATTTTATCTATACAGAATATAATTCTCAAGATCAGATCTTTTCTCTATAATTGTTAAATTTTTTCCTTAAAAATAAAATGCAATGGACATACCATGTTTTCTTCATGTAACATAACATGATTAAATTTCCATGAAATGAATGATCCAATGGAATGTTTGCCCATGTGAACCACAAAATCATTAACTAGAATATTTAACATGGTTATCAACATGGTATATCCATAAATCCCTACTCGCATAAGATCATTATGAATATGTTTGTTGTGTATAATATATGCTTAATTATTATACACCAGACACCTCCCAATATGTCTCTGAGTTGTAGAATCATGGACTTCAAGACTTTGAGGTTTAATTTATCACATAATAAAATATTATAAAATTATTTTAGAGAATACATACATAAAATTTATGAAATGCCTTCATAGTATAATGATATTTTTTCAAACAAAATTAATTTATTTAATATCATTCATTACATGCAAAAAATAGTTTGAATGATCAATGATAAAATATTAAAATATTATTACAACCTTACCAATGCATTGAAATATATGAATAGGAGTAAACAAATTATGAAAATATATTTTTTACTAATTCTTAAATGAATTCACAAGTTATAAATAAATTATCAATGAAAATAAAATATGTTATTAAATTAATGAATTGTTTCTGGAAGAATATTTCTTATTGTCCTTCAATATTTTCAACATGATAAATATTATTATTCACTATTGGTGAATGATTTTAATTAAATTTATATATTATATATACAATCGTGTTTATTAAAATTCATCAAATATTTTTTTATTATTAATAACACAATAATACATCTTGTTTACACATAAAATTGTATTTTTCTATAGAAGAAGTTTTTATAAAATTTTGGTGAATTAATTTTTTTTTTAAAAAATATTTTTTATATTAAATTATTTATATTGATATAATATATTTGTTAAAATATTTAAAATATTCCAATTTTATTTTTTTCATTATATATAGTAACCACGATAGAATTTATCACTGCCATAAATGGAAAAATAGTTTAATCTAGTTTAGAACAATGTTGTAAGGGCATAATATTTCATCTTTATTCATATTTTATTAATTAATTTAAATTCTTATCACCATTGTCTACAATTTGATTACTTTAATTGAAACATTACCAACAAAATGAACTATATAATATTTAAGAAAATGAAAGAATAAAAATCTTACTCTTAATATTTTTAATATATCTTATGTATCCACATTGGGACAGAATAATGATATGAATGAATCTGAATTTTTATTTTGATATTAATGCAACTATATTCTTGATAAGAATATATTTTTAATTTTGATTAATTTTATAAAAACAATAATTTATTATGCAACACTATTGTGTTATTTTTCCATTTAAAAAAATATAATAAATGATTTTAAAATATGAAAAGAGTTAGAATTTCAAAGTGTTAATGTATTATAGGAATTTTATAGATCTATGTTGAATAATTTGAGGTTTTCTGTCATCATATAAAATTTACCCATTTCATGGTGTATTCAAATTTAAATTAAATTAATAGTTTTACAAATAACATTAATGATATTCGATAGTAAATTATAGTTTATTACAGTATATAAAAATCATAAAAATAATATATTAATTTAAATGTGTAGGATTTGGATTTAAAAATAATACATTGTATGTATATGGTTATTAAATAATTTTTTAGAAACATTATTAAACATTAATGTATAAAAAACATTAATAGTATAGTAATTGTCAAAATATATATATGTGGGTTAAATGTAAAATATAAGGGTAAAAATGTGATGCATACATTTCAAAATATTATATATGATGTTAAATTGAATCATATTAATTTTATATTATAATGTTATTAGTTTTGATCCATTTTTACATAATATTTAGTTTATATTAATTTGATATTTTAATATATTCTTTAAGAACCTGTCCCTTTAATAATAAAAGGATTCACCTCCTTCCACTTATTAAAAACAAAAATGAGATTATTAAACAAACCAAAATCTTATAATTTATCTTATCCACATCCATGTATTCATTTTCTAGGTTATTATCTTCCAAAAGGAGCTTCTTAAAACCCCATAAATGTTATCTAATAGTGTATTTTAAATGAAGAGGCAATCCCCTAAACTGGTCACTTTAATTTTTATTTAATTTACTCTATTGTAGGAAACATTATTCACTGTTGTTTTAGAATGGTTCCTCCCAATTTAGGGTAGGTTATTTTTTGAATCCTTATATATTACATAACATTTAATGAATCAATATTTGAATTGAATTTATCATTAATCAATTCATTATGTGATATTAGTATGGTTTCTATAATCATTTTTATTATTTTCAGTGTTTGTCTATTATTGTAAATTTTTTTTCATATCTATTTAATAGGTTTTTTAATTCCATTTTAGGTAAAATTTATATTAGGATCACTCAAAATTGATTTTGTTGGATAATAGAATTTGTCCTCTATGGGTCATAATTTATATTAAAGTTAGTGTAAAAAATAATTTCTCAATTCCCTCAAGGGATTTTAAATGTCATTTAGAATGGATGCAATTTTGGATTTAATATAGATTCAAAAATCATGAATTTGTTTTAATAAATCATTAAATTCCATGCTTTTTAATAGATCATTTAAAAATGATAATAATATTTCTTAATTTAGTGCAACCCAACTATATTCATATTTTTTATTATTTTTGGGGATCTATCAGGACACCTAGGGTAGTGAAATATTTTTATATGTTATGGATCATATATATTGATACGAAAAGTGTATGCTTCTTATAGAGGTATTGGAGGAGAGAGAATATTTATTTCAAGTGTTTTATTTTCAAACATTTTTTATTTCGGTACATTTATTCTCACCACCATTATACATTTTCATAGGATATGTAGGAGTCTATTAAATGATTGGATGTATTTTACACAAGTTTAGTGGTGATCTATATCTGGTTACCTGAGAGAGTTACACATTCCTGTTTGGTTTTTCTAACTAAGTGACCAAAATCATTGTAGAAAAGTTTTGTCATAGTTTCCATTGTGATCCCTAAGTGTATTTTTTTATTATCTTAGAGAAAAATAATTCTATTTAATTATTGATTTGTTACTCATTGTGAATATCAGATTTCTTTATGACCTTACAGATCCAGATAATCATGGTTTCTTTTTTTCACCCACCTTTGGATTTATCATATACCCATTCATCTAATTTTAATGTTATATATTTTTTCATTGATGTTTCGATTATTCTTGCAGTTTTAATTATGTATTCTGGTCAATTTGAAATTGAGATATAAAAAATAATTTTTACAGTGTGTTTTAAAATTGAGAGTTCCAATTTTTCTAAAATAATTTTTTTTAAAAAAATGATGGAATGGTGAAATTAAAACTATCTTGGTTTTCTTTTATTTATAAAGGGTCATCTATCAAAAAACATTAAATGAAATTTTTTAATAATCTTTTATATCCACCATTTATTATTATAAATGGGGAATAATTTTATAATGTAATTAGTGTTATTATATTTCAATTTATGTTAAATCAATATTTCATATGTCGAGTTTGAACTAATGAAAATTAAATGAATCATTATAAAGTGATAACAAATATTTGTAGATGTCCTATGAGGTGTCTTTTCTACGACCATATATAAGCCATGTCTTGTATAAAACTCTTATGATTTCTCTTTGGTATCCATTTCAGGTCATTACAGAAGTTATGATTGTGCATGACCATTGAAATCTGGTAGAAGGCCATGCTGAGTAATTATGATCCAAATGGAGATAGTTGTAGTACATTAAAAAACTATTTTTTTATTAGAGAATATTGTTGTATAATATTTATAGTGCTTGAACCCACAATTGGATTATATTTCATATATATATATTTATCCCATATTCATAGATAAATATTATGCTGTCACAAATAATTTATTTTTTTATTATAGATGTGAGTTTCACTGTTCAATGTTCTCTTTTCTAATTTTCCCCACTCATTTGATGTTGTGGACATCTGTGGTCTAGAAGGGTCATACATAATATCCTGTTGGAATAATAGTTATGGACATTCATTCTAAAAGTGTGAAACTATCCAAAAATATAATCTTTCTAATAATCTAAAACTAATTTCTTATATATGGGGATTATGACTGCCTTTTTAGATTATGGTGAGCTAGGTTAGGTGACATTTAAGGTTAGATATGGATGGATTTTTAAAGGTTCCATGTTTTGAATTAAAATATAAATTTCAATTAAAAACACATAGTTTCTATCATACGCGGAGCACTATATACATTATTTATATGTATTTGATTCATCAATATACAATATATTAAAAAATTTTGTTCCGGTTTTATCATTATTATACAAACATTATTGGCTGGTGTTTAGTTTCTGAGATGGGGTATTAAGTAAAATTTCATTTTTATATAAAAAATTACACCTTATCTAATAATAGATGCACAATTTATTGGAATGATTTGTGGTTAATTCGTATACAACCAAAATAATCCATGGTTTATTTTCCTAATATATTATCATGATCCTTGTGTGTTTTCTCAGTATTGAATTTATTACTCTCAATTTTATCTAAGATGTATATTTTAAATGAGAACATGAAAATCCATTCATAGAAGGCATAATGTGTGTAAAATTGAATGGTGGTTGTTTTTTCACTTCACAAAGGACTCATAGATAATTTTATTACTTCATGAATACAATAAGATCATATTTAATCATATTTCTGTAATTGTTTCAAATTCTAATACTCAAAAGTCACATTTAAATTTAAAATATGTCCAGTCACATATAACGGTTACACCATGTATCAAATTAAAATTTGGTTTACTCATAGGCATAAAATGGATTTATAGATAATTTTACAAATGTAACAAGAAATTCTGATTTTGTTTTTAAACTTTTCAGAATAGATGTTCATTTTGAACTAAAATGTCACCTTTCAAATAGAAACATGTATTTTGAGTTATTTTGGCTACCCTGTGTATTATATTAATATTTGTATAATACCAATTCAAATAAATAACTTATTTATATTCATATAAATAATTAACACAACATTATTTTTATTTTGTTCTCAATGATTAATACTTTTTTGAACTATTATATTGTTTTTAAATAGAAAAAAACTCGCTGAGTCACACAGTCCACACCATTTGAATAATTATAATATATTTGAAACATAAAAATTTCAATTGAAATTTGAGTTATTTTATTACAATATCAATGAAATATATGAACATTATATTAGTTTTATTTATGTTATGCATGACCTCAACTATAATATCAATGTTTTAAAAAAACATGATATTTTAGTGAAATCTCGAAAACCATGTGTGAGGTTAATGAAAAACTTATTAAAATATATATCAAATAATTAAAGGAATGTTTTACTAAATTTTATAAATTATATAATTAATTTTATACAGATTTATGTATCTGATGTGTGCTTTCATCTAAAATTTCTATTTAATGAAAAATCACCATTTCTTGTCAATGCATACAATCTTTGTAATGGATGGGTGTTTCGTTATTTCATACTCATAAAAAATGAATGGAACATAATATTAATAATTTATAATTAAAATAAATATGTATTTTAGTATTTCTGAGTGTAATTATAATTTTTTCTAAAAAATAATATTTAATGAAATCACAATCCTTCCATCATATATCTAACTATGTATGTTGAATTGACTTAAGGTTTACTATTATATTTAACAAATATAAAATGATTATTTTATAATGAAACAACAAATATATAGCATGTTTCACCAATATTAAGTGATTGAAGATTATTTCTATCGAAATGCATGTACTTTATGTCCTATGAGACACACCATCTGTTGGTTTTAAGTGAGGTTAATTCATACACATTGAAAATCAATAATGGATCAACATACTGAAGTATCATGACCATCTGAGTGTTTTCTCTTTATTTTTATTGATTAATAAAATTATTGATCTAAAATTATCATTTTATACTAATAAAACTCCATATTAATCATACCTTCCACATCATTTGTATTTATTAATATTTGGATTATTCCAATAAATCAGAAATCATATATTGATATTATTCCATAATTGTTCTGAAAATATGATATAATATTGTTGGTTTTATATATTCATGAAGGGAGTAATAAATATAAACATTTACCCAAAAATAAGTAGGTAGAAACATATATAAATTATATTTTAAAGATCATATCAACTACTTTTGTAAATATAGTAGTATGATTTTTATCAAAAGATAAAAATCTGTCTCTCCCAAATTATATAATAATTTAGTCAATCCCAAAAGTAATTTTTCAAATCGCTATTAAACATAAATTTGATAAATAAACATCAAATATATCTATAAATAGAACAAACTAGACATGAGTACCACATCTTTATTGAATTCCCCATTGAGAAATTATTTTTATCAATTAATTTTTTTTCTAATGTAGATAACAGAATGACTCCATATAAAATATATGGAAATTGTTATACACTAAAGTCATTACCCCTTCATAATAAGACTTCATTTAATCTATATTAGTTATAAATTCATCATATAAAACTAATAGAATTGAAATGAATTGGAATTTTAAGGAGTAATCATTATAGACTTGAAGAGGAATCCAAAAAACTAAATAGGGCCCTTTTGTTCTCTTTATATTAACACAATGTTCAAATAAGGTCCTTGAAAAATAATTAGAATATATTCCTTTATTTCAAAAAAATCAATTTTCATTAACCTAAATAATTTGTATATAAAATATTTCGTCATGATCTCTATGGAAATGGAAAATTAAAATCATGATTGAAAATTTCCAATTATGGATATTGAAAAAAATAATGATACCATCTATTATTCCAAATCTTATATAATAAAATTTATCTCATTTCCATTAATATATGGACAATCTATTTTCATTTTTTAATTATAAAATATAAATAAATTTTTAATAAATAATTTAATTGAAACCATAATTTTCATCATAAATACCTCTTTAGAGCTTCTATTTCAATAAGTAAATGTAATATATTTCAAAAAATTAACAACATGACCTAAAAAATAATAATATTTAATTATATATAAAAACTACATAAAAATTATGAAAAGTTGGTATTTTATATTGATATATGTTTTTATAATGATATAAAAATTATAATATATATATATACTAAAATTTATCATTTGTTTGAAATCATTTATATTTTTATACCCACAGGCTATCCTCATAACCTGATTTTTAGAATACCAAAAAAGAACCCTATAATAAAAATATATTCCTTAAAAAATAATATAATATGTATAATTTGAAGATTATTTATAAAAATTTTAATTTTTCATATTAAATGTTGATAAAAGACATCACATTTGGTGTAATTATTTTAATCTCATGCATATATCCTAAAACAATATATAGAGTATCCTAATTGATCGAAATAATCATACAATGCATCTAAAATCCCAAAATTATTGATTAATTAATGAGAGGAATATATATTAATTTCCAATTATATTATATAGTTTTAGCCTTTTATTTCTGATACGAATAAAATTCTATCATCTATTAGTTTATTTTCATTACTTATACGGAAATAATATTCCAATAATTATGTTTTATTTTATTTCAATGTAACATTTCTCATAGATGTTTTCCAGGAATAAGAAGTCAAAATTATTATTCATAAGGTTTTTCTCAGATATGTTTATTATATGTAAGCCTTCAAGAAACATTAACATTATAATACTAGAATTTATATAGTTGGAAAATTAATGTATAAATAGATTTTAAAAATATACCTCACGTTCACATTAAAAAAAGACTCTTAGAAATTCATGCCTTAGATTTTCATCTATTCTCTTTGAATATTTATTTTATATTATAGAATCTCCATATTCATTTTATTTCAATTTCATTTTCATTGAATGATAATCATTGGACATATTAGTTTCTCGAACGTGTAATGTTACTAAATTTAGATGTTAAATTGGAAGGGTAGTGGTACTCAAATGAGTTTTTTGAAAGATATTCTTGTAGATTATTTTTATTTTAGACAAAATATCCCCTTTATTTTATCTATACAGAATATAATTCTCAAAATCAGATCTTTTCTCTATAATTGTTAAATTTTTTTCCTTAAAAGTAAAATGCAATGGACATACCATGTTTTCTTCATGTAACATAACTTGATTAAATTTCCATGAAATGAATGATCTAATGGAATGTTTGCCCACGTGAACCACAAAATCATTAACTAGAATATTTTACATGGTTATCAACATGGTATATCCATTAATCCCTACTCCCATAGGATCATTATGAATATGTTTGTTGTTTATAATATATCCTTAATTATTATACACCAGACACCTCCCAATATGTCTCTGAGTTGTAGAATCATGAACTGCAAGACTTTGAGGTTTAATTTATCAAATAATAAAATCTAATAAAATTATTTTAGAGAATACATACATAAAATTTATGAAATACCTTCATTGTATTGTTATATTTTTTCAGACAAAAGTAATTTATTTGATATCATTCATTACATGCAATAAATAGTTTGAATGATCAATGATAAAATATTAAAATATTATTATCACATTACCAATGCATTGAAATATATGAATATGACAAAAAATTTTGAAAATATAGTTTTTACTAATTCTTAAATTAATTCACAAGTTATAAATAATTTATCAATGAAAATAAAATATGTTATTAAATTAATGAATTTTTTCTGGAAAAATATTTCTTATTGTCCTACAATATTTTTAACTTGATAAATATTATTATTCACTATTGGTGAATGATATTAATTGAATTTATATATTATATATACAATCATGTTTATTAAAATTCATCAAATATTTTTTTATTATTAATAACACAATAATACATCTTGTTTACACTTAAAATTGTATTTTTCTATAGAAGAAGTATTTATAAAATTTTGGTGAATTAATTTTAAAAAATATATATTTTTTATATAAAATTACTTATATTGATATAATATGTTTGTTAAAATTTGTAAAATATTCCAATTTAATTTTTTTCATTATATATAGTAACCATGATATAATTTATCACCGCCACAAATGGAAAAATAGTTTAATCTAGTTTATAACAAAGTTGTAAGGGCATATTATTTCATCTTTATTCATATTTTATTAATTAATTTAAACACTTATGACCATTGTCTACAATTTTATTACTTTATTTGAAACATTACCATCATAATGAAGTAAATAATATTTAAGAAAATGAAATCATAAAAATATTACTCTTAATATTTTTAATATATCTTATGTATCCACATTGGGACAGAATATTGATATGAATGAATCTGAATTTTTATTTTGATATTAATGCAACTATATTCTTGATAAGAATATATTATTAATTTTGATTAATTTTATAAAAACAATAATTTATTGTGCAACACTATTGTGTTATTTTTCCATTTAAAAAAATTTAATAAATTATTTTAAAATAAGAAGAGTTATAATTTCAAAGTGTTAATGTATTATAGGAATTTTATAGATCTATGTTGAATAATTTGAGGTTTTCTATCATCATATAAAATTTACCCATTTCATGGTGTATTAAAATTTAAATTAAATTATTGTTTTACAAATAAAATTAATGATATTCGATAGTAAATTATAGTTTATTACAATATATAAAAATCATAAAAAGAATATATTAATTCAAATGTTTAGGATTTCGATTTAAAAATAATACATTGTATATTTATGGTTATTCAAGAATTTTTTTAGAAACATTATTAAAGATTAATTTATAGAAAACATTAATATTATAGTAATTGTCAAAATATATATATGTGGGTTAAAATTAAAATATAAGGGTAAAAATGTGATGAAAAAATTTCAAAATTTTATATATGATGTTAAATTGAATCATATTCATTTTATATTATAATGTTATTAGTTTTGATCCATTTTTACATCATATTTAGTTTATATTAATTTGATATTTTAATATATTCATTAAGAACCTGTCCCTTTAATAATAAAAGGATTCACCTCCTTCCACATATTAAAAACACAAATGAGATTAATAAACTAAATAAAATCTTATAATTTATCTTATCCACATCCATGTATACATTTTCTAGGTTCTTATCTTCTAAAAGGATCTTTCGAAAACCCCATAAATGTTATCTAATAGTGTATTTTAAATGAAGAGGCAATCCCCTAAACTGATCACTTTAATTTTTATTTAATTTCCCCCATTGTAGGAAACATTTTTCACTGCTGTTTTAGAATGGTTCATCCCAATTTAAGGTAGGTTCTTTTTTGAATCCTTATATATTCCATAACATTTAATGAATCAATATTTGAATTGAATTTATTATTAATCAATTCATTATGTGATATTAGTATGGTTTCTATAAACATTTTCATTATTTTCAGTGTTCGTCTATTATTGTATAAATTTTTTCATATCTATTTAATAGGTTGTTTAATTCCATTTTAGGTAAAATTCATATTAGGATAACTCAAAATTGATTTTGTTCGATAATAGAATTTTTCATCTATGGGTCATAATTTATATTAAATTTAGTGTAAAAAATAATTTCTCAATTCCCTCAAGGGATTTTAAATGTCTTTTAGAATGGAAGCAATTGTGGATTTAGTATAGATTTCAAGATTATTAATTTTTTTTAATAAATCATTACATTCCATGCTTTTTAATGGATCATTTAAAAATGATAATAATATTTCTAAATTTAGTGCAACCCAAATTTATTCATATTTTGTATTATTTTTGGGGATCTATCAGGACACATAGGGTAGTGAAATATTTTTATATGTTATGGATCATATATATTGATACGAAAAGTGTATGCTTTTTATGGAGGTATTGGAGGAGAGAGAATATTTATTTCAAGTGTTTTATTTTCAAAAATCTTTTGTTTCGGTACATTTATTCTCACAACCATTATACATTTACATAGGATATGTAGGTGTCTATTAAATGATTGTATGTATTTTACACAAGTTTAGTGGTGATCTATATCTGGTTACCTGATAGAGTTACACTTTCTTGTTTGGTTTTTCTGACTAAGTGACCAAAATCATTCTAGAAAAGTGTTGTTGTAGTTTTTATTGTGATCCCTAGGTTTATTTTTTTATTATCTTAGAGAAAAATAATTCTATTTAATTAGTGATTTGTTACTCATTGTGAATATCAGATTTCTTTATGACCTTACAGATCTAGATAATCATGGTATCTTTTTTTCACCCACCTTTGGATTTATCATATACCCATTCATATAATTTTAATGTTTAATATTTTTTTTTTGATGTTTCACTTATTCATGCAGTTTCAATTATGTATATTGGTCAAATTTTATTTGAGATATAAAAAATAATTTTTACAGTGTGTTTTAAAATTGAGAGTTTCAATTTTTCTAAAATAAATATTTAAAAAAAATGATAGAATGGTGTAATTATAACTATCTTGGTTTTATTTTATTTATAAAGGGTCATCTATCAAAAAAAAATTAAATGAAATTGTTTAATAATATTTTATATCCACCATTTATTATTATAAATGGGGAATATTTTTATAATGTAATTAATGTTATTATATGTCAATTTATGTTAAATCAATATTTCCTATGTCGGGTTTGAACTAAGGAAAATTAAATGAATAATTATAAATAGATAACAAATATTTTTAGATATAAGGCCACAGCCTTAAACCTTACTTAATCTTCAGTTATTACAAGATTAAACATTGAGGATCTTTTCGTGTTTAGAGTTTTAGAGAATTAGATCATAAAACTTGCATTACATTCTACATATAAACAAAGTGGTTACATAAAGATAGTATTCTTCGTTCCCATCAATGGAAACACATTTAAAATAAAACATGGATTATTTCTTGACACTTCCTTGACACTATCATCATATCATGTACCTTTCCCTTGACCTGTGAAAAACATTTCAAAAAACATGGGATGAGCATAAAAAGCTCAGTAAGGGATATAAAAATATGGAAAGGAAACATGGGTACATATATACATAATAATGAAATCATACTTTACCCATAAAACGTATGCACTTTATCATACCTTATCAAATCATGAATAAATCATAGAAAACATAAGACATAAAGGTAACTTGAGGCATTCATAACATTCTTACGTAGGGAGTAACCCTCTTGGTAACATTTGGAATACCCATCACATTATATTCCCTAAATCTCTTCGGAGAAACCTTAACGTTTCACTCCTTCGCATTACCCAATGCATTGGAGAGGTATATCGGGCTCACCCGCCCTTAGTTTATCACGGAACCACCCGTCTTCATAATAATGCCCAAGAACCTCAACATAATCGTATCCAATAAAACATTCATAAAGGAGACATAAAATTTCCACCTTTAAATCACATGATATCAATACAACACATTCATATAAAAACTTTATGAAAACCATTTTCAATACCAAAATAAAAGAAAGGTAAAACATGGTATTTACTTTTCTTTAAAAAAAGTATGTCTTGTAGAGGAAGCCGAAACTCAAATAAAGGTCACGGCGGCAGAGAAGTCGTTGTCGCCACATACGTACAACAAAAACATTCCATTTTGTCATTTAGTAAAACTATTCGTATAAAAAAGATATATTTTGAATAAACGTAAAAGTCAAAGGGGTTTATACACCGTATAAAAGAAGGTTGTGTATAAAACAAAATATGCCTCAATGAAAGGAGATTGTGATGAAGTCCCATACAAAGATCATTTTTAAAATAAAATAGATCTATTATGTGTATTCACTATAATTAAACATAAATAAAGTACAAATACAAGATAAGACATAATAATATCATGACATAATTTGAAAGTAGGAGATTAACCCAAAGAATGGTAATTGGGTTAAGAAGTTCCCTTACCTCGTATCCGACTTGACCCGACCATTATTTAATCTCCTGAATAATAAACTTGAGATAATATATACTTTCTTAAGAACCTTTTTCATGTTCATTATTCCTTTTATACCATGTTGTTAACATCATGTAATCATTTAAGTTAATAATTCTCATTTTGTCGGTATTTGGTTCTTAAGTCAAGAATAGACTTATTACACTTACATGTTGTTTATTTGGTCAAAGGTTCTTTATATCCAGAATGATATTAATGATTTGGATAACATATATATCTTATATTCATCATATACATTTATTTATAATCATACATCACATTTAGAGGTAAGAAATGAAATGCACCGTTCATGGAGACGGTAAGCCGTACGTACGTATGAACGCTACTTCCATTTCTATTTCGTATTTTCTGGAATGGAATCATAATTATATAAGAGTATATTATAATTCTAGTATAATAACATATATAATATCATTAACTTTATCCTTTACATATCCCACATATGGTATTAACGAATCAAATCACTTTCAGGGGGCGGTAGTCGGCACTTCCTAAAATGAAGATATCGTGTTTACACATAATGGAAACAATAATGGTATGCCATAAATGAAAAATACAGAATCTTAAGGAAAGAATAAACATATTATATATCATATATAAAAATATTGACATCATAATGGCCACCTTTGAAGGTGTTAAATGAGTATTGAACAATCATCGTTTCGGGAGGCAAAATTTCTCCATCCACGGAAACCGTATGTTCTTTAACCATTTGACGTAGTTCTGTGAGAGTGTTTCTAGAATAAATCTTATAAAAACATCCTTGTATATTGATGATACTGGTTTTGTTACAAAAGAAGTAAATAAAAATAGTTTAGGGGGTTGGAGAAGCAAAATAAAACAAATGAACACGAGAGAATGAATTACCTTTAAAAGTGTAACTCCTTTTGATTTGAGCCTAAAGGCTTATTTTGAAAGGATTCATCCCAAAGGGAATCCTATAGTATGAGGATAGGGATGTGTAGAGAGTAAATGGTTAGGTTTTGGCCGAGCCAAAGGCTTTGGGAGTGTGGGTAATGAGGTAGAGGTGGGGGCCTTTTATAAGAGGAGAGGAGGGGCACTCTTGGAAAGTAAAGAAATATTACTTTATTTGAAAAAGAGTTTCGGATTTAAATGGTCCCACATTGTTATAATTCAAGGATAAGGTGATAAGGGTTCGAACTCCACTTATCCAATAGGTTTTTGACATGTGTAGGTTTTAGATATTACATTATCTTTCCATTTTATTTAAATCGTTAAATAATGATGTCATCACTGTATCATCATGATGTCATAAATATTTTATTTTATTTAAAGTCTAAAAATTATAAAAAAATTACTATGATGTAGGAAATCTTTGTATCTTTCCAATATCTATTTATAGCCAAAAATAGAATCTTTATAACCCCATGTAAAAATTGTTTTCGTAAAACATATGATGTTTGTGTCATTTTTACTTTTACATTAAATAAAAAGTTATTTATGTCATTTCCCAACCTAAGTGGCTCCATGGGGTCCCCAGGTTAACCCATAGATTTCCTTGGTCGGCCATGACACAACAAATGAGGGTAGGACATGTGTCAAGCTCATCTCATTTTATTAACGCATTATTTTTACCTTAAACTACACTAATTACCACTAATCGCGATTAAAAACATAATAAGTTACTATTCACCAAAAAATTATTCTAATCTCATTGAACCACATTTTACTTCTTAATGACAACCATTTATGTCGGATTTTTGAAATTCAAAACACAATGATGGAAAAATTTCATTTAAACGGAAAATCAGTTTTTATAAGTACCAGTTAGTGCTTTCACTATTCATAAAAAATTGATGTTTTTCAAACTATTACCAAAAAATCACCCTAAGCAATATTTGATATTCCGAATTCAAAAATGAAGTCTATTTTACAAAATTCAAAACATATAAGTCACATTAATTAATTTAATAATTAATTCCCATTGTCAGAGCAAATAGCGTGTTTTTATAAAACAATAAGTATCAAAAGATTGACACCAGTTTAAGTCTAATTTCAAAGTGAAATTGATTCCAATGACCACAATTGGACTAAATGGTAAAAATATATTCTAATTTCACTTCAAAACCAATTCAAAACATAATCTAATCATATAAATAAATTAGAATAAAAATCAGTTTTGATGTAAAATATAGTATTTTTCACTATTCATTAAAAAATGAACATTGTCAGAAAAATAACAAAAATTTATACAATGTAAAATTCAATGTCACAATCATAATGAATATGTTTATTTTGACAAATATAGATTATAAAATTGTCAAAATATTGATTTAAAAAGGGTTTTCCATCAAAAGGCAGTAAAACAATCTTTTAAGAATATTAGTGTATTTCATGCATAAGATTGTATTTATTTTGATTTTAAGCCTCTAAAACAATATCTTAATCATTAATAGACATAGATAAAAATATCTATTATTCATTACTTACATGGGATGTTACATCCTCCCCCCTTTAGAAAATTGTGTCCCCACAATTTTTTTACTTATCGAATAAATGGGGGTACTTATCCCTTATTGCGTTTTCAGATTCCCATGTTGCCTCTTCCATCATGTGGTTTTTCCACAAAACCATTACCTGATTAATCACCTTATTCTGTAACACTTGCTCCCTGTGTTCAAGAATCTGGACCGGTTGTTCCTCATAAGATAGGTTTTCTTCCAGCTGAACTACCTCTGGACTAAAAACATGAGATGGATATGGCATATACTTTCTCAACATCGAAACGTGGAAAACATTGTGTACTAAGATAAACTCGGAGGTAAAGCCACCTGGTATGCAACTGATCCAACTCTCTACAGAATATCATATGGTCCAATAAACCTTGGACTCAACTTTCATTTCTTATCAAATCTCATCACACTTTTCCAAGGAGAAACCTTGAGAAAAACATGATCACCCACCTCGAAAGATAGATCCTTCCTCCGGTTATCCGGATAACTCTTCTGCCTACTCTGAGCTGCTGTTATGTGTTTCTGAATCAGCTGAACTTTTTCTGCCATCTCTTCTACCAATTTTGGTCCCATCAACTTCCTTTCACCCACTTCATCCCAGAAAGCTAGAGTTCGACACCGCTTCCCATATAATGCCTGAAAAAGTGCCATCTGTATACTAGAATGAAAACTGTTATTATATGAAAATTCAACCAAAGAAAGATGTTGGTCCTAACATCCCTGATAATCCATAGAGCAAGAACGTAGCATATCCTCCAAGGTCTAAATTGTTTGTTCTGACTGCCCATCTGACTGAGGATGAAAATCTGTACTAAAATTTAATTCAGTACCCAACGACTTCTGAAGGCCATTCCAAAAGATAGAAGTGAACCTGGGATCACGGTCAGATATAATGGAGAGAGGAACTCCATGTAACCTGACTACCTCTTTAGGATACAAACGGGAAAGTTGATCTAGGGAAAGACTATCTCGTATAGCAAGGAAATGAGCAGACTTGGTCAAGAGATCAACAATAACCCATATTGCATTATTACCTCGAGATGTCTTCGGTAATCTCGCAACAAGGTCTGTGGATATATTCTCCCATTTCCACTCTGGCACTGGTAAAGGCTAAATCATCCCTTTCGGCAACTGTCACTCTGCTTTAACATGTTGACATGTTAAACACTTCATAGTAAAATCAGCAATATCTCTTTTCATTCCATCCCACCAGTAATACTCTCGCAGATCCCTATACATCTTAGTACTGCCTGGATGAACTGAAAATGGAGAACTATGAACTTCACATAACAACTCTCTCTTAAATTGTGAATCACAAGGCAGACACAATCTCTACCCAAATCTCAAAACACAATCATTATTAATGTTGAATTTAGGAAACATACCTTTCTGAACCATCTCTACCTTTTTCTGCAACTCATTGTCTTGCTTCTGTGCTTTCTTGATTCTATCTGATAGAGATGATCTCACTTAATCCTGAAACAAAACCTAAGAACATCCTGCACCAACAAATTCTATTCCAAATTTCATCAAATCCTTAACCAGAGGATCACATTCCAGATGCAACATTGCTAATGAAGCATTACTTTTTCGACTTAATGCATCAGTCACTTTATTTTCTTTTCCCGTATAGTAATGAATTGTACAATAATAATCCTTGATTAATTCTAGCCATCTCCTTTGTCTCTTGTTCAATTCCTTCTGAGTGAATATATACTTTAAACTTTTGTGATCGGTATATATTTCACACTTTACTCCATACAAATGATGCCTCCAAAGTTTTAAAGAAAAAACAACAGCAGCTAATTCCAAATCATGTGTAGGGTAATTTACCTCATGAGTTTTCAACTGTCGTGAAGCATAAACAATTACTTGATCATTCTGCATTAGGACACAACCAAGTCCTATCAATGAAGCATCACTGTATATAACAAACTCACCATTCCTGGAAGGTAGTGCCAAAACTGGAGCATTCACCAATCTTCTTTTCAATTCTTGAAAACAATCATCACGTTCTTTTGTCCAGATAAACTTAACACCCTTCCGAGTTAGCTTAGTCATTGGACTAGGTAACTGTGAAAAATTTCTAACAAACCTTCAGTAATAGCCTACCAAACCAAGGAAGCTACGAATCTCGGTTACATTGTGGGTCTTGGCCATTCTTCAACAACTTTTGTTTTTGCAGGATCAATAGTTATTTCATCTTTAGAAACAATATAACCAAGGAAAGAAATTTGTTGCAACCAAAACTCACACTTGATGAATTTTCCATACAGTTTCTTTTCTTTTAAGGTTTGCAAGATCACCCTTAAATGACTTTCATGCTCCACTTTACTTTTAGAAAACACCAAAATATCAATAATGAAAACCACCACAAACTTATCCAAGAACTCACGGAAAATTCTATTCATTAAGTCCATGAATGCATCAGGTGCATTGGTTAGACCAAAAGTCATTACTAAAAATTCATAATGGCCATATCTTGTATGGAACGCGGTCTTCAGAATATCTGCTTCCTTTACCTTCACCTGATGGTACCCCGATCCCAAGTCAATCTTTGAAAAAAACTGAGTTCCCTGGAGCTGATCAAACAAATCATCGATATGAGGCAAAGGATATTTGTTCTTAACAGTGATATTATTCAAGGCCCTATAATCAATGAAAAGTCTCATAGAACCATCTTTTTTTTAACAAATAAAACAGGAGCACCCCATGGTGATGTGCTAGGTCGAATGAAACCATTCTCTAATAAATCTTGTAATTCCTCCTTCAACTCTAAAAGTTCAATTTGAGCCATTCGATAAGGGGGTTTTGAAAATGGCTTAGCATCAGGAACTAAGTCAACAGTAAACTCAACATCCCGATCTGGTATTATTCTAGGCAACTCATCAGGAAAAACATCAGGATACTCATTTACCACTGGCACATCATTAATTTGAACAGTTCCTTTATTTTCAACGATGTGTGCAAGGTAACATTCATTTCCATCTTTTACAAGTTTCTCGGCCTCTTGATATGTCATCAAAAGTAAGGGTTCATTCTTGTAAACAAACTGAAAGTCTTTCTGAAAAGAAACTTCTTCAGCTCTACAGTCAATCATTGCATGGTAAATAGAGATCCAATCCATACCCATGATAACATCAAACTCTACTAGAGGTAGAACAATAAGGTTTGCAAGTAGGTTCATTCCACAGATAAGGATAGGAAGATTCTTATAAATTCTTTTTGCCTCATCCTTTCACCCATGTGTCTTTACCACAAGTTCAGGAGTCATTTCGTGAGATGGTATTCCCATTTTACTAGAAATGGTTTCAGAGATGAAAGAATGTGTTGTCCCCGAATCAAACAACACACTGTCACAATCTGAAAAAATCAACAATGTACCTGATACAACTTCATTTGACGTCCCGACGTCTGCTGAAGTAGTTGCAAAGGATTTCACCACCCCTTTCTGCTTGTAGTCTAACTGATTCCCATAACTCAAGCTCTTTGTCGGACACTCATTTTCATAGTGACCCATCTCATTGCACTTATAAAATTTCAATAACTGTAAATCGAATTTGGTCTTACGTTCACCTTGATCCTTTTTAGTGCAATCACGAGCCTTCCCATCTTACCACATCGGTAGCACTTTCCTAAATTCAGATGAAATTCCCGAGCATGGATTTTGCCACATTTATCACAAACTGGAAACTTAGTTTTCTTACCATCAGACTTTTTTTGAAGAATTCTTACCTTTCTCCTTCCACCTCGGTCTCTTCTTCTGTTGGTTATTATAGAACACTTGATCATCGGCAAACTCCATTTCCACATTCTTAGTACATCGAACAAGCTTTTCATAACTTTTAAACTCACGAGAAGCTAATGCCCTTCGATATTTTGGCTTTAATCCTGAGTAAAAACGATTGATTTTACTATCAAGGTCTCGGATAAAATTTGGAGAATACCATGCCAATCGAGTGATCCTTTCTTCATAGGCAGCCACTGAGTCCTCCTCTTGCCTCAATTCCAATAATTGCTTTTCCATCCTAAGTCGAATAGCCTTAGGAAAATACTTCTCAAGAAACATACCTTTGAATTCATCCCAGTCGAGAGCATCAATCTCATCAGTGTCCCTGATATTTTTAACCATAGACCACCACTGATCTACCTCACCCTCCAAACGGTAAATATCAAGACTAACCTTTTGATTGTCTGAACACCCCATGACATCGAAAATCTTCTCCTGTGCTTTAATCCACCCTTCCGCTAGCACAGGGTCAGATGATCCTCTGAATGATGGTGGATGTTGCCTCATTAAATGTTCCACCACTGTCATGTTCCTCTGCGGTTGGTCTGGCTGATCTCGGGCATGGATACCACCGCCATTTATCGCTTGAGTCAACTGTGCCATCACTACAACAAACTGTTCAGTTCTAATTCCGACCATCTCAGGATGCTGATTCGGAAGGTTATTTCCTTATGTATGCCTTCCTAGCACTGCTTCCATGTTTACTCTACGGAAAACCATTCTGAACAAACATGTCTTAGATGAAGCAACATGGTAATCTTCAAATGCTATATCAATTTAATTTGACCATAAAAAAATATTTTTGGATAATCATTTAATATAATTCTAACTCCCAATGTTAGCTAAACTGACCTCTGATACCAACTATAAGGCCCCAGCCTTAAACCTTACTTAATCTTGAGTTATTACAAGATTACACATTGAGGATCTTTTTGGGTTTAGAGTTTTAGAGAATTAGATAATAAAACTTGCATTACATTCCACATATAAACAAAGTGGTTATATAAAGATAGTATTCTTCATTCCCATCAATGAAAACACATTTAAAATAAAACATGGATTATTTCTTGACACATTCTTGACACTATCATCTTATCATGTACCTTTCCCTTGACCTATAAAAAACATTTCCAAAAACTTGGGATGAGCATAAAAACCTCATTAAGGGATATAAAAATATTGAAAGGAAACATGGGTACATATATACATAATAATGAAATCATACGTTACCAATAAAACATATGCACTTTAACATACCTCATCAAATAATGAATAAATCATAGAAGTTATAAGACATAAAGGTAACTTGAGGCATTGATAACATTCTTACGTAGGGAGTAACCCTCTTGGTTACGTTTGGAATACCCATCACAGTATATTCCCTAAATCTCTTCGGTGAAACCTTAACGTTTCACTCCTTCGCGTTACCCAATGCATTGGAGAGCTATATCGGGATCACCCGCCCTTAGTTTATCACGGAACCACCCGTCTTCATAATAATTCCCAAGAACCTCAACATAATCGTATCACATAAAACATGCATAAAGGAAACATAAAATTTCCACCTTTCAATCACAAGATATCAATACAACACATTGATATAAAAACATTATGAAAACCATTTTCAATTCCAAAATAAAATAAAGGTAAAACATGGTATTAATTTTTCTTTAAAATAAGGTATGGATTGTAGAGGAATCTGAAACTCAAATAAAGGTCACGACGGCAGAGAAGTCGTTGTCGCGGCATACGTATGACAAAAACATTCCCTTTTGTCATTTAGTAAAATGCTTCGTATAAAAAAGATTCCTTTTGAATAAATGTAAAAGTCAAAGGGGTTTATACACCGTATAAAAGAAGGTTGTTTATAAAACAAAATATGCCTCAATGAAAGGATATTGAGACAAAGTCCCATAAAATGATCATTTTTAAAATAAAATAGATCTATTATGTGTATTCACTATATGTAAACATAAATAAAGTACAAATACAAGATAGGACATAATAATATCATGACATAATTTGAAAGTAGGAGATTAACCCAAAGAATGGTAATTGGGTTAAGAAGTTCCCTTACCACGTATCCGACTTGACCCGACCGTTCTTTAATCTCCTGAATAATAAACTTGAGTTAATCTCTACTTGATTAAGAACCTTTTTCAAGTTCATTATTCCTTTTATACCATGTTGTGAACATCATGTAATCATTTAAGTTAATAATGCTCATTTTGTCGGTATTTGGTTCTTAAGTCAAAAATAGACTTCTTACACTTACATGTTGTTAATTTGGTCAAAGGTTCGTTATATCCAGAATGATATTAATGATTTATATAACATATATATATAATATATTCAGCATATACATGTATTTATAATATTACATCACATTTAGAGGTAAGAAATGAAATGCACCGTTCATGGAGATGGTAAGCCGTACGTACGCATGAACGCTACTTCCATTTCTATTTCATATTTTCTGGAATGGAATCATAATGATATAAGAGTATATTATAATTCCAGTATAATAAAATATATAATATCATTAACTTTATCCTTTACACATCTCACATATGGTATTAACGAATCAAATCACTTTCAGGGGGCGGTAGTCCGCACTTACTAAAATGAAGATATCGTGTTTACCCACAATGGAAACAATAATGGTATGCCATAAATGAAAAATACAGAAGCTTAAGGAAATAATAAACATATTATATATCATATATAAAAATAGTGACATCATAATGGCCACCTTTGAAGGTGTTAAATGAGTATTGAACAATCATCGTTTCGGGAGGTAGAATTTCGCCATCCACGGAAACCGTATGTTCGTTAACCATTTGATGTAGTTGTGTGAGAGTGTAGCTTGAATAAATCATATAACAACATCCTTGTATATTGAAGATACTGGTGTTGTTACAAAAGAATTAAATAAATAGAGTTTATGGGGTTGGAGAAGCAAAATAAAACAAATGAACATGAGAGAA
Source organism: Viscum album (assembly GCA_963277665.1). Taxonomy (NCBI): domain Eukaryota; kingdom Viridiplantae; phylum Streptophyta; class Magnoliopsida; order Santalales; family Viscaceae; genus Viscum; species Viscum album. Next base: position 1,322,337,562 of record OY728134.1, read on the forward strand.
TGAATTACCTTTAAAAGTGTAACACCTATTGATTTGAGTCTAAAGGCTTCCTTTGAAAAGATTCTGCCCAAAGGTAATCCTCTTGGATGAGTATAGGGATGTGGAGAGATTAACTGGGTGGGGTGTGGCCAAGCCAAAGGCTTTGGGAGTCTGGGTAATGAGGTAGAGGTGGGGGACTTTTATAAGAGGAGAGGAGGGGCACTCTTGGAATGTAAAGAAATATTACATTATTTGAAAAAGAGTTTCGGATTTAAATGGTCCCACATTGATATAATAAGAGGATATGGTGATAAGGGTTCGAACTCCACTCATCCAATAGGTTTTGGACATGTTTAGGTTTTAGATATTACATTGTCTTTCCATTTTATTTAAATTGTTAAATAATGATGTCATTGCGGCATCATCATGATGTCATAAATTATTTATTTTATTTGACGTCTAAAAATTATAAAAAAAATACTATGATGTAGGAAATAATTTTAGCTTTCCAATGATTATTTATAATAAAAAATCTGATCTTTATAACCCCACGTAAAAATTGTTTTTGTAAAACATATGATGTTTGTGTAATTTTTACTTCTACACAAAATTAAAAGTTATTTATGTCATTTCCCAACCTATGTGGCTCCATGAGGTCCCCAAGTTGACCCATGGCTTCTCTGGGTCGGCCATTACACAAAAAATGAGGGTAGGACATGTGTCAAGATCATCTCATTTTATTAAAGCATTATTTTTACCTTAAACTACACTAATTACCACTAATCACGATTAAAAACTTAATAAGTTACTATTCACCAAAAAATTATTTTAATCTCATTGAACAACATTTTACTTATTAATGAAAACCATGTATGTCGGATTTTGGAAATTCAAAACACAATGATGGAAAAATTTTATTTAAACGGAAAATCAGTTTTTATAAGTACCACTTAGTGGTTTCACTATTCATCAAAAATTGAAGTTTTTCAAAAAATTACCAAAAATTCACCCTAAGCTATATTTGATATTCCAAATTCAAAAATGAAGTCTATTTTAAAAAATTAAAAACATATAAGTCACATTATTTAATTTAATAATTAATTCCCACTGTCAGAGCAAATAGCGTGTTTTTATAAAACAATAAGTATCAAAAGATTGACACCAGTTTAAGTCTATTTTCAAAGTGAAATTGATTACAATGACCACCATTGGACTAAATGGTAAAAATATATTCTAATATCACTTCAAAACCAATTCAAAATATAATCTAATCATATAAATAAATTAGATTAAAAATCAGTTTTGATGTAAAATGCAGTATTTTTCACTATTCATTAAAAAATGAACATTGTCAGAAAAATACCAAAACTTTATCCAATGTCAAATTCAATGTCCCAATCATAATTAATATGTTTATTTTGACAAATATAGATTATAAAATTTTCAAAAGATTAATTTAAAAAGGCTTTGCCATCAAAAGGCAGAAAAACAATCTTTTAAGAATATTAGTGTATTCCATGCATAAGATTGTATTTATTTTGATTTTAAGCCTCTAAAACACTATCTTAAAAATTAATAGACATAGATAAAAATATCTATTATTCATTACTTACTTGTGATGTTACAGTAGATTTCCTATGAGGTGTGTTTTCTACCACCATATATAAGCCATTTCTTGTATAAAACTCTTATGATTTCTCTTTGGTATCCATTTCAGGTCATTACAGAAGTTATGATTGTGCATGACCATTGAAATCTGGTACAAGGACATGCTGAGTAATTCTGATCCAAATGGAGATAGTTGTAGTACATTAAAAAACAATTTTTTTATTATAGAATATTTTTCTGTAATATTTATAGGACTTGAACCCACCATTGGATTATATTTCATATATATGTATATTTATCCCATATTCATAGATATATATTATTTTGTCACAAATAATTTATTTTATTATTATATATGAGAGTTTCACTGTTCAATTTTATCTTTTCTATTTTTCACCACTCATTTGATGTTGTGGACATCCGTGGTCTAGAAGGGTCATACATAATATCCTGTTGGAATACTAGTTATGGATATTCATTCTAAAAGTGTGAAACTATCCAAAAATATAATATTACTAATACTATAAAACTAATTTCTTCTATATGGGGATTATGATTCCCTTTTCGGATTATGGTGAGCTAGGTTAGGTAACATTTAAGGTTAGCTAGGGATGGATTATTAAAGGTTCCATGTTTTGAATTAAAATATAAATTTCAATTAAAAACACAGTGTCTATCATACGTGGAACCCAATATACATTATTTATATGTATTTGATTTATTAATATACAATATATTAACAAATTTTGTTCCGGTTTTATCATTATTATACAAACATTATTGGCTGGTGTTTAGTTTTTGAGATGGGGTATTAAGTAAAATTTCATTTTCATATAAAAAATTACACCTTATCTAATAATATATGCACAATGTAATGGAATGATGTGTGGTTAATTCGTATACAACCAAAATAATCCATGGTTTATTTTCCTAATATATTATCATGATCCTTGTGTGTTTTCTCAGTATTGAATTTATTACTCTCATTTTGATCTAAGATGTATATTTTAAATGAGAACATGAACATCCATTCATAGAAGGCATAATGTGAGAAAAATTGAATAGAGGTTGTTTTATCACTTCACAAAGGACTCGTAGATAATTTTATTACTTCATGAAGACAATATGATCATATTTAATCATATTTCTGTAATTCTATCCAATTCTAAAACTCAAAAGTCGCATTTAAATTTAAAATATGTCCATTCACATATAACGGTTACACCATGTATCAAATTAAAATTTGGTTTACTCATAGGCATAAAATGGATTTATAGATAATTTTCCAAATGTAACAAGTAATTCAGATTTTGTTTTCAATCTTTTCAGAATAGATGATAATTTTCAACTAAAATGTCACCTTTCGAATAGAAACATGTATTTTGAGTTATTTTGGCTACACTGTGTATTATATTAATATTTGTATAATACCAATTAAATTAAATAACTTATTTATATTCATATAATTAATTAACACAACATTATTTTTATTTTGTTCTCAATGATTAATACTTTTTTGTACCATTATATTGTTTTTAAATAGAAAAAAACATGATGAGTCACACAGTCTACACCATTTAAATAATTATAATATATTTGAAACATAAAAATATCAATTGAAATTTGAGTTATTTTATTACAATATCAATGAAATATATGTACATTATATTAGTTTTATTTATGTTATGCATGACCTCAACTATAATATCAATGTTTTAAAAAAACATGATATTTTAGTGAAATCTGCAAAACCATGTGTGAGGTTAATGAAAAACTTATAAAAACATATATCATATCATTAAAGGAATGTTTTACTAAATTTTATAAATTTTATAATTAATTTTATTCAGATTTATGTATCTGATTTGTGCTTTCATCAAAAATTTCTATTTAATGAAAAATCACCATTTCTTGTCAATGCATCCAATCTTTGTATTGGATGGGTGTTTGGTTATTTCATACTCATAAAAAAATAATGGAACATAATATTCATAATTTATAATGAAAATTAACATGTATTTTAGTATTTCTGAGTGTAATTATAATTTTGTTCTAAAAATAATATTTAATGATATCACAATCCTTCCATCATATATCTAACTATGTATGTTTAATTGTCATAAGGTTTACTATTATATTTACAAATCTAAAATGATTATTTTATAATGCAACAACAAATTTATAGCATGTTTCACCAATTTTAAGTGATTGATGATTATTTCTATCTAAATGCATGTACATTATGTCCTATAAGACACACCATCTGTTGGTTTTAAGTGAGGTTAATTCATACACATTGAAAATTAATAATGGATCAACATACTAAAGTATCATGACCATCTAAGTGTTTTCTCTTTATTTTTATTGATTGTTAAATTTATTGATCTATAATTATTTTTTTATACTAATAAAACTCCATATTAATCATACCTTCCACATTATTTGTCTTTATTAATATTTGGATTATTCCAATAAATCATAAATCATATATTGATATTATTCCAAAATTGTCTTGAAAATATGATATAATATTGTTGGTTTTATATATTCATGAAGGGTGTACCAAATATAAACATGTACCCAAAAATAAGTAGGTAGAAACATATATAAATTATATTTTAAAGATCATATCAACTACTTTTGTAAATATAGTAGTATGATTTTTATCAAAAGATACAAATCGGTCTCTCCAAAATTATATAATAATTTAGTCAATCCCAAAAGTAATTCCTCAAATCGCTATTAAACATAAATTTTTTAAATAAACAACAAATATATCTATAAATAGAACAAACTAGACATGAGTACCTCATCTTTATTGAATCCCCCATTGAGAATTTATTTTTATCAAATAATATTTTTCGAATGTAGATAACAGAATGACTCCATATAAAATATATGGAAATTTTCATACACTAAAATCATTACCCCTTCATAATATGACTTCATTTAATCTATATTAGTTATAAATTCATCATATAAATCAAATAGAATTGAAATGAATTGGAATTTTAAGGAGTAATCGTTATATTCTTGAAGAGGAATCCAAAAAACTAAATAGGGCCCTTTTGTTCTCTTTATATTAACCCAATGTTCAAATAAGGTCCTTGAAAAATAATTAGAATATATTCCTTTATTTCAAAAACAAATAAATTTTTATTAACCTAAATAATTTGTATATAAAATATTTCGTCATGATCTCTATGGAAATGGAAAATTAAAATCATGATTGAATATTTCCAATTATGGACATTGAAAAAAATAATGATATCATCTATTATTCCAAATCTTATATAATAAAATTTATATCATTTCCATTAATATATGGACAATCTATTTTCATTTTTTAATTATAAAATATAAACAAATTTTTAATAAATAATTTAATTGAAACAATAATTTTCATCATAATTACCTCTTTAGAGCTTAAATTTCTTTAATTAAATGTAATATATTTCAAAAAATTAACAACATGACCTAAAAAATAATAATATTATTAATTATATATAAAAACTACATAACAATTATGAAAAGTTGGTATTTTATATTGATATATGTTTTTATAATGATATAATAATAATAATAATAATATATATACTAAAAATTATCATTTTTTTGAAATCAAATATATTTTTATGCCCATAGGCTATCCTCATAACCAGATTTTTAAAATACCAAAAAGTTCCCAATAATAAAAATATATTCATTAAAAAATAATATAATATGTATAATTTGAGGATTATTTATAAAAAATTTAATTTTTCATATTAAATGTTGATAAAAGACATCACATTTTGTGGAATGTTTTTAATCTCATGCATGGATCCTAAAACAATATATAGAGTATCCTAATTGATTGAAATAATCATAAAATGCATCCAAAATCCCAAAATTATTGTTTAATTAATGAGAGGAATATATATTAATTTCCAATTATATTATATAATTTTACCCTTTTATTTCTGGTACGAAGAAAATTCTATCATCTATTAGTTTATTTTCATAACTTATAGGGAAATAATATTCCATAATTATGTTTTATTTTATTTCAATGTAACATTTTTCATAGATGTTTTATAGGAATAACAAGTCAAAATTATTATTCATAAGGATCTTCTCATATATGTTTATTATATGTAAGCCTTTATGAAACATTAACATTATAATACTAGAATTTATATAGTTGGTAAATTAATGTATAAATAGATTTTAAAAATATACCTCACGTTCACATTAAAAAAAGACTCTTATAAATTCATTCCTATGATTTTCATCTATTCTCTTTGAATATTTATTTTATATTATAGAATCTCCATATTCTTTTTATTTCAATTTCATTTACATTGAATGATAATCATTGAACATATTTGTTTCCTGAACGTGTAATGTTACTAAATTTAGATGTTAAATTGGAAGGGTAGTGGTACTCAAATGAGTTTTTTGAAAGATATTCTTGTAGATTATTTTTATTTTAGACAAAATAACCCCTTTATTTTATCAATACAGAATATCATTCTCAAGATCAGATCTTTTCTCTATAATTGTTAAATTTTTTTACTTAAAAATAAAATGCAATGTACATACCATGTTTTCTTCATGTAACATAACATGATTAAATTTCCATGAAATGAATGATCCAAAGGAATGTTTGCCCATGTGAACCACAAAATCAATAACTAGAATATTTAACATGGTTATCAACATGGTATATCCATAAATCCCTACTCGCATAGGATCATTATTAATATGTTTGTTGTGTATAATATATCCTTAATTATTATACAACAGACACCTCCCAATATGTCTCTGAGTTGTAGAATCCTGGACTACAAGACTTTGAGGTTTAATTTATCACATAATAAAATCTTATAAAATTATTTTAGAGAATACATACAAAAAATTTATGAAATACCATCATAGTATTATGATATTTGTTCATACAAAAGTAATTTATTTGATATCATTCATTACATGCAATAAATAGTTTGAATGATCAATGATAAAATATTAAAATATTATTATCACCTTACCAATGCATTGAAATATATGAATAGGACAATACAAATTATGAAAATATATTTTTTAGTAATTCTTCAATTAATTCACAAGTTATAAATAAATTATCAATGAAAATAAAATATGTTATTAAATTAATGAATTATTTCTGGAAAAATATTTCTCAATGTCCTACAATATTTTTAACCTGATAAATATTATTATTCACTATTGGTGAATGATTTTAATTAAATTTATATATTATATATACAATCATGTTTATTAAAATTCATCAAATATTTTTTTTATTATTAATAACACAATAATACATCTTGTTTACACTTAAAATTGTATTTTTCTATAGAAAAAGTTTTTATAAAATTATGGTGAATTAATTTTAAAAAATAGATATTTTTTATATTAAATTAATTATATTGATATAATATGTTTGTTAAAATTTGGAAAATATTCCAATTTTATTTTTTCATTAAATATAGTAACCATGATAGAATTTATCACCGCTATAAATGGAAAAATAGTTTAATCTAGTTTAGAACAAAGTTGTAAGGGCATAATATTTCATCTTTATTCATATTTTATTAATTAATTTAAACCCTTATCACCATTGTCTACAATTTTATTACTTTAATTGAAACATTACCATCAAAATTAACTATATAATATTTAAGAAAATGAAAGCATAAAAATCTTACTCTTAATATTTTTAATATATCTTATGTATCCACATTGGGACAGAATAATGATATGAATGAATCTTAATTTAAATTTTGATATTAATGCCACTATATTATTGTTAAGAATATATTATTAATTTTGATTAATTTTATAAAAACAATAATTTATTATGCAACACTATTGTGTTATTTTTACATTTAAAAAAATATTATAAATTATTTTAAAATATGAAATGAGTTAGAATTTCAAAGTGTTAATGTATTATAGGAATTTTATAGATCTATGTTGAATAATTTGTGGTTTTCTATCATCATATAAAATTTACCTATTTCATGGTGTATTAAAATTTAAATTAAATTAATAGTTTTACAAATAACATTAATGATATTCGATAGTAAATTATAGTTTATTACAGTATATAAAAATCATATAAATAATATATTAATTCAAATGTGTATGATTTGGATTTAAAAATAATACATTGTATATTAATGGTTATTCAATAATTTTTTTATAATCATTATTAAACATTAATGTATATAAAACATTAATATTATAGTAATTGTCAAAGTATATATATGTGGGTTAAAATGGGAAATGTAAGAGTAAAAATGTGATGCAGACATTTCAAAATTTTATATATGATGTTAAATTGAATCATATTAATTTTATATTATAATGTTATTAGTTTTGATCCATTTTTACATCATATTTAGTTTATATTAATTTGATATTTTAATATATTCTTTAAGAACCTGTCCCTTTAATAATAAAAGGATTCACCTCCTTCCAATTATTAAAAACACAAATGAGATTAATAAACTAACCAAAATCTTATAATTTATCTTATCCACATCCATGTATATATTTTCTAGGTTCTTATCTTCTAAAAGGAGATTTCTAAAACCCCATAAATGTTATCTAATAGTGTATTTTAAATGAAGAGGCAATCCCCTAAACAGATCACTTTAATTTTTATTTAATTTCCTCCATTGTAGGAATCATTTTTCACTGTTGTTTTAGAATGGTTCCTCCCAATTTAAGGTAGGTTCTTTTTTGAATCCTTATATCTTCCATAACATTTAAAGAATAAATATTTGAATTGAATTTATTATTTATCAATTCATTATGTGATATTAGTATGGTTTCTATAAACATTTTCATTATTTTCAATGTTTGTCTATTATTGAATAAATTTTTTTCATATCTATTTAATAGGTTTTTTAATTCCATTTTAGGTAAAATTCATATTAGGATCACTCAAAATTAATTTTGTTGGATAATATAATTTGTCCTCTATTGGTCATAATTTATATTAAATCTAGTATAAAAAATAATTTCTCAATTCCCTCAAGGGATTTTAAATGTCTTTTAGAATGGATGCAATTTTGGATTTAGTATAGATTTAAAAATCATGAATTTTTATAATAAATCATTTCATTCCATGCTTTTTAATGGATAATATAAAAATGATAATAATATTTCTATATTTAGTGCAACCCAAATTTATTCATATTTTGTATTATTTTTGGGGATATATCAGGACACCTTGGGTAGTGAAATATTTTTATATGTTATGGATCATATATATTGATACGAAAAGTGTATGCTTCTTATGGAGGTATTGGAGGAGAGAGAATATTTATTTCATGTGTTTTATTTTCAAACATTTTTTATTTCGGTACATTTAATCTCACCACCATTATACATTTTCATATGATATGTAAGTGACTATTAAATGATTGGATGTATTTTACACAAGTGTAGTGGTGATCTATATCTAGTTACCTGAGAGAGTTATACTTTCCTGTATGGTTTTTCTGACTAAGTGAACAAAATCATTCTAGAAAAGTGTTGTCGTAGTTTCCATTGGGATCCCTAGGTTAATTTTTTTATTATCTTAGAGAAAAATAATTCTATTTAATAATTGATTTGTTACTCATTGTGAATATCAGATTTCTTTATGACCTTACAGATCCAGATAATCATGGTTTCTTTTTTTCACCCACCTTTGTATTTATCATATACCCATTCATATAATTTTAATGTTTTGTATTTTTTATTGATGTTTCGGTTATTCTTACAGTTTCAATTATGTATTTTGGTCCAATTTAATTTGATATATAAAAAATAATTATTACAGTGTGTTTTAAAATTGAGAGTTCCAATTTTTCTAAAATAAATTTTTTAAAAAAATGATGGAATGGTGTAATTAGAACTATCATGGTTTTATTTTATTTATAAAGGTTCATCTATCAAAAAAAATTAAATGAAATTGTTTAATAATATTTTATATCCACCATTTATTATTATAAATGGGGAATATTTTTATAATGTAATAAATGATATTATATATCAATTTATGTTAAATCAATATTTCCTATATCGGGTTTGAACTAAGGAAATTTAAATGAATTATTATGAAGAGATAACAAATATTTGTAGATGTCCTATGTGGTGTGTTTTCTACAACCATATATAATCCATTTCTTGTATAAAACTCTTATGATTTCTCTTTGGTATCCATTTCAGGTCATTACAGAAGTTATGATTGTGCATGACCATTGAAATCTGGTACAAGGACATGCTGAGTAATTCTGATCCAAATGGAGATAGTTATAGTACATAAAAAACAATTTTTTTATTATATAATGTTGTTGTATAATATTTATAGGACTTGAACCCAACATTGGATTATATTTCATATATATATATATTTATCCCATATTCATAGATATATATTATGTTGTCACAAATAATTTATTTTATTATTATAGTTGTGAGTTTCACTGTTCAATTTTCTCTATTCTATTTTTCCCCACTCATTTGATGTTGTGGACATCCGTGGTCTAGAAGGGTCATACATAATATCCTGTTGGAATACTAGTTATGGATATTCATTCTAAAAGTGTGAAATTATACAAAAATATAATCTTACTAATACTCTAAAACTAATTTCTTCTATAAGGGGATTATGATTGCCTTTTCGGATTATGGTGAGCTAGGTTAGGTGACATTTAAGGTTAGTTAGGGATGGATTATTAAAGCTTCCATGTTTTCAATTAAAATATAAATTTCAATTAAAAACACATAGAGTCTATCATACGTGGAACAATATATACATTATTTATATGTATTGGATTCATCAATATACAATATATTAACAAATTTTGTTCTGGTTTTATCATTATTATACAAACATTATTGGCTGATGTTTAGTTTCTGAGATGGGGTATTAAGTAAAATTTCATTTTTATATAAAAAATTACACCTTATCTAATAATATATGCAAAATGTATTGGAATGTTGTGTGGTTAATTCGTATACAACCAAAATAATCAATGGTTTATTTTCCTAATATATTATCATGATCCTTGTGTGTTTTCTCAGTATTGAATTTATTACTCTCATTTTGATCTAAGATGTATATTTTAAATGAGAACATGAACATCCATTCATAGAAGGCATAATGTGTGTAAAATTGAATGGAGGTTGTTTTTTCACTTTACAAAGGACTCGTAAATAATTTTATTACTTCATGAAGACAGTAAGATCATATTTAATCATACTTCTGTAATTGTATCCAATTCTAAAACTCAAAAGTCGCATTTAAATTTAAAATATATACATTCAGATATAATGGTTACACCATGTATCAAATTAAAATTTGGCTTACTCATAGGCATAAAATGGATTTATAGATAATTTTCCAAATGTAACAAGTAATTCTGATTTTGTTTTCAAACTTTTCCGAATAGATGTTCATTTTGAACTAAAATGTCACCTTTCAAATAGAATCATGTATTTTGAGTTATTTTGGCTACACTATATATTATATTAATATCTTTATAATACCAATTCAAATAAATAACTTATTTATATTCATATAATTAATTAACACAAGATTATTTTTATTTTGTTCTCAATGATTAATACTTTTTTGAACCATTATATTGTTTTTAAATTGAAAAAAACTCGCTGAGTCAAACAGTCCACACCATTTGAATAATAATAATATATTTGAAACATAAAAATTTCAATTGAAAATTGAGTTATTTTATTACAATATCAATGAAATATATGAACATTATATTAGTTTTATTTATGTTATTCATGACCTCAACTATAATATCAATGTATTAAAGAAACATGATATTTTAGTGAAATCTGGAAAACCATGTGTGAGGTTAATGAAAAGTTATTAAAACATATATAAAATCATTAAAGGAATGTTTTACTAAATTTTATAAATTATATAATTAATTTTATTCGGATTTATGTATCTGATGTGTGCTTTCAACTAAAATTTCTATTTAATGAAAAATCACCATTTCTTGTCAATGCATCCAATCTTTGTATTGGATGGGTGTTTGGTTATTTCATACTCATAAAAAATGAATGGAACATAATATTCATAATTTATAATGAAAATAAACATGTATTTTAGTATTTTTGAGTGTAATTATAATTTTGTTCTAAAAAATAATATTTAATGAAATCACAATCATTCCATCATATATCTAACTATTTATGTTGAATTGACTTAAGGTTTACTATTATATTTAACAAATCTAAAATGATTATTTTTTAATGCAACAATAAATATATAGCATGTTTTAACAATTTTAAGTGATTGATGATTATTTCTATCTAAATTCATATACTTTATGTCATATGAGACACACCATCTGTTGGATTTAAGTGAGGTTAATTCATACACATTGAAAATTAATAATGGATCAACATACTGAAGTATCATGACCATCTGAGTGTTTTCTATTTATTTTTATTGATTGATAAATTTATTGAACTAAAATTATTATTTTATTCTAATAAAACTCCATATTAATCATACCTTCCACATCATTTGTCTTTATTAATATTTGGATTATTCCAATAAATCAGAAATCATATATTGATATTATTCCAAAATTGTCCTGAAAATATGATATAATATTGTTGGTTTTATATATTCATGAAGGGAGTAATAAATATAAACATGTACCCAAAAATTAGTAGGTAGAAACATATATAAATTATATTTTAATGATCATATGAACTACTTTTGTAAATATAGTAGTATGATTTTTATCAAAAGATAAAAAACTGTCTCTCCGAAATTATATAATAATTTAGTCAATCCCAAAAGTAATTCCTCAAATCTCTATTAAACATAAATTTGATAAATAAACAACAAATATATCTATAAATAGAACAAACTAGACCTGAGTACCTCATCTTTATTGAATCCCCCATTGAGAAATTATTTTTATCAATTAATTTGTTTCAAATTTAGATAACAAAATTACTCCATATAAAATCCATGGAAATTTTTATTCACAAAAATCATTACCCCTTCATAATATGACTTCATTTAATCTATATTAGTTATAAATTCATCATATAAAACTAATAGAATTGAAATGAATTGTAATTTTAAGGAGTAATCGTTATAGTCTTGAAGAGGAATCCAATAAACTAAATAGGGCCCTTTTGTTCTCTTTATCTTAACACAATGTTCAAATAAGGTCCTTGAAAAATAATTAGAATATATTCATTTATTTAAAAAACAAATCAATTTTCATTAACCTAAATAATTTGTATATAAAATATTTCGTCATGATCTCTATGGAAATGGAAAATTAAAATCATGATTGAAAATTTCCAATTATGGATATTGAAAAAAATAATGATACCATCTATTATTCCAAATATTATATAATAAAATTAATATAATTTCCATTAATATATAGACAATCTATTTTCATTTTTTAATTATAAAATATAAATAAATTTTTTATAAATAATTTAATTGAAACCATAATTTTCAACATAAATACCTCTTTAGAGCTTCTATTTCTTTATGTAAATTTAATATATTTTAAAAAATTAACAACATGACCTAAAAAATAATATTATTTAATTATATATAAATACTATATAAAAATTATGAAAAGTTGGTATTTTATATTGATATATGTTTTTATAATGATATAATAATAATAATATATATATATAGTAAAAATTATCATTTTTTTGAAATCATTTATATTTTTATGCCCACAGGCTATCCTCATAACCTGATATTTAAAATACCAAAAAGTACCCTATAATAAAAATATATTCATTAAAAAATAATATAATATGTATAATTTGAGGATTATTTATAAAAATTTTAATTTTTCATATTAAATGTTGATAAAAGACATCACATTTGGTGGAATTTTTTTAATCTCATGCATGGATCCTAAAACAATATATAGAGTTTCCTAATTGATCAAAAAAATCATACAATGCATCCAAAATCCCAAAATTATTGTTTAATTAATGAGAGGAATATATATTAATTTCCAATTATATTATATAATTTTACCCTCTTATTTCTGGTACGAAGAAAATTCTATCATCTATTAGTTTATTTTCATAACTTATAGAGAAATAATATTCCCATAATTATGTTTTATTTTAATTCAATGTATCATTTCTCATAGATGTTTTCCAGGAATAACATGTCAAAATTATTATTCATAAGGTTTTTCTCAGATATGTTTATTATATGTAAGCCTTCAAGAAACATTAACATTATAATACTAGAATTTATATAGTTGGTAAATTAATGTATAAATAGATTTTAAAAATATACCTCACGTTCACATTAAAAAAAGACTCTTAGAAATTCATGCCTGAGATTTTCATCTATTCTCTTTGAATATTTCTTTTATATTATAGAATCTCCATATTCTTTTTATTTCAATTTCATTTACATTGAATGATAATCATTGAACATATTAGTTTCTCGAACATGTAATGTTACTAAATTTAGATGTTAAATTGGAAGGGTAGTGGTACTCAAATGATTTTTTTGAAATATATTCTAGTAGATTATTTTTATTTTAGACAAAATACCCCCTTTCTTTTATCTATACAGAATATCATTCTCAAGATCAAATCTTTTCTCTATAATTGTTAAATTTTTTTCCTTAAAAATAAAACGCAATGGACATACCATGTTTTCTTCATGTAACATAACATGATTAAATTTCCATGAAATGAATGATCCAATTGAATGTTTTCCCATGTGAACCATAAAATCATTAACTGGAATATTTATCATGGTTATCAACATGGTATATCCATAAATCCCTACTCGCATAGGATCATTATGAATATGTTTGTTGTGTATAATATATCCTTAATTATTATACACCAGACAGCTCCCAATATGTCTCTGAGTTGTAGAATCCTGGACTGCAAGACTTTGAGGTTTAATTTATCACATAATAAAATCTTATAAAATTATTTTAGAGAATACATACATAAAATTTATAAAATAACTTCATAGTATTAGGATATTTTTTAGACAAAAGTAATTTATTAGATATCATTCATTACATGCAATAAATAGTTTGAATGATAAATGATAAAATATTAAAATATTATCATCAACTTACCAATGAATAAAAATATATTAATAGGACTAAACAAATTATGAAAATATATTTTTTACTAATTATTCAATTATTTCACAAGTTATGAATAAATTATCATTGAAAATATAATATGTTATTAAATAAATGAATTGCTTTCTAGAAAAATATTTCTTATTTTCCTACAATATTTTTAACCTGATAAATATTATTATTCACTATTGGTGAATGATTTTAATTAAATTTATATATTATATATACATTCATGTTTATTAAAATTCATAAAATATTTTTTTATTATTAATAACACAATAATACATCTTGTTTACACTTAAAATTGTATTTTTCTATAGAAGAAGTTTTTATAAAATTTTGGTGAATTAATTTTAATGAATAGATATTTATTTATATTAAATTAATTATATTGATATAATATGTTTGTTAAAATTTGTAAAATATTCCAATTTTATTTTTTTCATTATATATAGTAACCATGATAGAATTTATCAGCTCTATAAATGTAAAAATAGTTTAATCTAGTTTAGAACAAAGTTGTAAGGGCATAATATTTCATCTTTATTCATATTTTATTAATTAATTTAAACCCTTATCACCATTGTCTACAATTTGATTACTTTAATTGGAACTTTACCATCAAAATGAACTATATAATATTTAAGAAAATGTAAGCATCAAAATCTTACTCTTAATATTTTTAATATATCTTATGTATCCACATTAGGACAAAATAATGATATGAATGAATCTGAATTTTTATTTTGATATTAATGCAACTATATTCTTGATAAGAATATATTATTAATTTTGATTAATTTTATAAAAATAATAATTTATTATGCACCACTATTGTGCTATTTTTCCATTTAAAAATATATAATAAATGATTTTAAAATATGAAAAGAGTTATAATTTCAAAGTGTTAATGTATTATAGGAATTTTATAGATCTATGTTGAATAATTCGAGGTTTTCTGTCATCATATAAAATTTTCCCATTTCATGGTGTATTCAAATTTAAATTAAATTAATAGTTTTACAAATAACATTAATGATATTCGATAGTAAATTATAGTTTATTACAGTATATAAAAATAATAAAAATAATATATTAATTCAAATGTATAGGATTTGGATTTAAGAATAATACATTGTATGTTTATGGTTATTCAAGAATTTTTTTAAAAACATTATTAAACATTAATTTATAGAAAACATTAATAGTATAGTAATTGTCAAAATATATATATGTGGGTTAAAAGTAAAATATAAGGGTAAAAATGTGATGTAGACATTTCAAAATTTTATATATGATGTTAAATTGAATCATATTCATTTTATATTATAATTTCATTAGTTTTCATCCATTTTTACATCATATTTAGTTTATATTAATTTGATATTTTAATATATTTTTTAAGAACTTGTCCCTTTAATAATAAAATGATTCACCTCCTTCCACTTATTAGAAACACAAATGAGATTAATAAACTAACCAAAATATTATAATTTATCTTATCCACATCCATGTATACATTTTCTAGGTTCTTATCTTCCAAAAGGAGCTTTCTAAAACCCCATAAATGTTATCTAATAGTTTATTTTAAATGAAGAGGCAATCCCCTAAATAGATCACTTTAATTTTTATAGAACATTCACCACCTATAAATTTGATATACCCTACCCTAAACTGATCACTTTAATAGTGTATTTAAATAATGATTTGATATTTAATGGTAAATAAAAGTATACAAGTAAGTATTATATGGTTTGATATATATATATATATATATATTAATTTTTTTAAATATATATTCTCTATAAATTAGTTTTGAAAAATTAGGATGGAATTTTGACCTCGAGAAAGGGAATTTAGTGTCAAATTTATTTCTATAGGAATCATTCAATATTCAACACTTGATTATTTTATCTGGAATAACTAATAACCTAAAATTATTATATATGGTTATTATAATTATAATTATGGGATATAAATATATATCCAGTTTTAATTCGTTCATTAGGATTTTAATTCAAATGTTTCCGTAGTGGTAGTGGTTTTATGTTAAAATCAAAAAATTTATGGGGATTCATTAACATTAATCTATGATGATGAACTCTTATGAGCTACCTTTCAATATAATTATTAATTTATTTATATTTTTATTTATTAAAAATAAGTTATTACATTTCATTTTCACAACCATATGTACTGGAGATATCATAAATATATTTTATGGAAAAATTAATCAATTTCTCCATATGGTTGTGAAATATTTTTTATTAAAACCAATGATTTATAGAATAAAACATTATGTTTAATTTATTTATAAAATTAATATTTAATTTCATTTACACCCTAGTATTATATTTAATATAATGGGTTGAAATTAATTATCTTCTTATTTACCCAATAAGGCACTTTTGACATTATTAAAAAAATGAGAAGTTTTCTTTAAAATAATATTGAATGAAAACAAATTCCCTTAATCACGAACAATCATATTTTTATTATTCCATTAAAATCATCCAAATAAATTTGGAAATAATATTTATTACATAATATATTTCATATTTTTTTATTTTATTAATTTAATTCAAAATAGAAATGTTTTTTTGACAAGAATGTATTCAATGATATTTTTATTCATCAATGACAACATCCTTTATTGATTTGTATTTATTAATGTGGAAATGAATCAAGGATGTTATCCTTATTATTATCTTTGGATATTATATCTTTATAAGGGCATGACATTTATGAGACTGATGCCTTTTCCTTGACATTTTCAATGATTAAATTTTTAATCATCCTATTTATTTTCATGTGTTATAAAATGGAAAAAAGTTACCTTGTGGAACACATATGTCGGGAATTAATTATTTGAAATATGGGGCCTTTATATTCTTCCAATGAATTGGTTATGGATTGATATCTTATGAGTAAACAATAATATGATTGGAGGTTAACCTAATTCAGTAAGAGAAATTTTCCACTATGATTATCTTGGTAGTGAATCTTAACTACTAATCTTATTTTTTGAGTGGACAGATTCCACTATGATTGTATTGGAAAAGACCCTATATGACTAATGAAATATTTTTTTTATATTCCATAATTTTATGAATTAATCCTCTACTATTCTGCAATGGTTCATGTTGCTTTCCTACATTAGGATTAATGTCTTCGAAACTGCGATTCATTATTTCATGACTCAAGATTATGATTTATGGTATGCATGGTATAGTTATAAAATTTTATGAAATTTTTGTGATACCCTATTTCTCATGTTATACTTATATAATCGTTTATTTTTCCCATGTATTTCATTATTGATCATTATATCATATCCATCGTTATGTTTATTTCCCCTTATATGAAGATAGGTATTTTGTATGATATGTCAGTGAAGGGTGATAGTTAAGAAAATATAAGCATAAGATAATGTTGAACTATTCTATATGAGTTGTTTATGTTTCCATGTATCAAAATATATTATACAAATACTGTTTAATAATGCATTGATATATTATTTAAAGAATATTCATATATTTAGATGTAATATCTTTATATGAAATTCTTCAGTTCCATTATTTGGTATTGGATAAAGAATGTGTTATCCATTGAATGTGAGGATAAGAAACCAATAATGAGAACCAAATTGATGTGACTATGTATTGGGTAACTTTCTAATGTCATGTTAATGATCCTAAATGACCTAGGATTGAAATAAGGTGTTACATAAAATGTATTAATGATCCATAATTCATATAAATGATTTTATTAATTTTGTGGATTTATACTATGATTATTGTTTCTTATATTATGAATAAAGTTTTAGTAAATGTCCAGAATGGAACTGAATCATTTAATTGATGAAAGAGATAGAAAATTTATTTAATCTCCAATAATAGAATTATAATCCATGTTATATAAGATGTAAAATCTCTTCGATAAGACCATGTATCTTTCTCATGATATGAATCAGGAAGAATTACAAAACAATAAAATGGTGGAAAATTGTTTAATTGAATCCATCATGAGGAAAATTAAAATTTATTTCAGTGGTTCCATAGATCTAGCAGTAAAATAAGAATATATATTATGTTCAATAGTTTCTATATCATGAGAATTTTATTGTGGGTTTTTATTATTTATAAGAAAAAAAGATTAATATTGGACTCTTAGAAAGTACCCAATATTAAAATATGAATCTTACACTATTGAGCGGGATGAGTTTAATGTCTAGTTTATCATTTTGTATTTCCCTCCTATTAGTCTTATGAAAATGCATAAATTGGTCCTTATTTTAAAATTGGATCATGATTAATCCATTAATAGGTATGAGGAAACATTAAAATGGATTTTGAGAAGCACAACCAGTATTATTATATATCTATAATGTAAGGATGATCAATTAATTGTTGGATCAAAAAATGAATTATAAGGATGTTATACCTCGTAGATGTTACTGTTTGTTAATAAATCATTATATGTGATATCAAGGTGGATATTAAGAGGTATTTACCCATAAATATCATTATTTTTAATGTAAAATAAAAATTTAATTCAAAGGAAATTCTAAAACAGATGTAGAGAAGATGATAAGAATTTCATTTTCCATAAAATATGGAAGGAAACTACAATAGAATATTCCTTTTAAATTTTGATATTAATTCAAAATATAATAATATTAATTAAATAACATATAAAAAATTCTATAACTGTATTGGTTTAGTTTCTTTGGAAATGGGGAAACATAAATAACAGATTCATAATACGTCATTATTTTTTCCCACTTATTCAATCATATATAGCCCCCATTTCGAGAAATGGTACATAATACAATTCATCGTAACATAGAGAAAAGAAACATAAAAAATGGTTAGCTCAAATTCTCATAAAGGGTAAACAAGTGATATATTAATAATTGCATAATCATAAGCAATCGTAATATAAACAAATAATTTCATAATTAAGACTTGCAGATCAAATATCAAGATATCATGTCATGAGATAATTGTAGAACATATTCCCATTGATTATAACATATACCATTGAATTTATGGCACACACATAATCATTAAAAAATAAATTTCATATTAGTCAAGGATCACCTCCAATATAATCATAGTGGTGAAATTCTTTTATTGAACATTTTCCACTCCACATTCTATCCATGTGTTACTGAATTGAATTTACATTCTCTTCTAGCACTATATTATTTTACCAAGATAACTCATTATTCTAGACCTATTTATCTCGTGGAATATTAATAATTTCTAAAGGAGTAAAATCTACATTTTAATTTTGTTTTAATACTTATTTAGTTTTTATTATGTTTTTATACTTGGGATTTTTAATTAGATTTTGAAGAAAATGGTGTTTTGGGCTTTAAAAATTGGGGTGCATAGTTGGCGCCCATTTTTTCAAACCTTCCGGCCCAACCTAGGTAACCATGTGACTTGAGGTGTTTTTGAACAGAGTAAAAACACATAGTTTTATCATGGTTTTTGGGTTTTATGGATTTATTTTATTGAATAGAGATTTGTGCATGGTTGTCTCACTATTTTTAAAACCATGTTGGAAAACCGTGTTCATATCTAGCTCATTAAAAATGAGAATTTCCTAAACAAAAAACCTTTTAATTTAACCCCAAAACAACTGAAACATCCCCCACATTGGATTTATGACCTTATGATCTTATCTAAGGCCCTCATTCTCCCTTAGATCTAAATTTTCGTGGAATTTTTTTTTGTGTTTACTCTGTTATATTTCATTTAAATTATATCTTCTCTCTATTTCCCATGTTTTCTAGTGTTTCCTGGATTTTCTCTTATGGTTTCTTCTATATAGTGTTCCTGGGGGCCTTTTGTGTTGAATCATGTTACTTATGGGTTCAATATTTATGTTTTTGTGATTTTCTTACCTTTATAAGGTTTTCATGATGTGTGATTGATGTTTAGTACTAATTTACAAAAAAATATGTATTTTTTTTTGTTCTATTCTTAAACATTTTTTAAATTTGTTTTAAAAGATTTCGTTGATTCTTTGTCACGTTATATGGATTGTGAATTTCGTGTGGAATGTGTTCTTGGAATGTTTTTTTGTTGAGTATAGCTTATAATTGGGGTTTTCTAATGTAAATTGGTAGTATATTTTGTGTTCACCCATTTTATATTTTCAAATGTGTTCAATAAATTCTTCATGTCAATTTATAAAATGTATGAATTGTATGAGGCATGTTTTTTAGTTTATTTGGTGTTTTGATGGTTTCTATAGCGGGTTTGATATAGAAATGGTGGTTAAAATTCACTTTGAATTGTTTAGATTTTATATATTTGAAAGTGATGTTGTATGTGATACGTTGAATGTAAATTGTTAATAAAGGGTATCCTAAGTGACTAGGTGGGAAGACTAGGACTATTAATCAAGTTGACAGGAAATTGGTTTGTCTTAGATTCATCAAGAATTACTGAAAATTGCAACCCTATGTAAATTATTGTCAACATTAGTGACCACTATAAAATAGTTGGATTCCACCCTACTAGCTCTTGCATTTGAACTCTATTGGTTGTTACTATGCCATGTTTCACAGATATATGATTTACCTATTAACCCATTAGAGATAGTACATTAGGAATTTACTAATACATAGTCATATTTTTTGATAATGTACATAAAGTCACCATACAGTGCACTTTGTGTTTCATTTTATATGTAATTAATGTCTAACCCTTTTAAAAAGAATTTTCTCATTAAAAAATGTTTCATATATAATTTCTCAGCCCTTTTAATAAAATATTAATCATAATTTTTATTATAATTTTGTTTGCATTAAATATCTTTGTAGTGTTTCATCTTAGTGGGTTTTAGACCACACCCTAAATACATCGTTGGGTGTTTGTAGATTTTACTATGAATGATCATCTATATGAATAATGTTTCGAGATAGTGGTGGTTGTATTTTCTAGTTTCCTTCATGCTGTAGATTTTCAGTGGTGGTTTGATGATGAATCTACCCTTATTGCATAGCGGTTTCTGTGATAGTGTTTTTTCTCTTTTTATTGTAGTCATTTAGGATTATGTTGAAAATAATTACCAATGAATCTGAAAATATGTTGTGTCATGTTTGGTTATGAATATTATGTTATGTGAGGATTATTATTATCTTTCTTTTATGATTATAAAATCAGTTAAAATCCATTAAAAAGTATTTTGTTTTTATTTGAGCATTATATTCTCACCTATGGGGTTTAAGAGAACCACTATAGCTTTTCCAAATTCCATTTTGGGTGTGGGGTGGGATAAAACTTCAACCTGGTTCATGAAAAAATGATATCATAGTCGATTTTTGTCTTTTGGATCATGATAGTTTGGAATGTGTAATGATAGAATGGAGCTACGATTATCAGGGATTGACATCCTCATTGAGAGTAGGGTGCCTATCCCTACACCTTGTAATAGGATTCCAGACACCAAGGGATGTTGGTATCCTATTGGACATCCCCTCTAGGGGAGACATATTGGTCACCGACTATATAACGTGTAAGAACAGGGTTCTTATTTTTGAGGTACGAGCATCTTCTTTTTCCTTTTCCATAAGTGTTTTTGAGAAAATATGTAAAATAGTAAAAATGCTAAATTTTAAAACTACATATCGTGTACTTTGTCCACACGTCGTGTACTTTTGTCCATGTAGGGATTAGTACATGGGGCGTGTAGCCTTTTCGGAGATGAGGGGTGTAGGAACTGACTACATGTCGTGTAGTGGTACCCTACACGCCGTGTAGTCAGTCGGCAGGCTTGAATAGTAAGGTGGTGGAGTCACCGCCAGCTGGGCGACAGTACACGCCATGTACTCAGGAGTACATGCCGTGTACTCATGTCGACGGATGAACCGTGTGGATGTGCCGCCAAATGAACAGTTAAATGAAAGAAGTACACACCGTGTAATCAGAAGTACACACCGTGTACTTTGTTTTTTTGGCATAAAACAAGCAGTAGCCTCCTCATTTGGCAGAGGAGGCATTTGAACCATTTTGGAGCCAAAGGAGGAGGTCGAATCATTAAAAATCTGTAGGGAGTTCATCTGGAATCCGATTCGGCTTCAGACAATCTCGTTGGAACCACACGGGTGAATCCTCTCCTCTCCTGGTACCGTTCATACCAATTCTTCTCCGAACGTAAGTTATTTATGTTTGAATGGGTTTTGTTCTTCATCATATCTATACCGTTCATGGGAATTTCTGGAATTGGCATTCAGATATAATGCTCGTTGACGTATTAGGTAGTAGGATTTGTGTTTATTTTTCCCATTGTCTTGTGTTTTTGTGAATTTTTGAGCTACGAACCCATATTGGGGTGTCGTGAGGCTGAGGCCATGGCTAATTTAACTACCTAGAATTGTAAAGGTAATTAAATGAACTTGTAAAAATAATTTTTGGGATCGTTTCTTAGATCCTGGACCATCCTGAGGGGTGCGTTCCTCGGTTTATCCATTTGGCTAGGATACCCGAGGGTATGCCTTAAATGTAGTAACTGTAAAATTTCATTGAGAGTAATTTCTTTTTTTACAACATTTTGATATGTTGGGAATGGATTGGTTACTAGTTTAGCCTGAGGGTGTTGTTGTGATTGGCTTGAGGGCGTGACTGTTTTAGCCCGAGGGTTGTCGTATTTCGCCTGAGGGCAACCTTTCGCGCCTTAGGGCTTGACTTCTGTGCCTGAGGGTGACACTTCCTATGCCTGAGGGCAATTTGTGATACGCCTGAGGGAAATACGTGCGGGTTGGATTCTGTATGGCCTGAGGGAAAGCCTGAGGGAATGGATTAATATTTTAGCCTAAGGGCACGGTTCTGGTTGGCCTTAGGGATTGGTGCTGTGTAGAATAAGAATTTTACTAAATTAAATAATTTAAATGAATAATAAAATGGCAATTAAATTGTTACGTTAGTTACTTTTTAGTACTCCTTAATTTATTGCATTTTACTATTGCACACTATTGTTGCATGCTTACATGCTGTTGGGCACGAGCCTTTCGTGGGTGCCTACTGGGATATATTTCTCACACCCTCTTTGGGTCACGCTTTTATGCCCAAACAGATGACATTGTTGTAGGTGTAGATAGGGGAAAGAGTCCATATACAGGTACTTGACTGTTGCTGAGGAGTAAGAGGGCATGGGACCGAGCCTAGGCTCACGATGTTGCTACCAGCTGTTTTTCTTATTTTGATGTACTTTGTATTTTGTTGTATTGTATTGATGTATAACATGCTCTGGCTGTTTTCATAGAACTTGAAACATGTAGCATCATCACTTATATACTGTTGGTTATATCCACTACTGAAGTTATTCAATTGTGTATGTTTACTTCTTCCTCTATCGTGTATGTTTATTTTGTTTTTCTGTTGTGCTACACTTTGACAAATGAGGGCATAGTTTCCCCCACTATCATACATGGGCCCTCGCTACTAGACCGCATCCTCCGGCATTTGGGGAAATGCACTTGAGGTCACATGGCGAACCAGGCTCGGGGCACCCGTTGCATGGCACCCGGGTCCGGGACATTACAAATTGGTATAAGAGGAGATTCTTTAATTTGGATTACTATTTAGATGTGTAGTCACGGATAGGACAGAACGATAGTTGGTAATAATCTATGCCCGGTCGTAACTAACCTGTGTACATGGAAAAGCCAATTTACCCCGTGTTGCAATTTTACTGAATTTTGTAATTTACAGTTGATTTGATTTTCACCGTTGGGTGACACACTTGAGATTGTGCTGTTTATACCTTATCTGTGGGTTCTATATAGTTGCAATCCGATGAGATGAGGGTATTCCATCTCATGCATCATATAGGCACATGCTAGATATCACATGTCATGCATAGTTTCCATGCCATGTAGGTGCATTAGAAAAATTTCATGTTGTTGTGATAGTTGTTATGCTAGAAAATCATGTTGTTCAGATAGCTTCATGTTAAATAGCTACCTTGTCATAGGGTATGTTTGTTTGAGCATGTTTATAGAATGGACGCCAAACTTTGGTTTTTGGGGAGTATGGTTCCCCTTTGACCGGAAATTGGTGGATCATTGACTGTTTGTTGTTTATAACACATATAAGATGTCAAACATTGATTCGTGGGGAGTATGGGCCCCCGCGGGTCAGAATTTAACACTTAGGTGTTAGTTTTAGTATTTTATGGGTTCCAAGGATGTTTCTGAGTCATACTGTCTGGAAACCCAGTATACACTCCATGTATTATTTTTATACATGCCTTCTATGTTCATCTGTTTGGGAAGAAAAATGTACTTTTTGAGTATATGTCGTGTAACCTGAGTACACGTCGTGTAGTCTCTTCTCATGTCACAAACCATGTGGGCGGAGACACGGGGTGGGGCAAGGCTTGAATAACACGCGTCGTGTGCCGAATAGACAGGCCATGTAGTGTGACCCGGAGTCCGTCCGTGTAACTAACAACATGGGTCAGTGAACTCCTTGACCGAACACGCCGTGTCAATTATAGACATGCCATGTAGTGTGACCTAGGGACTCGGCCGGGTAACTATCTACACTGGTCTGTTTCACGTCTCCATGAACATGCCAT
Source organism: Viscum album (assembly GCA_963277665.1). NCBI lineage: Eukaryota > Viridiplantae > Streptophyta > Magnoliopsida > Santalales > Viscaceae > Viscum > Viscum album. Next base: position 1,322,362,896 of record OY728134.1, read on the forward strand.
GTACTTGTGGGACACGCCGGGTACTCTGGTCCGAGGACAGATCATGTGTAGTTAGTCATGTGGCTAGGAAATAGGGTGTTGTACACACCGTGTACGGGTGTAGCACACCATGTGGAATTATTCCAAGTAGTCGGTCTTGTCACAAAAACACGAGAAGTTGTAAAATAACACTGTACATTTCGTGTAAATATTATACACGCCATGAAGTTTTGTTTTACAAGAGATGTGTGTCTAAGCCTTGTATAAGGACCCGTGCAGGGGAAGGGAAGTCAAGTACACACCGTGTAGATATTGTACATGGCGTGTAGTCTTGTTTCGATAATTTTTACATGTTTTCTTCCTCTTATTCCTTTGTGGTTCTTTTTCTTTCTGTCTTAATAATTGTGAATCTGTGGCATGCTTTTGACCTTGTAGTGTCATTCTGCCTAGATGGTCGTGAGTTGTTCGCCAGGAGAGCGACAACGATTATACTCCAGAGATGGTGAACCATGGGCTTCCAGTTCATCCACCAACAGAGCCAGATGCGGCCCCAGCTGTTATACCAGACACAGGCGCGGAGGCGCAGTTCCTTGAAGGCTTATTGCAGTTCATGCAGACCTTTCAGGGAGCACCGCAGACTTCCACATCTATGGCCGAACTAACGCCTATCTTTCAGTAGCAGCATCCGCCTACGTTTTCAGGGGATGGCAGACCACATGCTGCAGTGTCTTGGATAGGATTTATGTGGACTATTTTTGAGCACTTGGATACGCCATCAGGGCGGAGGGTAAAGCTTGCGAATTACATGCTACGTGATTTCGCCATGAGGTGGTGGGATATTACCACAAAGACAGAGCATCACAGGGACATGGAGTGGGAAGATTTTCAGGCAGTCTTCTATTACTTCTTCTTCTCGAGATGCTAAGTGAAAATAGATCTCAAGAGTTCATGAATCTGCAGTAGGGTGCTATGTCGGTGATGGACTAATCTTCTCATTTTATAGAGCTTCAGCGTTTTGCAACCCTACTGGTGGGTGATGAGACGTTGATAGCTAGAAGTTTTGAGGATGGCAATCGGTATGACATCCGAGAACTGGTAAATTTTTTATGTTTCATACTATACATGCTATTGTGAACTAGGCATTTTTTACAGATAGGAACCTATGAGAATCAAGTGGTGTGGGCCAGGGTGGTTCAGCAACAGTTACTGGGATTATTTATGCTTGCAAGAGGAAGAGACATATGTACTTCTCTTAGGGTGGCAGTACCATCCATGCATCTTCTTTAGGTGGCCCGATCAGGTGCTACCATTGTGGCAGAGAGAGGCACACAAGACCGCAGTGTCCACAAGACCCAGTTGAGTGTCGAGCTTGTGGAATGATGGGTGATTTGCAGCTCTTTTGCAGGGTGTTTCTACTAGTGGCTAGTTAGAGGAGTTCTGTGCAGACTCTGTGTGCGGGAGCAGGAGTAGTGGATTCTTACCAGTTATGGAACTGGAATACATCATGGCGTGCAGGCAGAGATGGTGGTCATGGTCGTGGTAGCTAGACACCAGGATCGCAGAGGCAGCAGGGCAGGACAGCTCAGGGTAGCCAGGCTGTGTCTTACGGCCATGACACTGGGCAAGCAAATGCAGTGCGACAGACCCAGCAGAAGCAAGATCCCAGACCTTCTACAGTCAGAGGTACAATTCTAGTAGCCTCTGTCTTGTCTTTAGTACTTTTTAATAATGGTTATACAAATAGTTTCATCTCAATACCCATTGTGGAGAGCCTTGGGCTCGGTGTTTCTTCTTCTTCATCTAATATAATGACGCTAGACACTCCGTTGGGGACTAGGACTACTGGTGTGCGTCAGTGTATGGAGTGCCCCCACGAGGTTAGAGGGTGTCACTTCTTTTGGGGCCTCTATGTCTTGGAGATGAAAAACTATGACGTCATTCTCGGTATGGACTGGTTGGTTCCCTTTCGAGGTTTTGTAGACTACTATCGCTGCATGGTGTGTTTCACGTCACCATATAGCGGAGAGTTTCTATACAATGGAAAATGGGATGTTTAGGTGAGTCGAGCTGGACCAGAGCATCATGGGCGAGGTGGAGTCAAATCCCAGATTGCAAGTGTATATCTGGATGATCAGGGGAGATGTCCGACAAATTTTCCTCCAGTTGTTGATCATTTTAGGGATGTCTACCCGGATGAATTTTTAGGTTATCCTCCGGTGCGTGAGGTGGATTTATCTATCGAGCTAGTGCTAGGAGTAGCACCAGTGTCCATTCCTCCTTATAGGATGGCCACGCCTGAGTTACAGGAGCTCAAGAGGCAATTAGAGGAGCTATAGGGGAAGGGTTCTATCCGAACCAGTACTTCTCCTTGGGGTTCTACGGTCCTTTTTGGGAAAAGGTAGATGGTGCCCTTATAATTTGCGTGGATTATTGGAAGCTGAACAAGTTGACGGTTAAGAACTGATATCCCTTACTGAGGATTGATGATCTGTTTGATCAGCTTCGTGGAGCACGAGTGTTATCGAAGATTGACTTGAGATCCAGATATCCTCAGCAGCACGTTAGACTATCTAATATACCTCTCACAGCTTTCAGGAGTAGGTATGGTCTATATGAGTACACGGTTATGCCGTTCAGACTCACGAACGCTCCAAGAGTTTTCATGGCTTTGATGAATCGTGTGTTTCATACATATCTTGATTCATTTGTGGTAGTATTCTTGGATGACATCTTTGTGTACTCTCACACTCGATATGACCATGCCACCCATTTGAGATCATATTGAGTACACTAAGAGAGCATCGACTATAGGTTGAGCTCTCAATGTGCCACTTTTGGATGGACCAGATTCACTTCCTGTGTTTTATCTTCTCAGAGGCAGGAGTTCCAGTAGACCTAGATAAGGTGAGATCAATAGTTTCCTGGGAGTATCCCAAGAACTTGTTTGAGATACAGAGTTTTGTAGGGTTAGCTGGTTACTATAGATGCTTCATACAGGACTTCTCCCGCTTAGCAGCACTGTTTATGGGTCTGACTAAGAAGGGTGTGAAGTTCGTTTGGTTAGAATCTTGCGAGACAAATTTTCAGGACCTTAAGGGAAGGTTGACATCAGCACCGATCCTGATACTCCCAGAGTAGGTGAAGAGCTATAGAGTTTACTGTGATGCATCAGGGATTGGGTTGGGAGGCGTTTTGATGCAGGGCGACCCAGTTGTTGCGTACGTGTCTCGGCAGTTGAGGCCACATGAGATTAATTACACGATGCATGATCTCGAGTTGGCTGCAGTTGTTCATGCGTTGCACTGATGGAGACATTATCTGTTGGTAGAGCATTTTGTGGTTTTAAATGACCAAAAAAACCTCAAGTATATCTTTACTAAGAGTGACCTGAATTTGAGACAGAGAAGGAGGGTTGAGTACCTACAGTCCTTCGATTTTGAGCATGCCTATAAACCTGGTAAAGGTAATGCAGTAGTTGATGCACTTAGCAGGAAGACTCAGATACAGGCAGTGCAGGAGGCCAGTGGTGAGTGGCAGCTTATGGCTTTGTTCTCTAAGATGCTTCAAGTGGGGAATGACAGTCAGGGGCAGAATTATCTTTCCTCGTTAGTTGTGACTTCTACCCTCTTGGATAGAGTGAGGATGAGGAAACTATCTGATTCAGAAGACCTAGTTCTACCGGAGTCAGTGGAAAGTGGGGACCCCCTCCCGGTTGGACGATAGGAGATGATGAGGTTTTTCGTTTCCATGGACGTGTATGGGTTACAGGGGATATACGCAAGGAGATGATGTGGATGTTTCATGCTTCACCTTGGGCAGTTCTTCCTGGGGTTACCAAGATGTACCGAGACTTGAGATGTCAGTACTAGTGGCTGGGTATGAAGAGAGATATAGCTGGTTTTGTTAAGAGGTGTTCCACCTGTCATCAGGTGAATGCAGAGCACCAGAGGCCAACTGGGTTGTTACAACAGTTACCCATTACGGAGTGGAAATGGGATGATGTCGCGATGGATTTCGTGACGGTATTGTAGAGGTCACATCGAGGTAATGATGTCGTGTGGGTTGTTGTGTAAAGACACAGGAAGGTAGCTCACTTCTTTCTGATCAAGGAGACCTTCGGTGTGGACGAGATCAGAAGGCTGTATATCCGAGAGATCGTACGTCTTCATGGGGTCCCTCGTTCTATCTTTTCTGATAGGGACGCATTCTTTACGTCTTGTTTCGGGAAAAGTTTTCAGAGGGCGCTGGGTACATAGGTGCTTCTGAGCACATCATACCACCCTGAGACAGACGACCAGTCAGAGCGGACGATATAGGTTTTAGAGGACATATTGCACGCATGCGTCCTAGACTTTGGGGGCTCTTGGGAGAAGTATATACCCTTATTCATGTTTTCCTATAACAATAGTTTTCAGTCAACTATTGAGATGGAACCATACGAGGGTTTATATTGAAGGCCATTCCAATCACCTTTGTGATGGTTAGAGGCAGGTGTGGAAGCATTAGTGGGGCTACAGCTCGTGCAGGAGACATCTGAGCAGGTCCAGTTGATTCGGAAGCGGATGGCTACCGCACAGTCTCATCAGAATTCTTCTGCTAATCGCCTCAGACAACCATTGGAGTTCGTGTTCGGGGATTGGGTTTTTCTACGTGTTTTGTCGAGGCTGAGACACAAGCATATTAGGAAACAAGGTAAACTTTCTCTGAGGTATGTGGGGCCATTCGAGATTCTAGAGAGAGTCGGGATGGTTGTCTATCGGTTTCAGTTACCGAAGAGGTACCAAGCCTTGCAAGATGACTTCCACGTGTCTGAGTTGTGCCGCTACCATTCAGAACCATCTCAAACCTTTCAGACTGAGGAGGTTCAGATTCAGCATTATGCATCCTTTGAGGATCATCTGATCTGTATCGATGACAGGAGCACGAAGGTTCTCCGAGGTCGGTCATTTCCTCTCGTACGGGTGCTATAGAAGTATGTGTGAGTGCATGATGAGACCTATGAGCAGGAGGCCGACGTACGTTCTCAGTGTCCAGAGGTGTTCTGAGATTTATCGTCGCTACCCTTGGAAGGGAATTTCGGGGAAGAATTGTAATAAGGGGGAAGTTTGTAAGAACCCAGTTCTTATTTCTGAGGTACATGCTTCTTCTTTTTCCTTTTCCTTATGTGTTTTTGAGAAAATATGGAAAATGGGAAAAATGCTAAATTTTGAAACTACAAGTCGTGTACTTTTTCCACACGTCGTGTACTTTTGGCCATGTAGGGATGTGTACACAGGGCGTGTAGCATTTTCGGCGATGAGGGGTGTAGGAACCATCTTCACGCCGTGTAGTGGTACCCTACCCGCCAAGTATTCAGTCGGTAGGCTTTAATATTAAGGTAGTGGAGTCGTCACCAGCTAGGCAATAGTACACGCCTTGTACTCTGGAGTACATGTCGTGTACTCATGTCGACGGATGAACAGTGTGGCGGTGCCGCCAAATGAACAGTTAAATGAAAGAAGTACACATGGTTTACTCAGAAGTACATGTCGTGTACATTGTTTTTTTCGGCTTAAAACAGGAAATAGCCTCCTCAATTTGGAAGAGGAGGTGTTTGAGCCATTTTTGACACAAAGGAGGTGGTCAGAACTTTGATGATCCATCAGGAGTTCGTCTGGAATCTGATTCGGCTTCAGACGATCTCGTTGGAACCGCACGGGTGAGCCTCTCCCCTCGTGGAACCATTCTTACCAATTATTCACCTAACGTAAGTTATTTACGTTTAAATGGGTTTTGTTCCTCATCAGATCTATGCTATTCTTGGGCGTTTCTAGAGTCGGTGTTCGGATATAACACTCGTTGACATATAAGGTAGTTGGATTTGTGTTTATTTTTTCAACTGTCATGCATTTTTGTGCATTTTTGAGCTACGAACCCATATTAGGGTGTCGTGAGGCTGAGGTCGTGGATAATTTAACTACCAAGAACTATATATATAATTAAATGATGTTGTAAAAATACTGTTTGTGATCGTTTCATGGATCCAGGACCATCCTGAGGGGTGCGTTCCTCTATTTAGCCATTTGGCCAGGATACCCGAGGGTATACCTTAAATGTAGTAACTATAGAATTGCCTTGAGAGAAATTGCTTCTTTACTACATTTTGATATGTTGGGCATGGAAAAGTTACCTGTTTGGCCTGAGGACGTTGTTGTGATTGGACTGAGGGAGTGACTGTTTTAGCCTGAGGGCTATCGTATTTCTCTTGAGGGAAACCATTCGTGCCTGGGGGCTTGAATTTTGTGCCTGAGGGAGACACTACCGACGCCTGAGGTCAATTTCTGATACGCCTAAGGGAAATATCTGTGGGTTGGATTATGTATGGACTGAGGGCATGCCTAAGGGAGTGGTGTACTATTTTAGCCTGAGGGCATGGTTTCGGTTTGCCTGAGGGCTTGGTGCTGTTGAGCACAAGAATGTTAATAAATTAAATAAATTATATGAATAATAAAATGGCAATTAAATTGTTAAGTTAGTAACTTTTTAGTACTGCTTACTTTATTGCATTTTACAATTTCACACTGTTGTTGCATGCTTACACGCAGTTGGGCACGGGCCTTTGGAGGGTGCCTGCTGAGATATATTTCTCACACCCTGTTTGGGTCACGCTTTTCGGCCCAAACAGATTACGTTGCTGCAGGTGTAGATAGGGGCAAGAGTCCCTATACAGGTACTTGACTATTGCTGAGGAGTAGGAGGTCTTGGGATTGAGCCTAGGCTCGCAATGCCGATGCCCGCTGTTTTTATTGTTTTGCAGTACTCTGTATTTTGTTGTACTATATTTATGTATTACATGTTCTGGTTGTTTTCGTAAATCTTGAAACATGTAGTATCATCACTTATATACTGTTGGTTATATCCACTGCTATAGTTATTCAGTTGTGTATGTTTACTACTTCTGTTGTCTTTTATGTTTATTTTGTTTTTCAGCTGCGCTACACATTGACAAATGAGGGCATAGTTTCCCCACTATCAGAACTGGGTCCTCGCTGCTAGTCGGTAGCCTCTGACATTTGGGGAAATGCGCTTGAGGTCACGTGGCAAACCGGGATCAGGGCACCAATTGCATGGAACTCGGGTACAGGACGTTACAAAATGATACTAGGTGGGGGTTGATTGGTATGGTTGTATTTGTTTTTTGTTTTGATTGAACTGGTCATTTTTCAGTTATCTAAGTCTTTCAGATTTTTTATATATGTTTCTAAAAAAATTTATTACAATTGTATTTAATATTTTCATTTTGGTTATTTCTTTTATTTGTACGATTCCTCCACAAAGACATCTTATGAAACTATAAGATGACAATATGAAGAGTTATCCCACATAAATTTAACATAGGTTTGTGATTTTTATAGTTTGGGATATCCAGGAAATGAGAAAGGGAGTGGGTCATGGTCCTAGTCTGGTCATAGTAGTTGAATTGGGTCCTAGGAAGGGAAAACATAATTATTTAATCAAGAACAATACTCATCCGTTATGTTGAAGCATGAAAATAGAGAAATAAGAAGCGACTCATGACCACATTTAGTGGGTGAAGACGTTCATTAACACTTCTAAGGATATTTAGTTAATGTAACCTTTGTTCTTGTTTGATGTTCCTGGTAAAAAGTGGTGGGACTTAGTAGTTCAACCTAAGAATAAAGAGAATATGAGTAAAAATTATGTCAATAACATTTTCAATTAGTAGTATTGTCATGATGTATGGGCCTATGCTGTATCATGGAGTTTATCATGATCGAACATAGTGATTAGTCTGTGATGGAATATGATAATGGATTTGGAGATCTAGTTTGGTACTCACATGAGTGCGTTTCCCAAGAGAAATTTTGGGCTCAATGTTTCCAAAATGGGTTGCGACCAGGTATCAAATCTGAGGTCTTTTGATTAATCTCATGACCTATGCCGAAGTGGTTGATCGTTCCATGATGGTACAAATTGATCATGATGACTAGGATATCCTATATATATTAGACCCATCTATGTGATGTGGAATTTCGCTAGAGAAGAAAGTTAAGTGGGGTCAGTATGGGAATAATGGAGGTTGTTCTATAGGCCATCCACCAAAGATTAATTAATTTTGGCTTTTTATACTTGGTCATACACGTTTCATCAATGCAAGAAGGTAGGGCACATAAAAACTATGTACACATATCCTCATTGACCTTGTCACCATTGTTGAGTTATGTGACGTTACAATATCTTTGGACTTGAGATGATGATTACATAAATCATCATCAATAACCCATGGATTACTGAATTGTTTAGAATAATTCATATTTCCCTTGTTATTTTAGCATTAAACTATAGTAATTTCATTATGTTGTTCATTTTTTATATTCACTACATTATCTATATTTGTCCATTACATCAGTAATCAATTTCATGATAACCTTCTTTACCACACATAAAAAATTTTCGAGTCCCCTCAAAAATATTTCCAATATATTTCTTTCCAGACATTAAGAATAATGGAAATATCATCAAATATTCACTATAGTTTTTATATTTTCCCTTCAATTCCATTTTTTATTCTTATAAAACCCATAAGATTTATTGGTGACTCCAATCTTAATATTATCAATTAGGGAACATAAAATAATTTCTTCATAGATACTATCTTTCCTTATGGATAATTTCCATTAGAGATATGGTTTTAACAAATTGTCGAATTGATTAATATTACAATTAGGTTTGATAATAATTCCAAAAGAATGCCTTGAATGTCCAATAAAATATTATTCATACGTACCAATAGATATATCAACTATTTTATTATGATAAAAAAACTACTTCTCCAATTTTGTTCATAGAATATGGTGAAAATACTTATTGAAAAATATTTTCATGAACAAATCCCATTTGCTAGAGTAATTTTCACTTATCCTCCCTGTATTGTTAATATGATCCCACCATTGATCAGCTTCACCTTCAATACAACATACCTCCAAGATGAATTTATCATGTTTTGAATATTGGGAAACTGAAAATAACTTTTATGTGTTACTAGTCAATTATTAAGAATTTGGTGGATTATAATACCCACTGAATGTAGGTGGATTCTATCTCATGGAGGAGTAAACAAAATGATGTTGTATAATTTTATTTTTTTAAATTACATCAAGATTCATATCTTGATAAATTTAAGTAATCATTTCAACACAAATTTTTATTTCATACCCCTTAACATTGTGTTTCTCATAAATAAAATCATTATACTACACATCACATTTAGAATTAGTAAGGTTCCATTGGGTTATATCCATTGACATGAACAAAATATCATAGTGTGAGAAGCACTAATCATAATGGTTAAACCACATAATAATGGAAAATTAATTATATGAATTAAATTCTAGAATCCTTAGGTTTTACCCAAGGTTATTTAACATAATTACTAATAAACTAGGATTATAACCTATACATAGATATATCATTATTTTTTTAAATATTATTTTCTCATCCTACTTTCAAAGTATAACTAAATTCCTTTCTAACACCAAATAGAAGGACCCATGATTTTCATAGATAGATATTACATCCAATTATAATAATATTAATTATATAACGTAAAAAACCAAGACATAACCTTAATGAACTAGCATCTATAGAAACAAGGAAGAAAAAATAGCCAATTCATAACAAATCAACATAATCTCCCACTTATTCCATCATATTTGAATAATTTTTTGAAAAATATTACTTAATACCTGTCATCAAATCATTGGGAAAACAATCCTATGTAAGGGTGATATAGGATGAACAATTTGGTTAACTAAGGGAGATTCAAATAATATAATAATAACCAGATATAATAATATAAAAACTTTTTAAAAATAAATGTTTCATAAAAAATACCATGATATAATTCCATGAGATAATAAAAGAACATATTATCATATAACATTAAATAATACATTGATGTTGTGTCATAAACATTTTCATATAAAATAATTTCCATATTAGTCATGGATAATATACAGGGCCATAATAATGGAAAAATTCCTTTACAGAACAGGTTTAATTCCTTGTTCTTGACATGTATTATTTAATTGGGTCTACATCCAATTTAAGTAATATATTTCTAAACAGACATCACTCTAGGTTCCAATACTTTTTATCTCTGGAAGTATAAATCATTACCAAATGCATTTGAGGTAGATATATGTCCCGTACATCACATAATGAAAACCATACATATGTGCTACATAATAATAAAAACATTCATCATATCAAACTCAATATCATTAAGTGGGTTTCATTAACAACATTCAATCATAACATATCCCAATAGAAACCATATAAATTTAATAAATAGTATTTCATTATAAATTTAGAAATAACCTTATGAATAATAGGGATAATATACAAGAAATAAATACCCTAAAAATCATAATTGAAATCAAATAATTCTATCATAGGTTTATAATAATTTTTATATATCACATGAAAATAAGTTTTGAGCATAATAACCATTCTACTTTGAAAATGATTTCTTTTTTTAAAATTACACATGGTTTTAAAAGGAAATATATTCATTTAAAATTACCTTATCATCATGTATGGAAAACATAAAGGTACTAGAATGTCTTAAAAGTGAAAAAAATACATTCATTTTGTATATGTTAAAACAAACATTCCACTATTATATTTTCTATTAAATAAAAAATTTCCTCACTTGGGAAATAACAAAATATTATTTTCGATCTATTTAGTATAAATTCAAACAAGGTTAGAAATGAAATTAAAAATTTTAGTGGAATAGTAATAATATTTTGGAGTATATTTTTATGAAACATATACATGGAAGGTAAATAATCCCCAAAAACATATGTTTAAGAAATATCATATAATAATGTTGTTGTAAAATTAACCCTTACCTTAGCTCTAATTTCCATCATATGTATTTTAACATCATATAAAATGGTTTAAATAATGATATTCTATTATTTCAAAACAATATTCATATTCGTGATAATATATATGATACATTTATATCATCTTATTACCCATTTTTCAATAATATTTCATTATTACCCTTTGTTTGGGTGTTAACTACTTCATTTGTATGCATGTTTTTTCTTAAAATCTACTGTTCTTATGAATTTGATATCGATCAATCAATTCGAGAATGATATTAACCTAATATATATCATATTTATTTATTATATTCATCAATATATTCATTTTATAGTGGTGAACATAGAATATTAATCACATCACATCATGAAGAAGGTTGGTCTTACGTGCACATGAGCATTGATATCATTACCATAATGGTAAAATGGTATGGAACATGATAGTTTATATATTATATCTAGAATCAATAACAGATTATAATGATCATATATAAATATATAACATTTTAATAAGTATAAAAAACTAGGTAATGTTGTTTTGAAAAACAGATCACACCACGTCTTGGAGATGGTAGACCATACGTATGCACGTGTGGTGCTTTAATTTCTCACAGGATGAAAAAGGAATAATATGGTCTTCAGGAAAGCATAATTACAATTAAAAAAATATTTTATATGGGATTTATTATTATAAAATGAAAAAAACACATGGAGAAGTTTTATGAGAAGAGATAATCATGAAATACATGGTAAAAGAGATTATAACATAATCAGAGATCTCCCTTTAGATATCCTATCAGGGACTGTAAAGGTTTACTTTTTAGAATACAAGTACCGGTAAAATGTGACTATAATTTTTTAATGAGAAATTTTTATGAGAATTTCATGCATGATTCCTAAATGTGATGTTAAAAATTGAGGGACAAGGATCCCATTTATAATTGAAGTTAGGGACTCTTCTAATTTCTAAAAATAATTATTTATAATAAATTAAATACCAATCTCAATACCTCCAAAAGGATATCTGTTATTATATGATATGATATAATTCTTTAATTTCATCAACCAATACATTTTTTACATGTTTTGGTATTTTTTTAAACTTATAATGTTGATTAACCCCTAGATAATATAATAAAATTATTCATATTATAATATTTTTAATAAAATTTCAAGAACATTTTCATTAATAAAATTATTACAACATATGTGATGTTTAATTATTTATTATATATATATTCAATAATTATTAAAAAAAATTACTTTGATCAATCAAAATATCATATCTTTTAAAAAAAATTATTATTAAATATATCTATTGAATATTACTCTATTAAAAATGATATATTTATTAAAACATGAATACGCAATCATTAAATTTTAATTAAATAAAATATTATAAATATCATAATAATAACCAACAAGACCAAAATGAAAAAAAATAAATTTTTAATGATAAAATATGTTTTTATGTAAAATATTATAGTTGGGGTTTGGCTTCGTGGTATTCACCAACTAATCCTACATGAATAATGGGGGTTCAAAACCCATTGGGAATAGGAACAGTAGTAGTACTGTAGTGTACTGTAGCACCATGCGACACTATAGCAGCGGTAGGGGGTTGTAGCAGTGGCGAGTACTGTAACATTATTATTCACGGAATGGGCATTAGGACAATACTTTGGGTCCACGGGCCATGTAATGGTCTAAATGCCCACTGGTCTATCGGGCTATGTAATGAGTCTCCCTCTACTTATATATAAAGTGGTCTTTGATTTTCTTTAATAATGAATGTGGCTTCGGCCCGAACCATAAAAAAATTCATTAATAACATACATTTATTACAATTGGGACACATAATGTATGTTAAAGATAAAGAAAGTCAAATTTTTTGTCTTTCATTAAATTAAATGGTATATTATATATTTTCGTATACATGTGTCCAATAAAAAACATATTTTTGATCCTTCGGTTATAAGGGAATGCTTTTATATAGCAAAACAAATTTATGTTTTAGAGACATTTTATGTTCTTTTTAGTTTTTTAACATAAATCACTTAATATAAGATTTACTATCGTAAAAATTATTCAATGGTCATAATTCACAGTAAACAAAATAAAATTGAATAGTTCACCAAATTTAGAAGTTATTAATCTATGGTTTGAATCAACTTCTCCAAATTCTAGACATAGAAGATGTAGAATTTAATATAAAATAAAACCTCTTAAACACCATGACGAATTTTGTTTTAGAATTGTAGTTTTAAAGACATTAAATTTTTTATAATAAACTCATGTCTAAAATTATTTTAAAAAACTATAATGTAATAATATTAAATAAAAACTAACTAATTAAAATTTAATTCTAGTTAGAAACAAAATTTTACATTGTGGAGATTTTTACAACTTTATATAGAAATTAAAATTTTCACAAATTAAATAAAATAATATAATTTCAGAAAATAATAATTTTAATATATTTTTGACATTTTCTATTAAAAATTATTTTCTTTTCTCAATTATAGAACATCTAAATATTCATTATAACATTAAAAATCGTTTTTATGAATTTATTTTGAAGAATAATGTTATTTTAATAAAATTGTGTTTTTTGTTTTGTAAGGGAAAAACCACCCACACACCAATGCATTAAATAAAAATATAATTATATATATATTATCAAATTACCAAATACAAATATTAATGGTGATTATCAACCTAAAAAATCTATTAAGTGTAGATATAAATGTAAATCTAATAATATCACAATTTCTGATGAGGGGTTCAATAACGATGTGGGGAGAGATATAGTTACAACCCAATCTTAAACTAAAATTATCATGTTTCATTCTTGATCTATACAAACATATGTATATATTAATTTTATAAAGGTAATATAGTAAGACCAAATAAATTATACCGTCATTTAGTATTATAAACCCCTAATTTTTTGATGATCACTCCCATGTCTGTGATTCTTCCCTATTAGATGATTTTGGTATTTCTTTTATGAATGTTTTATTATTTTCCTCAAGTTAATTTTTTTTTCTAATATATTGGATTTCATTACATAAATTACACATATATTTATGAGGAATGTATGCTATATTTTATATTAAAAAACAACCTATAGCAATCTGTCATTGTGGTCGAAAATTTATATTAAATAGAAATTACATCAATTTTATAGGTCAGGATTATTATTCTATAGGGGTAGTTATATAAAATATTTTGGTTGTGAAATGGCATGGAATATATGTCTATTCTATAGGTTATTACTCATTTTTTTCCAAAAATAATTTCATGGTATTAAAAAAAATTGATATTGTGTTTTCCATAGATATTTGACCCTATGAAACATCTATTCCAACGACTCCCTATAGACCTTCCCTAGTTGAAATGAAATAATTAAAGAAGAAAATCCCAAAGGATATTTAAAAGGGGTTATTTTAGAATAGGGAGTCAGCTTTTAGATGAACCAATCATGTTTGTTAAACAAATATGGTCCAATGGGGTAGTTCATCGATTATTGATAACATTAAAATATCACTATCATGAATACCATGAACCAGCTTGGGTACCTCAGTAGCTTGATAACTGAGCCCACTCAAACATGCACTAAAGGAAATTACCAATCCCCATGTGTTGGTTAAAATCGCATGGAACTATAATATATTAACATGGGAATAGTTTTTTCCCCAAACATAATGGAAAAATATAGAAAAATTAGGATTCTTACAAAATAAATCACCACATTTGGAAGTGTCCCAAACATAAAATTGGAATAATAACCTAAAATAAAACAATAAAATTCCATAAAAGAAATTAAAAAAGAAAATTTAAAAATAGAAGATGTCACCAATTACACATATAAATAGTTATAACCATATCTAAGTTTTTCTTTACCCTTTCTCAAACATGGAAGTAGGTAATATATAATCAACCAATGAAAAACAAGGGTGGGAGCTAAAAATCCTACTAGGGTATCCATAATGATTCCATAACAAATGCTAATATTAAATTAACCAAATGGATGATTATAATCATTAAAATAAAATAGGATTGGAAATTCATAGTAAAATATAGAATAAAAATATTTTTTACATTTCAAAAGATGATAAAACAATATGAAATGATATTGGCTTTAATGTGATGGAATATTTGAAAAAAAAAATTAATTAAATAAATCATTTATAGAAAATAGTTTATATAAATAACATGCTATATAAATATTATACATACATTGGCATGCAATTATATCTCAAATATAAAAAAAATGAGCGACATGGTCATATCCATAAATGGTATGACATATACATGATATAGGACTCCCCAATCTCTAGTTAGTCATGGGAATATGTGTATACACATTCTCTTTAGATACAGTCTAAGGTGGACTCATCACAATAACCTAAGTGATATCAATATTTGATTTTATGTTTTAGAATGATATATAATCATAGACTATGCCCAAATAATTGATTAACTACTTAAGGCTTTCATTCTCTCTATTATAATAAAAGATGGGAAATTAATTTTAAGACTTTATTAAATACAATTAATCCTTATTCTCCTATGAAAAATATTCAAATTATCTATTTAAATACAAAGATAGGTTTTTAATCCAAACATATCTTTTCCAAAAAAACTAATGGGTTTTATTAAAAAAATTATACATTTTCAGAAGTTTGAAATCAATTCAAAAAACATTCATTAATTTCACAAAAAATTCACCCAATTATATCGAATTGGTGTTTTCCTTAACATTACATTAAATCCATCTTCAAAATTTAAATCAACCATTTAATTTTAAAACAATATCATTGAATCTATTTCCATCAAATTTTCAAACACACCCCAATTCAATGGAAGTGGGGGTGTTCCCAAATTTTCTTCCTAACCCATTTCAAATGTTATAATTTGTTGGAATTGGGGTTCTATAACATCAATTGACTGAAATCTCTTGAAACTGAATTTGATTCAAAAATTTAAATAAATCATGAAATTTATTGTCAATCAATTTTACCAATTGGAATGGACCCAACAACCACGTTCATAGAAATTTAGTGACCGTAATTAAACCTACCTACAAGAATGATTGTGCAGAAGATATACAAACTCATCCTCGAAGTGAGATTCAACAAAAAATTGTTTAGATCCATCAATATCAAGATGATATATAAAAATCTGTGGAAGGGATAGAGAAATATAAGAATTGACTAAGAGATTACTTACCCAGAGAGTTAAACAGCAATCGTAATGATGATTAATCTCAAACCAAAAGTACCAAAAGGGATTTGAGGTTCCCAAAATCTCATGTGGAAGAACCTAAGATTAGATAAAGGAAACCTAAAGGAGGAATAAATTTTAAGTTCCACCTAGATTCCAATTTAAAAAACACCAAAGGTCAGTTACATGATTTGTAACGCAATTACATTTCATGTAATTGTCAATTCCCATAATCGCCATAAAAAATAACCTTTCAATAAAAATAAGATTAAATTTAATAAATAATTTACACATCATTCGAGAATATTATATAGAATGTAATCCTTCAAAAGGCTGAAGAACTAGCAGATTTCATGCTAGAAATTCAGACAAATACCTGACTTCACAATTTCAAGTATCTTTCCATTTCATTCTTTATCCTACAAAGACCATGAATATTAAAAAAATGGAATGGATTATAACATAATTGATAATAATGTAATGAGAAATTAAAAAGAACAAGTGTCACCTACCAAATACTGATGACTTTATTGATCATTTATACAGTGCTAAATAATTTTTCAATATTTATCATCATTATATATATTAGCAATTTAGGGTCACAATGCTAGAAATACCTAACAAAACGTTTTCTATAGGATATTAACACAGAACATTTTTAGTGATGAAAATTGGGATTGAATATTCCCCCACTAACATTATGGACTTAAGGAATTGAATACTTAGAGAAAACTATGATCACATCTTTGGAAGCTTTTATAAATGATATTATTATATATTAAATGTACATGGATGATAATAAATATAAAATGAGTATTTCACCAAGAAACAGAGGAAGGATAATATATGGAAAATTCACTAAATGTGAGTTCTATGTTAAAAAAGATTCATTTATGGGCCATCAAATATCATGTATGAGTATATCAGTCGACCTTTTAAGGATATATGTTTTTTAAATTCATCACTGACCAACCACTATGATATATTGACATAGTTCTCTGTGTTTGGATAGATATTATCGATTCATTATAGTTATTTTTCAATGCCATTTAATACTATCACCCAATTAAATTGTCAGGATCCATATACCATTTTATGGATTATTGTGTGGAATTTTTTATCGAACAGAAGAGATGGAATGTTAGCACAGAGGTTCTTACACTCCCAATTGTGTAGAGGTCTTGGTAATTTATATTGATTCAATGAAGAATAGATTTGGATTTATCCTCCTGAAAAACCATATGGTTATATATGATTCTTTTTTATGATTCAAGGACCATGATAGAAATTACCCAACACTTTAGTTGGACATAGTTGTGGAAATATTTTCATTAAAATATGGATTCTTATCTAGGTGTAGAACAGTGTGATATATGTACTGATCACAAATTATTAGAGTATATTTTCATAAAAAATGATATAAACCTTCACCAAATATTCTTTATGAAGATAATTATGGATTTTGAATACACAACACAATACCACCCTATGAAAGATAAAAAGGGGTAGGTCCACAATTTGGAAAGGGTTATGTATGCTTTTCTATGATGAGGACCATAGAAGATATGATATTTCTTTTCCTAAAAATGATGAAAAATGAAATTTTGACAGATTTTTAGAAATATTTTTTTTCCTCAAATTAGTTTACATTAATCTATCCTAATGAATAATAAAGTTTCTTAGAAATAATATGTTGAGAAGCCAAAGAAAGGGGGAAATTTTTCTAAATTCTATTTTGATTATGATGGAATGATGAGGTTCTAAAACTTTGAATGTCTCACTCTGGTACTAGATATGAAAAAGATTTTTTGGATGATGATAATAGTTTTTCATTCTCAACATATCCATGAATTATGAAGATCTATATTTACTTAAACAATATTTATTGTCGGATGAAACAATGAGATATATTTTAAAATATTTTCCTTGGTGCTTGGAATTTAATCCAATTAAGGATAATATACAATAGTTCAATGAGATGTTACAACAATTTACCATACCAAAATGAAAATTGGAAAACATCACCATTGATATTGGTAAAAATAACATTTTTATTTTAGTCAATATGAATTTTAACCATGGTAAAATTTATCACCTCGATAAATGGTAAAATATGTTAACCTAGCACAAGACTAAGTGGTGAGCCCATAGATTTAATCCTAATTTTTATATTATTATGTAAACTTCTCTATTATACCAAATTATAAAAAATTATTATTTTAATGAATACCTCTCCATTAAAATAAGTAATATAATATATAAATCAATGAAATTTACAAAATCTCACTATCTTTTCCTTTAATGTATCTTTTATATCCAAATAGGGAGAAATTACTTTTATAACTGAATCTAGGTTAATATTTTCATATTAATGAAAATTTATTCAGGATAAGCTTTTATTGTCAATTTGTTTTAATTCTTCATAAATATTCATTGATTATGTGACATTGAGGCATTATTTATATATTTAATAAAAAATATAATAAATGATTTTGAATATATTAAAAGTGATATAATTCAAAAAAATTAAAGTGATCCAAAATATGTATAGAACAATATGACATATTTGGGAGGTTATAATGTTTTATAATTTAATTCTTCCTCTTTCATCGTATATTTCACGTTACATTTAATGAATGGTGTTATAAATGAAATTACTGTCATTTTATAATAAATAATATTTTATTAAATATTATAAAATTATTAAAAAATATGGTATTTTAGAGAAATTTTTTGATTTGTTTTTAAATATACACCATGTTCTATTTATGGATGTTTATAATTTTATAGATATATTATTAAACCATAAAATGAACAAAACATTTATATTAATGTAACTGTAGAAAGGGCTAATTAGGGTTATAATTAAATGTTAAGAGTTAAAATGTTATCTAAACATATAGTTAATATATTGTATGAATAAATTTAACCTCATTTTCATCTTATCTTTTACTATTATTAATTTGGATACATTTTTAGTTTAAAATAAATTTATATTCATTTATAATTTCAATAAATTCAATGATTTCCTAAACCCTCAATTATAAATCTAGCCCCCACATTTCTATTCTTCATACCACATTGATCCTTTTGAATTGAAAAAAATCATCCCTTTTCTCCTTAAAAAAATTCATATACAGATTATATAAGTACTGATATTATGAAATTTCCCACCTTAAGGACCATAAAATAATAGCTAAAGGAGTCCTTTGAAAGAAAAATTAATCACCTACACCTATCACTTTATTATTAATTATTAATTTTTCAATTATAAACATATATATTCTTCACAATCAAAACATTAGATTCATAAATAATATGATTTTATTATTTTATGAAACTAATTATATTTCCCTTATTTAAATCAAATGTGATGTGAAATTTTCAATCATTCATACATATTACTTATTATCTCAATGAAAAAATACAATTCCTTTCTCATTTCTACCTTTTATGAATTTGTACCATGATAGTATTAATAATTAGAAATGAGTTTAGGGAATACAATTAAACTACTTTGATAATATTATCATATCATACTTATTACGATCTAATAAATTGGGAAATGATAAAGTTATAGATGCATACCTATGGACTACCACCTTCATGAAGTGATGTTATATGTTTTACACTTATATATTACATTTATGAAAATGTGGAATAATTTTATTAATATATATTATATTTATAATACAATAATTTTCATGAAATAGTGAATTTATATTCACTTTTCATTTATTAAATAAATTGAAATATGAAAATAGTTTTCATGTGTATGTATGGATCATCATCTCTATGAATATTGAAATTCACTATTATATACCGAACTATTATTAAAGACTATAATTATATATATATATAATTTTTTTATAAATTATATTTATGATATTATTATCCATTGGGATATAATGCAACTATGATTAATTTAAACATACAAAAACATCGTAACCAAATCATTCATTAAAAACAAAGAAATTATCACCCACAATAGTGATTTTTATCATTAATTTTCAATAAAGATGTATTAAATGATAAAATTAAATAATATATGGTCTAATATATATATATATATATATATATATATTGGTACGATTCATAAATAAGATTTAAAACAAACTATTTTAATTATAAAAGAGCTTCTAAAATGTATGCAGGATGTCAAACCTGATGTGAGGGATTTTTGTCACACTTTTATTTTTCTGTGACACATTCCATATTCACCACATATTTATTTTATATAATGAATATACTTCCCATGAATTTTTTTCATGAAACATATTATGAACTATATGGTATAATAAAACCACAAATTTATATATATATATATACATATATATATATATATATTTCATTTCGCTTATTATTCAAAAATTACCGAGGTTGTAGGGAATTTTATGTCACATTGTCAATGTTTTTCATGCTTTTTTATGATTAATTTACAATGATGATATCATATAATTAACCTCTTAATATTACCATCAATTCTATCCCTATAAAGGTTTTCTAAATTTATTTTTTAAAATAACATTCATAACCACATGAACCCAAGACACCAAAAATATAATTTTGCTAAAAATAAATTAAATTTACCTCTCTAATCATAACGTATATTTCTTCCATACCATATTGCATAAAATTTTTTTTATGGATTATTATATTCTGAAAAAATTTATTAATTTAATATTTACCCTAATATGAGTTTTTAAAAAATGGATTGAAAATATCTTCTTGCAATTTTTTAAATGAGGTACTCATGATTTTTTTCACAAAAACTATGAACTGAATGTTTTCATATCACATACATAGTTAAAATAAAATTTACCACCATTATGAACAATTAATGTTTTGAAATTTCATTTTAAATATTCCATGTATCATTTAAACAAATATTTTTTCAATTTTGAATTCAAAATGATTATATTTTTATATGTTTTTTCAAAATAGAATTGTTATTTTATTCAATATTATTTTTTATGAATTTATTCAAAAATGAAAAAACCATTGATTTATATTATTCTTTATTGGGGATATGATCAGACAATATTTATTCATTATCATTATTTTTGTTGTATAAGATGTAACTATGTTAATGAAACTGGATTCCTTTCCATGGGATAAGCTATGATGAAATGTTTTTGAAACCCATTTCATATTAGGTGTTTTGAAATGATGATTGGTTTGTGATATTATGTCACACATTTGTTTTGTTTTCATTATTTTACCAGTTAAAACAATATATCCATATAATTAATTGTGTAAAGATTCATATATGTTGAGATAAATATGACTACAATGGATATTGAACCCGGTTTTGTAATGTAATTTTTCTGATATGATGTTATTGGGGTAGAACCATTACTATTATAATGGTATCGGTAGAGAACCCATTCCATAATGATAGTAATGTAAAAGTTCCTTGGATACTTCGACATGATTTTCTTTGATTATGTGTATCACACGATTTCTTTTATTACACCAATAGTATGGTCTCATCGATCGTGTTCTTAAATCCTATTATGAATAATTCCTTGTAATCTATATTGATTTATGTTGTGGATCAAATGGTGATCGATGATATGCCGTGTGTGTTTTTAAAATGTGATTATCATTTTCTGAAACCCTTTTTATCATATTTTGAATATATAACCATTTATGTCTCACTTTTTTACTCTTACTGATCCTCAATGATCAACTGTAATAATGATTCCTTTATAAGGATATGTTGAAATGGTTTATTTATGATATTTATAAGTAGGGTTATTATTATAAAAATCTATATCGAAAGAGATATATAATTACTATGACCAGATATTTATGTTTCCTGGATTCCAAAAATCATAGACCGATAAAACATTGGTGTGGATTGTTTTATTAAATAAAAAGTTAATTTTTCAATTTATATTTAATATATATGAATGAAATTTTTGGGTATTATACATGTGGTCTAAATTAAATGGATCAAACGTCTATTTTTTATAGGACATTATACGCCATTAAATTATTAATATAAAAACAATCCCTCATAATAATTCATCAATGTATGCACCTAGATGACAAACTAATATTTTAATTAGTTCATCCTTAGTTATAAAATCTATTTATCTCCTCATATAAACCATTAATACTTTGATAAATCATCATTAGGATACTAAAGTATAGATGACTTTCTCTTTATTGATAACTTAAAGTCCCATTGACCAAGAATCATAATAAATGGATTATATGACAAAATACGGTGAATTGTTCCACATGAATAGAATAAAAATACTATTCATAAAACCATACTAATTTCATATAGTGATATTATAGTGCCTCAAAAATAATATCCCACATTAATTTGAAATAGGTTTTGAAATAGGTTTATGGGGATCCTTTACCAAATGTATAGGCCCCTATTGTTACTATGGTACAACTAATAAATATAACTCATACTAAATTTCACATTAATAATTTATATATAATAATATTAAATTTTTTTATTAAAATTTTACTTAAATTTATTGAAAAAATATATTTCATTAGTTAGTGTAGGAATTTGATGTAAATAGATAAACATAAATGAAAAAACCTCTTTATGGTGCAATCATTGTTTTGATCATTCTTCTTGATGACTCCTTCTCTTAAATTATACATAAAAATAAAACTGACCAAAAAAAAATAACATTTAGAGAATCTACCATTGACAAAATTAGATTAATTATATCAATTTAGTCACCTTATGTCATTACATCCAGAAAATATTCTAATTGTGATACAACAAATCATGCACCAGTGAAGTAATCATATTATTCTGAACACATTAAGGATATTTAAACTAGCAATCTATTATGTAAAAAAATTAATTATTCTTACGAAAAAACCTGATAAAAATATAATTTTAAATTAGTTATCATAGATAAATTTCATTTTGAAGATGTAGAACAAACTTGATTATGTTATACAAATACATCATTCTCTATCTCTTTTGAGTTATCATCTTTTAGTTTTACATCATTAAATATACAACCTTTCTCCATAAAAAATTAAATGGTTTGTAAGTGTCTTATGATTATAATTTTATAATTTACATAAAAAATGGATCAAAATTATTATTTTTTCTCATAACCCATATAAATATTACCAAATATTTAAAATGAGTTCCATATTTCGAAAGTTATGTATTCTCCATCCTTGAGTTATTGTTTAGGTATGTTGGTTTTTATTCACAAAAATACATTTCATTATTTAGTAACATTTTATCCACTAAAAAACAATATTAATTTTTATGACATATTAATTCCATATGCATCATTATTCATATAAAACATTTTTAGTGCTTCTTATATTTTGAACATCATTTCACCTTGTGATTGTAATTCCAACATCAATTTCACAATTACATGTTATCTTTTGAGACACATTTTTATTTTCTCTTTGGACATTATTTTAATATCATATGTAATTTTATGTGTTATCATTTCATTGGTAACATTTCATCTATCTTGAGAACATGGTGCATCTCATTAAAAGACCCCCGTTTTTGGAATTCGACCCCAAAAATAATGGGAAAACCGAATCATACAATAACCTAATAATATAAAAAAGCTTACATAATTCAGTACCAATAAAGCTCAAATTTGAAAATGTGATATAAGAAAACATTATGGTTATTTAATTAAACTCTTTTGACAAATAATTATTTAGTATGTTAGGTGTTATATGTAGACCAAGATGAAGATCAAATTCTAGGCTAGATTTTGTGGCACAGAATTATAGAGCAACATTTCTAAAATAATAATTTGGATATGAGTCTCATTAATAAAAAAATTGAATTATTTTTTTGGAAATAATATTTTCAATTTATTATTATATGTACCACAAAATTTTTCATATATAGAATATCAATATAAAATAACTTTTGGGTGAATGAAAGAAGGATGAAATTTTTTGACCAAGGTTTAAAAGTTGAATCTCTATAAACATTTCACACACTTAATCCCACTCTAATTAGTTAGTGTGATAATAATTTTGGTGCCTTCATCCAAGGGTTTTGATATATATATTTAATGTAATTTTATTGGGGGGTTTGGGAGTGATTTATTTAGGTTTTCATTTTAATGTTATTATTCCAATTTGATGTTATAATTTCATTTTTTCATTTGTAAGTTACCCAAATCAACATTGTCTATTAATAAAAAAATTATTATTATTATGATTTATTCATATTATTATCACGTATAGACCATTTTCATATGGTGTGATTATATTCGTAAAAAGAAGAGTTTAACTCATTACACAATATTGGAGTGTTTATTATATCTTTTTTATTACATTAAATCAACCCTTATATGTCTACCCACTTATTACAAAATAATATTTTCTTAAATGGAAGTCTAAACATCATATGTATTAATATAAGTAGTATTTGGTTTGGATAGAAAAGTTTCATAACTCTATAAATTTTTAGTTATTTATTTTATTTCAGTTTTGAATTCAATTTATTTCATTATTCTTCTTCCTTACTAAATTTTTATCAATTCAATTTTCCAATTCAATTATGTTCATTTATCAATTTTTGATCATTATTTCATTTCTGCAAGTATAAAGGTGATTTTAGTGTTAATGTGATTTTGTATATCATTATGTGATGAGGTTAGTCTGATTTCATTGAGTAAATCCATCTATAGTTAATAACAGTTAAATAGATAAAAGGAATTTCTTCCAATCCAATGCTTTTGATAAAATATAATCAACCCTTTCTATTAAATTTAATTCAATATGGTCTATTATTTTTCATTTACACCATATCAATACAAAACAATATTAGAAAATTCAAAAAAAAATCCCTCTTATGATATATGTGTCATTCGATTTCTTCATATATTTTTGAGGATTCCACAACCCAAAATTTAGTATAAGTGAAAACATTATCCCTAAAAATAAAGGTAAATTTAAGAAAGGCCATATTTTGGATCAATTTATAGGGACCCAAGATGTTTAACACGTGACTAGATCTGTTATCCCCCATTTATATGTTCCCACCTTAATTCATCTTATAATTTCCCCTTTCTTTGTTTCTATTTTCTATATGAATTATTTCCTATACCCATAAAAAACAAAGCATCTAGTTATGAAAGATATTCCTATGGGTTGGTTAGTTATTCACACCTAGGTGTCAATTTCCTTTAAGTCTAAATAATTCAAATACTAATGATTTAAAAATTGAATACTTTAAAATAGACGGGATTTAATGAAATCAATATATAAAATCAGGAGGGGACAAAATGGAAATCAAACTAAGGCAAACCCTATCTTGTGGACTAAATTCAATAAAACCATAAATGATTACCCACACCTACTAGAAAAAATAAATCCTATTTAATGATACATTCATCAAAATGATAATCCCTCTATGTATTCCAATATAATCTCCTAAACTATCATCCGACCATTCATAACATTGCGTCATAAATTACATACATTCTGATCATGAAATATAATGTCATTGATGAAAACATGTTCCCCCCACATCAACTTATTTTAGCTAAGTTTGTAGTATTACCATCCTCACTAATGTATAGAAATAAAATTGGTTAAACAATTTAATACATATATAAATCCACTCCTAAGAGAAATCAGAAAAATAATTCTACAAAAAAATACTTCTAGCATCACAGAACAATTCCACTTACAAATAGTAGAGAATAGAAATTGAAAAATAAAGTATATAATTGTATAAAACATGGAAATGGTTCAAAGGAATACTCAACATGGTCCCTCACAAAAAAAAATTTGATCCCTGAATAATAATGAATAATTTATGAAATTTCAGGTCAAGGAAAAAAATAATTCATTTTCATGAGATGTAATGGAACCATCAAAACAAATCCATGAGTGACGATTATGAGTATTTTGAAGGTATATCTAATCATAATAAATCATGAGGAACGTCACCTTACTATGAAAAGAAATGAATTTTTTTTGGAGTTCACACTATTAGTGATGAATAATATCCCATAGAAAAATTTATTTTATTCACATTTTGGACAAGAAGATTGACCTTAAGAAGCTTCCTCAAATCCAAATTGTTGATTATGATTCCATCATTTATTACAAATAATTCCATAAGTCTGTAAATTTCCTAACCAACCCAACATAGTGTATGTTGTTCTACGTTAACAACATACATAGTCCAATGCATTGAAAGTTCAAATGCCACATTACAAAAAACCCTAAATCCAACTAATAAGGACCAACTACTTATCTCGGGAAAATATAACCAACAACCTAGTTATCCTCAAGGATAAAACACCAAATATCCCAAAACCATTCATACTGATAATCAATTCTAACCAAAACTAGTCCAATGCCAAAATTCCTTTATCCAATACTTACAACCCATCCAACTACAATTTCAATAAACGTGGTCTATCCCTTATAATTTTCTAAACAAATGAAATGAATGAATATTGATGTGTCATCCAATACACATGAATTAAAAAAATAAAATATTTCAAGGGACCCAAAATTAAATAGATGGTACCATCCTCAACCATAAGGGGTGAATATACTTACACACAAACAACTGATGAATAACTAAATGTAGTGACTATCAAATTAAATGGTAAATATTTTGAAACTTTTGAAGAAACAAATTATATAACCATTAAAATATTTATTCTCACATAAAAATTTTGAATAATCACCCTCAAATTCTAAATACTACAATTAGGGTGTGAAATAAGCAATACCTCCTCAAATACTCAAAGTCTCTTCTCCCTTACATCAATGAATTAGAGAAGAATCAGACCTAAAAAGAATAAAACAATTATGGAGACATTATAATAAGTTAAGTTGAATAAAAAATCTCAATTCTATCCAAACCACACTATTATACTCCATTTACATGAAGGACCTACGTACATTCAAAAATATGTTCTTACATAAAACCCATGTTTTTGGGCCGCTAATGTGAGTAGCAATAGTCAAGGAAGAATTCTCCCTATGTTAAAAGACTTTTGTTAATAATACAACTATTTAATACAATGAATAATAAATATTTTAAAAATCATTAAGATCTAGTATGGTGTTTTATCCTCATTTTAAATATTTTTTATTTTCAATTTTGTGATGAAGAGCCCCAAAATACATTTTTTACACTCTATCATATTAATCATATTGTTATGATTATTAATGGGATAAAAATATATGTTATTTTGAATGTTGAAAACATCATTGATATTAATGACTTTATTTTATTTGAAAATAATCCCATTCTAGTCACTAGGTAATAAATTCCAATCATACATGGTTTTCCCTTCCTCTCATAAATCAACTTAGTCATCAAATAATGGAGTGGTAACTTGACTATAACCATACTAAACATGAGCCTCGACCTAAATATCTATAACAAGCAATAATATTTGTTGTGATAAGGAATTTCAAAAATGTAATTGGATGTGTTCACATAAAGGTAGACCAAACATATATCTTGGAACAATTAAAGGATGTTTATTTCAAGAGTATATTGGACTACATTATTCATTTGATGGAAATTCGACACCATGGATTGAATCAATCTCTGACAAATTTTTATATAAATTTTTAGGATCACTAATCCTTTAAACTGATAGGGAGTACCAATGTAATGAGTCTAAACCCATTCCTAACACAACAATTTCTAATTTGGTGGCCTTAAATTCACATTAAATTAACAAATTCTATTGTAAAATTTGTAAAAGGGATCATAGTTTTATTTCATGCCCCATAATAAATTTGAATGTGTAATCTAGACCATGAAAGAATACAAGGTCCTATATTCGTCTCTATAGTACTCATTCTTAGTTGAAAATTAGACAATTACCTTTTTCATCTATTGCATTCTCAACTACAATCAAGATATGATGATTCATTATGTCTTAATCATATATTTTAATGAACATGGATGGAACCAATATAATATTACATAGATTATCCCACCTATTATAACCAATATTATTTCTCTATAATTTGATTAAAAAACCATGTTACCAATAATAAAATAAAATCAACCAAAATCACATGGATGTGTTATGAAAATAACATATTATATGTTGAAATCTTGTATCACATACCCTGTTACATAGACAGAGCTAGTAAACCCAATAAAAGTGGATCCCAAAATGGGTGGAATTACGCTGATTCCCAATTATGATTGGGGTATTCTCCCCACTAAGGATTGTTGTTGTTGGAGAGAGTACATCAACTATAAGAAGTTAAAATTATAAACCAAGAAAGATCAGTTTCTATTCCCCTTAATTAATCATGTCGTTGAAATATGGGAAGTCCACAGATTTAGTTCCATCTTTGATGGATCTTTAAACTGGCATAGGATACTCTTAGAAAGTTTTCTTACATAGATATATCCTAAGGTGGGATTCTCTCATTCACGAAGACGATGAATATACCCATGGTGTATCACCTAATGTTTGTTGATTATATAATAATCTTCATCAAAGGAGGTCGTGGATCGGTTTTTGGGATCATGGAAATTATTGATGAATATTGCCACTAGAGAGGGTAAGTAATCAGTAACCCCAAAATTAGTATTTACTTATCAAATATAACCTCTCACATGAGGATTTACTCTCTATGCAACCACCTATACATGCAACATGGATCCTTTCCGATGGAGTAAATGGGATCACATATTTCATCATGTAGAGATCGAATACGATACTATTATCATGTTGTTAGTTGAATCACTAGTCGCATTATTATTTGGAATAACTAATTTCTGTCTTTTGTGGGTCGTATAGCTATGATGAATAGGGTTTTTTCTTCAATCCATGTCCATGAATTGGATTCTTCCAATGTTCCTCAAGGAGTGATCAAAAATATTGATAAGATACTATGTAGATTTATATGGGGTAAAAAATATGAAGGTAAGATACACTAGGATTCTGGGGGAAGGATGGAGAGGCCGGTTCCTAAAGCCAGGATTAATGTGACGAGTCTTCTGAGCATGATCCATTGCATGCACACCAAGCTCGCCTAGGATATACATGAGGAGTGTTATTTAGGGGGAAACTCCATTTATCATCTCTACGGAAGGAGTGTGGAGGAGGCCCAACGTTATGCATCTCCTTTGTGGGAGAATATTTAACCCATTTATCAGACTCTTCAACAGAACTCTCGATGGATAGTGGCCACAAGGGACCTCTTCTATTGGCAAAAGAACTGGGCAGTTTCTGTTATAGCTTATCCGAGGTTCCCATCCCCGTTGATCACAATTAAAGAAGCGAGCCATCATCCCTAGCTCACCAAGGAAATTATGGATGAGGAACATAAGAAACTTCTTGAAACCAATGAGTTCAATGATAATACAGAAAATGCATTTTCACTCCAACTTCTCTAGTGGTATTCTCTAGCAGAAATTTTCGAAGGTTATTCTATGAGAAATATTATCAAGAGGGGTGGAATGGTGATGTGTGTTTCCAAAATAATCTAGTGAAGTTTAGCATTATTATATGGTGAATCAGAAAATCTTCATTAGCTACAACCAATACCATTAGAAATCTAAGAATAATATTGGCCTCATAATATCTATGCTAATAAAATGGTCGGGAACCTAGCATAAAACAGATATATTTTCAAGGGGCGTTGGGCATGTGCAATAGTGTCTAGATTAGGAGGCTCAACATTTATTTCTTCACAGGATAAGAATTATTTTTCGTTCATGGATACATGGTTCGATGGTATGGTTGGTTCTGAGAAGGATTTAATGATTTGATAAGTGATTTTCAGTGTAAGAGGTTGGAGCATATAGAAATATAGAATCCAAGAAATATTTTAAGGCTATGTTCATATAGTTTAGTCCGTCATTGTGTGGACCTGATTCCTTATTATTGATTTGGTTGTGATATTTAAGGACTGTATGGAGGCCCCCTATTTCAATATTCTCCAGGTCAGTGGTCCCTCATCTCTACTCACCAGGGTCAAACAACAGGGGAATTTGGTAAGATAGAAACCCCCTGGATTCAGGTTTAAACTCAACATGGACGGGTCCTGCGCTATGGGTGTTGTGAAATGAGGGCTTGGATCATTTCATGGGGGAGGTGGTGATTTCTATCACTTATTTCATTGGAAATTGGTCTTTTATCTTGGATTAGGCAAAGTCCATGTTCACAGGGATATCAATTTTAATTCAATATAAAATTGAGATTTCCCAATTAGTGAATAATTCCAAGATTATTCACAACTCAATTCGTATTAAAGGATCCTCCTGTGTCATTTTCATATATCATCAAAAAATTTATAGTCATCCTTAGGAACATTATCCAAGTGACTCACACATTGTGTTAGTTTAATAAGGTCACAGATCACTTAGCTTCCCTAGTTGTCTTCATCTCCATCATCACTAGTATCTTCCCTATCAATGGTTTTAATCCAATGTTTATTAATCTATTTATAGTTTATTCCATCATCTTGCACTATTTCAGACCTCCCTAAATCCCGGGGAATCCTAGGTGTGCTTCTTATTTCTTTCTTTGAATAAAAATTTGATTGGGATGGTTATAATTAGGATAGTTTCTTCTATATATTCATGGTCAGAATATTCTCTCATATGGTAGGGGATTTTACTGTGGTATTTAATAACAAATTATCCATATTGGAGGATATATTAGATGGGTTCCTTCTAAACTCATAAAGTGTTTTTGCTGGATGATAGGATTTGAATTTAATCCTAAACTAGAAAAAAAATAACTTTGCATGATTAAGGAAGGACTACATCTAAGCCATATGTTCTTTTATAGAGGGATTTCGGTTTATCAGTCTTGGTTTGATTTTGTATTTCAAATACCCTCTCTAAATGAACTCAAGGAAGTGAGGTCCTTTTTATGAAATGTTGGTTTCAATAGATGTTTCATTAATATTTTAGATATATTCTTCAACCACATTGTGCTCTATGGGGGGATGATGATCTATTTATATGAACATGATGTTTTGATGAATCCTTCTCGACTCTCGAGTCATGGATTACCACTACACATATCATGAAAGCTCTTAATTGAAATAATCCATTCAAACTATTATGTCATGATAGTGACTTTTTTGTAAGATCTATCTTGAGACAAGATTGTGATAAAACTACATGTTTTATTTTTTATTACAGATATTCATTAAATGTTCTAAAAATATAATACATAACCACATAGAAATTTTCATTTCCAATGTTTTTTTATTATAAAAATTAATGTCTAATAACCTATAATCCTCATTACTGTTTTCACAGATCATTAAAATCTTGGATACATTTTCCATAAAAAGTATTGCAGGTATAGAATAATTTATTGTTTCCTTCTTCATCCATAGTTTTATATAACTATTTTAGAAAAAAATTGTGATTTAAAGGTTGTATTTTAAATCCTATATTGGATGGAATTCAAAGACAACTCTAATTACCTTTTTATTTCTCATTTATTTCCCAATGATCACCTCTACTCTATGATAGATTTCCCAAGGAATTATTACATTTAAATGCCCATGGTTATAAGTGTCATGTAATATTTTATTAGGATATGATCTAAGGAGATGTTCCATTATAATTTCAAAAACTATGTGTTTTATGTTATTTAATTCATTACATTATGTCAAGAGCCTATCACTAGGCGATGAATTCTTGAGTCCGGGATACAGTAAATTATCATGTTTTTTCATGTAGAAAAATATAGAGGAATCTTATCTAAAATTAATACCACATAAATGATCATTTATATTTATATATTAATGAATACTCTCATTAAAGATTAATCCAAGTTTTACCTTAAATAGTACTCAATTTCAATAATTTCGATTCATATGCAAAAGAAATATAATTACACTAACACCCATCCAAGTCATAAAATTCATTAAATTTTTGGGAATATATTTCATGAGACCCTTCCCAATATATAGTGGATATATATATATACACTTATATTTAGAATACGTCTCAAAAAATGGTGAGGTAATTCCCACCAAGTCCAATAACCACAATGTTATGATTTGATTCTTGAATTTACAAATCGGTTCATGATTTGGAATTCCTAGAGCTATAATCTGTAATCATGGAAACCATTTCTACAAAAAACCCAATATGGAACACATGACTATTGGTGGTACACATCAAAAAGTTTCTAGTACCTACCATCTTAAAATAAATCAACTAGTTAAATTTGATAGAAAAATTAAGCATGATCTTGAAAAGGGTGACAACAAAACTATAAATGACTGTTATGTGAAACTCTTGGATTCTATTTGGGTATACGATACTATATTATAAACAATATTAGGCTTGTTTCCATAAAGAGAGCAAATGAGATTGAACATAAGGCCCTTTCAGGAATAAAAAATGTCCTTTGAAATTTTTTCCTCCAAATGAAATAGAAAATTAGAGCTTACTGAAGTTATAGAAAGTAGGATGGAGGATTATATAAATTCATTGATAAATAATTCTTGTGTTAAAATATCAATTTCAATAACTTTTAACTTTGAAAATATGTTCTTTTATATATTTCTAAACATCAATCACCCTCGATAATGTTAGGATAGTAATTGTCATGACTATTCACATCACATCATGTTCACCCCCATGGGGAGGTATATATTTTGGATCCCACTAAGGTAATTTCATTATTTTTATTGGAAATAGATTATTCCCATTTGGTAAAAATTTTAATAAAAAAGATAGATATGACAAAATAACTAAACTAACATATAAAGGTTACAAAATTTGATAGATTTAGTGTCCATGTTTATATGACGACATTAGATAAATCTCTTTTTCAGAGTCAACCCATGTATTTCTTCAAAATTTACTCGAGTTTTACAGCTTCCATGAAATTGTGTATTTATATATATATATATATATATATACATTTTTTCTTTGTATTTGTGTGATGTTAATTTTAAGGGGTTTCCATTCTGTTCTAATTTTGAACGTTTTTTTATTTTGGGGATGCTGAGATTGATGAAGTTTTTGGTATATCACTTTTCTTAAAGGTGTAAAAACACAAATAAACATCATTAATGAGGATTTTTTGATTAACATTGAAATTAATGTATTAAATTAAAGATGAATAAACTTAAACTTCAGCCACAAAATGAATTTATTCCCTAATTCTCTTTTTAAATTTTTATTTTTGGAATCCCCTCATCATACTATACCACTTAAAAATTTATATTTCATTAAACACTAGGGATAGTGTTATTCTATGTTAATGGGGTTGAATAAAATAATTTCTTCTTTTTGGTGTAAATATGAAAAATAATTAAAAAAATTAAATGAAAAAAGTTTGTTAATGAAAAGAAACTATTCTTCAACCTTGATCTAAAAAATTCAATTGTAAAACATTCAAACTAGATATAAAATATATTTTAACTCCTCTATTCTGATTTTAATCCATGTTAGTGTTCATTATCCTATTATTTTGTATATGTAGTAGTCTAATGTTATTTTGACCATTTATATTTTTATCCATTTAATAAAAAACGTCACAGCACAAGTGATTTGGATTTCGGGGTATTATATTCAATTATTGGGGTCCCAAAAAATTTAATAGAATGGGTGATTATATTATATTTCAAATTTGTAATAAAAATAATAAAAATAAAAAATGTTAATTCAATTATTAGTAGTGCATTATATTTACCTAATGATTCACTATTGTCTCTTGGTGATTGTGAATCCATTTTTTTCTTGACTCGTGTTAGGAATTTGTCTCTAATTTTATGGTAATTTTCATTTGATTCTAATTGAGTTAACAAAAAATTATGGTAGACTAATTGAGATTCACATAGTGACATTTTTCCTCTAGACTTATATTCGTCAGAAAAGTGTCTCTATAGAGGTTTAAATGATTGATTGTGATTTTAATTAACTTGGAAAAATTTAAAACAATAAATCAAAAAACATGAAACAAATTACAAAACAAAACATTAACACTCATCTTAAGGATAAATATATTATTACACATAGAGCATATATATTTTCCCCGTTGAATAAAAATAAACCCCTATGATTATTTTGATGCACATCACAACATTGTTATTAATAGAAATTGGATTAAATGTTATGATTTATTTGAAAAATTAAATGATTTGGAGATAAGAATAATCTCATGAAAAAATATATTTTAATATAATTTTTATGGTGTTCATAATTATTTATTATTAAGTATTTTGGTGAACACTATATGTTATTTTTTTTATTAAAAAATAGAATAGAATTTTAATATTTTCATTGAGGAAATATTTTCGTTGGATTTGGAAAAATAATGCTAGAGGTGATAATAGACATAGAAATAAACTATTATTTATTTTTATAACATGTAATATTTATGTGCTTCATTATTTCTAAAAATAATTTTCAGTAAATTTTACAATTTAATCATTATTTTATAATATTATTGTAATTTCTTCTTCATGTTTACTATTACAAGCCACATTTTTAAAACACGTTAAATAATAACTTTTTATTGCTTTTAATTTAAAATTTCATTACCTAATATACCAATACAATAGGAAAATTTCAAACTTTTGGAGCACTAGGATTTTCTTATCGAAAGACCACCCCACTCCAGTTGGATAGTCAACAAAAACATTTAGGTAAATTGAATTGGATAACAACCCAATAATATGGCTATAAAGCCAATATATCAATTCTAGAAAATCTTAAATATGAAAAGATATATAAAATAACATGGGCGAAATTCCATTATAATATTTATAGATTTACTTCCTTGTTTTAAAGAGATTTATAGGTGGCCCAATTTGAAATTGAAATTTTGAAATGAATTCGGTGGCCGAGAATAACAACCTGCTATTATAACAAAAACAATTGGGATATGAGACAAAATGGGATGATATTTTTTACATAAATTAAATATAATACAAAAATTAAATTATAGTTGTTATATCCCACATAATTTTATCCTTGTATAATTTCATTTCAATCCTTTGTTGGGTGGATGCATGGTGGCTCAAATTGTTTTCAAATGTAAAAAAGTCCACTCTCCAGAAAACTTCCACATTATTACGACTATCATAATTAATTGTGGTGAATTTTAATATTATGGAATCAACCTAAGTATTTTAAAATTCTTATTTTCAGTAGTGGTGTTGGAGGATGTTTGGAGGGAATTTTGAATGTTTTCATTATAATATAAAACTGGTAATTTAATGTTGTTATTACATTTTTTAAATTTTATATCACTCAAACAACCTTATTCTTTTATTTAAAATTATTATTCATAACATTTTCTATTGTTTTAATTAACTATTTCATAATTATTCATTATGTATTGAATCATTTTTCATAGAGAAGAGTTGATTCCATCACACATTAGTGTATTGCTTTTTATTTCATTTTCTATACTTATTTTATTTCTCCATAATATTACTACTCTCATATTAAATAGTAACCATTTCATCACTAAAAGGATAACCCTCTCATGGGTGGATATAATTGAGTATCAAGGGGATGTATTGGATGTTTTTTTGTCATTTAGTAAATGATTCCAATTTTTTTATTTGAATTTTTCAATAAATGGATTTCATTATTCTTATTTCTTATTGAATTTTATCTCCCCACCTATCATGTGATAAGAATATCTATTACATTTGATTTCAATTGAAAATTATCCTATAATTATATATGTGATTAATATTTTTATTTCATGTTATTAAACAATTCTTTCATGATGTATGTTTTATTTTATTGAGAGAATCATTCTTGAATAAATCAAATTGAAATTATGAAAAGAGATTTCAATCAATATATAGCATTCAATATATTAGGATAAACACATTATCTTAATTTTATTTCAGGAAATCTAAAAAAATAGTTGTCCACTTAATTTCGAAATCTCTAAAGTATATTGTATGTGTATTTGGGTTTCTTAATATGTATATATTGATTCAGAAACCCAAGATACACTACAAGTGACCTATTCAACCATATAAACTTGTTAGAAAAGGGTGAGACCTTATAAAAATTTATAAATTCAAAATTATTAATAATATTCATTACCACAATTAAGGTCTAGTAAAATATTACTAATTAAAATAACCCTTAAATGATACCGCTTAATGGTTTCCAATGCATTAATTCCATGTATACTGGTTTATCATGGATATATATATGTGGTGGGTTAGGGTTTAATTTCCCTTCATCATCCCCATTATAATGATTTTTTATAATAATATCAAAAGATAAATGAAACATTCCAATTACCATTACTAATATTTCATCTGTTGTTTATATAAAATTAATGTTCTTTCAAGGTGATAATGAAGTATAAATCAACATTTTAGTATTTTAATTTCAATTTAAATAGATATTTCATATCATATTGTCCCAATAATCACATCATAAATTATTGTATTCGGAATAAAAACAACAATTTTCAATGATTATATACAAAGTAGAATGTGAATTCTTGTTTCTACATCATTGTAAACATTGGAAATGGATTTCTGGGAGAATACATGTTCACCAAAATCATTCCATTTAACAGTTAATTTTATTCCATTTAATATCACCTTAAAACGTTTGGTAATAACTATCAGAATATGATTATCATGGATTATTTCATCCACATACTTATCAACTTCTAATATTTCATTTGTTTCGACAATGTCAATATGTTAATCCTCAATATTGGTACTATCAACAAATAGGGAGTCCATTATATTCATAATGAGGTACACATTTTAGTTATATTACAAAAAAACTACATTATACAAATAATAATTTGATGAAAAAATTTTTATATTAAATGAATTAAACTAATCATTGAACACTCGTCTACTCATTAAATGATGATGGGAGTTTTCCTGCCTATCAGATTTCCAAATCACCTCCATATGGTCCAATAAAGAACTACAAGAATACATCTATATTTTGGACTCTATAAAATTCTTGTAATTCCCTAATAAAATGTCCATCATCAATTGAATTTACATTTGACTCTTCAGGGGTTTCAATATATGAAGAAATAATTCAAAACTATATATTTATAGTATCTAGTTATATAACTAATGTACTACATCTGTTTGAATTATAAATGGTTCTTCCTTGTACCATTCATTAGAGAAATACACTTTCATAAATCCAAATTCATTTGTTTAAACTATAATCATATTATCAACCTATTTTCATTGATATATAGGTACATGGAATGGTTATAATCATACTCTCATATTTTTTCAATGATGAAAAATTATTGACATATTTTAAAATTTAATATTTCTATACATGGTACTTGATACATTATTTACATAAACCAAATGACGAACTCATATATTTTTTTACACTTTTGTGTAAATAATTTTTCATTGAATTAAACATAATACTTTTAATTACATAACACAAATTTGATAATACATTCCAACGGGGTCCTCCAGTTATCCATCAATGTCATTATATAAATGAATTTTTAGTTTAGTTTGACTCTATAAATATATAATCTCTAAATTCTATAAACTATACATTATATATATTTCATATATATAATTAAACTATTAATGGATTTATTTTTTTTGGAATTACTTTTTAGGATTTAATAAATATCCCAAACACTAAAAAATTATATAAAATGTGGTGATATTACTCTTCCACTATTATGGTAATTGCGATAAAAACACATTCCAATATACATTAACCAGAAATGTTCCCACTATGAAAACATAAAATGATACCAATTATAAACACATCTTATAGATTCTCAGAACATAATTCAATGTATTCCTCATTAATATATTTCTCAAGAAATTATCTTTCTAGAAAATATTGACATTTTATATACCCATTCAAAATTTTAATATACACTTCAATGGGATACATTCATCCAAAATTTACAAATCCACATATTTTTATCTTTATAACCAAATAAATAATAATGTGATAATTATATTATTGAATTACCATAGGATACAAATATCCAATTAACTTAATATGAAAAAAATTCCCTTCACATAGTTAAATGCATTTTCTGCCTAATATAATTACTAAATATATCATTGAAAAAGATATAAATACTACTCAATGTGTGAAAGGTATTTTTTGGTTATAGTGGATGGAAAATATATATGCATACAATTATGCATCATAGATTTATATTTATGTGAATTTTGGTTCATTTATATCGAATCATCCATTAATCAGTTATTATAGATCTATTATTACAACCCCTTTTTAACCATTACATAATTAATTATATTGAAACAAAAATATTTATCATTCTTGGAAAAAGTGTGATATTTTCGAGAATTAAAACATAACCATTAATCATTCCCCAAAAATTCAACTTTCGTTATCCCCATGTTAATCATGGATATCATAGCCATTATTCTACAATATTCATTGTATGGTGAATTTAGTGATATACTAATGACACTATCACATAAATTTTACTCAAATTAATGATATCCATAAAATATATGATTTAAAAACAATTATTGTATGGTAATTCAAAAAATATTGATATTTTTTCCAACCAGTATTTGAATTTTTTTTCATAAAATGTTTACACAAAACAAGCACACTATAATTTATATTTTCCTACTATTTATTAAGAATTAGTTTTGATAGTGTTCTAACTACATATATATTCTATCAAATTTTATTTTCTATGTTATGTAATTATATTCCTTGGTAAATCATTTATATATCCATGAAATATAGTCTTCAATGAATGATTCAACATAATTGAGTGTATACCTTATTCAGATATGGGAAACCCTTATAGTCCATAAATTTTATATTCTTAAAATATCCATAAAATAGAAATTTATTTATCCTCGTGTATAAAAAGACTCTCAATGTGAAATATTTGGTTTTATAAACATCATACAACAAAACCCACAAATCCCACACTAATTTGAGATCTTTAATCAATGGAAAATAATAAAAAGAATATATATCATTGCTTGGTTATTTTGGATATTATATAACTAGGTAAAACATAATTTTTTTACATCATAGAGAACCATGATTGTATGTTTTAAATTATGTATATTATTATACATGTGTTATGGGTAATACATTGTACTCCCAAAGGATTTATTCTATCTATAGATCGTGAAATAATAAGATTTATTAGATTAGTTAAAAATTTAGTGTTCTCATGATCAAATATAATTTATCAAGGATATTTTGATATGTGAAGAACATTCCAATCATTTACTCATATATCTATATATCATGTCAATTTACATGTATTCGAAACACAACTATATTGGATTTGAATCATTTCAATTATTATAATGTTCCATATAGTAATGATTGACATAATTTATATTAATTATGAAATGAAGAACAGTCTAATGAAATTTTTTATGTGATTCATAGTCCATTCAAAGAAATATATAGTAATTTTTTAAACCATGTATTCTTTATTAGACCAAAACAATTAAACATAGAATTTTTAGCATAATACGTTTATAAACTAATATTATTATCTCCTAATAGCATATAATTCTAAAGGGAAATTAGTTATATAAATATTTTCTATCTACATTAATTTTCATTATTCACATTATATAGCTCTAATATAGCTAATAATGTAATATATTTATTCTAACTATCCTAAAATTTCATCTTCTCATGTCATGTTATCATCTAAAATAGCATTGGGAAATCATACCATTTATCTTCAACTATCACATCCATCTCATTAATATTATTATCATTATCAATTATATTTATAAAAACCCTATATAAATTCATTATCATTATTCACATTTATATTCATGTAAAATGATCTATAAATAACATTTTTATCCATGATACCAGATACATTTAGCTCTTCTATTTGTTAAGTACTATATATAAAACATTGATTTATTCTATAACATATCAAGTGTTCTTCCAAATACTTTTCACTAATTTA
This sequence comes from Viscum album, assembly GCA_963277665.1. Taxonomy (NCBI): domain Eukaryota; kingdom Viridiplantae; phylum Streptophyta; class Magnoliopsida; order Santalales; family Viscaceae; genus Viscum; species Viscum album. The sequence goes on from OY728134.1 coordinate 1,322,402,890, forward strand.
TCATTAATAGAAACAATATAAACATAGTCAAGGGACATGAGCAACATCATATACACAATATTTTACATATATATTGTACAATTTATCCTGATATATATAGTATTTTTTTAAATAATTGACTTCTATCAATTTTTAATAGATATCCATCCAATTTGATTTAAAATGACTAATATATAAATAAATTCATCGATGTACTGAAAATTATATCCTAATAGGAATTTAATTATATATACGCCAATATAGACATAATATTTTATATAAATGTTCATTATATTGATAACATATTAGAATCTAAGAATATAAATTTTTATGAGTAAAAACAATAATAACCATTATTTTTTTATTTTAGGATGCTATATTATATAAATTAGTTTATTTTTTGGAAATTGATTCATCATGTGGGATAGTTCAATAAAAATGACACCTAATATATAGAAAATCATTTTTAATTTTATGAATGTATATGAATTGGAATATATATAATAATATTTTAAAAATGAAACATATATCATTAATATTAAAAATTTATGTCAATTGTTATAATGTGATTAAATCAATGTAATCACATCGATTATGGTTATTACATTATTAATTTTATGAAGATTTAACTATAAGATATTTTTTAAAATATTTTTTAAAAATATAAAGAATTTGACCATCTCAATACAATGGGATACCCAATAATAAAAGGGCTAGTAGAACTCACTCCCTATACACGATCATAAACCCAACAACCAACCACCATTCATGAATAAGATGAGGTTTTAATGGAAAATTAGGAAATAAGAGATATGGTTGACATAATCTGTATACATCCAAATGAGAAATTCCACCATGAAAACCACAACATAGAATAAGGAAAATTAGAAGGATCCACTTCCTACCCATCTATAATCATCAACCCAATCCATAAAAAATAAAATAGTATAAAATAAATTGTTGGTTATGGTGAAATTTATTAGATAATAATGTAGGATGAACTGAAAATATTATAGAATTAAAAAAACATAAATCCCCAAAATACAACTCTGATTCATAGTGTTTAGGAAACTGGTAAAATTGAAATATCTAAACTACACTCCATCCACACAAAATTAAATGATTGAACAAAATGGAACAAGGGAAGTGAAGCATACCTAGGAAGGTTTTCAACTATAAGGGACAAGGAAAAAATACAATTCTCAATGAATAATTTATTATTTATCATTAATAAACATTGTGTGTTTTCATTTGAAAAGATGGGAGTAAAAATAAAAAATTAGATAAACAATGCATGATTGAATACGAAGAAGTAATGATTTAATAAAATACCCTTAGTCGAGTTAGATTTGTCCTGGAAATTTGAAGGAGGTAGTATATATCTTCTTTAGTAAGATCATAAATGGAATGGGGAGTGAACATTGTTAGAATTTTTTATAAATAATAAAAAATTACTACCAATTCTAGTAAAATGATGTGGAAAATCATACTTTGATAATCGTTTAAACAATTATACTTTTTTAATATGTAGTTTATTGATTTATCAATTCACACCCTAAAATTTATAAGTTTTATGATTTTATAGTTTTAATATTAGAATTAATAACATATACATTTTTGAGGGATACCATTTGTGCTGATAAATACAACAGAATAATAAATATTATAAATTATAATAAATTACAAAATGAATAGATTACAATAAAGGAATAAATATTTAAAATGATTTATCATTTCTCATTTAAAATTATGAATTTGGAAAAATATTCCAAAATATGAATAATAATTTTAGTTTTATAAATTAATTACATATTTAAGATGAATAGAAATTAAATTATAAGGTATAACTCCTTAATTAATGTTTCAAACAAATAATTATACTAAATAACTACTTGATAATTGACATAAATTTATTTTATAATGATTTAAAATAAATAATAATAATAACAATTAATATTACTAATATAAATTAAATACATATTAAAAATATTAAATAATAACATAAAAACATTGAGAAAAAACCATAATAAAAAAATAATAATAATATGTATAATGAACAGGTTTTATAATTATTAAAAATAATTAAAATTTATTAATTTTAAGACCATATTAAAAAATTAATATATAATATTAAATATATGAGTTCTAATAATATTAAAAAGTGGATAAAAACTTTAATACAAAAATTCTATGATTTTAATTTATGTACCACAATTTTAAAAAAATTAATAATTTAAAATGAGTAAATAATAATGATATATGGATTTAAAGAAAAATATATTAAGTGAAAAATATATAAATATTGATTATATAAATTATAAATTTATTGAGACTATTAAATGTTGAAAAATAATAATGTATAAATAAATTTTAGAAATGAATAATTTACATATACATACTCATTCATACATATACATACCCATATATTCCAAAATATGTACACACACAAATATGTGCATACATAAATTTACCTTAAGACATACAAATATAGCTACCCATACATAACACACTCACAGACATATGCCCACATACACATAAAAACACATATATAAACATATATAAAAATACCTACAAGTAAAAACTCATACATATAATAAAAAATATACAAAAAAGTGCATAATCAAACACATATATACCTTCACAGACTAACAAACATACATACAAATACTTCCACATACATACACATGAATAAATATATATACAATGATATGTGTATATTATAAAATATTTAATATAAATATAAATAGAAAAAATAAAAAATGTACAAATTCCATTGAATTTGTATATTTATTTATTTAATGAACATAAATATGTTTTCATTATTTAAAACACACAAATTTTAATGATCTAACTGTGGTCTTCCATCTATTGGGTACTCTACCTGTATTTCAAAAAAACCCAAAATGATTTCTCAATCCCAGCACACTAGAAACTAATGCATGAGTGTTTAATGAACACACTTGGAAATTATTTCAAGCTAATATGAGAGTAAAATAAATAGGGGGAAAACTATCATGATCACCATGTAAATTGGAGTTCTATGATATAATTGAAAGGATAAATTTATGTAGTTTTAATAAAACTATGAAAAGAGGGAATATTCATTCCACAACACAGCCTCTAATAACCACTATAAAAAATGACTATAAATCACTACAAACAACAATACTATATTACACAAAGAAACATAACATAATAATTAAATTCTTCCATGGATGATGTAATAAATAATAAATAAAACAAAATATGACACTAACTTCAACATGATCCCAATAGATTGTTCTAGCCTAATATAGTCAATGGTCTAAGAGTTTCCATGTGTTGAATGAAGGATCTAAAGCAAGAATGATAACATAGGTGTTAGAATATTAATGAATAGTACAGTAGTACATACTAATCCTTATTCCAACCATCATTTTAAACTGACTTCTTACTAATTTGAATATAGCTAGAATAATTAAAGTGTTATCATATTTTTATGTTAAACAAGTCATCATGGGATAAATCATGTTTTATAGCATTAAAATAACTAAAAATATTACATCGTAACCCAAAACATTTCCAAAACTAGGGTGAAAACCATTGTAAAATATTAATGTATCATACGGAATAAACCCATAGGTTTCAATCCAATTGATAATTAAATCATTTCCATGAAAATTCATTATTAACCCAAAATAAAGTTCATTTAATATATATACCAAAATAATAAATTTTTTCTACTCTTAACCTAACATTTTTTAAATATACTACTTTTCCATTTTAAATAACCACACATTCAAAATAATTTCATGAATTATTTTTATATTTAATCATAGTTTATTAAATTTAACTAGTCATAACATTACTCCACACAATACTAATATTTCAAAATGACTAAATGGAGATAAATTTTGTTATAAAATTAGTGGGTATAGGGTGTAATATAATGAATATTAAATCCCCTAAATCCTCCAAAGAAGTATCTATTAGACATGGTAATCATCATATAAATAAAAATATGGTTTTTGAATGGTTTATAATGTCACAACCCCTCCCGCCAAAGATGCCCCTCCTGATATGGAAATGGTGAAAAGGAGATAATGAACCCCGAGTCCCGCCTCTAGTAGGCCCTGGGGTGGCGACTAGCACCAAGGGTATGAGTTTTCACAAATATAGGAGGCGTTACACTTTTTATTATTTAAGATCGAGAAATAGGACTAGTCAACCACCAAAATGGAAAGGAAAATGTTTATTGAAATAAACCCAAACCAATCCCACATGCATTTTTAAATAGTTCTGAAACAAGGTACAGGTACCCGAAAGCACAAAAGTACAATACCAAAAGGAACAAGTATAGTAAACTGCAACAACTCCAACTTTCCTGACTAGTAGGGTCCCGCACAGCCCTTGTAGTCCTTATGGAAACCTGAAAGTAAATTTAGGGTGAGCATACAGGTATACTAAGTAGAGAAACCTAAAGCACTCATGCACAAGTGGGGAGACATCCTAATGTCTGGTGAGAACAACATATGAAATCTAGAAAGGAATTCTATCCACCCAACCCCACCAGCCACACTCACCAAACCACAATAACAACTAGTAGTTGTATATAAGAACAAGAGTATTGGCTACCCCACACTATTTTCCCCCACTAGCTAGTTGTTCTTCCTAACGGCTAATGTCCTGACGCTACCACACTCTTCCCGCCCGCACACACCTGGGCTTCACAACCATGTATCCTACCCGAACACACCTGGCCTCACAGCCATGTAACACGCCCACACACACCTGTGCCTCACAACCACATATCCCACCCACAGACACCTAGGCTTCACAACCACGTAACCTGCCCGCACACACCTGGGCCTCACAACCACGTATCCCATCCGCACACACCTAGGCCCCAAAACCACGTATCCCACCCGCACACACCTGGGCCGTATCACAATGGTTCATGGGAAATAATAAAACCTTCTAGAAGAGTCTTGGGAATAACCACCCCAATCGAAACCTACCTGAAGGTTATTAGGTGTAAGGATAACACATGCCATCACAGACTAGGGAAGAAGGAGTGGGAAGGAGCTAGTAACTAAGGGGAAAACACCCTCTCCCATGAAATGGGATTTTTCCACACTAAGTTCTTAACATGGGTGGGGTGAGATAAAACACAATGATACAAATATATATACATATACCAAACACTCATCCCAACCTATGGCTTCTAACAAAAAATTGAGCACGTGCCTCGGCAATGCTACTACGAAGCATGCATACAAAAATCAACCCCAACACCAATTAGGTTTTCATGTTTCAACAAAATTATTTATTAGTTCCTTAACTACTGGGAAACTATCCACAACTAACCACAATGATCATTCATAAAACATATCCCTGCCATCCACAAATCATGTTAGGAAAACACAAGCAGCACAACATGCCCCTTCTTAATAACCAACCAACCCATTGATTGTTATTCCCATTCCACTATCATTCCCCACCATTTATTAACTCTTCCACTTTTTTATTTATTAATCACCTCCCATAGTTTGTTCACATTCAAACCCATCCCTGAAGCCCCACTGCCAACCACCATAACCACAACCACACTATACATCATCATCCCTTGATACCGTTCACCACAGCCCCACTGCCCATCAATAACATAGATTCACACCAACCCACCACTAGGCCAACCACAGCCTCACTGCTCACTCGATCCACAACATCCCACAAAAAACACTCCCTTCACATAAATTTACCCCAACATCACCCACATGTTTATTATTCCAATTTATTTCAACCGGGGTTATCACACAAGGGTTCCAGATTTTAAATCAGTCAACATTACGTGATTATCCAGTTTCCACATTAAATGATGTTTGCATCCATAAATGGTCTAGAAAGGTAGTGCAGCATTTAATTGCGCAAGCAAAGGCCCCCAACGAATATGATTTTCATTAGGCACAAGCCTATTCAATTGACAACATAATCACAGGATATAAATAAAAAGGTAACTGTATTCACAAATTCCCATCCCTATTATATAAGAATGTTATTATCTTTATTAAACCAGTTCAAACGTGTCTCACGTAAACCAGAGAACACCCACCCTGCATGATGCACAAATTAGAGAGATGAAGGTAATGTCCCTACCTCAGTAGGTTCTGATCAAAACACTCCCCTGTATCAACTATAGAAAACATTTGTCGCCATCCGTCGCCTCTGAAAAAACCCAGAAAAACCTCCTTGAGTGGTAGCTAGGAAGGAAAGGACAACAGTTCCAAGCTCATAAGTTCCACCTCATCGTTACGATCCCGTGGCTGCTGACGGATCGTAAATTGGATCTCAGACGAAGATGTTATGGAAGAAAAGGAGCCTTTGAGTGTCTTGGGAGAGCTCTTCTTAGAGGAAAGGGGAGGAGAGGGGTGTGTTGAAAAGGAGGAGGGGAACCCACCTTTTATAGCCATGAAAAGAAAAATTACACGGTGTGTACTTGGCCATTTCACACAGCCTCCACGCAGCTTCCAACATGGCCTTCCACGTGGCACATGGTCATTGACTGGTCAACACATGGTTAGAGGGTAACACGTACGCGGGGAGGGACTACAAGGCGTGTAGTATTGGCTACATGGCATGTATTCATTTATTTCAAGCGATAAGGAAATGACCTTCAACATGGTGTATACCCGGCGAGGGGGGTACACAGCGTGTAATAACACTACACTGAGTGTACATACAAAATTCTGAAAAGTGTAGGAAAAGTCCATTTTACCCTCCAGAACACTTCGTGACCCTCTTTTTGACAAAGGAATGGGCCGAAGAGGTCCGTCCATTACATTAGATACCTATTAAAACATTCTTATCCTTGGGAATTCAAAATCCATCCCTATGGAACCCAACAGGATACCTCTTAGGGACCTCATTATAACAGGAACCCAACCATCAACCCTAATTATAGGTGTTAGGAATTCCTTATCCTATGTCGAGATATTATCCGCTTTAGGCGACACTGAATCGCCTGCACGGGTTTAATCGCATCCTCATTAATGCGTCTCGATTAATAATCTGGTCTTCCCACTTCTATACATTAGGATTTTTTTCAAGTCACACTACTCCCAACACCACACAACCCACACACTACCCAAACACGTGGTTTGTGGAATATTCCTTTTCTTTTGTTGAGATATTATCTGCTTTAGGTGGAACTAACTCACTTGCAAGGGTTAAATCGCATCCTCATTAATGTGTCTCGATTAAGGATCAGGTTTTTCCCTTCCCCACATGCCCGGACATGTTACACACTCCCAGAGAACAAGGAAAGAAAAGGTCTCATAACAATCAAACCAGGCATTCCATTTATCAAAGGTACAGAGTACAAAAACAAAACTCAGAAGAACAAGGAAACACACAAGTCAAGACAACTCTGGGTACATAGCGTGCATCTGGGTATTCCGCTGCCAAGTTCTATCCTCCAGGTTGACATGCCTCCACAACACACGAACCAATTGAATGGTTCATCCACGGAGCACCTTCTCTTTAAGATCTTCGATTCTGACCGGTCATTCCTCCATTGTTGCATTGTCTCCCATATCTAACTCTCCCAAGTAGATAAAGTGAGAGTCATTATGTAAGTACCGACTAAGCTGGGAGACGTGAAAGACATCATGATGTTTCTCCAATAGAGGTGGTAGGGCCTGCTGATATGCCACCTCTCCGACTCGCCTCAGCACCTCAAAAGGTTCGATAAACCTAGGTGAGATCTTTCTCCCTTTCCCAAACCACCTATGCCCCCATCAATGGGAAACCGTCAAGAAAACATGATCCCCCACCTAAAACTCCAAGGGACTCCTCCGACGATCCGCAAAAGTATTTTGTCGGTCCTGAGCTTCTTTCATCCTCTCACGTAAAAGCGGGACTTTCTCTGTGGTGCTCGGTACTACATCTGGCCCAAGAGCACCTGTCTCACCAACCTCTACCCAGCAAATGGGTGAAGGACATGGTCTTCCATAAACAAATTCAAACGGAGTCGTGAAAATAGTATAGTGGAATCTGTTGCTGTTGGAAAACTCTAATAATGGCAAGTGTCATACCCATGATCCACCGAAATACAGAACGCATGCTCGCAGCATGTCCTCCAACGTTAGGATAGTCCGCTATGTCTGCCCGTCGGTCTGGGGGTGGAAAGCAGTGCTAAGGCGTAGATGGGTGCCAAAATCATGCTGTAACCCCCTCCCGAATCGTGAGGTAAACTGAGTATCCTAGATTGAGATGATAGTATTAGGAACTCCATGAAAACGCACCACCTCGTCTATGTACCCTGGTGCTAAGGTACTCACCGGGGCTGACTCCTTAATTGCTAAGAAGTGAGCTTATTTCATCAGACGATCCACCACCTCCCAGATAGCATCATAACCACCCTGAGCTCTGGGTATTCATTTGATGAAGTCCATCATTATTTCAACCCACTTCCACTCGGGGACATCTAAAGGATGCAACAAACCACTGGGAACACGGTGTTCAGCATTTACCTGCTGACACACAAGGCACGTAGCCACAAACTCTGCCACTTCCCATTTCACCCCAAGCCACAAAAACTGTTCCCTTAGGCCTTGGTACATTTTTGGAACACTTATATGTACCTCCAAGGCTATGCTATGGAACTCATAGAGAACTCCCTAACGCATCGCCTCCGGAACAAACAACCTTTTATGGAAAAGAATCTAATTTTGGTTTTCCTCTAACTATACCTCTGGAGCATTTACCTGATCGACACGATCATACATTACTTCCGCCTTGGATTCCACCCACTGAGACTCTTCCACCTGCTGCAACAATGAGGATTGCACCGTCATCTAAAACAATCAGCCTCTAACACCCTCTACCATTGCATCCAAGTGCAAGGCATCCAACTCTCCCATCTCTTTCCAAGCATTAGTGGATTCTCGAACCACTTCCTTATGTGTCTTCCCGCTCAAGACATCAGCCACAACGTTGCCCTTACCTTCAGTGTAAGAGATCTCGAAGTCATAGTCTTGGAGAAACTCAACCCTTCTTCACTGCCTCAAGTTCATGTCACGTTGGGAGAAGATATAACACATGATCTTGTGATCTGAGAAGACCACAAAGCACTCCACAAAGAGGTAATGTCGCCACAAATTCAGTGTGAACACTACTACTGCAAGATCTGGGTCATGGGTGGCATAGTTACACTCGTGAGGGCGCAACTACCTAGACCCTTAATAGATCACTCCATTATTCTGCATCAGCACACACCCCAGATCAAGGCAAGAAGCATCACAAAAGACCTCACACAACAAAACATCCTCTGGAAACCTGAGTACGTGAGCACTGACCAACTTCTTCTTCAGGTAGTCGAAAGCCTTCTGGGACTGCTCTCTCCATAGGAAGACCTGGTTCATCTTAGTAAATATGTTAATGGAGCATCAACTCAAGAAAAGTCTGAAAGAAAACTCCGATAGTAACCTGCTAACACTAGGAAACTACGAACTTCCGCCATGCTCTTGGGTGGTTCCCAAGAAACAACAACCTCCACTTTTAATGGGTCCACTAACACTCCATGCTGAGACACCACGTGCCAAAGGAAGTGTACTTATTGTGTCTAGAACTTACACTTTGACAATTTCCCATAAAGATGGTGATGTCGAAGGACTTCCAAGATTTCCCTAAGATGCTCAATGTGCTCGTCCTCTGTTCTTGAGTAGATCAGGATGTCATAAATAAACCCAACGACGAAACTGTCCAGAATCTCTCGGAAGGTAAAGTTCATAAGTCCCATGAACACAGTTGGTGCATTCGTAACTCCAAACAGCATAACTACAAACTTGAAGTTCCCATACCTGCACCTGAAATACATCTTCGATATGTCACTATCCATCACCATCAGCGGATGAAATCCAGATCGGAGATCAATCTTAGAAAACCAACATGCTCCCCTCAGCTGGTCAAAGAGATCATCAATCCTTGGGAGGGGTTAAAGTTCTTGACCGTTACCTAGTTTAACCTTCGGTAGTCTATGAATATCCTGAGACCACCATCTGAATTCTTCATGAACAAAACTGGATCACCCCATGGTGACATTCTGGGTTGAACAAATCCCTTCTCCAGCAGATCATCAATTTGAATCTGCAACTCCCGCAGCTTCAAAGGAGCCATCCGATAAGGGGCCATCGATATCGGACGGACTCCAGGTTGTACGTCTATCCTGAACTCAACATCATGTCGGAGGGGTAGAGTCACAACCTCCTCGGTAAAAACATCGAGTAAATCTCTAACAACCTCTGGGACATCCATCATCTCCATATCAGCTGGAACCACTGATAACTCGCCTAACAATGAAAGGAGAGGCTCCAAAAGCCGGGTTCCAACCTGACAGCTCCTCTCACCAACAAAAGCTACACGATGCCCGTCCACGTCGGAGAACACGACTCTTCTCTGGAAGAAGTTGATAATGGCACTAATATAAAACAACCAGTCGATGCCTAGGATGATATCGTATGGCTGCATCTGTAACAGAAGAAGATCCCCACTATATCGATGTTGTCCAAACGTCATCCCACATCCCTAACAATCACAAGATATGCTAGTCTGGCCTCCAACTAGTGTATTAAGCCCCAGTGTTATGGAATGTCTCTCTACGTCTAGTCCCAAAGCATGGTCTAGACCAGGTGCAACAAAGGAGTGCGAAGCACCAGAATTGAACAAAGCAGAAACGAGAGTGCTGAACAAAGAAATCATACATCATACCACCTCTGGTCATGCTAGAGCTTCCAACTATCTTGCATGAAACTATCCATGCCCAGCTCCTATGCCTCTCTGATGTCTTCCACCTCCCCGACCATGCCATGGTCGAGGTCCCTGAGGAGCCCCCTAAGTTCGACCTCCTCCCGCAATGTTTACCCTCAGAGGAGCATGGTCTGGATGCTGCTAGAAGGGCCTCACTGGCAACTGGTGCTACTGAGGTGGGCAATGAACCTGCCCACCTCCACCATACTGAGCTCGGGTTGGGCACCGAATCTAAATGTGCCTGAAACATCCACAAGAAAAACACTTCGGTTCTGAGCTCGTGAAAAAGGGACGAGGACCAGAAGATCTGAACAAGAACTGCTGGGGGCTGCTACCCCCTGGCCTGAGCCTGGAAGGTCCCGTCGTTGGAGACCTGCTACTGATTTCCTTCCCCTTCGACGAACCTGGTCGGATCCCCTCTTGTGGTGCACCTCCCAGTGAGTGCATCCTCTCTACAACCTATGCCTTCTTCTGTACCGCCATGTACGTCGAAGGGGTGAAGATGGTGATAGCATACTGGAGCGAAGGAAGAAGCGCTTCCCCCAAACGTCTCGCTCGAGACTCCTCATCCAGAAAAAGATCCGGAGAAAAGTGCAGGAGGACATTAAACTTGATCCACAGCTCTCGTACTGACATACTCCCTTACTGAAGGGAGAGTCACTTCTGCCTGTTCTCCGCCTTGATCATAGAAGAATAGAATTCCTCTCATAATTCCTTCTCAAATTCAGCCCATGGAACCTCTTCCTCTATCCTCTCTCCGAGGATGAGCGTCCACCACGGTCGTGCCGCACCTCTCAGCTAACTGACTGCTAGGGGAACCCAGTACTCCCTCGGAGCTCGGATCAAGGTAAAAGCGATCCCTATCTCCTCAAGCCACCCATCTGTCTCCGTATCCGAAGTATTACCCTTGTACTTCTTGAGGTTCTGTCACTGTGAAGAACGTAGATTCTTCTTCAACTTGCTATCTTCCTCCCCTCAGTCAATCCTCAACTGATCGACCACCTGGATCTGATGGGCCTCGGCCGTCTGAGTCACCCAAGGATGACGTCTAGGTGCCATAGTTGTACGGTAAACAATGATCGCCTCAGCCCAGGTTGTAAAGAAATTTTACAGGGTTTAATTTTATCATTTTATTTCAATTTCTTTCCCATAATGCCCAAATCAAGTAAAACACAATCACGATGATGAATGTACCTTCCCTTGGTTCTCTACCCTGCAATAAATTTGGTCTCATATGGTCGTTCGGTATGCTCAGAGTCCTTGCATCGGATCACGGTGGGCCCTAAAATCCCGTGTCCTAGCCGGTAATCCCAAGCCTATGTCACGCACCAAGATTAAAAAACACTATTTCCCTACTATCCCATGCAATACTCACTGTTCCTAACTCCAGACTCCATCCTATCTCTCAACCATTAGCTCTGATACCATTTTGTCACGACCCCCTCCCACCAATGATGCCCCCCTGAGCTGGCAAGGGTGAAACAGAGATAATGACCCCCGAGTCCTGCCTCCAGTAAGCCCCGGGGTGGTGACTAGAACCATGGTTATGAGTTTTAACAAATATGGGAGGCATTACCCTTTTATTATTTAATATCGGGAAATATGACAAGTCCACCACCAAAAAGGAAAGGAAAAAGGGTATAGAAATAAACCCAAACCAATCCCACATGCATGTTTAAATAGTTCTAAAACAAGGTACAAGTACAAGAAAGATCAAAAGTACATTACCAAAAGGAACAAGTAAAGAAAACTACAGTAACTCCAACTGTCCCAACTAGTTGGGTCATGCACAACCCTTTTAGTCCTCTTGGAAACCTGAAAGTAAACATAGGGTGAGCATATAGGTATAATCAGTAGGGAAACCTAAATCTCTCATGCACAACTAGGGAGACATCCTAAAGTCCCGTGAGAACAACAGAAGAAACCTAGAAAGGAATTATATGCACCCATCCTCACCAAACACACTCACCAAAACACAATCACAACAGGTAGTAGTACATAAGAACAATAGTATTGGGTACCCCACACCATTTTCCCCCACTAGCTAGCTGTTCTTTCTAACGGTGAACATCCTGATGCTACCAAACTCTTCCCACCCGCAGACACCTGGGCCTCACAACCTGGTATCCCACCCGCACACACCTGGGCATCAAAACCACGTAACCTGCCCGCACACACTTGGGCATCACAACCATGTATCCCGCCCGCACACACCTTGGCCTCACAACCACGTAAACCACCCGCACACACCTGGGCCTCACAACCACGTATCCCGCCAGCACACACCTGGGCCTCACAACCATGTATCCCACATGCACACACCTGGGCCTCATCCGGAAGGTTTTTGGGAAATAGTAAAACCTTCCCGAAGAGACTTGGGATAAACCACCCCAATCGAACCCTACCCGAAGGGTCTTAGGTGTAATGTTGCCTCAAGCCATCACAACCTAGGGAAGAAGGAGCATGAAGGAGCTAGTAACTAAGGGGAAAACACCCTCTCCCATGAAATAGAAGTGTTCAGAACTATGTGCTCAACATGGGTGGGGTGCGATAAATCCCAAAGATATAAATATATATATATATATACAAAACACTCAGCCCAACCAATGGCATATAACAGAAAACTAAGCATGTTCCTCGAAACTGCTACTACGAAGATTGCATACAAAAAATAACCCCAACCCCATTTAGGTTTTCAAGTTTCAACTGAATCTGTTTTTAGTTCCTTAACTATTGGGAAACTATCCACAACTAACCACAAAGATCATTCATAAAAAAAATACCTGCCATCCACAAATCATGTTAGGAAAACACAAGGATTACAACAAGTCCCTTCTTAATAACTAACCAACCCATTGACTGTTATTCCCATTCCAATATCATTCAAACAATTTATTAACTCTTCCACTTTTTTATTTATTAATCACAACCCATAGTTCGTTCACATTCAAACCCATCCCTACAGCCCTGCTGCCAACTACCATAACCAAAACCACACCATACATCATCATCCCCTGATACCGTTCATCATATCCCCACTTCCCATCACTAACATAGAATTCACACCAACCCACAACCAAGCCAACCACAACCCGACTGATAACTCGATCCACAACAACACAAAAAAACACTCCCTTCACATAAATTTACCCCAACAAAACCCACATGTTTATTATTCCAATTTAGTTCAACCGGAGTGATCACACAAGGGTTCTAGATTTTAAATCAGCCAACATAACATGATTTACCAATTTCCACATTCCATTAGTTTCCATCCATAAAAGGTCTAGAAAGATAGGTAAGCATTTAATTGCGCAAGAAAAGGCCACCAACGACCATGATTTTCAGTAGGCACAAGCCTATTCAATTCACAACATAATCACATGATATAAATAAAAAGGTAACTGCATTCACAACTTCCCATACCCATTATATAAGAAAGTTATTATCTTTATTAAATAGGTTAAAATGTGTCTCACGTAAACAAGAGAACACCCACCCCGCATGATGCACAAATTAGAGAGAAGAAGGTAAATTCCCTACCTCAAAGGTTTCTAATCACAATGCTCCCCCGTATCAACTTTAGAAAACATCTGTCGACGTCCGTCGCTTCTGGAAAAACATGGAGAAACCTACTTGTGTGGAATATGGGAAGGAAACGACAACAAATCCATGCTCAGAAGTTCATCCTCATCGTTACGATCCCGTGGCTGCTGATGGATCGTAAATCGGAGCTCGGACAAATAAGTTATGGAAAAAAGGAGCCTTCGTGTCCCTTAGGAGAGCTCTGCTCAGAGGAAAGGGGAGAAGAGGGGTGTGTTGAAAAGGAGGAGGGGATCCCTCCTTTTATAGGCATGAAAAACAAAAGTATAGGGCGTGTAATTAATGTTACATGGCGTGTACTTATCCATTTCACGCAGCCACCACTCGACTTCCCACACGACCTTCAAAACAGCACGTGACCGTTGACTGGTAAACACACGGTTTGAGGGTAACACATACGCGGGGAGGGACTACATGGGGTGTAGTATTGGCTACATGGTGTGTACTCATTTACATCACTTGGTAAGGAAACTTTCTTCAACACGGGGTATACCCGTCGAGGGGGGTACACGGCATGTACTAACACTACACGGTGTGTACTTACAAAATTCTGAAAAGTGTGGTAAAAGCCCATCCTACCCTCTAGTACACTTTGTGACCCTCTTTTTGACAAAGGAATGGGCCAAAGAGGTCCGGGCCATTACATATAAGGAATATGTATTAGAACTGATGAACCTATATTGTCCTCATTAGTCTCATCAGATTAACAATAGATAAACCTCTCTGGAGCACATTAATAATATTTGTTGCAACACATAACCTGAAATAACATTGTCTAATGGTCCCTCATATATTCTTTTATCTTGCATGGTTTAACTGTCCACCAACTCTAATTTTATAACAAACTTCACTAATGTTTTCCCATATATAGATCTTTGTTTCTCTATGAGTACTCTAATGGAAATAATAAAATTGAAGTGACTACTAAATAATCACATATAATACCGAAAAAACATTTTTAAAGTACCCACACCTCTCCTCATATACTCTCAAAATAATAATCCCATATATCATCTATGTATAATCATTTCACCATTCATAAAAATTCATAATATAAATTATAATGGCTATAAGCCACAATAACAATAATATTCAAATGGGATCAATGTATGGTCTCAATACCCATAAGAACTAATAATTAATACATTAAACAAGCTTTGAGAATACCTGAAATTTTAATCCATTGAACTATATTTTAAAAACACTTTAAATATCATATTTAACATCCATTGAAAACAACATTTAATAAAAATCATTGGATGTCTAAATTTCACCATATATATTAAAAATTATTTTGAAATTTAATTTGAGAAGAAATAAAAATTCCTTAAAAACATTAAGGATGAAAACAACAATTTTTCTGCTTTTCACAATCATAAGGGTTTATCACCATTAATTAACCTCACACATTGTTAAAAAATGTGGAGAAAATATTTAATTATATTTTAAATTTCAATTTTCACTATATTATGATTGTTAATAATTTTTTTAATTACATTAGCAACATAGATAATCCTTTTAAATCACATAATTCATTAATATGGGTTATTAAGGAAAGCTCCTAATTAGGTGGCATAAATAGACTCACAAAACAAATCATGATAATTTTTTTTAAATAATGAACAAATTCTCATTTTAAAAAAACCATGATAAACCCCTATTCTTTAATTAAGGAATCCATATACATGTATCACATCATCCTTAGAGACTAAAATATAAATTTAAAATCCTATGAAATCAGTACATTTGAAATTAAATATTTATTCATGGAAAACCTACCCAAACCCTATGAAGGATGGTTGAAACATGTTTCCATATTTGGAATACACCTAGACACAATATAACATGACATGTTAGACTCATTTTACAACCTAGAAGCAAGTAAAAAATACAATATTTGTAAAACCTACAACCAAATAAATTTTCAATGTTATGCATGACTTGGGATAGGTAGGAATAAAGAGGAATTAGAAACATATTGGAACAGAAATCCCTAACTCAATTCTCTAGATATATGTAATGATGGAATGTTGTTGAAATCACTATGTAAATGAAGGTCTATAGGAGGGGTACTTTTTTGATAGAGTGGATCAGTTTTTTGGTGACATGATTTTGAGGAGGATGAAATTGAGGGGTTTAATGTTTTCAATTATTGGTTTTCACTATTAATAATCCCAAAAATTAATTTTCCTATGTAACCCACATAGATAAACTACGTGTTTTACCAAATTATGTGGAAACATTGCCGTACCTACTAGATTCATAAACTAAATATGGATACATACCAAGGGGAACCTCAATATCAAGTATAATATGAACAATCTGTAAAAATGAATGAATTAATAGATTGACCCAGACACGTGATTTTTACATGGTTACCATTATCCATACACAACCCATGATATACCTCTAAATCATAAAAATATTAATATTTATGGTCAAAATCTCTTTGCAACATAGAAAAAAACCAAACATTTTAAAGTAAAAAAATTTATTATTTAAGAATATTACTAAGATGTTACATTTATATACACTATGAAGCATTAATCCAAAATAATTTTATTTATCATGTTAATGGAAAAAATTCCAATACCTCTAGTAGATAAACATATAATCACATTTCCTAAATAATAAATACAGTTTAATTGATTTCCCAATAAATGATATACATACCTAGAGCCTAAACAAAGATCCATGAATATTAATCCACACATATATATAAGAGATAATTCTATAAGACAATATATGATCATAAGTATTAAAATGATAATCTAACAAGATAATAGCAATACATATCCAAAAAGAAATAGAATGAGTATGAAGACCAATTGTGAGTGTCCAAACATTTTAATACATAACTTAAATTTAGATTGGACAGATAACAATATAAAAATTGGAAGACATATGAAGAATAAAAAATACCAAAATAAAAAATTGAAAAATTTTATTCAACAAATTATGGACAACCATAAAAAATAGCTCATAAAAAATGATATTAAACCATATAATTTTATCACAATACCTCTCACAATAATTCATCAAAGTCCATGTGATTGTGTCAAAAAAACATTTATTGATTGTGAGAAAATTTTAACAAAAACATCACATCTTCAAACATATAATAATTTATTCAAAAATTCATAACAAATAAAAAACATGGTCTTTATCCTTATATCCCAAATGGGAGGAAAATAGGTAGAATTATAACTCCATCAGTAGGTTACCCTCTCATGGAAAACCCAACATGATCCAGTATAAACCAACCAATGAATAATCTCAATAGGTTAAATACTTTCCCTAAACAATTTAAGGACAAACACATGACCAGTAAATTCCTAAAATAATTAAAAAAGACATCAAAATCCATCTCCACAACATTATAATTACCAAATATAGTTGTAAAAGGCACAATGAAAAATGATGAATGATGAAATTAAATCAACCAGAACTCAGAAATGTTAAATCCAAAGTAACATTCAATTTTCACAAATAAAAAAACCCACATCATGGAAATATGGATCTAATAATATGACTATAAATGATGAAACATTTTCGTCACACTAAATATGAAGATATTTTACATCATCAAAACACAAAATAATATATCGATAAACTAGCATAGTCTACCAATAAATATAGTTAACTAAAACCTACTTCATTCCAAAAGTAATACATTCCATTTTTCAAAAAAACAGATGAATTACATTGTAATAAACTATTTGAAATTATCTTCACTCATTTAAAAATACAATTTCCCAAATATATGTTGAAAAAACATAACTAGTAATTATAAACCATAAAATACTCTGTAAAATAATAAAGATGCTCATTATTATAAAATCTCAACCGTTAAAAAAAATTATACAACTAAACAACATTTACATTAAATAACATTATTTAATTTCAAAACATGGCTAAAGGGATTTTAAAAATTATGTTATATTTAAATTTCCCACTATTATTAAAAAAATAATTTCTAAAAATCATAACAAAATTAACATATTTTTTAATCAAACTACTTTATAATAGTATTCCTGAGAAACAACTTAATTTTATAAGAAATATTAATTGATATTTATTATATCAAGAATAATTTTCCAAATAATTATTTTTTCCCCATATCATATAAAATGTTTTAGTATAACTAGAAAAATGTAGTCACAACAGAAGTCCTATAAAAATATCTAAACATCCCAAAGCCACATTTTATTAACCCCCATTGAATCATGTCTCGCAATTGAGACCAAACTATCAATCAAATACATGATGAATAAACATTGTTGACTCATAAATGTAGCTAAATGGACCCCATTACCTATATAATATAATATATAAGACATGTAGGAAATGATAATTTAGTCACCACTATTATTATCAGGTAATTCAAGACAACATGACTCCTATATGTATTTTTATCCATCCAAAAATATATAGGATCCGAAAAAGTTTCACATTTAATTCCACTATTGATAAAAGCCCTCAAAAATTGAAATTGAAAATAACTCTCAAATTTGAAAATTCCAATCCCACTTCCAATTGAAAATCAAGGCTCAGGGAAGAGATGAGCTTCATAATCTCTTAAAACACATACCAAATGAATTCAAATAATTAAATTTAAATTATTTAACCATAACAGACCGAAATAACATGATGGTGTTCCATGATCTATTGTCCATAATAGGAATCCTATTATCTGATATCATTTTTATCACACCTTCAGAGTATATCCCTATATCAAAGCCCAACCAATCCATTTATGTTGGTTCATAGTGTATTCATGACCCCCTCCCCTTTTTGGTAAGAAAATAGTCTCAATACATTAGAATAATACAATTTTGAATAAGTTCCCTCTAAAATTAGAATAAAAATGGAATACAAATATGAATGACAAATATATAAAATATATGTCTATGAACCTACAGTAAAAAACCAGTTTCAAAAAAAATTATTTTAAACAAAAATTACACAAATAAGTTAAATAAATCCCTTATATCACCCTAAAAATACCTCTACAAAATTATCACATAGATCACTCCAAACTATAGATATCATATTCCACCAATATACATTACTGATGTATTAAATTATTACTTGTTCAAGGAAATGATGTATAAATTAATGTAAATAAGGAACTGACCTATACATTATTCCAATAGAAAATGCGATCCAAAATTTAGTTATTCTTTAATAGTAGCAATGTGTTGAATAATGGGCCAGAAACTGAAAGCATAATTTATGTATGAACATAAATGGACTAATAGGAAAAAATACATATTATTTCATTATAACCGTTGATTACAATTAAATTTCAATCTATATTAAATATTGATATAAATATAATATTCTTTACACATTATATTTCAATAAAAATATCATCAAATATATCCTCTTTCAAAAAATCCCCCTTCATTAAACCCCAACAATAGAATTAAAAATTACCATTTCCTAAAAATGAGTCAAAATACTTCCAAAAATTGATGTTTATATTATATAAAAAAGTAGTTTATAATAAAACTCTATGAATAAATATTATAATAAAACATTAAATAAAAACTAGAATATTTGATATATAAAATCCACAGAAAAATAATATTATTTCTCAATCACATCCTATACAATAATTCAAAAAAATATTCTCAAAATAAAATCACCTTTCCATATTAAAAAACCACACTATCAAAAGAATATCAATAATAAATTTCAAAATTAAAGAAAATTCATAAAATTAAACAAGGAATAATTGGACCCCATAAATCAAAATCATTACACAATAGTTATTGGGAACACATTTCCAATAACCAATCAATGGGTAAGGTCTAGAATATAAGGACCAAAAAATCAAAAAAAATCACCCTAAAACAAGTTATAATCATTATGGAAATCATCCTTAAACACATGTATCCATATTCTAATATAACAATAAGGAATATATGTTGAATCTAATGACTGTATAATGTCCTCATTAGTCCCTTAAATGAAACCATAGAAAAATATAAAATTAGAATATCTATATCATGGTCTCTGAGAAATTTTTCAAGATCACTCACTCTGACATGCCATCATATATTTCTCTATATCAGTTGTTATAATAGGAAATCGTCCATATATAGAGCGTAATATTCCGTATGTCGTGTACATTTATGTATACATTCAATCCTAGAAAGGGATTAAATTAAAAACATTAAATTGTGGTGATAATTCAATAATTACATTAAAAAATAATGAAAATTTTAAATTTAAACTACACATCACCATTTACACCATCAAAATAAGTATACCTAATCACATCCATGTATAATCATCACAAAATTCATTCCAAATTCCAAGAATCCCCCATGGGGGTTTCAAGACATAATGCAAATAATATAAACATAGTCTTAAATGAGGGTCATAACAAGCATTATAAAACCCACTTAAACTTCCAAACATGCATTTCTGAAGTGACTCTTAGAATTACAAACCATTTAACCAAATTATTCAATCCAATAGAAATATCATTTTGGATACCCATTTTTATTACCATTCCAAAACACATCATGTGTAATTAGATATCACAATCGGTTTATTAAATACAATTTAGTAATTGATTTAGTGAGTGAATTCCAATTCATTAAAATTTTCAATTATTAAAGACAACACTGTTTAAAATATCTCAAAACACAAATGGGTTTAATACATTTATGAAAATATCTCATTTAAAAACATAGAACCTAATAGAACATTATTTTAATTTCACGTAACATATAGAATAGTATATAAAGACATTTAGAATTTACATGTGGAATCAAAACATGACTTTAAATCAACTAATTCATAATTATGGTATATTTGGTCTATCCCAAAATGCATGGTGTGTATAGATATATAAAATCACTCTATTTTATTACTTAAATATAATGGTATTATTCTATTTACATAAAAACTAATAAAACTCCTAATTTATCTTTGTAAAATCCTTAAAAAGTTTCCTAAAATCCTTATATTTTAGAAAATTTTATATCAATTCAGAATAAATCAACTAATATAAAATTTCATGACTATGTTTGGTAAAACCTACCTCAAACCAATGGAATTTGATCTGGAACATTTTTTCCATGATACAAGACACCTATACATGTTAGAGGAGAACCCATGAGACCCATAGCAAATCCAATGAGAAGTATAAATTCCCACAATCAGTCAACCTTACAAATTAGGGTTTCACCTATTCTCTAATAAATAATGGGGATGAAAAACCTAAGAGGAAGAGGAAAATTAAGGGATAATGATACTCTCCCATTAATTTTTTCCTATGAATAATGAAGGAATAACATTGATATTAATATGAGAATTAATGTCCAAAGATTGGGGGGTGTACATCATGGTGCTTATTGGCATGTATGTCACAAGATTTAGGGGAGGATCTAAAAGTGGGGGGTTTATGACTTTAATTATTTGATTCAACTTTTATAAATCCTAAAATATAGATTATATAAAAATCCACATGTTTTACCAAACTCTAAGGAACATATATGAAGTCCAAACTCACACTATATGTTTTTCTAAGTGGAAAAACATATTCAAAGAAACCATGTTAAATATTTGAAAAATCCATTATCAATGGAAAACCACAAATAGATCATTATAAAATATTTTTCACTATATTGGGAAACCTATGATCCATCATAAAAATACGAAAAAAATTATTCTTTCCATTCTAAAACTCATATAGACTCAAAACAATGTAAATTTATATAAAATAATATTCAAAAATATTGAACAATGACTTTTCAATTTACAAAGAGAAATTTATGACTGAAACTATAATTTCATATACAACTACAAATATATATATAAGAATAAACCAAATTGGAAAAGATGAAATATTTATATATATTTTTTATAATATATATATATATATATGAATATAAAATTATGTATATATATATTTTTTAATTAAATATAAATAAATATATATATATATATATTTTTTAATTGAATATTTTATGGATTAATATATATTGTATAAATGTTTTTAAATGAACATTTAAATTTTATCGATAGTTATATAAAGAATAATAATGAAAATATATGTATTTATTATTATATAAATCATATTTTTCTTAATATATATTTTTTATTTATATAAATATATATTTATTTTATATACATAATATTTTTAAAGTATTTATTTATATATAAATTGAATGATTCATTCTGAAATTTATTAGTTCTTTTTGTTCTTTTTGAAATTTCAAATTTTATTAGCACTAACTGAAGCACTGATATATGTTAATACTTTTCACGGTTAAAAATGTTCTGATAAAGTGTCAAACATTACCATGAATTCTTTTAGCATTGATCTCAGAATATTTTACATTTCATTTTATTTAGGGACGATAAAAGTATCCCTTTTATCAGCATGTTTAATTAGTATTGATAATGGGAGGAAATATATATTTTTTATTTTGTATTAGTGAACACTTTTTTAATAATTTAAAATCAATTTATAATAAGAAATTCAAAATACCATTATCATAAAAAAATTGAACTCATGAAGAAAATTATAATGGTGTTATCTATTAATACTGTTGTATATTTTTCAATGTCTTTTGTTTCTACTCTACCAAGTAATTGACATCAAAAATGGTTTTTTTATGTGTAGGAACATTATGATGTATTTCATGAGATAAATCCAGGGTAAGCCATTATTGTTTTGGTTAAGAGAGAGTTATAAAACTATTTACTCCTATATAAATATAAATTTATGTTGGGCCATAAAAGCCATCAAAAATAATGAAACTAGAGAGTTCATTGATTCATAAGTAGTTTTGGGAGATTTCCATCTAGAGGGAGTGAATTATAAATACAGAATGATTTTTTGTAACTATATTATGTTGATATAAAACCCTATATTTTAATTATATCCCCTAATTACGTTCAATGTGATTATAGAATCACAACATATGGATTCAATGTCAATTAAATTTGAATAATGATGAGTAAAGTAGATTTTATAGTGGCTACAATATTAATTTTACAAATATTCATTACATAAAGTTATATTATTGTGATCATTTCATGAAATTCCCAATGAAATAAACAACATAACAAGTAGGTATGAAATATCATTTTAGAGTAGGTAATATTATGTTCCAAATAAAGGTTCTATTATAATCCCTTTAAAAATAATAATAATTTTTTCAGATCATTAATAATATTCAAAAACTATATAATGATTGGTTTGGAATTCCTCCATTGAACTATGGGTAACACCATTATGTCACTGCTATTTTTTATTTAATATTATTTTATACTATCTTTCATTAATTTGAATATTATTTAAATTTTAAACTTTTAATTTTGAATTTCAATAGTTTTGTATGTATCATGATTATAGAATATTTGGATGTTCCAATTTTGGATTCTAATGTGAATTTCTACTACTTTATACAAATTCATTTTCATGTATGGTTCACAAATAGGAAAAAAATTAGATTCTATCTTGTGGGTGTCTAGTGAATTTACACTTCCTACAACATGGACAAGACATGGTTTTTAAAAATTGTGTTACATAACTATGAGAGTTACATAGGGTTTTAAAATTATAATTTCATATTCATTCCTATATTAAGATTTAGGGGGTCATATAACCCTTCACCACTCACCAAATTCATCCATCTATGGATTCACATAAGGGGATCTCTCCCTCCAAATATTCATGATTTTGAGTGTCTAAGTTGGGCATTTTTACTTATTTCTCAATGTATAACTAATATTCCCACTTCTTATTACACATTCATCCCTATACATAATTGTTATTGTTTTCATTCTCTCATATTAACACTAGGTGTTGGGATTAAAAATATTAGGATTTAGTTTTGCTCTAATTTTACATTTGTTTGTTTATGCATTTTCGAGGATGATATATTCCATGGGTTTGGTCTTCATTATAAAACATGACATGTTTCTTCTTGATTCCCACATTATTGGAGATTGTTTTATTATAAATTATCATTAATTGACTTGTCACTATGATTTGGTGGTTTTCTAAAAAATGTTTTGTGTAATTGACTATATATTTAATAGATATATTAAATTTTATAGATTCTTTAGTTATTTCATATATCAAAATAATTGTTTATTGGATGACTAGTTTTTTAATGGAATTTTTTACACACATGTTCTTTTAAAAATTTATATAATGATTTTTTAAGATAAAATTTTATTAGTAAATTTATTTCACCTCAATTAGGTCATGATTTTTTTTTCACTTGGCATTTTTATGAAATTATGTGAAGGGATATAAATACATTGGTTTATCAAATGTACATAAATTTAAAAACTCATCCTATTTTAATGGATTTGAAATGTGGATTCCCTTTGTTTGTTATTAAATGTTCAATAATGTATACATTATGGTAGTAAATAACATTTAATACAATGTAGATTATATATATGCCATGTTTGTCACTTTATAATTGATTTTTTATGGTATTTCACACTTAGTTAGGGTCCATTGTATTATGATATTATCGATTTGAATTGTTCCCCATGACAGAAAAATTCTTATATTATGTGCGATGTCGATGATGTAATGTGGAATATTTCATTAGGATGAAGTTTTAGTTGATTTTATTTATCTTTTTTCATTTTTTTATATATAATGATTTTTTGTCTCAATTTTTTTAACTTATGGATTATTTGTTTTAGAGGATTCATATTCACTAAGAATGTAGTATATATTTATGCTATAATAGTTTATTTATAACAACACTACGATTTATTATAAACTTGATTTATTACAAAAAACATCACTTTATACAACATAGACGATTTAGAGGTCTAGTTTGTTTGGGGATTGGGAACATTATATAACAACTTAGAACATAAAACATGAAACCATTACTGAAATCTTACTTTACATGACCACTACATTCCTTCATACATATCATTTCATGGGATGACCTGAGGACATGCATAAGAAAAAGGTGAGATATAGAGGCCATTAATGGAGTAAACAAGACTTAACATTAATAATACAATACATGTTAGTAAATAGGAATAAAAATGGATCATAATAGAAAAAAGAACATAAAGTCATGATATTGCATGGTTATTAAATCATGGAATTGTGGAATCAAAATTAAACATTATATTAGCACGAGACAAGGCTCATTGAACATATATCATGAGTAAACCCTCATTTACCTTGAATTATAATGATTACTCACTCATGGAATCTGAAATATCATGATATTAATCATTACCCAATGCATTGGAGCGCTATCAGGGTGCACCCTTCTTAATAATTTCATTTCATGCATAAGTGTGCCACATGGTTCATATAAAATGAATTTATTAAACATAATAATTTATTATATGATAAAGTAATGTTTAATTATTACATGAATATAAATTTTTAATAAGTAAATTTTAATAATGGTGAATTCACATGATAGATAAATGGGTATGGTATTCGCTACATAATGACTTTGGCTTGTAATATCATGGTGCAACTTCAACAGCATTACAGTGTGACATAAAAATTCATAAAAATGGACTATGATAGAGAAAGTGGTATATCATAATATATACATGAAATGTAAAGTATTGGGTAATATATATACATGTCCCAAAATATGTAATGGAATTTTGATTCATAACAGAAAAGAATTCCGTGAAAGTAAATTAGGAGAGAGAATTTCCTTATGGAATTTCGGTATGGTTACGGGTGTACATGGGAGTCATTAATTAGAGAGAAATGTGTATCTCATTATTCAAACATAAATATAGATGTATGGGGGAGGTGTTAAATCATACCCCAACATTTATAATTTAATTTAAAATTACATACCATTATAAAAAAATTAATAAAATGCAGAAAGAAGGAGTCCCTTAAATGGAAGTGTGATCCAAATGGAATAGGAGTGGAAGGAGAGAGGCTTCTTGGGATCTTGGGAAACCTTCTAGGATTATAGTGAGATGAGGGAAGGGGTTGGTTGATCCCCAAAGAATTGAGTGTCGAGGATGTGGGAGCTTGGGTGTGTTTATATAAGAGAAGAGAGAGAATTATTTATTATTTAGGTTTTGAATCCTATGCCTTAAACTAATCCAAATGACAAACCCTCAAATGTTTTTTCCCATGGTTTTTTAATAAAGTTAGAGGAATCAAATATTTTATAACTCCAATGTATGAACTTCTTAAAATATTAGTCTTTCTTATGTATAGGTGAGTCACACTCTCAAAGAAATCATTTTAAAATCATAAAATGTTTTTCAAGGCTTTGAGGGTCCACTAAGGCTTTTTAAAATAAAATAAATAAACCAAAAATAACATTATTTTAATAGTAAAACATTAATTGGCTGAATAACTCATTTATATTATTCTATTACATAACTATTGGGTAATTATGATTTCATAAAACAAACTGTATAATTAAACGATATTTGATTTTTACCCAAAAAATCAACTCTCTCATAAAATTATGAAAAATTCACCCTTATAAATTTTTGAAGTCCAGATTCCAAAAATAATATTTATTTTCTCTAAATAATTTTCTATATATGTAAATTTTAAAATATAAAATTAAAACTAATATTTATCAAAAAATCATGGGTTTTTACAAAAACAACATTCAAACCTTAATAAAACTTATAATTGTATTCATAAAAATTATATGATCATTTATATTTAAAAATAATTTAATATTAATAAAAATTTAATAAAATATTATTTATTTTAAGAATCCATTAATATATGAAAATATAATTCTTAATTAAATATTAACTAAAATACCTTTTCTGCATTAAAGTTTATTTACAGGGTAACAATAATAAAATGAATGTATATTCTTTATAAAAAATGCAATGTACATAGTCATGGTGCAAGGGTCATGTTACATAACCCATTAAAACATCGGTATTAGACCATATGATAAGGTGCTCAATGGTAAGAGACTCTTGGGGTTCCTAGAATAACATTTCATGGGTGGTAATCTCTATTAACATCCACATTTCCCATAAGGGGTTCCACACAAGCTTAACATCTTCAAGCTCCGCTTGGTCTTGGTAAAGAGTGAATCCCAATGGCGCCACTTCCTTCTTGGGTTTTGGAAAATGGTCTTTGTGTGGGGGAATTCTTCAAGATGAGGCCATTTCTTCCTCTTTTTGAGTAAATAGGATTTTTTTGAATCAATATATTTATACAAATCATGTGATCACTATTCAACATCTATATTAGAAATAGTAACAATTCCTAATAGTATTTTAAAATCAAAATATAAAATACCAAGGAAGATCATATGTTTTATATAATCATTTTACATAATAATACATTTAAATAGATAAAGATGAATTTCATTATTCAATGTTTGGATCAGTACAATATTCCCCCATCAAGAAATTTCACCCTAGAAATTTCCTTTTACCACACTAAAATAGAGGTGTGTAACTCTTCCTCATCACTTCCCCTGATTCCCACATTGAATTTTTAAACATTTAGTTCCTCCAGAAGATATTCATGATGGTTATTGTCTTATTTAGTATAAATTTTTTCATATTATCTATGATCTTCATTGGATTCTATTCTTATGAGAGGTCATTATCCAATGGTACCACCTCTGGATTGAGTACATCAGATGGGTCAGGTAGGTACTTCCTCAAGAGTGATACATGGAATTTATCATGTACTTGAGATAGGTTCGTTTTGAGTTCCAGTCGATAGAACACCGCTCTGATGTGATCATGGATCTCAAAAGGTTTGATTTAACTTGGATATAGCATTCCCTTCTTCTCAAATCACATAACTCTCTTCCAAGGTGAAATACAGAGAAATATCGTGTCTCTGACATCAAACTCTATATATCATCAATGATTATCATCATATCTCTTTTTTAAACATGGAGAAGTTTTCATGTGCTACTTTAGGGTATTGAACATCTCCACCATTTCATTGAACATTTCAAGACCTAGGAGTTTTCCCTCTCCATCTTCATCCCAACATGTTAGTGTTTTTTACACCTTCCCATACATGGATTCATAAGAAGTCATATGGAAGCTTGATTGGAAGTTTTTATTGTAAGAGAACTGAAAAAGAGAATGATAATGATTGCATCCTCCTTTGAAGCCCATTGATATTTATCTCAATATGTCTTCATGTGTTTGGATAGTTGTCTTAGATTGGACATCAGTTTTAGGATGATAAATCATTTTAAACATTAGCTCAGTATTAAGATCATGTTGAAGACTCTTCAAGAACATAGAGGTGTATCTTGGATCTTGATTAGATACAATAGATAGTGGTACTCCATACAAACATACCAATTCTCTAATGTATATTCATGCTAGTTTATCCAATGATAAGTCCTCCAAAAGTGCAATGAAGTGTGCAGTATTTTTATGAAGAGCCATAATATCCCAGATAGCATTGTTTCCTTTGGAAGTCTTCAAATGTGTTGTTATAATGTCCATGGTGATGTTCTCCAAATTCCATTATGGTATGGGTAATATTTTCATCATCCCTGTAGAGTTCTTCCTCTCACCCTTCACATTCTGACATACTATGAACTTTGATGTATACTCAGTGATCTCCTTCATCATGTTATCCCACCAACAATTTTCTCAGAGATCTTGATACATCTTTTTGTTCATTGGGTGAATAGATAAATATTTGATATTTTCATTGTCCAAAAGTTATCTCTTTAACTCTGGATTTTTTGGAACACATAGTTTTGACCCAAATATCACAATTCCTTATTCATTAACATTTAACTCTATGGATTTTCCTTTTCTAATAGTTTCTACATTCTTATGAATTCCAACATCATCATTTTGAGCACCCTTTAACCATTCCAAAAAAAATGCAGTGGAGAAATCATTTTTAAATCGAATAATGATGTTCCCTTTTTATCCCCATTTCCATCTTCATCAAATCATAAAATATTGGATCCTTTTCAATTTGAATCAATGATAGAATCGTTAATTCTTTTCTACATAGAGAATCTACCAACTTGTTCACTTTCTCATGGTGGAAATGGATTGGGCAGTCATAGTCATTGATCAGCTCTAACCGTCTTCATTGGATCATGTTCAACTCTTTCCGTGTGAATATATACATGAGGCTTTTGTGATCCATGTATATTTCACAGTTCACCCCAAATTGATAGTACCTCCAAATATTCAATGTGAAGATTTTTTGCAGCAAACTTTGGATCATGTGTGGAATAGTTTATCTCATGAACCTTAAAATTCCTTGAAGCATAGGCAATGACTCGTTCATTTTTCATCAACATGCAGCCCATTCCATTCTTATAAGAATCACATCATACCATAAAAAGTTCTAAAATTTTTGGTAATGGGAGCACATACACAGTGATAAGACTCCTTTTCAACACATTGAAGCTCACTTCTCTTTTATCAATCCAGGAAAACATGACTCCCTCTTGTGTTTTATTGGTAATAGGGTTAGACAATCATGGGAAATTTCTCACAAATCAGTGATAATATCCAGTTATACTCAAGAAGCTATGGATATCTATCATTGAGTTTGCCCTCGTTTATCCCTCAATTGTAGTTGTCTTATAGGGATCCTTAAATAACCCATTTTTTGATGATTTGACCAAAAATTGTGACCTCCTTCAACCAGAACTCACATATGTTGTACATATCATATTGTTTCTCTTCTCAAAAGGTCTCTAGTACCGTTCTTAGATTCTTGTTATGCCCCTTCTTGGATTTGGAGTATATTACAATATTTTATATGAATACTACAAAATATTTGTAGAGGTAACCCTCAAAAACTCTATTCATCATGTCCATGAAGATTTATGGAGCATTAGGGAGTCCTAAAGGAATTAATATTAATTCATAGTTCTTGTATCTTGTAATAAAAAAGTCTTGGGGATATTCTCCTTCTTCACACTTACATAGTAATATCCTGACCTCAGTTCCACCTTGGACAATTATTGTGCTCCACGTAGCTGATAGAATAAGTCATCAATTCATGGAAGAGGATACTTGTTCTTTATCATGATTTTTTTGAGCTCATGATAATCAATGAAAATGTGCATTTAACCATCCTTCTTCTTAATGAAGACAGCTAGTGTACCCATGGTGAAGCACTTGGTTATATAAAACCTTTATACAAATTCTACTATAGTTCTTTCATTAGCTCCTCATTCTCTACAACAACCATTATATATGGAGTCATGGATATTGGTAATTCCCCCAGTATAAGATCAATTGAGAATTCATCATATCTTCTAGGAGGAAGACTGGACAATTCCATAGGAAACACATTGGTGAATTCCCTCACAATAGGAAAGTCTTCAATGATTGTTGCTTCCAGAGACTCAATCATCATATAAAGATAATTATTCTCATAGGTTATTAATATCCACACATGGGATTGTGGTTCTAAAGAAGATTCTTCCACTTCCTTACACTTGTACATAATCGAGGGTTTATTCACCACATAGAGAGTGGATTCCATCATGTGGAAATTTATTGTGGTTCTTTAAAAGGAAAGCTAATCTGTTCCATAAATTTCATCAAATTCCACTAGAGGGAGTCTTATTTGGTTTTCTAGGAACTTCAATTGAAAAATCGTGACAAGGGAGGAGTAATATTCAAGGGATGCAATGATTTCTACATTTTTAGTAATCACTAAAATTATTACTTCCATGATTTTTTGTGGTGTTGGGATTGTTCTATTAAACAATAGAGATATAAAAGAAATCACTTAACTAGAATCAAAAAATAAATTCTCTATTAATGAATGAATAACTAGTATACTTATCACCACTTTGTTGTCGAGGATCACTTTGGTGGTAGTTATGGAAAAATCTCTCCCTTGTAGACTTGGAGGTTGTTGGTTTCCTCAGAAAACCCTTGGCATAGGGAGATGGTTTGAAAATATCCCTCGTTATTTGATGATGAAGCAATGAAAAATGTGTTGAGGGTCTAGAGGAGCATTTCTCTACTCTGTCGTAGCCGTAGGTATCTCTTTATGATAGTTAATAGCAAGGTTCCCTTCTCTTCCACACAAAAATCATTTCCTCGTCCCCTTCAATAAATTTTTGGGATGCTTCTTTCCTCACAGTTGGATACTGGGGTGCAAGAGTTTTTTTGCACCATTGGATTTTTCCATTAGACCAATAGAATGAAATTCCATGTTAAACATCTTATCCCAATGATACACCTAAGATTATCAAATATCTATTTGATCTTGAGGGCACAACAGACACTTTTATCCTAGATATCTAAGTCTCAAATCACTAGGGCTTTCCATAGGCTAGGTTTAATTCCACCAAATAAGTGATCAACCTTGAATTCGTGGGTAACAACAATACCGAATGCATATTTTTCAATCCTTCTGAATTTTTCTGATACGCTCTGATGGATATTTCAACTTTTTTCTTAGGGGAAAGGAACTCCTTTTACATCTTAATTCATAGGCTAATAGGAAAATATTTATCGTAAAATATTTTTTAGAAATCCTTCCATTTCAGTGGATCGATCTCTTCCTCGGGTTTTGTATTTTTGAACAATTACCACTATTGATCTTCTTCCCCCTTCATATGATAAGAAACTATAAGAACATTCTTTTCTTTGTAACATTTAAGGATAGAGATTATCCACTAAATGGAGATGAACCATTATTAGGAAATTGAGGGATTGGATAATCCATCGAAAGTAGGAGTCCATTGTCTCAAAAAGATATTGTTTGCGAATTTTTCAATCTTAGGGGGGTTCAATGGTCCTCAGGGCCAATGTTTCTATTCCAAAAATTAGTTATCTGAAAGAGTATCACGACAATGATCACAATTCCCTCTTCCATTTAATGGGTATCTCATAAAAATAGTTATCACATTGATCTTCACATCAGTTGTTAGCCCAAGGCCTCCTATTTTTGACCATTATCTAAAATAAAAGGATTGTTAATGGTAAGATATATTGAGTAATCAAATGAAAAAATGGATGCATTATAAATTAATTTTAATTCCTTTACTTTATAATTTATAATATTCTATCTATGTTATCCATGATCTACTTCCCAACATATATTCTTATGGGATTTTTTTAATTCCCCTAATAATGGTTCAAACTAACCTTGTGAATTTACCAATTCAAATCCCCCAGTTGTTTTGTAACCAAGAGTGTAGCAAAGATCGTTATCATGTACCATCATACCCTTGGTTAAGCTAAAAAATCATTGTTGGTGTTTTCACTCTTAGATATATCTATTCCAGAGCTGCGTCTACCTACTTGTATCGAGACAAGGATGTATTTTCTTGTTAAAACACTTACTCTGTACTCACCAAAATTTAAGGTTTTTTTAATTATAAATAGTCTTATCCATAAGTCTTTCACTAGGGTTTTGTAATCCTAATCCCAAATGTCACTAATCATGTCCTCTGAAACCAACTATAACAACCCTACTCCTTATTACAAACATAAACACGATTTATTACAAAAAAACATTCACTTCAAAACAATATAGAAAATCGAGTGGTCTAGTGTCTTCTAGGCTAAGGAAAATTAAATTATAACATAGAACATAAAACACAAAAAACATTGTTGAAAACTTCCATTACATGGCCACTACATTCCCTCGTACTTAGAATTTCATGGGATAACCTGAGGACATGCATATGAAATGGGTGAGAAATAAAGCATAGTAAGGGAGAATGCATGGAATAACATGAATAATATAATACATGTTAGGAAATAAGCATAACAATGGATAATTTTAGTACATGAACATATTGGTATGGTATATCATGGTTGTCATTGCATGGAATTGTGGTGAAAAAAATAAACATTATATTATAATGGTACAAGGAACATTACAAATGTAGCATGACTAAACCTTCATTACAAATTCAATTATCATGATTAAAACCTCATTTAACTTGATTAATCATGATACTAATCTTTCAACAATTCATTGGAGTGCTATTAGGGTGGACCCTTCTTAATCATTTCATTTCAAGCATAAGTGTTCCACATGGTTCATATAAAAAGGATTCATTAAACATCATCATTTATTCCACCATAAAAGAATGTGGAATTAATACATGGATACATGTTGTTAATATGTAAATGTGTATAATGGTTAATACCCTTGATAGAGAAATGGTCATTGTATTCACCACATAATGACTTTGTCTTGGAAAATTGCGGTGCAATTTCGGCAGCATAATGGCCTGACATAAAAAAAATGGTTGATGAGAGATAAATGGGTATATCATCATTACTAAATGAAATTTACAATAAGAGGGTAATATAGATACTATTCCCAATATATGTAATGTAATTTAGATTCATAATATGTAATAATTTCTATAATGTAAATCATAAGATGGAATTTCCTTACATAATTCCAGCATAGTAATGGGTGTACATGGGAGGAATTAATGAGAGAGAAAGGGGTATTGGATCATTAAAAAATATAGAGGAAAGTATTTTTATGGTGCTAAATCATAACCCAACATTTATAATTAAAATTAAAAGGGCATAACAATTTTATGAATCTTGGATAAAATGAGGATGAAAGGAATCCCTTACTATGAAGTGTGATCACAATGGTAGTGGAGGGGCTTGGTAGAGGCTACATGGCATGTTGGGAAACCTTAGGGGATTATAGAGAGATGAGGGTATGAGTTGGTAGATCTCTAATGTCTTTTAGTAATGTGGAAGTGGTATCTTGGGTGGGTTTATATAAGAAATCGGATATAATTCATTATTATTTAGTTTTTGTATCCTACACATTCAACTAATGAAAAACACAAAACATCCCATGGTTTCTGCCCATGGATTTTTCCAAAGGGGAGTGAAAAAAAATATTTTGAAAGTCAAATGGCCTAATGTTTTAATATATTAGTCTGTATTATGTTTAGTTGAGTCAAACTCTCAAGGAAATCATTTTAAAAAGGTGAAATGTTTTATAAGTCTTGGAGGGTCCACTAAGGCGTTGTAAAATAATCCAAATAAACATAAAATCACATTATTTTAATGTTAAAACATATATCAGATGAAAATAACATTGATATTATTTTATTACAACATAATTGGGTCATTAAGATTTCATGATATAGATTATATAATAAAACAATATTTAATTCGTGCCCAAAAATTCGACTGTCTCAGAAAAGTATGAAAAATTCACAGTTTGATAATTTTGAAGTCCTAATTCAAAAAATAATATTAATTTAATATTAATAACTTAATAAATATTTTATTTTTCACTTTTTAAATAAAGACGTCATTTATCAAAAATTGATGGGTTTTGAAAAAAAAAACAGCTTTCAATCCTTAATAAAAATTTCATTTATATTCATTAATATTTTACAATTATTTATAATTAAAAATTTATTTAATAATAAAAATAATTTTAAAATATTATTTAATTAAAAAATCCATTAATTCCTTAAAATAAATTCCATAATTGAATTTTAACTAAAATACTATTTGTTCATTAAATAATATTTACAAGGAACAAATAAAAAAATGAATGTATATTATTTATAAAAAAATAATGTACAAAGTCATTTTGACAAGGTGTTGTTACATAACCCCTTAAAACACCAAAATTAGACATTAAGGTAAGGTTTGTGATGGTAACTGACTCTTGTGGTGGCTCAGATAACATTTCATGGTACTTATGATCAATCTTTATGTGTCTAAGCTTGGCTTGGGCTTAGTCATGAGAGAAGAATAATGACACCACCTCCTTTTTGAGATATGACAAATTGGATTTGTATAGATAAATTCTATAGTATGAGGTTATCTATTCCATTGTATAGGTAAATTTAATTTTTTAAATCCCTTTATTTATAGTAATAATGTGATCAATATTCAACAGCTTTATAAGAGACATTAACAATTCGTTACGGTATTTTAAAATACAAAAACATAAAACCAAGGAAGTGTATATGATTTACATAATCATTTATCATAATAAGACATTTGAATATCAAGAGAAATTTTCCTCATTGAATGTTTGTATCATTACATTAGCACACTCACTATAACATCCCATCCTAACTCACCACAAAATTGGTGGCTATAGTAGCCACCACATATCCGCAAGCGTGTTTCCAAATGTGCTAGAGGTTTCTAACTAGTAGTGAGGGTAGGAAGAGTTGATAATGAAGATAATATACCATAATAACAGATATGTATAGGGGTATTATCATAGTGTAAATATAAAACAATAGAAATTAATTCTGGAAGAAGAAGATAAACAGTTAAAAAAATAACAGAATACAAATGTAATAATTTTTATAAAATTGTCAAATGCATGTATATACAGTAGGTGAATGCATGGAATAATAATGATACATATATAAATGTAGTAAATAGTCCTGAATTATTTTTAATACAATAATAAAATAAGTAAAATATAGTAATGCCACATGAGATATCTCAATGAGCATCCTACGCACCATCTCAGTCATTTTTTCCTAACACCTGGAATAAGAAACACAGAAACCAACATTTGACCAACAATATAATGTCTACCTGGGTACCAAGGGTACATGAGAAGCATGTGAGAAGATATCTCATTAAGACAATAGTCACAATGTTTATCCCAACCCAGTTCAATATAAATAAGACAATGTGCATATACGAATAATTTATTAAACGAAAATACATAAACAAAATACACTCGTTCAGGATCCCATGGGACACCTGACAGCTATACCAGCATCAACATGATGTTAGGATACTAGTATGATCATGTCACATTGTATATATATATATATATATACATTATAACTTGAATGAGGGTCAACATGCCTCTCATCCATACAGTTATATAACTAGCATGATGTTCAGAATGCCTTCATCTATATAAAAATTTATATATAATTGTCACGGAGTCAAGAATTCCCCTCAAAAAAAAATTTATATAACTATCATGAAGATTATAATTTCATAATCCATATAGAGATATATATAATTGGAATAGAGTTCATCATGCCTCTCTTCAAAATATTTATATAACTTGAATGACGTTTACCATGCCATAATCCATATAGAGATATATATAGCTGTCATGACTTATGAATGCCTCCCGTCCAAGGGACATTATATAATTGTAATTATGTAATAATTTCTCTGGTCCATAAGAGATTATATAAAACATTAATTTTCGTCATCAAGTGTATACTTTTAATATATGCATGGGGTAAAACTCCCCCCATCCATAGAATATAATAGGTCAATATAAAATTCATATGGTAGTATCTCTTATGATTTTCAAAGTGAAATACCATATTCATAATCATTTTTGACAAGAAACATAATGAAACCCATCTATCTAATTTTTAGTTATACCTCATTCGTGGTTTGGTCACATTTTCAATTCAATGGATGAGGAAAACCTCTCTCGTGCATGATATTAGATATTACCATTCCACATTATATTGTTTCTATTTATATTTTGTGATTCATAAAGAATGATGAAGGGGCATGGACTAAACCATCAGTTATGTGTCATGTTCAATATATTCCTTTCCCAATCATTAGTCATTCTTATAACATTAACCTATGGTGTGGTTAGCCCAACCAATTCCTTTCCATTTTTATTTTAATCATCCCATCAAAACCATTTAATGGAAGGAAAAAATATATTACGGTTAAATGGGGGTGGTCTTACCATCCCTAAAGGGTCATTTAAAATATAGAACATTTGATACTTTTAAAGGAGAAACATTCCATTATGAATAAGCCATCTTTCTCAAAGGAATTTAGACTATGCCAATGAAAAGAAATTTGTCACATGTGGGACTACATTAACAAGCTATCTCATTCAATTTTCCACAACATAGAAAATTCAATCTAAAGGAAAAAATGAGGAAATATTTAAGGTAATAAAACTAGTATTAATGTTTAGTCATTCAACATTATTTTGAAACTAAATACAATGTGATAATTACAAACTAATGAATTATGAATATTAAAAAGGGCATGGTAAGGGACCCTATCTCAATGAGGAATCAAGATATCCACCTTGTCTCTTGGTGCATTCTAAATAAAACCCAATGCTACTCCCCTACAAAGAATATTCACCTTCACACACATGAAAGCATACCTAGCCCCAATGCACACATCCATATGGTCATGAACTTGAGCAATGAGGATCATTGCATATATTCTAATATTTGAATTTATATCTCCACTATAATGATCCAAAATTTCCGTAATGAAAATTCCTATTGGTAAATTTAAATGTATTATTATTTAAAATGGTTATGTAAAGCCTATTCAATTCTTGGTTCTCTATTTCTGGATTTTAAAATACCATTATCAATTGTGACCATTTCTATCATAGTCATTAAATATTGATCACATGATTAGTATAAATACAGGGTTTTAACAAATCCAATTTGCGCAGACAAAGGAAATGATTTCCTTATCTATTATAATTTCTTGGTAAGAATCCCATTTGTCAGAGCTCGGGAAGTAGGTGGCTTCATTGGGATTTTCTCCTGACCATTAACATGCTGATTTTGAATACGTTATGCTTGATCAATAATGTCTGTTGGAGAAGGGGATTTTGATAGAGATTTCCACTCGATCGATGTTATTTGAGCCACCAAAAAAATTTGTTACCATCGCAAACCTTACCCTAAGGTCTTATCCAGGTGTTTTAAGGGGTTATGTAATAGTACCCTATAACTATGACTATATGCATTATTTTTGTATAAATAATCTAAATTCAATTTATTATTTTTACTTTGTAATTAGTTTATAAAGAACAAATAGTATTTTTAGTTAATATTCAACTAAGAAATCTATTTACATGAAGTAATGGATTTTTTAATAAACTATTAATTTTATAAAATATTATTATTAAATTAAATTTTATTATATTCAAATGATATTATAATTTTTATGAATACAATTATTATTTTTATTATGTTATGAAAGCTGTTTTTGCCAAAAACCCTGAATTTTTTATAAATGTCAATTTTTATTTTAAAAGTGAATATTCAAATATTTAGAAATTATTTTTATAAAATGAATATTATTTTTAAAATTAAACTGTCAAAATTATCCAATGTTGAATTTTTCATAATTTTCTAAGACTATAAAATGTTTGGATTAAAATTTAATATTCATTAATTATATAATGTGTTTTATGACATCGTAATGACCCAATAGGGATATAATAAAATAATATAAATGATTAGTTAATCCAATATATGTTTTACAATTAAAATAAAGTGATTTTACATTTATTTTATTTATTTCTCAAGGCTTTAGTAGACCCTCTAAGACTTATAAAACATTTTACCTTTATAAATTGAATTCCTTGAGAGTGTGAATTAACTCTACATTAGAATACCTATTACTTTAATAGTATCATCCATTATCCTTGTAAAATAATTTTCTACACTCCCATTGGGAAAACAACATGGGAAAAAACCATGGAATGGTTCGTGGTTTTGATTAGTATAAGGTATAGTGTCCAAATCCAAAATAATTATGATTTCCCTCACCTTTCCTATATAAACCCACACATTCCCCCTCTTCCTATTCACTGAAAGCCTTTTTATCTCAACAAACCGCTTTCCTCCTCGATCTAGAATCCCCTCAAGGTTCCCCATTCTCCCAATAAGCCTTTCCCTATCCCATGGGATCACAATTCCAAGTAATGGATTACTTCTTTCCTTATTTCATCCATGTTTCTTAATATTGTTATTCCCTTTTAATTTAATTTATAAATATTTGGGTATTATTTAGAACCAACACCATACTGAACTACTTATGTTTGAATTATTAGAGACCCCTTTATCTATAATTAATTCCTCTCATGTATACATGTTACCATACCGAAAGTCTATAAGGAAATTCTCTCTCCACATTTACATTTAAGAAATTATTAGGTATTATGAATCCATATTCAATTAATTAAGTTGGGAAATGAACCAATATGACCCCATTACTATCCATTTTTTCTACATTTGATGAGACACCCATTTCTCTCTCATCAACCATTTTTATGAATTCTTATTTCTCGTAGTTATGCTGTAGAAATTGAAATACGATTTTCCAAGCCAAAGTCATTGTGTAGTGAATAGCATGCACATTTCATTATCAAGGATATTCACCTTTATGAACATTTACTTACTGAATACAGAGTTTAATATATGAACTCCTAATTTTTTAATCATGGAATAAATGAATATGTTTAATTAATCCATATTGTTTGATCCATGTGGCACACATATTCTTTAAATGAAATGATTAAGAAGGGTGCGCCCTGATAGCGCTACAATGCATTGGGTAAAAAGTAGTATCATGATATGTCAAGTGAAATGAGGGCTTACTCATGAAAATTGATGTCAAATTATTTTTTACTCATGCTCCATGTGAAATTGTCCTTAGCTAAGGTAATCATGTTATATGTTGTTGTCACATTTCCATGTTATCTTAATCGTGTCCTATTATTCCTTTCTGTTCAAGTTTCTCATATTATCTATTGAAATGGATATTGACTAACATGTATTTTATTATTCATGTTATGACTTGTTTACTCACTTAATGGGAATTATAGATCACCATTTTCTTATGCATTTCCTCAGGTTATCCCATGAAATTCTATGTATGAGAGAATGTAGAGGTCTTGTAAAGGAGGTTTTCAATAAAGATGTTTTGTTTTATGTTCCCAGTTATTATGTGATGTTCCTAATAAGAAAAAACTATAGACCTATTGATATTCTAGGTTTTATCATGTGAATTTTTTTGTTTAATAAATGGTGTTTAAGTGTGTAATCGAGATCAGGGTTGTTATAGTTGGTATTAGAGGATAGATTTAGTTATTTTTGAGATTAGGATTATAAAACCCTAGTGAAGCCTTAGGGATAAGAAGAAGAATAATAAAAACATCAATAAATATTTTTAAATATTGATAAAGTGTTTTATCAAGAAAATATATCCATGTCTGGATACGAGCTGGTAGATGCTGCTCTAGAATAGATTTTCCTAGAAGTTAAAACTCTTACAAGGAGTTTTAGGGATGAATGGGGGCATCCTAGTACCTGACAACGGGACTTAGTGTACTCTTGGCTATGAAACTCCCGATGGATATGATTTGTAAAATTCATAAGCTTAATATAATCCATTATTAAGGAGATAGAAAAATATCCTAATAATGTATGTTGGGAAGTAGATCATGTATAACATAGATTGAGTCATATAGATATATTAGTTAAGGAAATAAAAGCAATTTTTAAGTCATCCATTTTTATCTTTGGATTACCCTATATGTGTTCACCTTAACATTCCTTTTATTCCAGCCAATAGCCTGTAATAGTTGGACGTGGGGTAACAGCTAATGTGATGATCAATTTCATAACTATTCTAATGAGATTCACACTCTTATGGGAATGGGAATTGCAAACATTGTCATGATACTCTCTTAGCTAACACATGTTTTGAATATAAAAAATGGTCAAGAGGAACATTAAAACTCCCCTAATAAAGAACAAGTCATATTCTAGGGCTTCATAAGATAAACTCCACCAAACTTTAATGAATCGTCCAATCCGTCAATCAGTGATCAATGGGAAAACTCCATTGAAATGATAATCTCCATCCTTGAATGTTCTGAACAAGAGAATGTTCATCTGGCTTCTTATCATATAAACGGTGAAGTTGATCAATGGTGGACATTAATAAAAAATACAATACATGAGGAGGATTTCGATGTGTTGGAATGGAAGAACTTCCAAAATATTTTTTTTGGTAAATATATTCTGCACACCCTCCGACATGTGATGGAAGGGGTATTCTTCTCCCTCGAGGAAAAAGATGATGAATCCATCATAGTGTATGAGGAAAACATCAAAAGTCATTCATGATGTTCCTCTAGTTTTTTCATTACCCCTGAATGCAAGGTTGAACGTTTCATTGGTGGGATAAAACCTAGCATATGAAAATCCCTAGATATTTGTCACTTTGAGATCTGTGAGGAAATTGTATGATATGACCTCAAAGTAGAAATTGAGATCATCCAATCTTAGCAGTATCATGAGGATAAGAAGGGGAAGAATTAATTCTTTAGGTGTGCAAGATAAGGTAACCTGGCTATTAACTACCAAAAAGAAAAATATCCAGCTATGATATAGGAGAGTAACTCTACTCTAGACCCTCAACATGTTGTTAATTGCTTCAATTACATGGAACCATGTCACTTTTCAAATCAGTACACTAAGAAAGGGGTTTTAAGAGGCAACCAATAACCTCCAAGGAAGCAAGGTCGAGCTTTTTTCATATATGCCGCTAATGTTAACCCTGGAAACGAAGTGGTGAGATGTATATTACTTTTTCATTCAAGAGAAGAGAACATAATTTTTTATTCTGGTTCTATTCATTCTTTTACATCTCTATGGTTTAGTAGAAAAATCGCAACACCACTAAAGATCATGGAATTAAAGATGTCGGTGAGTACAGAAAATGGGTCAATCATTGCATCTCATGAATATAATTCCTCCCTTGTCAAAAATTTTCAATTGAACATCTTTTCAAACATTTTCATACTCCCTATGGTGGAATTTTATGAAATTATTTTCCAAGATTGTCTTTCCTTACATAGAGACAACATAAATTGTCATGAGAGGGAAACCACTCTCTGTATGGAGAATCCACCACTAATTCTGCACAAGTGCAATGAGGTGGATGAATATTCTTTAGCTCCATAATTACAAGAGTGGATATCACTGCCCTATGAGCACATGTATCATTCTCAGATTATTTATTCCATGGAATAATCCACCCTTGAATACTTGTATATTGTGATTGAATTCACTGATGTGTTTGCGGATGAATTTTCTGGTCGTCCTCCTATAAGAAATATTGAATTCTCAATTGACCTTATACTAGGGACGCTAGGAATATCCAATACTATATATAGAATGGCTGTATTGGATCATGAGGAGATGATGAAACAACTACTTGAGAATCTGGATAAAGGGTTTATATGCACAAGTTCTTCACCGTGGGGTGCATCAGTCCTCTTCGTCAACAAAAAGGATGAGTCAATTCACCTTTTCATTGATTATCATGAACATAAAAAATCATGATAAATAACAAGAAACCACTGCCCCAAATTTATGAATTTTTAGATCATTATGTGGAGAACATTACTTTCTAAGGTGGATCTACAGTCGGGATATTAGAATGTAAGGGTGAAGAAATCGGATATCCCCCAGACATCTTTTCATTGAAGGTATGAATAGTATGAATTCATAGTAATACCTTTCGGACAAACTCACGATCCAGAAATAATTGTGGAAAACATCAATAGTGTCTTTAGAGAATACCATGAAATTTTTGTTGTAGTATTTATAGACGATATTTTAATATACTGCAAAAATAAGGAGGAGAATGAGGAGCATTTAAGAACAAATCTACCGACTCTGAAATGAGAAGCTCTATGAAAATCACAGAAAGTGTGAGTTCTTGTTTAAGGAGGTCTCATTATTGGGTGATATCATCACAAGAAATGGGACACATGTGGATCCCTAGAAGGAACCTACAATAGTGGTATGGTTGTGGCCAACATTAGTAACATATATTTTTAGCTTCTTGTGTTAAGCTGGATATTATAGTTGATTTGTGAAAATTTCTCACTATTGTCAAAACCACTTAACAAGATAACTTGTATGGGATTAAATTTTTAATTTAATGATGAATTAGAAGTGAGGTTCATGGATTTTAAAAGGAGGATTATCATTGCTCTTGTGCACACATTACCCACAATTGGAGAACATCTTTTGGTATTCAGTGATGCTTCATAGAATGGCATGGGCTGTGTGTTGATAAAAAATGATATATTCAGTCTCTATTCTTAATGTAAATGGAATTTTCATGAGAATAACTATCCAAAAGATGATCTATAGTTAGATATGGTGATCATTTCTTGAAAAATTTGGTGACATTACCTCTATGGGAAGAAGTGTGAAATATACACGGATCACAAAATCCTCAAGTATATGTTCACATAGAAAGAGATGAATATCTACCAATGAAGATGGTTAGAGTTGATAAAAGACTATGATAGCTCAATAAATTACCACCCTAGGAAATAAAATGAGGTGGCGAATGGTCTAAATACAAAGGATCCAGCGGTTCTATCATTGATGAGAATTGGAAAGGATCAAATCTTCTTAGAATTGATAATTATGGACATGGGAATCATAAAGACGGGTACATCAGTAATCTTTTCACAACTGATTGCTCACTCGTATCTTTTGGAAAGTTTAAAGGATGCTCAAATGGATAATGTGGGACTTTCAAAGAATTTTGAAACTAGTAGAAAAGGGAAATCCTAGGAGTTCAATGTAAATGAAGAAGGAATTGTGAGATTTGAGAAAGACTATGTGTTCCATTAAATCTGGAGTTCAAGATGGAACTTTT
Organism: Viscum album; assembly: GCA_963277665.1. Lineage (NCBI taxonomy): Eukaryota > Viridiplantae > Streptophyta > Magnoliopsida > Santalales > Viscaceae > Viscum > Viscum album. The sequence goes on from OY728134.1 coordinate 1,322,446,669, forward strand.
GGATAATGCACATAGTTCAAATTTATTCATCCACCCATGAAACACAATGGTGTATTGAGATATATGAGAGATTTATTATTGAGATAACATGAATAAAGAGATCTATGAGTATACATCAATGTCTATTGTATGTTAGAAAGTGAAGGAAGAGAGGAATAATTCAATGGTGATGATAATAACATTACCAATACAAGCATGGAAATGAGAGAAATCGCAATGGAATTTTTCACCGAACCTCCAAATACATACAAATGAAATAATGCTACCCTGGTAGTTGTGGATCATCATATAAATACTACACACTTCATTGTAATTTTGGAGTATTTCTAATTAGATCAATTTGCATTGAAATACCTCATAGACGTGGTAAGGCTTCATGGAGTACCAATATCAATTGAATCTAATCGTGTTCCAAGATTCACCTCTATGTTTTGGAAGAGTCTTAAACACGATTTGAATACTAAGATGAACTTCAATATGACTTATCATCCTCAAACTAATATCCAATCTGAGCAGACTATCCAGAAACTAGAGGACACAATGAGATCATGTTCAATTGACTTCAAAGGAGGATGGGATCAACATCATCTTCTAGTTGAGTTCTCATACATAAAAAATTTCCACTCTAGCATCCTAATGGATCCTTATAATGCAATGTCTGGGAAGAGTTGTAGAACACCAACATGTTGGGATGAAGTTGGGGATAGAGAACTCCTATGATATAAAATGATCAATGAAAGGGTGGATAAGGTTAAGACCATCCAGCATAAAATTAAAGCTGCACAGAATTGAAAAAAGTGATATGATAATAATCCTCGAAAAGACCTAGAGTTTGAATGTGGATACATGGAATTCATCTACATATCACCATAGAAGAGAGTTATGAGATTTGGGATGAAGGGAAATCTTAGTCCAAGGTAAATTTAACCTTTATAGATCCTTGATTTCATTTGATCAGTGACATATCGACTATCACTACCACCAAAAATTTCTCTAGTAAATGATGTATTCCATGTATCACACTTGAGGAATTACACACCTAATCCATCAAATGTACTCAATCTAGAGGTTCTACCATTGGAGAATGACCTCTCCTACGAAGAGAATCTGGTGATGATATTCGATCCATAGGAAAAAGTTATAAAAAATAAGACAGTGCCCCTCGTGAGAGTGCTGTAGAGAAACTAGAAGTTTGAATAAGAAATGTGGGAATTAGAGGATGTGATGAGGTAGAGTTACTCAAATCAGTTTTAGAATAGGAAAATTAATTTTTTAGGAAAAATATCTTATGGGGGAATATTGTAATGACCCAAACATTAATTAATGAATATTCCACATGGTCTATTTAAATGTCTTATTATGTAAAATTTTTATTTAAAAGATATTCACATACATGGTTTCATGTTTTTGGGTTTTAAAATATCATTAATAATTGTTACCATTGATAATATAGACATTAAAAAATGATCACATAATTAGTATAAATATAGGGCATTAACAAATCCAATTAACTCAGAATAACAAAGTGATGGCCTTATCTATTAGAATTTCTCCATATGAAGCCTATTTGTCAGATTTTTGGAAGGAGGTGGTATCATTAGGCGTCGATCATGACCAAGACCAAGCTGATCATTAATATGTAATTCATGAGCAGAACAATATATGAGAGAAGTATAAATTTATAGAGATTACGGCTCAAGTGATGTTATATAAGCAAAACCAAGAGTCGGTTACCATCATACGCCTTACCGTAAGGTCTTATGTTGATGTTTTAAGGGGTTATGTAACAATACCCTCACACTATGACTATGTAAATTATTTTAGTATAAATAATATACATTCATTTAATTACTGTTACTTTGTAAATATTTTTGAAAGAATAAATATTGTTTTAAGTTAATATTAAAATAATAAATCTAATTTGATAAATTAATCGATTTTTGAATTATATAATATTATAATATAATATATTATTTAATTAATTTTTTTAATATATAACTGATCGTATAATTTTTATGAATACAATTGTTATTTTTATTATTGTTTGAAAGCTTTTTTTTCAAATCCCGTAAATTTTTGGAAAATGTCAGTTTTTATATTGAATGTGAAAATTAACATATTTATAAAATTATTTAGATAAAATGAATTTTATTTTTCGAATAATGAAGTTTAAATTCTCCATTGGTTAATTTTTCATAATTTTTTGAGACAATCCAATTTTTGGATAAAAATGAAATACCGCATAATTATATAATGTGTTTTATTACATCGTAATGACCAATTTGTCATGTAATAAAATACTATATATGATTTTTTTGGACAATATATGTTTATCCATTAAAATAATGTTATTATAGGTTTATTATATTTGTTTCAAAAGGCATTATTGGAACCTCCAATTACATATAAAACATTATAACTTTTTAAATTTATTTTCTTGAGAGTGTGACTCGCCTCTAAATAAGAAACCCCATTACTTAAAGTAATTTGGTTATTGGACTTATAAAATATTTTTTCACTCCACTTTTGAAAAAGACATTGGAAAATCCCTGGGATGGTTTTTGGTTTTGATTATTTTAATGTGTAGGGTCTAAATCTTAATTAATAAAAAATTCCTTTTCCTTTCCGATATAAACCCACGCAAGCTCCGACTTCTTCTTCACTCAATTCCTTTAGAGCTTGCCCAACCCTTCCCTCGTCTCTCTAGAATCCTCTTAAGGTCCCCAAACTCCCATGAAGCCACTCACAAGCCCTTGGGATAACAGTTCTATATAAGGGATTCCCTCCTTCTTCATTTTATCCATGTTTCATAATATTGGTCTTCCCGTTTAATTTCAACTATAAATGTTGGGGTATGGTTTATAACCATCCCCATACTCCCCTATTTATGTTTTAATGATGAGATACCCCATAATCTCTCATTAATTCCTCTCATTTATACCCGTTACTATGTCAAAATTCCATAAGGAAATTATTTCTCCTCATTTGCATTCAAGAAATCCTTTTTTATTATGAATCCAACTTCAAGTACTTATGTTGGGAAACCTATCTATTTAACCCCCATACTTTCCATTTCATTTAAATATGATGAGACGCCCCTTTATCTCTCTTAATTGTTTTTTAATAAATTCATATGTCTCGTTGTTATGCTGTAGAAATTGAACCACGATTTTCAAAGACAAAGCCAGTGTGTAGTGAATACCATGCCCATTTCTTTATCAAGGGAATTAAACAATATGCACATTTACTAACTGAATATAGAGTTTCATATTTGGAATCGACATTTTTTTTATTGTGGAATAAAAGGATATGATTCATGGATATATTTTTTATTATTCATGTGGCATACTTATTCCTTAAATGAATTGATTAAGAAGGGTGCACCCTGATAGCACTCCAAAGCATTGGGAAATGATTCATATTGTGATACGTCAAGTGAAATGAGGGTTTACTCATGATGATTCATGTTCAATGAGGGTTTAATCATGCTCCATGTGTAATGGGCCTTGGATCATTCTATCATCTTAAATTTTGGTTTCACATTTCCTTGTTATATTAATCTTGTCGTATCATTCCTTTATATTCTTGTTTCTCTTATTCTCTATTGAAATTAATATTTCCTATCATGTATTATATTCATCATGTTATGCATTTTGACTACCTTACTGGTCATTCTAGCTCACACTTTTCCTATGCATGTCCTCAGGTTATCCTATGCAATGCGTAGAACAAGGGAATGTAGTGTTCACATAAAAGAAGTTTTCAATAATGATGTTGTGTTTTATGTTATAAGTTGTTATGTAATGATCCTAATCCCCAAATACACTAGACCTATCAATATTCTATGTCGTACAAAGTGGGTTTTTGTATGTAATAAGTCTTTTTTAAGGGTGTTACAAAGACCAAATTTGCTGTATCCACTCACCTATGTATGCATATATATATATATATATGTGTGCGAACACCTATCCCCATAAACATATAATCACATCAATATATGATCATACATGTAATGACTGAACCCATATAAATATATATTTACATACATATCCACACGTAGGTGAGTCTACTTAGACCTAGCGACTCAAAACCACACGAAGAAGATTAATATACTAAGAAATCGTTAATAGGGACCTTAAAACCGTAAGAGGCCTTAATTTTGGAGATAAAAGACCAATTAATAAGGATAAATATTAGATCAAAATAATTTCAGAGGCATGATACCACCTTAACTAATTATCCTTGGTCATAGTATTTCAGAACTCGGACGAACATGACCTAAGAGCCAATTTTCACCAACCAAGAGCACGAGGAAACAATTAAATTTTTTAATCCTACACATAGGGTTTTGAAAAAACAATTTAGGGTAATGGGGTGCAGGAAATGTAGATGGAAGCAGAGAGTTGTATGATTTGAGATCTATACATAAAGGATTTATAGGATGAAATGATAGAAATCTAGGGGAAAATGGTGATATACAGGTTGTCGTAGGAGGGGTTCATGTGAGGCTCAAAGGTGAGAGGGGGAGGTGTGACGTGATTGTGTGGGTAGAGTGAGGGTGATGATTAGTTTAGGTTGTATTTTTTAATTTATTTATATTATTTTAATTTAATTTTTAAAATAGGTCTCGACATTATGTTTTGGGAATAGGGGTTAACAAACTATGCGACAACATTGTGCCCCTTTCTTGACACTAAGGGCACCATGCATGGGATGAAAACATAGTTTGGAAAACTATGCTTAGCCCATGTGAAACAACTTTTTCTCCCAATAACCACATGAATGGTTTCTGGTAATAGTCTTCATAGTTACAGAAAAATCATGTGCCCAATGCAGATTAGTTGAAACATTAGATTTTCGAGTTTAGTACTCCCAATACCCCTCCAGCCAACGGATAAATTTAATTTGCCTTCACCCAAGTCCAAAAACATAACTTTGATGTGACCCAACCCATGAAATTATTTTTCAAAGGCATAGTTTTCAATGAAACCAATTCACTAAATTAAAAGTTTCTAAAATCATCGTCTTTTCATCTGGTCTAATCATGGGTCATTACACACACACTATTTAGTGTTCCCTAGTGTGACTATACCTAGTTTAGGGGATTTTTTACATTGTGTATAGTATATGTTAACATGTTTTTGTCACTTATTTTAGATTTAATATAGATCTAAAGATGTTCATGTATTATCACATTGTCTATGACCATCTCACTATATACCCTAGTTAGTATCCCATGATACTAGATCATATAATTTACAATATGTAGGGGATTCCCCTTTATCATTTCATTGTATCCTTGGGTTTGATTGAATTATATCACATAATGGTATGTTATTTTAGATTATTTTAATTTATTCCATCAATAATATAGTTGGTTGATGAATATTTTTTCATATCTTGTGATCTGGATGGATATACAATAATTTATTAATACTGACTTTACAAATGTTATCATATAAATAAAATTTCATGTTATTCTATAAAAAATGTATACAATTGATGGAGAAATATGTTTCTATGCGTGGGTTTTAAGGAAATGATTTTTATTGTTTTGGAAATATAAATGTTCATTAATATATATTTAAATATGGTGATTTTAGGTTGATAGTATACCTAATGTTTTTTGAAATGTTTTTTGACATTTAAATTACATACTATAGACATCATATTATATATTTTACATTTCAAACTACAATTAATGAAATCTGTTTTGGATTGAATTACATAAATCTATCAGTGTTACCATTATCGGTTCAGTTTTACTCAGCCTTATATAAACTAGATGGTATATATACTTCTCATTTAATTTTTATTATTACTTTGATGATTTAGGGATTGTTAAGGGGTTCGGGTTGGACTATTGATGATCAACATGCGATATAGTGAGTAACTGGGACTCACGTGGTCATAGTTGTTAGTTATGTGGGGCTTTTATCTTTTGTGATTGTTTGTCTACCTTGTTAGTCACGATTTTTTTCTAGATTATTTTGTGGATTAAATAAAAATTATTTTTTTAAGAATACATTTGATAATTATAATATATTATACAATGTTTCTTACCATTATGAAATTTGATAGTAGTTATCAATATTTGTTTTAATCCAATACAAGAACGAGTCACTCTACAATTATTAGTGAAGTTCATGATGTGATTTATTTGGAATATGAGGGTTAATTATTTACCAATGGTTGGATTTTGATACACTATAACTTGTTTCTAGACTTGGGAAACCAAGAGTTACACTATGGTATTTATATATCACAACTCATGTGCCCTATTTTGGAATTACCTATGTAGCTATAGGCCAAAATAATATTAGAGTTACCTCCCTATAATTGTTACTTGTATTGGTATAAATGATAAATTATCATCATCATAACACATGTTGTATATCCCTAGTAGGTTCTTGATCACCACCTTTCATGATGAAACATTAGTTATAAGGGGATTTTCAGATTTGGGATTTATTTTTAGTACTTTTTTAGTTATCTTCAATGAATTTTAAGATGTTATAATTATATTCTGTGCTCTATTGAGTATATATGTTATTTTCCAAGTATATTATAATTTATTTTAGAAAAAATAAATGATTAAGCACATATGCGTGTTTATATCACACAATATACCATATCTTCTGATATATTCTATAATTCGTCTCTACTAATTCTATATGATTGGAATTTGGTTTTCAATCATAATGTACTAGATATATTGAACATTTTCCTCCCCCATCAAGGTTGATTCACCCACATTATTTATAAATTGATGCCACTAACGTTTATAATGGTGTATGGTTAATATAAGGGGTTTTATCTATTAATTTATGCTTTTATATGTTTTTTTTATTAGTTATTGTTTACATTAGATAGAATTTATCATTTGAAAAAATGGTCGAAATGAAAAAATTGTAGTTTTAGGAATTTATTCTAATTTTTTGACATTGATGTGTTGTTTTAAATTTATTATTATTCTTTTTTCAATGTTAATTGATTTAAAATAAAATTTAGGGAATATCATAAAAATATGGTGATATTCTGGGATTCAAGAAAAAATTGATGAATTCAAAACAACATGGTTGTTTTGATTTTTGGGACAGAATTTTTTTATTCAAAATGGGATTCAATTTGAGATAGGTTTTTGAAATGGAATCACATTGTTTTTTAATTAAATTGAAATGTTTTTCATTGTTTTATATAGGATCCTTGTGTTATTGGGATTATTTTTCAATTATAATTGTAAAGTGATATTTCATTTGGTAGTCATAAAATAATTTTTTTCTTGTTATTTAGATCATGATGCTGTAAACTTGTTGATGTAATGCGAGAAAACCATTTACTGTGATGATCCTGTTGGATTGATCTATTATTTTTTAGAATTTTATTTCCAACATATTACTCTATAAAGAAAATATAATAGGTGTTGGAGATGAGAACTTCTCTTTTTGAAATGATCATGGTCATCCCATGGAAACTGAGTAATATTTTATGATTGATGGAATCTTCAAGAAATTTTTAAAGTCTCAAAGACTCAATAAAAAAGGATGTTGTCTCTTTATTATAATCATTTATATTTTTAGTGGTATGATTAACACTAATTTATGGGAGATTAAGTTACTTAGAAACTTCAATATTCGATCTTTATAAAATAATTACCAATCTTTTAATACAGATTATTGTAGTGGAAGGAAACTATAATATCATTCATTCCATAATGTAAAGATGAATATGAGATGTCATTATCTCAGTTCTATGTGGTTGATAAATATCTAGTAGAAGAAGAATGAATAACACTATCAAAGTTATCCATAAGTTGTACTTGAATCATTCAAAACATGAATGAGATCAACCATCATCCAGTAAATAATCATGACTCAAATATCTAATTAAGGGTATAAATATATATGTACAGTAAATAATTTCAACCATTCCACATAACATATAAAACATATCTTCACTTATAATTTATCTCTTAATAGAGTCCTCAATGATTCCCCTTTGGAAAATTACATAATAATGCATACATTAAAATATATAAGTTAATATGTTAGTAAATAAATGCACATAATATTTTATTCAACATTTGTCTTATATCCAATATTATAAGCACTAAATGACACCCAATGTGGGGATATGTCATGCATTTTGAGAAGAAACGTCTCAGGAAAAAATAAGTCATTTACATTAAGAAAAATAGAGGACATAATAATAAAAATGATTATATAGAAGATAAATAGCAAATTGATTTCTATAAATTGAAAAAATTACTACCTAGGTTGAATTATATTCGTACGACCCTTATGAAATATCAGCTTTACTCTATATCTTTCACTAAACCTCATTGTCTTTGATTAATTTGACTTCATACAATAACATATACAATATGTTGTGATAGATACTTCAAAACATATTGAAAATAGATTCCAGAATAATTTTTGAATGATATAATTATAATTACAATGTATCACATCATGTGTAATAACTTTTGAATAAAAAATGTACTCTTTTTATCTTAACTAAAAAATTGTTAGCACTCTACATTAAACTGGAATTATTTTTTCATCAAGGAAAATGTATTACCCCTATGACTTTAAATCGTTGGAAATAAATATGAATTTCCTAAAATACAAATAAAAAAAATATTCATGAAGAAAAACTAAATTTTATCTATGATACAAAATGATATATCATTTTCATTATTAAACACCTACATAAATATACATTTTCCCACTAATTGTCAACAGAGTTGAGTGTGAACTATAAATAATTCCATTTATCTATGTCATCATGTAACCATGGGACATCAACTATGTTATTCACATTATTTATAACTCATATTTAGTCTCTTATATTAGTATAGACATGCCAATGTTTTGATCACATCTCCTATTATTCACCCTTATAGATGGCCACATAACATGCCGCTAATAAAAATAAGTAATAACATAATATATACTATCTATGTGTAGACACTCACTATTTATTATATAAAAATTTATTTCTATGAAATCATACACATGAACGTAGTCAAACCCCATGACTACACAACATCAAATTGTATGTTATCAACTGATATTATTTTAAAATAACACTTTATGAGTATATAATTATCATTCTTGAAAAACATTCCACTAAATTCTTCCATTGTAGTCATTCAGTATATAATGTTACTATTTACATTATTTCATTTCTATCACATCCTAATTTTTTTGGAATATGTGAGACTTATAGTTTTTATGATAACTATATATAAATATTTTGATTTTTTTTATTCTTATTCACTAAAACTATTTTAGGATATCATTTTAAGTACATAATACATATTCAATTATATAAATTCTTAAAAAAATAGTGATTTCCATATTCACATGGTGACTTAGATGCCTCTTTTCTTTTCTCTATATCTTCACATTTCTTAAATGTTTCAAGATATCATGTAAAAGTTCACATCAATAATAGAAAATTATAAACCATTATTTTTTAACATCGATCATTTAATGTCAAAACATAAAAAATTTGGCTTCTTACATATCATATTATTTTTAGAATATATTTTAATGATAAGAGCAATATTATATTGTAGAAATGACAATTTCTTTTATTAAAAAACATAAAAATTTAATTATTTGCTTTATCATATTATTAATCCAATGTGTTTGGATAATTTTTCTAAATTGGTGTAATTTTCGCCAAAATATACCCTAGATGGGTGGTGGGAAAAAATTCCATTATATTTTCAAAACATGTAAATAAAAATACATTGTTCTTAATAAATCATTTCTATCTGTATCTTCTTCTCAATTTTTTCAAAAACTTTCATGAATCAATAAACATGTGTATAAAATTAATATTGTCATTTTTTATAATAACTCTTTATTATTGAATAACATCTCTTTTAACATATAATAAATGGGATAATGGAACAAAACACAATTAGATAATATATTTTGATTAATATAACATTCAAAACAAAATAATTTATTTTAATAAAACATATAAATGAAATAGATAATCTATGGTGTTTCAAAAACACCTTACCATATTTTTCAGTTCCATCTTATGTTATCATTAATCCATATCAATATAGTATTTATTTTTCCATGGCCTTTAATTGATATTAAAAGAATAAAAATTGGATTATTTAATAGTTTTTTTTAAAAAAACCTATAATGGATTTATATAACCAGAACACAGATATCATTTTTATAGTTCATATATTCCAAAAAACATTAATGATTTCGTGTATGTATTGCATGACATAATTAACATTTTCAAAACATCTCAATATATTTTAGTAGTATAATTTTCCCCTAATGTAAAAGTTATTGAATCAAAATTAACTCCTCTAATTCATTAACTTATTTGATAATATTTATTATCTCAGAAAAAAATTAAATCATTTTCCTTTTACTTTAATCTCCCTTAAAAAAATTTTATTATAAATTAAATCATTAACTATGTTTACCAATTATAGTCATCTCATTTTATTATATTTTTTTGTATTCTCTCTTAAGTTGAAAAAAACAATACACATCTTATTAAAGGACCATCCAATCTTGATGTATCCATGTATTTAATGAAAAAACTCTAATGTGGTCTATTATTGTATAATATGGAGAACTATAAGAGGGTTTGATAGTAGATTAATAATTAAACATAAAATTTGAAACCTAATTAGTTTTATTCAATGATGCAATGTATGAAGTACTACAAAATTAATACATTATTAGTGTTAAAGATGAATTAATTGAAAAAAAACTATCAATGATTTAAATAATTTTTCCATGAATTTGTTAACATATACTAAATTTAAAAATATGGTAATATATAAAAACATTAATATATAAATAGAGAATAAATATGTAACAAAAAAGATGTTCTTATTTACCAATAAATATCTCCTAAAATTTATTATAACAAACAAAACACTCTTCAATATGGGAGGTTCCATTATTAAACCAATGTGTCATAGGTGTCTATAAAACTGAATTTAGGAATTCCTCAAATTAATCTTATCATATGGGTTTGTTTCATGTCAATATAACACATTAAATAAACCTATCTATATAAAGTCACTACTACACATTAAATTTTTTTGAGCCTAGTCTTAATGTCCTATGAATCGCTTGATCAGAAACACTTTAAAACATTATGCCTCAAAATACAAGAATATTTAACTTCCAAAACATATAATTACTCTATATAAATGATCAAAAATACAATTAGTGAAATGGGATATATGATATTTTACATTGAAAATGACAAAATATGATATTTAATTAGTGAATACACTCAGAAATTAGACAGAACCTTGATAAAAAACACTCAAATAAGATACAAGAATCGAAACTGAAAATGATCATAAAATTGCAAAAATATCTCTCAAAAATTTTTATTCTATGTTATATTTCTGATCTATTTATGCACAAAATTTAAATTTACATTACAATTCATCTTCCTAAATCATTGGGACAATCAGTAAAAACATTGAAATATCTATTTTCTTATATCAATGAACATAGAAATTACCTACATATTTCAGTGACATAATTCTACACTACTAGTGTTATTTTCTTACTACAAATGAACTATATTAAAAAATGTCAAATAATGATTAATTGAAATGCACAATGATTTACAAAAATAGCTGAAGTGGAAGATTCTTTCACTCTATATCATTATATTAACTACATCAATGGAAACATAATGATATATTCTACATTTATTTAACATTTTTATTCCATTTTATTTAATAATTTTTTAAGAAATTTTTTCAAAGTCATAAAACTCTTAAAATGATAAAACTGAAATCTATAAAATTTATAACTCATGTCCAGTGAGCACTTGATTTAAAAAAAATACCATTTTGATAATTATTAATATTACTTCTCCAACAGTTAATTTTTTGATAAAAAATCATTGAAATTACTTTGTTTTTAGATTACGTGATATAATTGGCTCCCCAACACTGGTTTTAATCCCCTTCTTGATAAATTATTTCCTTTCTCTTTATATATAATCAATATAGAACATGTAAAAAGAATACTCATTTCACCTCAGATATCATTAGCATATTGAGGAGATAGTGTAAATTTTTTTAATTAATTCACTTTTTAGATAAGTGAAAATAACTAGAACAATTATAAGATAAATTTTGTATTTCAATTAGTTTCATATTATATTAAATGAATTGAATTTATCCCTATAAATCATTGAAGTATATAATTAAATTAATTTCACTATTTTATACTAATATTATTTATTCAATTAGCTACTGATAAATATCATTTCATACATCATAATCAACATTTATACATAGATCATGTTGGATTGTTTTTTAAGATATCTATATTTTTACGGGCATCCATTATCTCATTTTTCATTTTTTACATAGACTCCATCATTGAAAAAATTTATATATGGACATATAATTTACATTTTTTATTCTTGTTATAGGGATCTAACTTTTTATTCATAATATCATCAACAATTCATTTATTTGGAAGTGACAGTTATCACACATTGAATTTTACTTATTTCTTGATAAATTGTCTTATTTTATGATACTTATAGATTAAATTACATAAATTTGGTTTTACATTATCCAAAATTGATTTAGAGATCATTCATGTGAGATTTATTACATTATATATATATAATCATATATAAGATAAGTGTCCTGTTTTAGTAAATTTTAATAAGGGAACTTATTGAGGGTGCCCCAAAAATGGTGACACCATTTAAATAACTTAAAAATAATTTTTTCCATAATCCATATTTTATCATGATATACACTTGGTTTCTTGTATGCAATCCATGTGAAAATCGACTTGTCAAACATTAATTATCATATCATATATGACACTGAGATAGTAGAGTAGGAAACTATTCATTCAATATATCATAAAGGTCAACCTAGATATATTTCAGACATATCCTAATGGATAGGGTTTTCATTCTTTTTTATACCAATACAAACTCCCTAAAACATCAATGATATAAAAATAATGTGATACATAGCATTGAAATGGCCAAAAAAATATATTTCAGTGCCATATTTCACATTATTTCTTTAAACAAGATAATATATAAGAATGTGATTCATGAATGATAAACTCTATTTAATGGTTAAGGTCTACAAAAGTTTCAAAATTAATTCAGTCAAACTCATAGTATTTGAATATGATTTATTCTCACTATAATAACATATTTTATTCGATTTATTAACCAATGATTATTATAATTGTACGAGTTATTATATAAAGTACTATTTTAGGCACTATAATAGAGAAATTGTCCAAATAAAATGAACCTATGGGATAATGAATAGTCCTTAGAGACACATGGACTCCAAGACATCATAGGACATTTGGAAAAATATTAATGGAATTAGGGGATTATGGCCTTCAACCCATCAATTATGGGCCTTGTGGATTCATTTTGATATAGTAAGAAACCATTATAGACTATGAAAATACAATGAAGTCTCTAATAATAATTTGGAAATGGTTTTTCATTCATAGAGTACCTAGGAGACAACTATTAATTATCCCGATCATGATTGAAATAATTATAATCCATGTATTTGAAATTCAAGACAATAATTATAAAATGTATTGGAATATAATAAGGTGTTTTACTAGTGTGTGGTATTTTACTGGGGCCTTTGGGCATGTTATGGCCTATGTGCCACTAGGCCATTGAACTAGATATCAATAGGTCATCGAGTGATGTAATGTTTCCCTCCCAAAAAAGATAACAATAGAAATATCAAGAAAATATTAATACATAATTGTTATTAAATTTGAATTATTATATTTAATTTATTCATTGAATCCCTATTCCATCACCCAAATTAGATTGTTCATTGAAAATTATAGTTTAACTGTTATCAAAACCCATATTTATTTATTAATCACCTAGATTTGGATGATATACATATTTATATATATCCATATACATATTTATATATATCCATATACATCATATAAATGAGTTATATGAAATAATCTAGTAAAAATATATATTTATATGATATTGATAGTCTCTACATGATTAATACCTAGATAATGGATAATCAACCCTTAACCTCATTAAAATAGGTTAAATATATTTTAAATATTTAATTTTCATCTCGTATCTTATATTATAAACTGAGGAAAATTTATGTGAATACTAAATAACATGATATTGCACTAATAATGTAATGAAATGATTTATATTTAGGAATAAATTAATCACATACATAATTTATATATAATATTAACAACAAAAGCCACATTTATTAATGAATTAATTAGATAATAAATTTTACATAAATGAATATTTTTTAAAATTGGACACGAGGTCGACATTTATGAATAATTATTAATTAGATACTACATATTTAATTTTATAATTAATAGTACATCAATGAAACTCATTAAACTTTAATATAAATAATTCAATATTCATTCAAAAGAAAAATTATTTATATTATACATTACGTGGAATTTCCCAACAAATTTATGAGACTTCATGAATTATAATAAATTTTTAATACATTTTCTATTATATAAAATATTTTCATAATATAAAAAACATATACATGGTTTTACGTATATTGTGATCAAGTCAATAATATAAACTATTACTATTTTCAAATGAATATTATCAATATAAGGCCCCAAAAATTTAACAATTCTCATAAATTTATAATCAAAAATCATAATATAAAATATAAACAATTCATTCTCATAAAATGATTTATATTTTCAAAATTTATTATAAATTACCCATTCTACATTTAAAATAAAAATTTTATTTTAATGTCATACAAAATAAAATATTATATTATAAAATGATATTGGTAATAATAACTCTTTAGTATTATTGGAATATTTATAATAATTAATTATAAAAATTATTCTATAAATCATAAAAAATTTATGAGTAATTAATTTATAAAATGATTTTATAAATATACTAATATCCTATAATATCTTTTAAAATATTGAAACAAAATATAACAAATATATTCTATTATTACATTAAATGGTTTGATAAACATATTTTCATATTTTTGAACAAAACACACCTTATTCCATGACATAGAGATCCTCATGCCCCAAAATTTTATACAATATCAATTTTCTATTAAAATTACCATATTCTATAACCATGTCATGTCCACTATATCCTAGATCATATCCATATCCAATGTACAGCTACTCTCATCATGTCCCAGTGGATTCACTCTTCTCATTTTACAAGTCTTAACACATAGCATATTGTTTTTAAAAATACATGTTCTATGTTTTAGTATAAACATTGTAGAAATTTTCCATCATGACAAACCCTTGTTTGGTGTGGTGAAGGAAAAATTTATGTGTGGTGATTGGTGAAACACAATGCTCTGTTTTTAAGGATTTAATTATTTTCTAAAGCATGACATAATTGAATAAAAATCCATAAATGATGTGACCCCACTATATGGTTTATATAGTGATGAATAACACATATTAATGATAAAATGGAACTATAAAATACTAAAAATAATACCCATGCTATCATAAATTCAAATCATGTAAAAAATTATATAAGTATTTAACTTTGTTAAACCTTTCATATTATGTAGTAAAGACTCCTCTAACACAACTTTATCATTATCTAGTGTGGTTTATAATTATCACTAGATAAAGAAAAAAATAATTCTACCTTGTGATTTTCAAAAAAATTGCACTTAAAATATTTGATAGATGAATGAGCTTCACCAATGAGATGAATCATGATAAAACAATATTTATATTTCAGCTCATTTTCACTATATTAAAAAATTATATCAAATTATTCAAAAATTCCATAGTATTAAAGGTAGTTTGTCTTTAAATGATCGGTAACATAAACATGTAATTTAGAGATGCATATAAACATTTATCCATATTTTAACCACAATACACCACCTTCTAGACATCTCATTTGTCATACTCATTCAGATAACCTAGAGAATATGAATCATATGAAACGGTTTTATCAAGTTATATTTACTGGAAAACTGTATAACCATTCAATCAGGTGACAGATCCTAAAAATGTAACAATACATCGATAATGGAGATATATCTCAGTAACAATAACATGAAATAATTATTAGTACTAAAACGTTCAAACATGTACCATGTATTATGTGTGAAAAAATTATAGATTGTAATCATGATCCTTTGAATAGAACTTAGGGATATAATATGGAAATATGGAATAAATATAATCTAGAATAGTAAGTGTTTCTATAAGATTCCCATAATAAGTTGTAAATATGGTGATAACCCCTGAACCTCATTCAACAGTGTATAAAAACGCATGTAACCTGATGGGATTAAAAAAATATCATGTTTAACCTCTTAGGGTTCGAAGAAATAATCATGTTACATTGTTGTATTAGGTAAAAATTAGTGAACCATATTTTTCTCGAGAAAAATCCCATGTCCTATATCATCCCTAAATATGAACTCCTCTATCTACATCGAAAACTGTAGATATTAAATTTCGTGGTTTGAAACTAAGATACATGACCCAATTTTAGTCATCCATAATATACATCATCTTAAGAAGATATAGCATCACATGAATACATAAGGACCTCTTAGGATTATAGTTTTATTCATTAAGGGGAATGTAATTCACAATTGAAAATTTTGTACAATGTCTAGTTTATATCCAAAATGAGTTCGTTCTAATGTCATGGTTGTTGTGTTCAATGTAACATTCAATTCCGGAGCTCCATCAATATTAAAAAAGTTTGTCATCCATATGACCTGTGAAAAATAATTTGAAAACATGGGATGAGAATAAAATATCAATAAGAGATATATATATATATTTATATAATGGAAAACCATTAATCAATTTCAAATCATTGGGGTTATATAAGAGATTTTTTCATTCAACATAATAAATATTGAGATCAAATAATAATTTACATACTCATGGAATTATCTTTTTTACCCAAATTGTTTCATTATTACAGTATAATAAAACATAATGCAAAATTTTTCATCATGAGTTTTTCCTAGGAAACATGATGTCCCCTAGAATTCATCTTCCTATAAATACTAAATTTACCTAAAAATGGAATAATCATTCCATTAAAATAAAATATCCTCATCTACCATAATGAAATATTAATATTGACATGAAAAATCATTTTCATGTAAAGATATTCATGTAGGTGTCTTGGGATATCAATTTCATGTCACTACCAAAACTACTATTAAAAATTTAAAACCCTACCCAATTAAATTCCAATAATCTCTTATATGAATCCATTATTCATTTATAAGTGTCCCTATACTGAATGCATTTAAGAGAAATATTAGGTTAACCCATCACCATGATATATATCATGCTCACCCTTTATTTAAAAAAATCCAAATAACCATAACATAGTTTTTATAAAATAAATATGTTTTTCCATAATCAAACTAAAAAATATATTCATTCACCAATAATAAAACATTTTTGGATAATGATATAACGATTTCATTTAAAATGATTTATTTTTTTCAAAATACCCATAAAAGTCAGAATGATGATATTTATTTGATGTTGGTATAATATGTTACAATGAAATTAAATAATCAAATTATGACAGTGGTAAAGCAATGACAATGAATTTTTAAAAATCAGACTTTCATGTTTTCCTTATGTAATGAAAGTCTAATTGTTTTATATAAAATATATAGAAATATTCCATTAGAAAAAAATTAAAATAACATAAATTATATTTTATAATTAAATAATATACATATACATAAATTCATCTACATTATTTTTCATAATATTTACATGTACGAAAAAATTTTAGAATATATATCATTAATACATTTCAAACAATGTCTAATGATAATGTGGCCATTACATTAATATTGACTTCCATGTACATTTATTATCTCATTTATATTTAGAAAATAAATATTACTTAAATTAGGAATATAATTCTCTAGTAATGAAACCATATCAATAGGCCAGTTATATAATTGTTTTTAGTTTCATATTATATTAAAAATTCAGTTCATTCCACATTGTGTGTTTAGAGGGTGTTCTGGTCATAATATCAACGTGACTTCGAAATGTTTACTATGGTATAACTGACCATTCTCTCATTATTTAGGGATTTATAACAATTGAAAACATTTTATTTTGAAGCATTTTTTGTATTATAATAATTAAATTTTTATTATGGTTACAAAAAACTAAAATAGATGCAATAATGGGGAGAATAGATAATACGTGCATGTTACCAACATTTCAATTTTTCAAAAAACATGAGGGAAATATGACATAAATAGATTTTCTTTAAAAATAGATTATTATATCATACATATCATGTTATATATTTAAATATTATATTATATACCATTATATTG
The DNA here is from genome assembly GCA_963277665.1 of Viscum album. NCBI lineage: Eukaryota > Viridiplantae > Streptophyta > Magnoliopsida > Santalales > Viscaceae > Viscum > Viscum album. The sequence continues at coordinate 1,322,465,072 of OY728134.1, forward strand.
ATTTGGAGATCAAAAACGAATTGAATCACTTCAGGAATGTGGAAATCGACACGAACAAACAATAAATGTTGTAACTTTTTTATTGGCAGGAATGAATAGAAATAAAAGTTATCGTATCATTATAGAATGATAGTTTTTTAATGAATATAATTAACTTGTATGTTAAACCTCTTATTATAAAAATCTGTGGTAGGAGGTGCAGGAAAAATAGTTATATCAGTACATGAGGTTGTAGTCTACCATACACATGAACGATAGTTTCATTTTTCATTAGCTAAATAAGGAGACGGTTTAAATATAGTACATCAACATAATAAAAACTAATTTTATAATAGATAAATATTTTTTTAACTATATTGATAATAGTTTTTAATTAGGTAGATGAACTGATAAATCAATAAAATAAATTAAAAGAAATTCCTCTTCTTTGGACAACCCCATATTCTTGACTCACTAAGGCCTCTACGGTTGGGTTTCTAATAGAATTAATACATTAAGAACATGCCTATGAATTTTGGTAGTTTATTTGTTAATTTATTATCATAGTTAAATTTCACATAAATTTTGGAGAATACGGTAGCATGGGATACTTTTTTATAATTTCAGTAGGGGAAATGTTGGAATTTTTAATCTATTTTCTTTATATTAGTTAATTTTAATGGAAACATGAAGCCAAATTGATATATTTAAATTATAGGATATGAAAGATTAAAAATAATCTCATATAATAAAATGTGGACAAATGTAGTTGAATTATTAACCCTTATTTCATTGTTTTAACAATTATTAACCCATTTTGCGAATACTACAATATGAAATGATTTTTCTATTTAGGGATCATGAATATTACTATATTAGAGCAAGTCATTAAGAAATGTAAAATAATTGATATTATAAATATTATCCAATAAACATATTTAGTGATGTAATTTTATATCAAATTTAAATCATTATTGATAATAATGTTTATTATAAGAAATTATTTATAGCATTTTTAGAATTATTTCTTTTCATTTGAAATTAAATTTTCAATTATGAAAATGGAATTAAAATAAAATATAAATAAAATAAATTATATAATTTTAGTTACAATAAAATTAATGTGGAACTATATTTCATTAATAAAAAATTAAATTTAATATATTTAAAATTATTTACATTGCTATTTTTATTACATATACATGCACAATGTCTACTTTTTATAAGAGTTTATAGGAATTATATTGTCACTAAAAATTAAAAATAAAGTAAAAAAATAAATATAATTTCATAATAATATAAATCACCTTTAATTTTCCTTCCCAAATTTGTTATCCCTATATGAACAAATATTGTTATTTTAATTACATGAGAATGACATTTTAAATCTATTTATTTCGTTAAAATATTATAGAGTTCATTATAAAAGAAAATATATCCATGTAAAAATAAATTAGTAACAGGGATAATAATTAAATAACATAACTCATTAAATATTTATAATTCACGTGTTATACTAATTTTAATTCGTTTTCACATTAGAAAAATCTGTAATTAACAAGATTAAACTGTTACAGTTGTTATAACTATTTTGAAAATTTACTATTAATAATAACCAAATATTATATGGATCTATTCAAAATAATATTAATTATAAATCCTTAAAAATTTGAATGAATGGTTTTAAATTCAATACATTGAAGTGGTCTAATTTAATTTTATATCAAACTTGTAAATGTGATAAAAAAATATTTTCAAGAAATAAATTATCTTCCTAAGAATAGAAATTTTTTATAAAAAATAAAAGCATCAAATATATTCTAATGACATTAATAATATTATTAATAATATTAATGGAGTGATTATACCTTTAATATAATTTAAATTAGTATGAAACACTATAAATTCATGAATCAATAAGTCAATTTTCAATAAATATCATTATTTTCTACTATGAATTCATCAAATCAAACCTCTCATATATTTCACCAAAATTAAAACAAATCATATAATTAATTTTTTTTAAATAAAATAATATACATTTAAAAAAAAATTAAAAGTGGTAAAAATTATTATATTATCCACAAAAATGTGGAAAATGTCATTTTTTAAGGAAATTAATAATTGATTCATAAAATGACATTACTGATAATTGAGTTCAAATTTATTATTAATTAATCTGATTTTTTTTATTAAATGACATCCTTCTGCATATTATTCATAATCTGGTTTATAATTTTCTTACCTACTAATTTAACTACTAAGTTATTATGGTCACATTTAAATATAAATATTTTTATAGTATATAAAAATTAACATAAATCTCAATGATTCATGTTAATATTGTTATCATTTAATGTTCAATTTCAAACTAAATATTTGGTTTTTCACGTTCTACCCCTTAATGAAATTTTTACAACAAAATGTTATCATTTGTTTAATTGAAGTGGTTTAAAAAAAATACATTCAATTCAAATGAGTGGAAAATAAACCATAAAATCATGAAAGGAATCCCATTTCAATATATTAAAAATATCATAAGTTAAAATCCATAAATCAAAAAATTGTTTATAAATATTAGATTTTTGAAATACGTAATGTATAATATGAATTTCACATGAAATAACACATTTTTTGGTTCTGAAATATCATATCATTAGTTGGTAGTGAAAATATAGGCATGGGATAAAAACTAATGGTTATCGAGTAGTTGAGACTGATAGAGAAGAATTATGAAAAAGGTATAATGATAATGATAATGTTAATATTCAAAAAAAATATAAAACATTGATATTTTGAAATTCAACAATTTTCAAAAAATTTAATCGGTTAACATCACATTTTTAGGATCATCTTTGGACTGCAATGTAATTATGTCCTTATCTAGATAAAGGACATAAGGAAAAATTCTTACATGACTTTATTAAATTCCCTAAAATAATTTTGATCCTTCAGAAGCATGTTTCAATAATTTTATTAATCAATATACCTAATTAAAAAAATAAAATATTATTCAAAAATAAATTCCTAAGGATCTAAAATAATCTTCAAACTTATGAAAAGATCCATAAAATGATGATTAGTTATTCCTCCTATTATTATACAATAGCTAAAATTATTTTTTTATTGAAAGGTAAGATAATTTCTAATATTAATAAACCATCATAATAATAAATGAATCATCAATATCATAATACCCAAAAATAATAATCAAATTTCCTAATAGATCATTCGATAAATAAGTATTTTTAAAATTCATTAAAATATTGTAGAATTGGTTTTGAAACCAAATGAATAAAATAATTTTATAAAATGATATTCCAAGATAAACATAAACATTATATCTAATTGAAAAAAATCACTATTAAAATATCATTAACAAATATATATTATATTCACATATATTCTCTAAAATATAATAATCATAACCCAAAATAATGTCTCAATGAAATCATTTATGATTCTAAAATATATATCTACCTTTATTCCACAAATTAAAACCCTTTTAAGGCAAATGTATTTTAAATTATGTTATTAATATAATTTACCAAAAATAGTGAGAATTTTCCAAAATTACATTAGACATAGAGTATCTATATATCTTTTGAATTACATGATCATCTATATGATTAATCATATTCTCTGACCATGTAAGAACTTTTTTTATAATAATTAACCATAGTATAATCCACATTAATGATCATCAAATCCCTAAGGGTTACCAATTTGTAAACAAAATGTTACAAATTATTAAATCATTTTTCACAAAATATCTATTTCAATAAGAAACATAATAAATCGATGGGTTTTATTACCTTATATGTCTCACAAATACACATAATCATCTGAAATTCTATTCACTAAAATCCTCAAAAGTTCTTGCAATTCCATGTAACATTTGACAAATGATATTATTATAATCCCAGGATGGAATCCATAACTGAAACTTTTACCACACATGAAATACCCTAATTTATTAATATATATATATCTTTCTCTGATACAAACTACAACTTACCAAATCCAATAGTCCTAGGTCAGATGATAAAAATAATGTCTTTAAATTTCTGGAATTGAAAAGAAAAAAATATTATCTAATATTACTAATCGAAGACATACAGCATCATAAAGAATATTGTATGACATACATAACTAAGATCCCTTTATGGTATATAGTTTTATGGAATTTTTAAAATCACATTCAATGTTTATATTTCAACATTGTGATTATATTCCATTAAAAAAGTTCATTATAAATACAATGTGGATTAATTCAAAGTAACGTCTTTATATTGAATAGTAGCATTATAAAAATTTCAACTCATCTAATAGCCCTATACAAAATAATTTTACATCATGGTAAGAGAAGAAAAAAACCATTTATATTTCACATAGAATATAATGTTAATTTGTTAGTCAATTTTAAAACATTTAGGTCATATACGATAGTTTCTTATTTAAAATTATAAACTTTTTTATCAAATAATCATTTAATTACAAATGAATACATTTATACTTCCACAAAAATTCATGAAATATTTTACAATAATCAATAAAAAAAATATAATCATTACTTTTTTTAAAAGATGATATCCCATGAATTTTCATCTAAAAACATATCTTTCGCCTAAAAAGGGCTTCTTTTTTTTATAAAAAAAATAAAATTGTCTTAACTAATGAAAAAAATTAAATGAAATCTCATTAAAAATAATAGAATATTTATGAATGTATCTTGGGAAATAATTATAATATCACTCATATAATCATTCATAAAATTTTTATATCTTATCTAATGAATTCTAATAATCTCTTAGGATAAACCTATAATTGGTCAAATATCTCAATTTACCCAATATATAGGGGAGATATATCAGGCTCTCTAATAATCAAGAGATATATTGATAGGCCTAGATATCCTAAAATTTTAATAGGAAATACTAAATTATTATAAAACATGAAAGATTTTATTTTCATCCTCAAACTAATAATAGTATTCCTTTCACCACTAATAAAAACCATTTCAAAATTCTAAATATTCATTTTTATTAAAAACATTAAAATAACCAAAACCAATATAACGGGTTTTCCATTAAAGAGAAAATGGAATATTATAAATGAATACAAATTTAATTTTATAGATGTATTAAAAACATTGATGTTTTATACATTATTATAGAATTTTTAGACTAGTAAAAAATACATAAATAGACTCCATTTGAAAACCATTGAGAGAGCATAATATCTGTTTTATAGATAAATGATTTTCATATAGAGGAATTGATCAAAAATATATTAAATAAAATGAAAATAGGTTAATAATATTTATAAAATAAATCCAACAATTAGATAACACATAATTTTAAGGCAAAGTGTCAATTACCTAGAGTCTCAGTTTTCGTTAATGCTCGTCATCTCTTATATAATAGAGAATTTTCCATTTTTTATTTAATTACATTGTTTTATAGTATTTATATCATATCATTGAACCATTTAAATCATTTATTTTAATGAAATAATTAATTAACTAATTAGTAAACTCAATTATTGGTCAAATGAGGATATTTAGTTCATAGTCTCAAAACTACTTTTATATTTTGATTATTATAAAATATAAAATTACATAATCTCTAAAATTATAATATTGAATCAATAAAAATTTTATATATTAATTATTATTTCATATAAAAATATATATTATTGGTATGAAAATTTAATTTTGGAACAATAATATATATTGTTAGTAACACAAACACAATATTAAGGGTTTTATTTTTCAAGAAACGTGAGGGAAAGAAGTTACATATCATTTTGTTTTTCTAGAATAATAGTTTTATAATTTATATAATATTATATGGTCATTTATATAAATATATACCATTTTGGTGATTTATTGATAAAAAGGGAATCACATCCCATTGTGGGGGCTGTAGTCCACACAAATAAAAAAATGTGTTTATTGTTTTTAAATTGATAGAATGGTAACAAAATTTAATTTATGAACTACAATGAATTATAACTATGTCACCAATATTATATATATAAATTAAATTAATCATTATATGTAGTTGTGAGAATTGGTGATGGATAATGAATTATATTAGTTTTTGAGTCAATATTCCAAATTAAACAAAAACAATGGTTTTGTTTCAAATATATTATCGAAGAGGATTGATTAAATTCATTAAATAAAAATAATAACGTTTTAGTATTTAAGATTCAATAATGACACTATATATCAATGGTTTATTATTTTTTAATGAGGTGGAGAATGAAATAAGACATAAAATTTCTAATAAATGGTAAAACTCTTGATAGGAAAACCTTATTACCTTGACATCAAAACCCTCTAAGGTAGGAATTTTGAAAAATAAATAAGTCATCCATGATGTATATATGTATGTCAGGAAAATATTTTTTCAGGCCCTACCCAATATAAATTTAATTTTTGGTGTGTATATGTGAGGATAACTGGTTTCCTTTTACATGTAGTGGGCGGGGAACACATCAAATAAATTAATCTTTTAAATTAATATAATTTAATTTTCATAGAAACATTGAAAAATATTGTTAAATATCATATATATGATATGGATGAGTCGAAATCATTTAAAAAAATAAAATTAGTGCTTGTTTTGGTTATTTTTCTCATTTTTCACGTTTTCCCCTATTAACCATGTTTATGATTAATATACTATCAATTATCATTACTCTTTTGTGGTCAAGAATGTAGCTATAAAAGGAAATGTTTCCCATTAATTGAAAATCGTTATAATTCTTCTAACATATTAATACACAGACACCATTATTTCAAAAAAACATAAAACCCTAAACAATATATTAATTTCTCTAAGATATTTACTCTATACTTTTGAGTCCCAAAAAACCCCAAATTAATGTTGGAAACGACATGATATAATAGAAATAACTCATAGAGGTAATGAGATACTACATACTCGATCACCAATGGATAACTCCAATGGATGTTTTCACGAATATTCGTATGATTTTTCCTATCACTATGATGTAACAAAGCATACATGCATATTTAAATCCTCACTGATGTCTATTTCCCAATTCTTTATCCTATAAGAGTTTTTTCACCTAAATCTACCCAGTAAAGAGGTGGTGACTATTTTTGACCATGAAAATCATCTAAGGGTGTAATTTTGATCTATTAATAGTGATTTTTATTATACAAGAACATGAAAAATCCAAAATGAATATGAAATGATAAACTAAAATCCAAGACTTATGAATCGATCATATCCTATAGGACTAAAATAGAAGGTGTTATCTAACTTTTTTCCCTTTTATGTTATGTGATAAAAATTTAACAAGATCCCCCATATTTACTTGGAGAATATTAAAGAATCTAAAAGTTAACCTGAGGAATTTGTTTAAGAAAATATAATAGGGAACCCCATGTAACCTCACAATCTCTTGTGTGTACAATATACCCAGATCATGACATTTTTGGTGTCCCTAATTTTGATGAAATGTGTGTATTTCTACAATTGGTCAATAAGGAACCATATATAATTCTTAAATTGGTAATTTAATGGTAATTTAACAAAAAATGTAAAACAATAACTCATTAAATTTTCCAACCATAACTGGAAGAGGATGGAGTAGGAGGAAATGCATTAGGTGATCTGTCATTATCAACTTGATCTTGTAACAGTGGGACACATAATCAGTTATTTCATGCTTCATAAAAAACCACTATAAACACCAAATCATATCATAATACATCTTCTTAGTTCAATGTTGAATTCCCCTCAATTAATTATCAATTTTATGATAAACCGAATACATCATAGGTTTCATAATTACAAACGAATTAATAAATTTAATAATACCAACATGATTCAGTATCTCTAACATATAAAGTGTCCTTAATTAATCCAAACTTATAATCCTATTATTTGTCATATAGAATATCCTAAAGTGGGGATAATGATAATGTATCTCTAGTAAAATACATACTTAAATCCTCATCCAAGGCTTCTAGTTGAAACTGAGAAAACATTACAACATTGATCCTTAGCAATATCAATTCTATAAGAACCTATAGTGAAATTTTTTTACTAAGAGATTCTATTTTAAAATTATAATTTACCATATACTTATCAATATCAAAGTTAAATATCTAGAAATAACTGACCCATCATAACATTATGAGATTCAATTCCATTAGAGAAAAGATATATCTATGGATCTTATAGTCACAAAATATAGTGAACTTATCATATATAAGATAATTTAATTATCATTAATGTGAATTTATAACTATAGAAAATTAATTCAACATTATGGTGGCCTTTATCATGTTTCCAAAACTACTTATAAGCACAATCCAATAAATTTTAATCCTTCTTTAGTACACAACTCAAATTATCATGACAGTATTACTGTAAGCCACATAACCATTACCAGGCTATGAAATGATTAGAATGGTTGATTAGGTTAGAAGTTGCATCAACAAATCAAAATATGTATAAAAATTATCATCCCAAGTGATATTATACACTTTCCATGAAATAGAAGTCAAATATCAAACCCCCTTGGGTAAATATTTGATGATCCCCTGGGAGTATCCTTTAATTTTTTTAGATCCAAATTTCAAAAACATTCCATCCCTCAATCAAGGAAAATAAATCCATCACATTAACAAGATTGATTGAAAGTTCATGTTTATAGATCATGTTTCCCATGAACATCACTTATGGAATATATAAATTTCAGTTTAACATATTACAATAAAATCACATCATGTAAAAATATTCAAAACTGGATTAAAATTTTGCTGATTATCAAACTCGATACATGAATATAGAATGATATCAACAATAAGTTTTATTATAAAGGTTTTAATATACTGATAGAATATATGGTTGATCAATTCCATATAATCTATAAGAGTGTTAGTGTGACTATAAGTCCTCACAATATATTAAAAATGGTCATAACTACTATATAAGTGATATTTATAAAATCAAACTCTCTAACCCTAAGCAGCTGATATCCTGAAAAATTGTTAATTTTTGAAACCCACTTCAAAACAATTAAGTTATAAAAAATTATTCCACATGTTATATGGGTAACATACTAATAACATCTAGCCAACATAACTCTATAGAGTCCATGAAAAAATTATGTTAACCATCATCCTTCATTGAAAAGTGAAAGGGGGTTTCCCATGGTGAAACATTAGGATAAAAAATTAATTCCATGTCAAAACATCCAAATAGATCATGACCTCCTCAAATATCCTTGATCCATGCAATAAGATGTTATTTTGATTGGATGAGTACATAGAAGATGATAGATTAGACACTATACTTCCCTTTTAAGTGACCATAAGAAAAATGTTTTCGGAACCCATTAGGGAAATATAGAAAAACCATGGGAAGATAAAAAAATATGAAACATCATCGATATCAACTACAACAGTTGAAAATAAATTCGATATAATAGGGTAGGAAGGTCATACCTGATTAGACCATAGATGCCATTATCCCAAAAACACCTGAGATATCCCATTATCATCAGAGAAAAAAACATTCCAATGATAAAAAATTCTCAACATTATGTTAAACTATCTAATCCATCCTAATGATTATGATGAATATTTCTATATTGAAAACTAAATAATACTATAATAATTTTATGCTAGATATCGATAGAAAACAAGATGGAAAATTAAACCCCTCTTTTTTCCACTTCCATGGAGTTTCTTACAACTCCATAATAAAGGATATAATCCTTGATATAGGTTTTGGAATGTCAATAAAATGATCAGATATAAGAGAGTGTGAGGAACCTGTGTAAAAAATATTATTTTTTCTAAAATATGAAATAAATATTTTAAAATTAATTATAGTTCACCCACATATACCGTCGCCATAAAATCATCCAATCTATAAGGATTATTTACTATTTTTCTTTGTGGATACATCCCTATTGACATTGAAGCATATGAAAATGATAGAGTGACATTTGGAGATGAAGATCCTTAAATATAATAGAAAATTCATGTAGCATTACAATACCATATAAAATTTCATCATCATCCATAATAATTTTTTATCATTGCATGTGAGGGACAAAAACAATAGTTGTTCTCTATCATGCCTCAGTGGTTTTATATTTGGGGAACACTACTGGTAGCTTCCAATTATGGTAAGTAAGTCTGATGATAAGAAACACCTCCACAACTCATGACATTAAAATTAAATTTCCCCTTCTCCCATATGTTTTAATGAATTAACTACTTGGTCGAAGAGAAAATATAGACAACACAATCATTCTAGTAATGTCCATTTCATCCATCATCTTCTTGACAGCCACTTCTACATAGGTGGTATGATTTAGTACGTATACCAATAGTAATATATCTATTTTTAAACAATGTATGTATTTCTGGTCTCTATACTAATCATTCATCACCGTGTCTGGATAAAAACTGGCAAGCTTCACATAATGGTTTTTGTGCACAAACACTGAATATTGTCGCTATTACAATGATAAAATGCCCAGATACATTAATATCACTTAAGGATCTATATAGAATTTCTAAAATAAGAGTTCATTGAAACCCTTCAAGTCCATTCCATGTGATGATTTACTATTATAATAGAATACCACTAAAAACTTTTGGGTGCGTCAAATGATAATGTTTCACACTTCACATTGATACCCATAGTTGTATCCATTATGTTGAAGTCATATTATATATTTTCAAGTTGTTCATACTCATCTTGTTTCTAATTCATACACTTAATGGAAAGGGAATTCTTCTATAATTACTCCCCACATCAGTCCTTATATCTTCTACCACTCCAAAATGGATTAACTACATGGCTTTGAATGTTAGATAAATTATACTCTCCATTAATAACTAACCATATGATAGCCACTAGAAGATTATAAGCCGAATGTGGATTCCCTTGAGGAACATATCTCATTTCAACCACCTATGAAACCCATGGAATACATCGTTGAGGTATGTAACAATACTCTAAAACATAAGATAATTATTGGATAAAAGTATATTGTCATGTTAAGCCACAAAACCATATTTAGAATTTATGACCAATATAAAAACATGCTATTGGACACCCATGACCTAGTATCCCTATAAATATGAGGCCCTTCTTGATTACATATATTCATGAACTAATCAAAACTTTCCCCTAATGTATAAAAAAATATTATCTCTAGTATAAAATATTTAAAAAATATAAGGATTCTTTTGGATAAATCACATCCAATAATAATTATAAGTATCATACCTGGAATAACATCTAAATGGGTATTACAATTAATTCACTCTTGAACATAATCATATGACCAATCCATAGGACTTCCTAATTAGAACCTGGGAAAGATACTAAAAAGAGGGAATGATTTCTTCCTACATATACAGAGATATTATATATATATATATAACCATAAATGAAACATATCATAAAAAATAATTAAAATGTAGTTTCTATATCTCTAAATCAATTTTAAAACCCCAAAGGCACATGAACAATAAAAAAATTATAACTAAAAATAAGAAACAACTACTCCTTTTAAAATATGAAAAATTTACATCTATATCACTACCAGGTACCCATACATAGATAATATAAACCCTTGATGCCTTATTGTGTTCCCTTGAATTTTCCATTATCAAATGAAAATATAAGGACAACACATTCCTTACGGAATGTGAAAGGCATGAGCTAAGAATGCATTGAATGATCACATCTATGTGATACATATCATATATTTTACAATAATATAATTATTTTTATTTTTAACTAATACATGGAATGTTTATCTTTTTAATAGTTTTAACATAAAAATCATGGTAAAATATTCACTATTTACAATAGATATAAAAATATCTTGAAAAAACGGTATCAAATAATAATTTCTATAAACATGTTACATATTTTAAAACATGTTTAAATCACATCAAATCTAAAATGTAAAAAGACATATAAAACTGGTAGACATTCTTTATATCACAATATTCCATGATATCTAAATTGTTCAAACCTTAAACACATACTATTTTGAGCATCAGGTCCTAGGAAACCAAAAATATATTCTAGGGAATTGTGGAACACCCTAGAAAGTGAACTCTTGAAAATGAATATCAATCCATAATACCCATGGATAATTATTTTAGGAATAGATAATACCCCAATATGTGAACCCCCAATCAATACCACTGGATAAGTCAAACTAATCTGGATGCCTCATATGTAGAAAATTATTATATGTACTATAATTATCAAATAATTTAAAAATAATTTATCAAATATTATAATGAAATTAAAAATTCCCCTTTTCATCAAAAAAATTATTTAAATTTTCATTTTATAATCTATTTTCGAAGGCTTCAAAAATTCAATTTAACTCACTAAAATAATGTTAAAACTGAATTTCATAAAAATCCCATTTACACACATGAATCCTGCAATCATGTATGATGTTAATTACTTTAAAAATAATAATTTGTAAAACAATTAGTAATTATATTTCAATTTCAAGCCACAGGTTTAACCCACGTACCTCAGATAAAGGTCACACAACAATAATGATGGGATCCACACATAGGAAAAACAATGGGATATAAGGGAAAGATACATTGTCTCAACCATATATTCTCACATTATATAATAAAATTATAAAAGAAAAATGTGTGATATATAAATTAGATGAACACAACACCTTGATAACCCACGCACCACACCATAACCAACAAGAAACAGAACTCTATAATACATATTGATGAATGATCCAATCAAAATGAGATATATTAAATAAGATTAACTTATTACAAAAACATAGCCCAACATTTCCACCAAAATCATGATAAAGTATTTAAATGGGAAAATATCCATTTCACATTTGACATGTATATAAAAAGCCAAACCAAATATTAAATTCTTAATGAAGAAGTACATAAGGTATATAATCATTCATATGTTCTTAGATATTCCAAAGGGTTCAATGGATAGAAAACCTATCAAATTAGTGGTGAGTTAGGCCTGGAATGCATAATATTACGTTGGGACGATATTAAAAACATCTTGAATCAGTAATTGAATATCAAAATCCCCCCAGGTTACTCATATATCAAAAAATGTTCTTCCTTATTTTTAGAAAACATAAACAGGAAATTAATGATGTGAATGAAATTCTTTTTGTGAAATTATTTCATTACTTAAATACAGAGTTCATGAATTTTTAGCTAAAATAACAACATTTCATGTATCCAGTTCATAGCATGAACAAGTTCTATAAATATTACTATAAAATACCCTATAAAATAATATGTAATTCCTCTAGTATATAAATAATATCCAAAACCAAAATGGTTAGTATGGAGTATGTTAATTTTTCATTTGAATAATCCCTCTAAATAACAAATATTATATAAATCATCAAAGCCTCAATAATAATAAACAATTGTCAAAATAAATCATTCCCTGAATATATATCATTGAAATTAAAAAAATATTCCATAATTTGATTGAAACCCAAAGATTAAAATGATTTTATTGCAAATTCATCCCTGGTAAACTACACATTTAACTCAAAATTTAGCAAAAACTCTGAATGTATCATAACAAAAATTAATATTTTTTCATGACTTCCCAAAAATATACACAACATTTCCCAAAATAAATTGGCAGCAAAATCATTTATTATACCAAAATATTAATCAATATTTATTCCTAAAATAAAACCCATATTACTCAAAATTATTTCCATTTACAAAAATAATAAAATATCCTAAAAATGCTAATATAATCAATTATTAGTTTTTTCACATAGCTAGAAAAGCAATTTTCAATCCCATGATTATCTATATGATAAATCCTATGTTCCCAACACATAATTACAATTTTAATCTAAATTAAATATAACAACCTCAAAAACATTGATCATATTATCCTTAATGTTTATGAATACATAAAAAATTATTTATATAAAATATAAATTCATTATTTGTCATATAACATTTTCATGAAATCAAAAACTAATCTGAATGGTTTTATTGCCATATATGTCTTTGAAAATACAATTAATCATCCTAAAATCATAATAAAAAACCCTCAAAAGGTTTTTCATTTAAATAGATCATATAATCAAGAATAATCACAAAAAACCATTATTTTACCCATTAATATTATGTTAACATTATATGGAAAAATGAAAATATATTATATTCTCTAAATCCTACTCTAATACAAAATATCAAATCCATTAACACACACTCCCTTATATGATTCTATAATCATTGTGTTTATTTTTATGGATTTGATAGAAAAAAACATGAGCCAATTTTGGTCATAAAAAACATAAAACTTCATTATAAAATAATGGATCACTTAATTAAAATGGACATTTTTGTTTAAGTGTTATTTATAATTAGGTAAATCTCTTTTATTGTTAGAATTTCCAAACAATATCATTTTTCTAACAAAACAAGTTATTTAAAAAAGGCACATTCTCTTTATTAAATGTATATTATATATCTCAATTAATGACATATTTATCTTTATATTGAACACTAATAATTTGGAAAAATAATTTTTATTAATATGATTAAAAAATGATTAATAAAGAACATTTAGAAAAATATTGGAAATACACTCATCTATTTTTAAAAAATGTGGTCACAGAAGAGTTTTTTTATTTTCATGCAACATATATTAAAATCAAATAATAATTTACATAAACAATAAACATATTATACTACCAAATTTTAATAATAAATCACACAATAAGGTGAATATAAATGAAAATACATAATCCTGTTTGTTTTGTATAAACTAATATAACTCTTGATAAACATTTTAATAATAGTAATTATTTTACCTAAAAGGAACTATTTATTCCATTAAAAATGTAATTATAATACATTGTGAAATAAAAATATTTCAATGATAATACATTCTCAAGAATAGATAATTCACGTTGGTATCATTGGAAAAAAATTCATATCACTCTTAAAATCCCTCTTCTAAATGGAATAACCATCTTGATAAATTCTAATCGTATCTGAGGAGAATTATATAACTAGTTCATTGTATCCCTTTACCCATGTAATTGAAGAGTTATATTGAACTCACATTTCATAATGTGATATATTTTTCATAGTCATCATCATATGAAACATCCATGAATCATAAAATAACCAAAAAATTTATTTCATGAATTTTTATCATCATTATAATAATCATATTTGTTTCCCTCAAAAGAAAATAAGAATCTGATTATCAAAATTTCAATTCCATTTTAACCCATTTATGAAATTACTAAGAATAAATATAAGGATAATTTTTCATTAATTTACTCTTCCAAACCTAAAAAATAATACAAAAATCAAATTATGTATATTGTAAAACCATTCATTTCATATACGATAAAATAAAATATTCTAATTGAAACATGTATAGAAATCCAAAATGCTCGGTATAAAAATGTAAAAAATTATATTAAAAACTAATGACTCAAAATAAATTATCCTTTATA
This sequence comes from Viscum album, assembly GCA_963277665.1. NCBI lineage: Eukaryota > Viridiplantae > Streptophyta > Magnoliopsida > Santalales > Viscaceae > Viscum > Viscum album. The sequence goes on from OY728134.1 coordinate 1,322,480,594, forward strand.
ATAAATAAATATACATATGTATAAATTCATAAATATATTTTAAATAATATGTATATCAAATAAAATGATTTAGAGAAAAATATTTAAAACATTTGAAACATGTTTTTACAATAAACTGACCCTTGCCTTATGTCAGATTGGTCACATAGATTCTTTTCCACTTGTATTATGAGAATTAATAAATTATTTAATTTATATTAAACATTTTCTTGGTTTATTCATTTATTATTAAATTATTTATATCATTTACTAAAATAATATATTTTATTACAAAATCAGTAACCTCAATATTGGGTGTTCTCAGGATATTATATTCATTATTTCAAAAGGATATAGTATGTTGATCATGGAAAAATATTTATTTATTAAATCAACAGATAATAATCATAATAATCATATAATATATTTTTATAAATTTACTATACATATATAAAAACACTCATTAATATTTTTACCAAAAATGAACTGAGTTATAATCCATGAGTTGGTAGGTCATACATATACATGAGTAACATTTCTATTTTTCATCACAGATGAGGGAAAGAAAGTGGGTTTGAATTTCAATATATTAAATTATAATTGTTTTATAAATTTCATATTATATATTAATAGTCATATCTATATCATCCTCATTAGGTGGTGATGGGAAAAATCATATCACTTCATTTTCCGTGTAATCCAGACATATAAAATCATGATGTTATCATTTTTCAATGGATAGAATGGTTCGAAAATAGATGATATATTATATTTCCATATGATAATTAGTTTATTAATATACTATATATGATAAATCATATCCATCCATGATTTTTAATGATGGAATCTCAATTATAGTTGTTCATGTGGTGATAGTATTCCATACACATTAATGGTAGTTTTTATAATTATAAGAAAATGAGGTTTGTTAATGCTATTTAATAAATATAATAAAATTTTATTTTATGGGATGAAACGATTTCATTATGGAAATGATTTGAAGAGTTTTTATGGGGGTATAAGAATAAATAATACTAATATATTTACTTAAATGCTATACCTCTACATGGGAAAACATCATTTTAATAACATTTTAATACATATAAATATGGTTTTCATCCAATATTCAGAAATGTATGAGTTTTATAAGTATGTTAGGAATTTATTTTGGTATTTATCCTCTAAAAAATCGATATTGATGTATGAAGTAGAGAGGATATGAGGTTTCTTTCAATAAGTGGGGGAGTGTCAATCATATAAATTCTTGAAGTATTAACTTAATATAAATTTAATTTCATGAAAAAGTGGTATAAAATTGAAATATTTATAATTTGGGATGATTATTTGTCTAATTAATCCCATTAAATAAAATTTTGAAATGTTTGGGTCATTTTGTAAACCTTATCGCATTGTTATACCCCATTATTTACCATTTTGGTGATTATTGCATAGTCATTCTTTTGTTACTATTTAAGGGACCCAAAATTTACTATAAAATGAAAAGTTGCCAAAAATATAAATATATTGATATAGTTGAACATTTACCATTAACATTGAGAAATATAATACTTTTTATTAATTTTATATCATTTATTAATATAATAGTTATAATAAAATACAATTAATTTCATTTATGAATGGTTCATATAGCTTGAAATTAAATTCATCAATAAACAATTAATGTAAAATATATCAATTTTTAATGTTTTTAATACATCATTATTTGGAATAAAAAATATTCCATATATTTAATCAAAAATACATTATTTTTATGGTTTTTTAAGTTATATTCAATTATTTTTTCTACTTTTTATACACATGTTATGTCATTGTTTTATAGGAGTTTAAAGTCATTATATAATCACTAAAATGTATAATTAAACTACCTTTAAATTTTAAATTCATTATGATCAAAAAAAATTATTATTTGTGAACAAATTATTTTTTCTCTCTGTGCACCTACATGAGAAAATTAAATTGAAGTGTTGGGTGTTATGTATTTTCACATGACATAAAATATTACATCGATCATCATAAAATAAAAACATACATCTATCCATAAATTATTAAATTTGAATCTATTATAACAATTAACTCAAATTATATATTAAATTATAGTTTTATGATGATTATAATTCCTTTACACATTGTTTTTAATGTTAATTAAACTAATTTACTGTTTAACATTTCTATAACTATTATACATAGATATTATTCCAAATAAAAAAACATAAAATGACACCACTAGAAAAAGTAATTATGTTAAATCCATATTTTGAACCCATTTTCTCAAATTAGATTCACAATGCTAGAATAATTTAATTCATAACTGAATCTAAAAAGCATGATGAAATGAGAATTTCAATAAAAAAGTCTTTTTATATGTAGGATAAAATTTTATACCAAAATCAATCATCAAATTCATTCAAAGGACCTCAAATTGATTATTCATATAATAAATAAACAAATTGTAATTTTAAACAATTTTCTATAATAAATGGATAATTAGAAATGATTTAAATCAATATATTATTCTAAAAAAATATCTATTTTCTGTATTCATTAAAAAATGAAACATTTTAAGATATTATTCACAAATTAATCAAAACTAGATTTTGACATGTTGGATTAAAAAAATATGTCATTTTTAAAAATTAAAATTATAAATTTTAATGATATCAATTATGATATTCAATCATAAATTTCAATAAAACCCATTTATCAATAAAATTTAATTTTTAAAGAAAAATAAATTTTCTAAAAAATGAGTACTTATTTTTTATGCATTTATATATCCATTTGAATTATATCAAGAAAATATGAAAATGCAACATGAAAATTATATTATTATACATACGTTCCAATTTAATGGATCGGTTATAATATTAAGATTAATATTTTACTAATTGTATAGTATTTCACAGTTTTCTTAAATCTCAGTGTTGGGTATTAAGAAAAATATCATGTTTTGAATTTTTTGACTATAGTTTTAGTGTCATAAATTTATTTTTATGGTAATTCAATACTATATATGGATCCTTATAAGATCATATGTTATATAATATCAAGCAATAAAATGGTGCATGATATATGACACAACCAATAAAAAAATATCAACCTCACATATTCGTATCATGAGAACTAAAAACAATTATATTTAAAACATGAATTAATTAATACATTGAAAGAGGTTGATATTCAAGAGAATATACATGTAAAATTATATAATTAATCAAGATAAATAATGGGGATAGTGGCATAAAAATATAGCCTCAATAGAACATGAATAGAATTAAGGATATTCGCATAGAAAAATAACACCATTTAGGATAATCTGATAAATTTAGTTAATAATGTTGATGGAATACCCCTATTCATTTTTATGAAATATTATTTGGAATTATGTTTATTTTGAAACAATATTATTATATTTTAATGATGATTTGTTGATAATAATTATCGTAATATTGAAATATTTTTCCCATCTGTAATAGAGTAAAAATGGATTTCAAAAAATGTTGTCAACATTACTATAATAAGAAGGGGTTTTGGATCACCTTTCATTCATATGTTAATGTGGATAACATGTATACCATATTAAATAATTATTTAGAATTAAAAAAAGATCTATATCTTTGGAAAACTCATAATAATGTTTTATTGGAAATGTGGAATGGATGATAAAAATAGATGATCAATAAAGTAAAAATATTTTTTGCCTTTGAAAATATCAATAATTATACCCATTTTATAAAAATGAAAAAATTAATTCTTATTCAATGAGGTAATAATAAATATATATTCCACATAAATGATATATATTTTTGTTTCCAAATAATAAAATAGAATATAAATAAAATATAACAACATGGAAATTTAGGAAGAGGTTACTTTATAAATGATGGAAATTATTCATAAAGACATTATTCATCAATGAGAATGAAAATAACCAAGGAAGAAACATTGTATTCAAAATTTATTTTCCTATACAGAGGAATAAAAACAACCATAAAAAAATTAAATTTTGTAATTAAACTGAATCATGTATAATATATGTTCAAAAAGTTATATAATAACTCAAATAATGGAGATTTTGATTAATTAATACCCCTTAAGGATTTAGTTTCACCTAAATATAACTCCATTGAATGAAAAAAAATATAATGTATAATAAAACCATATTGATTTCGAAAAATTGTAATAAAAGAAATCCAAATTTCCATATATATATCATATAAAAAACAATAGTGGGAATGGATTATATATCGATGAAAGTATATTGATATTAGAACCCCATACATTTAATCTCGATATCCATGAATAAACCTCATCCTCTATTATCATAACATTAACAAACGTGAATTCATTTTCAGTTACTTCTTTTATTAATTTTGATCCCAGATTAATTACCTCGATTACCCATGGGTTTTAGTGAAAAATGGATCTTTTCCATGGTAGTAGGTGTCACACTATTGGTGCATGTTTGGGAAAAGTGGCACCCTTGACCAAAAACCGTCCATCCACTCATCATTTGTACATTGTCCAAACACATGGTTGTCTCACAGTTCGGTAAATCATATGGGCTAACTATGTGGTAGGTTCCACTTTAATTGTGAGGGAGACATGATTACTTAATGTTATTTCAAATCATGAGTGGAGCCCATGTATCTTGTTCAGGTCATTAAAAATTATTATTTCACCAATTTTTTCTCATGGATTCTAACACTAAACAACCTCTAATCCTCCCAATTTTTAATTTTCTAGCCCGGTATGCTCTCTGTCCCCCTGTTTCTCCCTTGGATGTCCATTTTAATGGTGTTTTTGTTGTGGATATATCTAGAATCATCATGTAACTCTCCCTTATCCTTGTTTCATACCTATTTCTAGTGTTTCTCATCCATCTTTCATAAGTTCTTATTTTCCAATGGGTTGATTGCACAAATTTTGGTTCAGTCATGTGTTTTTGGAGGAAATATTTTCGTTGGTGGTTTAATATTTCTTTTATTGGGTTGTGTTGAGGTGTAGCTATGGTTTTCCCTTGATTTCCAGAATTTTTCATTTGTGAGGTAGGTGTTCCATTATTTTACATTGTTAGATGATTTTTAATTACTTTCTTGGATGCTTAAATATGGTTTAGGGATTATTTTTGTGGTGATAATTTTTTTTTGAAATATATTTGACATGAATATGTGATGAAAGTGAGTTTTTGAAATGAAAATGGTTGTGTCTCATCTCTAACTCATTATGGTGCTTCCTGGATGTGTTTTATGCCTTGTGTGGAGATTAAAACATGTATTTTAAAATGTATTTCAAGGTCTGAATGTATTGAATGTGGTATATCTAAACAAAATGGTATTTTTCATGTTTTATTCTTGTCTATGTAATTTAATGTGGCTTGGAAATTTTGAAAGTGATGTGAAGAATGTTTTAAAATTGAATTAGTTTATTATTGGATTTTATAGGGTATTGGCCCAAGGAAATGGTACAATGTTTTGTGTGATTTACCATTCTTGTATCCGAATGGGATTTATGTGTTTTTCAAGTCCTTTTAATTTTATTTTTAAATAATTTTTTTGTGCTTGAAATAGAAAGTGGTTTTGTTTATAGAAGATACTAGTTTACATGTGACGATTTGTGAATGTTGTGATTTCCTTATGTTATTATGATTTTTGGCATGTGTGTGGGAATGTTATGATTTATGTGATATATAAAATGGAATTTCAGCACAATAGAACTCCCAAATATCTACGTCGGTGAATTATAACTTGTACACTAGGTGACTTAGAATATGTGAGGCTCATATTTATATAGCAGGATTTATTAAAACAACACTAATCAACCCTATGATATGATCATAGACATCTAGACCATAGGATGCTATATTATATATTATATCATGCATGTGAATGGTGTAGATATTGGATAATTATATGGAAACCATTATATCATGGGATGAGATCCCATGTAATTCAATGTTCATATAAATGTTTTTGGTTTTATTTATTGGATTTGATCACTTAGTTATATGGTTTCGAGAATCTCACTTTCTCTAGTAACCCATATATATATTTCCATGGTTCTCTCTTGTGATATGATTTATATGTGACATGGTTCTCATCGTTGATACATTATAGGGCTTTTATAAATGTTTTTTTCATAGAATTTATGTTTCAATAAAAATGGTTAACATTAATTTTGTTTAGAAATGTTTTCCATAAAAGTGTTTTCCTAAATATGTCATGGAGGAAATGTTTCATGTTTATTTATATAAATATGAATGTTCATTAATCTTATAATGTTATAGAATGAAATATTTTGTTTAGGGTGGAATCTTACTAGGATTTATAACACACCCTGAATATACCATTGGTTTTATGTATACTTTTTTATGTATAACCATGGAAAATGCAAGATATATCCTGGTGGTGATGGTGGGTCGAGTTTCTAGTGTTACACATTAAGTAGTTGTTGGTGGTGGTGGATTGTGGGTGATGACCCCTTTATTTCAAAGTGGATGTTGGGATTTTTTTCTCCCATTTATATTATGGTTTTTTGGTTTTTTGATTATGTTTTAAAAGAATGAATCTGATAATTGTTCAACCTCATTTTTTTATAATATTGGTTAAGTGATATAGGATTTTTTTCGGTTGGTTATAGTTATGTTCATTGGTGAAATAATTACAAAGTTATATTTTTGGAACCAAGGAGATATTTTCCATCCCATAGGGATCGGGAATTCCCTTTGGGATATATTTATGTCTGGGTTGAGTATTAGTTCGGATGGAATTCGGCATGGTTTATGAAAAAATGGCCTCAAAGGAGGTTATGTTTATATTCGTTTATGATATTTGGGATGAGTCTTGATATATAGAGTCTCGTATTTTCAAGGGTTGTGGTTCTCATTATGAGTGTGGTATCTTCCCAACACACCTCTTTAAAGACCTTGTTTCACCAATGGATGTTGGAATTTGTTTTTTTATTATCCCTCTATGTGAGCCGTAAAGGCTACTATCTGTATATGTATCCTGGATGGAACTGAAGTGGTTTGGATTATCGTTTTGGTGGATATTTTTTATTTGTAATTTATTTTTGTGTCTTAGAATTATTATTGATTCATAATATTGTTATAATTTCAAGTAAATTATCTTCTTTATGGGGTGTCCATGTTGTTGTTTCTTGATGTTGAAAAATTCCTCCTCAAAGAAATCAATTGAAACAATAGGAATAGGCTGGAAATATTTATCCCCTTCCATTTGATCAAGGGATAGAAAAATCATTGCTTCGAGTTATACAAGAATTGAGACAAAGAGTGGGTTATTGTCTAACTATGGATAGGAAAGGCAAATTAGATCCCAGATAGGAAAAAGATATGTTTTTTTGTCAGGAATAACCCTCATTCATTATGTGGTAGCATAGATCCTTAGGATGAGGAGCAGTGTATTGAGATGGTTTAGATAATTTTTGAGTTTCTTGATACTCTAGAGGAAATTAGGGTAAATATTGATTCAATTATGTTGGAAGGTCCTAGATAGGGGTAAGACTCAGTTTTGAATGATGGAAGTCATGAGAGGAAGAGTTGGATGGATTTAATGGTTATTGTAAATGAGTTGTATTGTAATTTGGTTTTGGAATATGAAATGTACAGGGAGTTTATGGCTATTTTATAGGTTGAACATACCATGATGTATTATGAAAATCATTTCATATAGTTAGTTCGATTCTCACCCATGTTCATTTCCAATAAGCAATTCATGGATCAGATGTTCTATAAGGGGTTACATCTATAAATCCAGTCCCATGATTTCATGTTCCAAATGAGAACCTATAATATGTTTATCGATTGATATATCATCCAAGAAATCTATATTTAATAAAAATATGATGTCTCTATAGCTGGTTCAACAATGGGAAGTGTCAGTTAATCAAAGAAGAAGAGGTAATGGAATGAGAGGGATAAAAGGGTCAGTGGTAGTTCAGTCCATCCCTCCTAGATGTCTTCATATATGGATTAAAAATATGTCTAGAGGTGTTACATAAGGGGGATGGTATGGAAGATGTGATTGGTGTCTTCAACTACACCTAATCCTTTCCATAAGTGTGGATCTCTAGGAATAATTCTACTATTATTCAAGGTACCTCACCCTAATCAGAGTGGTTCGAGATCTCTATCATTTAAAGGAAATCCATCTTACATAGAACAATCCCAGACAATAGGCCTTCAGATTTCAATTCTTCATTAAAATGATAGTTTTTCTTATGGGGATAGTCATTTTAACCCATTGTTGAAGGTCAGTGTTCATTCTCATGCTCTGGATGAGATGAGGTATCTTTATGTGGTGGTTCGAGTATGAGTAGAATCAAATATAGGTCCTACAATAGTTTGTGGTACCATTCTTATTGCACCATCTTTAGTTTTTCACTTATTTGAAACTAGTCCCACCAATTCTTTTATTGATTCTTGTATTATGTATTTGTTAATGATTCTAATTGAGTTTATTCTTTCTATGATATATTTTGTGACACCTCTTAGTAAAATGTTTGATCATTTTTTCTGGTGTTTGTATTCTTCCCTCATCATGTCCAGGGTCGAGATAGTGTGGGATTTTCTGATTTTTAATATAAACTATTGTAACTCAGGCTTAAAATATATGGATATTATATCATTTATGATTAGTATTCTACGTATTACACAATAAAATTCCCATGGGCCATAATATTTTAGTTTACTTTGAAACATAGAACACAATCATCTAACTTGGTGAAATAACTACAATGTTTCCCAAAAAGATCATCCCCATTAATATTTAAAATTATAACTTATCATCATAACCTGGGAAAAAGAAATATAAAGAAAATATTGATATTCAATTAACTATAATGTTGAATAAATTAAATCCATAAGTATAACATCAAAAATGGTAGGAGACATGAAAATTACATTTGAAGATCAAACCCAGTATATTAGATATCATAATCAGTAGACATGATATAAATATTGGAATTTTATAATAATTGAATCATAAAGGAATTCATATTATAATTCCTGAAAGCATAACATAGGAATAAGTCATTGAATTTATGGAATACTAGTAATTATATAAAATAATTTATATATATGTAAAGGATTTCTGTTGAGGAAATGTTTGTAGAAAAATTCATTTACTGAACCGGGTATAATCATAATTCAAGCAATGTATTAATGAATTGGGATCATTATCATTACATCCCAATATTATTGTGTCAGGTTCACTCATGTTCCATCCATATATTAGTGGACCAGGTTCAGTTCCTTGCCATCCTTATATTTATGAACAATGTTCACTCCTGTTCCATCCCTGTATTACTAAAGGGGGTTCACACTAATTCCATTCCAGTACTATTGATTTGGTTTCACTACTTTTCCGACTTTATATTACTAAATCAGGTTCACTCCCATTCTATCCCAATATTATTGAATTAGTTTTACCCCAGTTCAATCAATGTTTTTCTCATGAGATATAAAAAATTACGAAATTAATTTGAGATAGATATATGTCCCACCCATATAATAATTAAACCATTCAAAACAGTTACACAGGATTATAAACAATCGTATCATAACCCATGAAAATAATTGGGAATAATAAATTTGCAATGTTTACATAACATATGGAAAATTATATGGTTTTCATAATCGTTTTATCAAAATAATAACATGCGAGAAGATGTAGGATTTGTCAATATATAACTATTGAAAGAAAAAATTAATTTCATTAAAATAAATCATGTAAATTAGGAATGGGTTTCATAAACATAATACCCTAATTAAATTAATAATTCGGAGAAAGAATATAAAATATATCCCTTAGATCATTTCCATTTTAAGGCATTAGTAACACTAATAGATTTAATATTTGGTGGGATATAATTTTGAAAGATATTTTTAAAACCTTTTATGAGGAAATATAACATTCTTAATTGAAATTTGATTTAAAAAAATATATTATTCTAAAAACCATTTCCATTTATATTAACATGAATTCTTATAAATTAATATTTCAAATTTTTATTGAATCCATTTTCTTTGAAGTATTATAAGGGGAGTTTAAAAATGTTTTTAAATTAATTTTCTAAAAAACATATAAAATAATCATAAAAATGTTTTGAAAATAATTTATTAAATATAAATTTAAATCTTATAATGGATTTTTAATATCTTTTTCATACCCATTTCCCTTGAAAACTTATAAATGAAACTTGAAATCATTTTGAAAACATTTTTTACATTAAATTTTATAAAATAATCATGAAAATATTTTGAAAACCATTTCCTGATATAAATTATAAACATATAATAAATTCATGAAAACATCTTGAAAACCTTTTTTATGAAGATGATATTAAAAAATGAAAATAATTCTTGAGAATATTTTAGGAAAATATGGTTTTGAATGAACATGAATTTCAAATCGGAAATTGAGATAAAGTTAAACATTCACAAAAAATATTCTTAATCATCTTATATACTAAAGAGTTGGAAAATAGTACCAACAAATTAAGATATCATGAATTTCAATAGGATATAAATACTCATGAGAGTACTTTATATATGCATAATAAAATTTCATAAGTGGAAGCATAATTACAAAAAATATCGACAATTGATGATATAATTAAAATAAAGGGTTTCATGATAAATCATGTCAGTGGTAGTAAACACCCCTCTTAGAAAAACATATATTTATAATGCGGGAATGGTCTCAAATTAGGTAAATTGTGGAAAATTACATTACCAGTTTCTAACTTTTGAAACCTAAATCCCATGAAACAAATATCTTCACATGGATATGAAAATATCCATAAATAATAATATATGAATCATGGGATACATAAATGGGAAGTATACAAATAACCAATATGTTGTTGTTTGGAAACATGGCTTGTGTCGAGCAGACAACAAAGTTGAGGCGATCAAAATCCTTTATATTGTTTCTAAATTTTCACTGGAGTATTTAACTTAAATAATAATAAACCTATGTTAGTTAATTACTTTCATATGAACCTTTTCCAATTTTTTTATTACTTTTACATCTTTTATTACTATGTCGTATAAAACTACTTAAACATTTTTTTAAGTAGTGTGTAGTGACAAAATTCAGTTCATGTGTTCAAAATGACTTTTCTAGGTCAATTATGGAAGAATATGAAATTATATGAACATATACATAATAATAATAAAAATAAATTTTTCATATTTATACATTTTTTATACATTTAAAACCAATCATGAAAGGTGGTTATGAAAAATGGCCAATGTTACAATCCGGGAGACGGTAGCCCATACATACGCATGAGTAATGTTCCAATTTTTAAAATACCATTATTGAAGAAGGAAACAAAAAAATATCATTCCATAATGATAATTATGTCATAAATAACATTTTACATAATCATATATTCTTACATGTATAATTCGTGGGATTAAAAAAGAATCACATCACATAGAATATGCAGTAGTCCACACATCCAAAATCGACCTTATCACATTTTATGTATCATAGGGAATTAAATAAAATAATATATTATTTCATCTAGAAATATAATTATGTAATGAATTTAATATATGATTTTTATGTAACATATTTTTTTTATAAACATCCTTAACACATTACATGTAATGGTTGGATGTATCACATCACATTGAGGTGGTTGTAGACCATGTGTTTACAACCGATGTTATCATAGCCCCATAATGTTTAGAATATGGAGGTATTTGATATATAATGATTACAAAAATTTATATTCCTTGTAAATATATTATATAATATATCAAAACATAGTTTCCATCATAAATCCCTATCCATGAATGGTGGTAAATGTAAAATTCAAAAATCATCATTTCATGCGGCAGTATTTCGTTATACATGAATTGAATATTTTTTCCCATTAGATGGATATATTAGTGGGTTTAGAAATAACTATTAATATTAAAAAACACATAATATTTTGGATAATATTTTTATTATTTAAACAATGAATGATAATAAATTAAGTGGTGGAGAAAAAAATAAACTAAAAGTTCATGAGAGAAGATTCAAACTCTTAATCATGTAACTTCTTTTGTTTTGAACCAAATGGATACCTTTGCTGACAATATGAAAAAGTTGTGGCATTTATGTAGATGGTGGGGATATTGGTAGATTATTTAGACATATTTTGGATGATGAAAAAGAGTCTTAAGAGGTTTGTGTAAGTGTAATATTTCATTCCATTACGGTGGAATGGGAGATGCACTCTTCTCATTACCAAAAAGTATTCATTAATTGATGGTCTACCTATCCCAATGTGACTAAAAATTTAAAAATAATTAATTAAATTAGAATAATGATTTATAAGAACCTACACCACACAAAAAATATTTGAATTTAATAATCTGGTTCCATAACATCTATGTTTTCATAATTTTATTATTTTGATTTTTATTACAAACACTTGTTTTCTAACTTATGTAGTTTAACCAATAATAATAATTTAATGTTATATTTTTTTATGAATATATATCCACATAATTAAAAATATAATACATATTTTTTAAAATTAAGATCCATTGTTTTTATAATTAATTCTAAAATAATCCCATGTGACTCAAAAAACGCGACTTAAACACTGACTACGATAATTTTTTTTACAATTTATAGGTAAATATGTTAATTATAAAATATCAATTTGTCAATTAATATAACATATATAGAATTTTTTAATTCATACAAATCTCTTGGTTTAATACATGATTCTTATTAATTTTAATTCATTTAATAAAATATTGTTTGTTGTATAATAAATATAAAGTCAATTTTGAAATTATTTATATAATTTTAATATTTAAATATCAAATAAAATAGTAGAATTAAAATATATAATTTTTTATACTATATAACATGATATATTGTTATAGGAAATTAATTAATGAAAAAAATTAATTTATTTTCATCATTTTAAACATTTATAGTATCTTTTATTTTAATCAGTAAGTAACTAAAATAATAACTATGTTAGCATTTCATAACAATATTAAGTAACTAAATCAAGACTAAATGTAAATGATAAACGATTACGATAACAAAAACCCATTTATATTTCATAATAATATTTATAACCTAAAATATGATGTTTATTTGCATATCTCAATGTATTATAAATGTTAATGGTAAGGAAAGTTCCATTTTAGTCTATTTCCATACATAACCATTTATATATCGAATGTACATTAAATAATATCCCAATAAAACATGATATTAGAAAGAAAAAATGTGATATGGTTTAATTATTATCATCCAATGGGTTTTGGAAATAGTTCCCAGGTCATTTCGTCCTATATGATTATGGTTTAGTCCCTTATTAAGATTACTCTAATTACCACAATTAATTTTAATTATTTTCAGTAATATTTTTTGTACAAAAATAATTTTATCTTATTATACTAGAAATATTATAATGATTAATCCATTTTCTGTTTGTTTTCTAAATTAAAATAAAAAAATGGAAAATTTAATTTTAACGATAATCCCATAGACGTGGCGAGGAAGCTATTTTTGATGTAAAAATATTCAATGTTTTAATATGTGATAATATATATATATATATATATATATATTCAAAAAATAATTATTTCAATAAAGTAAATTAGATTAATTTATGTATAATTAAAATATTATATACTTTTTAAACTGTTTCAATATATTCATAAAATTTAATAATTATTTAAAAAAAGGACTTTTAAAACTAAAATACACTATTTTTTACTATTCAAGAAAAGAAAAAGATTCTCTGAAAAATATTAGATATTCATCATAATATATTTTCAAAATTTTAAATTCTATACTGATATTTATTTTTCAAAATAAAATAAATAAAAAAATTTATTTCATTTTAAAAATTTTGACCCCATCAAAATTCGATATATCTTATTCTTTTGTGTAACACAAGTTAAAATACTGTTATTTGTACCACAAGATACTATAAGTGTTGTGTTTAGTGAAATATTAATGTAGTGTTTCATATAAATCAATACAAACATAGTGGTTTTATATAAAAAACTATATTCTATATATTCTGAAATGAAAAATATCCAAAACATTATAAAAATACAAAAAAAATCACAAAATCCCAAGGTGTTACATTCTACCCCCATTAAATGCATTTCTCCTTCAAAATTAATCTATTTTGTCAAAGGTTTATTAATTAATATTTCCTATCCTAAAACCCCACACTAAAAAATGAACCCTATAACATAATTTTAAAATAAAAATTTGGAAACATAATAATTACCCAAAGTAACACATAACTAGTTTCCACATTTTAGAACATATAAGGTTAGTGAAGATATAGACATTGAAGAAATTTGTAAATATTTATAGGGATTGATTGAGGTCATAAATAACAAAAAAATGAATGGTAAATGGAAAATTAAGGGTGTAAAATTCCTAAATATAAGAATATTAAAAATGAAATTGATTTAATGAATATTAAGGAATTTGGACAACATTTTATTTCTAGAGAATTTTTGTAAAGTTCAAGAATATTAATGAAAAGATAACTAGACATGATTTTGGGAAAAGCACAACCTTTTTTCAAACATGATCAATTACTACATGATCTATTATTTTAAGAAATTAAGGGGATTGTTTCATGCTAGAGGAGCCAATGAATCATAGGATTCATCATAGGTCATATCATGTATCATCAAATGTTAGAAAATGTGGTTATAACAGGTTATCCAATATGGATAAATCCTCATATGATGAGATAATATATTCATCTCAAATATTCCATTTTAGATATTCCATATATAGCTTACATTATAATACTTATGAGAGATAAAAATATAAAATATTATAAAGAAGTTCACTAAATAAACTTATCATTTAGTCCTTATATACCATAATGTATCTGTTGGTTTTCACATTCGAAACATGTGAATATCATCATCATTTAACAACATTAGGCATAGTAATAACCTTAATTACCATATATCCTTATTAAAAAAATACATGTTTCCATATCCCAATGTTCAATGGATATATTCATCAAATACAAGAATATTTAAACTTCATCCATGATAAAAGGGACCAACATGTTAAAAAAATTAATAATTTTATCCAACGTAATAAATATCATCTAATTTACTTATTCATATCTAACATATAATTATATAAATATCATTCTACTAATATAAATATTATATGAAGGGTTATCTTCCCCTTAATTATGTTTTTCTGATGAACATCACCTTTACATTAAATCAATTTTATTTTGAAATGAAAACATTCAATATATTCATTTGAATCCTAATAGAAAAACAAAAATTGAACTACCCTTATGTATTTCACAATTCAGAATTCCTAAATCGAAATAAAAAAAATATTAATCCACATCATACAAAATCCATTATCAATGCCACATCATCCTATTACTCGATACATTTTATCTTTTACATTTATTTTGAAGTCTAATTACTATTGGAAATACAATTATTCCTCCTATAATCTAGCTAATTCTCATTGAAATATTTCTTCATCAGACATAAAATTGAATAATGACCATTCTTTCCAAACATAAATAATTTAACCTTAGATTTTGTATTATAGATGGAAATATCCCTGTTTTTTTTTCTAAACTGATCTCTTTATTTTTTCCTTTTCATTCACTTGCATTGGTTCATTAATTTCCACAGAAAAATAATCTTCTTGTTCCATTAATATGTTTACATAGTTGACTCATTATTCTATATTAACATAGTACAAATTGAATGTCATTTTTTTACATGGTCTTTATTACATGAACTCTCAGTGAAATCCATACTTCTCTTCGTTGGTGAGTCCATGAGTTGTTTAGGTGACATTTTGTTAATAATGATCTATGATAATAGATTATGAGTGATCCAAAAATTTATTATTCTAGTGATCATCCCATTTGGATATTCATTAGTAAATATTCCATCACATTCAGTATTTTCCAATATCTTTCATGATTTCACCAATGACTAAAACAAGGAAGCATTCTGTGAGCATAACATATAATTGAAGAAAACCACACATTCCTAAAAAATCACTTATATTATTTATAAATTATGACACCATCCTATGAAACCATAGGCTTATCCATAGTTACATCCCAAGAAATATCCATATAAATATACATATGGTTTTTAATATAGTTTTCTAATTCTATGTTCCAATGTATGACTAAACATTTCCATTGATACCAACTATTGTGACATTAGCTTAACATACCTTAATATTAATTCATTTTAAATAAATATTCAACATAGTAAAAAAGTGCATTCCCAAGTACTATATTTGGTTAGTGTCTTTGGACACACTGAAAAAATATAACTTAGTGAATGATCGTTAATTTTTTAAACAATGATATTCCTCCTTAATAATTATACTTAAAACCATTATTCATAACATAGGGAAGGAAACATAATAAAAGGGTGAGGTTGAATAGTCTATAAGGTTGAATAATGAAAATTTATAATTATAACATGAATGAAAAGGGGTATTGAACTGATAATAATATTTTAAAATCAAACCCAACATATTAGATATCCTAATAATGATACATAGCATAAATATTGGAATTTCAGAATACATAGATCCTAAGGGAATTAAGACCGTAATTTCTGAAAGCATAACATAAGAATAAGACATAAAATTTGTGGTAGTGACATTAGAGTTTAAAATGATTTCTATTATAGTTACGGATTACTGCCCTGGCCATTATAGTAGGCAACACATTTTAGTAAACTTGGTTCACTCTTTATTCTATCCCTATATTGCTGAACTAATTTAACTACTGTTCAGTCCTTTTATTACTTAACTATGTTCAGTCCTGTTACAGCCTTGTATTTATTAATCGGTTTTGCTACCATTATGGCCCTATATTATTGAAAAGGGTTCACTACCATTCTATTTTTGTATTACTTAATTGGGTTCACTCCCATTACATCGATGAATTAATGAACTTGGTGCACTACCATTCTATCCTTATATTACTGAACAGGGTTCACTCCAGTTCTGGGCCAGTACTACTAAATCGGGTTCACTCCCATTACATCCCTTCCTACCTCATGGGATATAAATATATACCTAATTCATTGGTGGGATATATAGTTCCCACCCATCATATAATGAAATTATAATTATGTTTCCCATAAGATCATAAAAAATCATATTATTACACATGAGAAGAAAAGTTCATCATAAACATGTAATCATATATATAACCTGTGGGAAAATATACGGGATTCTTATTTACATAATCAATGTCATTACCCATGCTAATAAGTGCAACTCATAATAATATGACCCTTGAAAGAGAAGTGGGTTCCATAAACATATAACGTATAAATGATAAAACAGTTTCATAATCGCCATACAATCAATAAATAAACCATTCAAAGAAGGAATATTAATTTTAACCTTGTATCATTTCCTTATAAATGAAGTAGTAACAACAACATATGTCATCTTATGTGGAATAGAATTTTGATATATATTTTTATAACATTTCATATTGAAATTTCCCTTTATTATTTGAAAAATTTATTTTTTAAAAAATAATACCATTGAAAACCATTTCCTTTTATATTAACTTGAAATATTATAATTAAATCTTTGAAAACATATTCGATTACTTTTTATATGAAAACTTATAAAGATAGCTTGAAAAGATATTGAAATGAATTATCCATGAGAACCTATAAAATAATAATGAAAATGTTTTCCAAAAAGATTCTTGAAAATGATTTGAATCATTATCAATAAATCATTAAAATATTTTGAAAAATATTTTCCTTTAGGACATATAAAAGAATATTGAAATCATTTTTAATCCTTTTTTATTTTAAAAAATTATAAAAATTATTGAAATTTTTTTCAAACCATTTCATTTAAAATTATTTGAAAACATATAATACAAGAATGAAAACATTTTTAAATCCTATTTCAACTAAAATAATTTATATACTTATAAATATTTCTTGAAAATTATTTAGGAAATTTTAATTCAAAATAGAATAGATTTTCTTCTAAAGAGAGAGGTAAAGCCAAGCTTTATTAAAACACTTTAATAATAAACTTATGTTATAAAGGATGGTAAAATGATACCAATAAATGAATATATCATGGATACTAATCAGATAATAATGTTCATGAGATTTATTGAGATATGTATTATAATATTACATTAATTGATGTGTAATCATTAATAGTCTTGATAAATGATGAGTTATTTCAATAAACACTAACCATATATTAACATTGAATTATACCCATATGTAAGAAATTTAAATTAAATGAATCAGCAAATATAATAAAATAAAGTTGTTTCATGGTCTAAAATTTAAATGATAGTATAAACACATCTTAAAAAATATATAGTTTTATAACATGATATTGGCCCCAAAGAATGAAAATTGAAGAAAAATTACATTACCGATTTCGATACATTTGAAACATAAATACCGTTAAATTAATATTTGTAATTGGATATTTAAATAACCAAAAAATTATTTATATTAATAATTAATTACATATATGTGTATTTTACATATTACATATAATAAATAGGAGGTGAACAAGGCTTCTATCTCATGAAAAATAAAAGTGAGGTGAAAAAAATCCCTTACCTTGAGTCTGACATGTTATGATTGACTTTATCTTCAAAAATAATAAAATTATGTTTATTAATTCCTTTCATCATATCTTTTCTCATGTTTATTATTTATTTTACTTCACTTGTTACCATGTAGTATACAACTACTTAAACGACAATGTTTTAGTTGGGATTATTAACCAAATTCAATACATTTGTTTTAAACGATATGTCGACAATGGTCGTAGGGTTAATTGTATAATCATATAAAGAATAATAATCATGAAAGAATTTAGAGATTAATAAATAAATTCTATTTTTTAAAAAAAATATGGAAATATAGTAATGAAAAATGTACTAACATTAAAATGTTGGAGATGGCATGCCATTCCTATGAATGAGTAACATTCCCTTTTTCAATGTTCATTATACATATAAGGTAAGAAACACTATATAATTGAAAATTTTTATTTATATCATAAATAGAATGTTATTGTATCATATATAATTAAATTTACACTTAATTTTATGATTATATATAACACATCGTATCATAGAGGCAGTCGTCCACACATCCATGATCGACATTATAACTCTTTTTGTAGGTAAAGTGTAAAAATGAAAATTATATATTAACCTTATAGAAATGTTATTATGTAATTATTATCATATATATGGTTTTCATATCACATATTTTTAATTAAAAACATCAATAATATATTCAATGTAGTTGTTTAATGTATAACATCCCTTTGAGGATGTGGTAGTCCACACATCCAAAAAATATGTTATCATTTCTCAACAATATGGATCACATAGAGGTATGTGGTAAATGTTAATTGAATAAGTATAATATCCTTATAATTATAATATAACACTTTTAAAAATAATGTGTCTATCATAACTCCCAACCATGATTGTTTATAAAGTAAAAAATAAACAATTTTCCTTTCCTGAGGTGGTAGTTCGCCATACAGTAATGGTAAGTTCATTACACATTATATGGAGATCTGTGTCACTGTTGTTCAATCCCATAATATAGAAACTTCTCTGCATATTGAGGATAATATTATTGTTATATAAATATGGAATAATAATACTTGAATGGGTTAAGAAGTAAATAAATTAAAATATCTTCAGATAAGATGTAACCTCTTAATCAGGTAACTCATCATTTCACAAAAAGGATACCTTGGGTGTATTTCTACCCAAAGGGAGGATTCTAGGTTTATGGGAGGATTATTTGGAGACAATGTCTATTTATTTATGTATATATAGACTTCTTTTAATGTTTTTTATTGGTTCATCTTCCCATCATGGGATTTACATGAATGCGCTACAATGGGTTTTCTCGATAGTATACACATCATGGTGTGGTTCACGTCGAAGTAATAATTATTCAAATCATGATATATTGATCCATGTAACTGCAACAGATCATGGTTCTCCCTATTCAGATAGACTTCCAACTTTCATATGAAGTGTGACTCCTCATAAGTGGAAACATGGATTATCCTCCCTAAACATTATTTACCAATTCAAAACCCTTAAATCATTAGAAAGTTATGGAACCTTGTTGTTAAATTATTATGTTATGATAGTAAAACTCATTTTTTCTACCTCCCAATAAATCAATGAATCAGTTTGGAAGTTGATGCATGATGATTTCTATCTGAGTATTTGTGGATTTTTTTTGGTGAAGAATTTCATTGCAGATAGCATGTTGTTTAAGAATTATGGGTGTATTTGTTTCCCAATGTAAGATAATGGGACACACAATGGAAACCTATAGATGAGGGGTTAAATAATCTTCAGATTCAGAATAATGTGGATATAGGATTAATTGGCAAGGGATCATGGTTTTTAGTCAATGGGGTTTTCTCTTAATAGAGTGTTCAGGAGGATAGGTCCTCGGGTGGTTTTCCTAATGAATGCAGTGTACATTTCAATATTGTTGATGATGGTTCTTTTGATGGTTGTGAAGAATCATGGTGGGGTCCTGAAGAGGCTATTGGCAATATATTTTGGGTGATGTACTAAAGAAAAAGCAAGTGAATGTTTTACCTCTTCATTCGAGTTTATTTTGAATTTTTAACATGCTAAGGAGTGATTTGAAAACTCCACCAAGAGACACTATGATTTTAGGGGGTCCATAGGCTAATTCAATAGTCGGTGTAACTCTAGATATGAAAAATGCTAATTCTCTAGATCTGGGTGATTATTTTAGGGCTGGTATTCTAAATTCTATGGGAGAGGTGATCCAAAATGCATGAACTTATGTTATGTTTGTGCATTCAGAAATAGTAATAGCCCTGAAACAGTGATACAACCAAATGGTGAGGAAAATTATATAGTTGGTCAGGAGTTGGAGTAGCCAACACATGTTGTAATAAGGTATCTGAATACCAATAAGATAAACAATATGAAGAGGAATATTGTCGATCTCAACATAAACAACCTATTTTAAATAATGAGTAATGATAGTGGGTTTGAAGTAAAAACCATTTGTCCCTCAAAAGTGACGCCTAATGGAAAAGGTCATTCATCTAATGAAAATATTATTGGGGTCCAACAAAGGACTGAACAGTCCAAGGAAGAAGAAAGGAAATTAGGAAAATATTAATCTAGGGGGCGGCATTGTTATCATAAAGCTGAAACCAAAAGGGGAAAAATACTACTCATATATTCCTAGGAAAATGAAGATAGAGTCATCCAAAAAAGGATTTAAATTTGAGGAACTCATGGTGCAATCAATGGAAGGTGGTGTGGGTCAAAATGTTGGATACCCTGAGTCCCCAGATATTAATAATATAATGAAATTGTGTATCCCGAATGTCTTGGAGACCCCCATGGGTATGCAGAAAATATTTCATATGATCTGAATGGGGATGCAATACTATAATATATGGATGTGGTGCTCATGACGGAGGATTATTTCCCTCCTGTCCAGCGATGTGAGAGAGAATAGTAGGAATCTGATGCCATGTTGAGAAATCCTTTAGAATTTCATAGGATCTAAGAAGAGTTAATGGTCGAGACTACCCTAATAATTAATTTTTCTAATGTAGAGGCTGAAAGAATGACATCAAGGGATCTAAGGGTGCCTCCTAATGAGGAGAAAATCACCCAGATTGATAAGTAGGGCCTTATTTTAATATGATGCTTCAGTAAAAGAATGATTAGAATATAAGAGTATATATAGTCCTCAGATAAGCTGGAGTTATGGTTCTATGATATTCATATTGAGAAACCATAAAATCATATAAGTATTATCTCATGGAAGTAATTTATAGATATTTAAACTTGTAGGCGACAGTTTAATTTTAATGACTCTGTGTTCTATTTTTCACATGAACCTTAAGATTCTATCTTTTTCATTAAATGTGTTTGATAATAATAATTTAATTTTTGTTAAAGGGGATGGATGGTCTATAAAAACCTCCACCATAAAAGAAACATGGTAATGTGAATAATTTTTTCCTTATGTTCTATGTTTCCC
Organism: Viscum album; assembly: GCA_963277665.1. NCBI lineage: Eukaryota > Viridiplantae > Streptophyta > Magnoliopsida > Santalales > Viscaceae > Viscum > Viscum album. The sequence goes on from OY728134.1 coordinate 1,322,502,708, forward strand.
CAATTTTATCTTTTTCATTTTTATTAAAGATACAACATTTATAACCTATGTAGTTTAACCATTATGAATAAATTAAATATATATTTTTATTTGAAAATATAGATATACTTATTTATAATTATGATACCTAATTCAAAAAATAAAAATCTCATGTGTATTTTAAATTAAATTTAAAATAAGTGCAGGTGACGTGTAAAAACACTACTTAACCCAGATCATGCTAGCAATGTTTTTACAATTTTTGGGTCAATATGATAATTATAAAAATTCAACTGTCCCGTTAATAGATGATATATAATATTTTTAGACACTAAAAATAACTTGTAAAAATATAATATTTTTATCATTTTTAATTCATTTAATAAAATATAATTTAATATAAAAAAACAATAATATCAATTTTGACAATGATTATATAATTTTAATTTTATACTATAAATACATTTTTGAAATAAAATATTATTTTAACACTATGAAAAATGATATATTAATCTAAAAAATAATTAAAGTCAAAAAATTCTATAAATTTATCTCACTATTAATAATTATAATATTTTTTTATTTTATTCAATTACTAACTAAAAAATAATTATCGTGGTGTTTTTATGAATTTTAAGTAACTAAATAATCTCTAAAAATTTATAGTAATTTTATATGTTAAAAATAACCCATTTTTCATTAAAAATTATATGTATGTATGAATATATGATGTTTTTATATACCTCAAGGTTTTATATATGTGTAAGTTATATAAAGTTCCCTTTTGAATGTTTTCCTCACATAATAAATTATATATGGCACTTCAATTAAATAATATCCCAATAACTCATAAAATTCAAACCATGAGAATATATGGTAAAATTATTGGCTTTCAATGGATTTTTAACATGTTTCTAGGTCATATATGATCTTAAGATTTTGCTTTTGTCTGTAATTATTCTTAATTTTACCTAAATCAATATAATTAATTATAACCACCATCCCTAATATTATTGGTAAAAATTATTTTTATATTTTCATAATAGAAATATCTTACTGATGTCATCCTTGTTTATCTATTTTTTAAAATTCAAAACACCAATGTAGAAAAATTATGTTTACCGCTAACATAGAGTTTCATATAATTCATGTCAAACATATTTTTTTTAAATATAAAAAACTAGATTCATGGTTTAATTAAATAAAAAATATAAAAAAGATTAAATTAATTTGAAAAATTTTCACAAAATATCAGGTTGTTACATGGTTCACTTTGACGTGATCCTTGGTATAGATTGCACAATGCATTTTCAAGTGCTAATTGATTTTTATAGGTGATGATTGAGTTTAATGGAACCTGATGGGAGTAACCATGTTTTTTATAGTTAATGGGATTCTTGGTCAGTATGTGTTTTACCACCACTTTTGGATTTGGGATGTAAAGACACTAAAATTTCTATGTAAATTTTTTCTTATATGTGAATTTTACAAGCCCATGAAAATTGATGGTGCATGATTCTGATGCCCGATGTGCCCAGAATGAGTTTTTGAACATTTTTTAAGTACGTTCGGAAAATGTGTGAGCAGGATTTTGTAACATTTGAACCGGTGATCAGAATTGAAATACGAGGACAATATTGAACTCAAAACACTGGTATTATCTTAAGGTGACTTTCACCTCGATGGCAGCAGGACGAGGTTGAATGATAGTTTTCATGTTTTTCGACTAAATACAAAAATAAAGATCAAAATTTTATTTTATTTTTTTAACTTCTCTACAAGGGTTATGGAGGTAGGGACCTCCCGAAGTAAAAACCCCCAATTTGAATTCAATGGTGGGGACCACCCGAACCTTGTACTTCCTTCGCTTTAATTATTCCAAAATTCTTCCGTTAATTCGTACCAACGTAAATTAGAATATTAAAACATAATTTAATAGGTTGGATTTTCATTTTTTGTGGGATTGGGGGAAGTGTTCGAAATGGTAGGAGCTTGGGAGAATTGAGGAGAAACTCGTCCTCCAACAAAGAATGCACTCTGGAATTGAAGAACGAGGACGACGCTTAAGGCCGGATAATAGACATTTTGCGGAAGCGATGAATGCCGACATCACCATCCCCAACCACTTTGTATTATTCGTCACATCCTCCTCCAACAATCGACAAGGTAGGGACTGTTGTTTTGAATACCCCCTTACATGTTCTTGACGTTCTCCTTCATTCAATAATTATTTTGTCACTTGCTACTGCCCTAAAGCGGAGGGTGCGAGCTAAACGACCATGGCTGGCCTCTCTCCAGTTACATGTGGTTTTTGGTGAGTTCTTTGCGAGGGAGGACGGTAACTGGTGCCGACGATTGGCACAGATGGGACTTGTGAGCGGCGGTTGGCAACACAGTGAACCACGATGACTGCAGCAGCATGACCGCACCACTGGAGAAGGGGTTTGGCCCGTTGGCCGAGCGGAGGCTGGCTGCACAATGGGGAGGAAGCGACACACAACTGTACCGCTCGGCGAGTAAGAGCCGTGACACAAGGTCACGACGAAAATGGAAGGGAGGCCGACCATGCCAGTTGTCGATGCGAGTGTGGTGCGCAACTCTGCCCAGCGGAGGGGGGATACCCATTCCACCAACCACGACACTATGGGCCGTCACCGAGGGCCACCACCGCGGGCCGCCACCACGAGCCACCTCGGTGGGCCGCCACATTGGGCCGCCACCGCAGGCCGCCCCCATGGTCTGCCATTGCGGGCCCCCACCTTGGTCCGCACCCTGGGCTGCCCAGCATCCCTAGCTGCGCCGGTGGGCGAGGGCCACACCGACATGCCATGCCAGATTCCACGGGTTGGGTCGGTCTGACCGGGTAAGAACGAACCAGGACCAACTTTGACCCTTGATGCTGTTTGGGCCATATCATGACCTATGGTATTATGTTTGACGAATCGTCTATGGTTCCAGAAGACATGGAGCGAGAAAAACCTTCCCACATGAGTTTTGATGATGTTTGGGTACAAACAGGTTGGATCGAACACGAATTCAACCATGCCATCAGGACTAAAAGGCTAATTACCTATATATCGGGCGTCCAATTGACACACCATCTGTAACGTTGAGACCCCTTTTACATGGTGGTCCTTTAGGATACTTCTTCATGGGATTTCATGGTTGTTGGATTATCTACATGAGGCTTGAAGAGCGTACCCTCTCAGAATCATGTTAGCTTAGTGCGGGAACCCTATAGCTTACAGTATCATTAGAATGTGATCCTATATGAGTTTGTGCTTTGGGGTCCATTGTGGGTCTACGTTCGAGAGTCTCACTTCGATCCACTCAAGGAATCTATGTGGGAATTCTCTAGGATCCTATGTGGGTCTACTCTACTAGGAACATACATGGGTCTGATGATGTACTAGGATCCTACGTTGGTATGATGTTTCAGGATCCTACGTGGGTCTGACGATTTTGGATCCAATCTGGGTTTTCCTCTTAATAGAGTAAGATGATTATTAGAGAAATCTAATCATCTCTACTATTATACCTAATCTATACCTGTGTGAGATGAGTCTTTACCTATGTGGTAATATTTTGTGCGGCGTACCTCTGTGGTACTTACCTTCATGGTGATACCTTTGTGGTATTCTTCTGTGTGGCCTACATTTGTTGTACTTACCTTCGTTGTGATACCTTTGTGGTATTCTTATGTATGGTGTACCATTGTTGTACATTCCGTTGTGGTGATACATTTGTGGTATTCTATGTGTGGAGGAACCTTTGTGGTACTTACCTTTTTTGTGTTACCTTCATGGTATTCCTTATTTTGTGGAATAGTAAATGACGGGGATAGGATTTGGGCCTTGTGTTTCCTCATGAATTAGATTGGTATTCATGATAACTTAGGTATAATTATGAGAATATACCTAAGTAGGGTTTTCATATGTTTAAATGCTTTGTGGTTTATCCTTTGTGGGTTTTGTGACACCATTGAGTGTCTAGGGGTCCCTATTGAGTATCTTTATACTCACCCCTAAATGGGATATTACTGCACCTTGTTGTGTTTGGTACAGACGACAGACATCGCTGGCTGATGATAAGTGTAATGGGACTAGAGGTAGATTGGAGGTGGACAATAGATGAGGCGTATCACAGAGATCAGAGTTCGAGATCCGTACCTACCCTTCAGGTAGGATCCTTGGAGAGTGTTCATAGGGTCTGTTCATTTTACTTTTACTTCCCAGTTTACTTGTACTTTTTTGTTTTCTTGTAATTTCCAGTTGGGCTTGTATTTTGGACCCTTTTCTTACTATACACACTATTTTACTATAGAGTATACTTATGTTTGTACACGGTTGTTTTCTTGTTTGTGTATGTTTTCATGATATAAAGGAAATTCTTTCCCAGTATTAGGGAATATACCATTTGGTGCTAGCTTACAGCCCCTCTCCAATTGAAGGCGGGCTTGGGGTAGTCACAGCACGGGCCCTAGGGGATGAGTTGTGACAAAATGGTATCAGAGGAGTTTGTTCTACTATAGATCATTGGACTCAGATATTTTTAAATGGAAACTATATTAAGTGATATTGTGGTTATCAGGTTAGGGAATCCAGTGTTGATGCTGCAGTAGACGTATCCATACAGTAGGACCCTGTCTTCTGATTTCTAACTCAGTGCACCAAAACATTGATTTCTTGTGTGTTTCGAATAGTTTTCATTCTGATCTATTTCAGTCAGATCACCAGGTATAACATATTGACCATGGAACACCTGTTTCTTTTCAATATGTCTCCACACAGATATTGAGCTAGGGTTCCGGGTATAGTACACGCTGATATCCCACCGAGCGACGAGGCCTCGGTATAGGGCCCTCTTCAAGTAGAGGCACCAGTGGAGGAACCCGTGGTACCATTACCTGTTGGTCCACTGATGCCACTTGTCCCAATAGAAAACGGTGTACAACACTTGAGCGAGTTGCACAAGATCTAGCACTAGAGGCCACACATGTTCCGGGGCGAGACGGACCCACACGCAGCTGAGGATTGGCTGGAGGCCATTGTGAGAGTCTTCCGACTGGAAGGGACTCCTACTGATCTCATGGTGATCATTAGTGCCATTCTTCTATAGGAAGCAGCAGGAATATTGTGGAGCTTGATGATCTAGGTTCATGACCAGGTGACACTTCTCTGGACAGACATTGAGAGATTGTTTTGGGTGGATTTCTTCCTAGAGACCCTTTGTGCAGTGCGCATACAGGAGCTTCTTCATCTGCATCATGGCAGCATGACAATGGATTAGTACACAACAAGGTTCACAAACCTCTCAGGCTACTCAATTGATATGGTGTGGGACCCATTCTTCATGGCATGAACCTTCGAGCACATAATAATGACAGAGATTAGGGATTCAATGATTTCTAGCGGCATCCCGACATAGGAGGGGGTATTAGAGCGAGCTCTCTTAATTGGGAGTTTTCTTGCTGAGCAGTCACCAGTAGTGAGACCCACCATCGGTCGTCACGTAGTAGATCCTTCTACATGTGGCAATAGACAGATGTCGCATAGGTCCTAGATAACCAAATATAAATGAGGATGAAAACAGGATTTAGGGTTAGTTGTGCGGGGCACCGGAGACAGAGCCAGTTATGCGAGGAGTAGGTAGTGTTACACTTGCAGCGTGAAGGGTCACATGGCTCATGACTGCCTGATTTTCCAAACGGATGATTAGAAGATGGTTGAAAGACCGCCTAGGCAGAGACAGAGGTTTGACTGAGGAGGTCTGTAGAGAGAAGGTGGACATGGAAGAGGAGCTAGGAGTTCATATGGCAGTGGGTGATGATTTGAGATGTTACCGCCACAACCACCATGTAGTCCACCCTGTCCATAGGAAGTAGGTTGACAGGGGCGAGCTCAGCTCCAGGAAGCTGAGGCATACGACCATGGTGCTTTGGTGATGATATAAGGTACGATCTGTGTCTACTCCACCTTAGCTACAATACTTATAGACACAAGTTCAAGTCATTCTTTTATTTCCCTTACCCGCATTTGGAGCTCAGAGATTCCAGTGGAGCCATTGGATCGATCATTAAGGCTAGATACTCCTATGGGATTGGATTCCACTATTACACACTAGTGTCGGTAGTGTGAGATTACTCTAGGAGGCGAGCTCTTCAGCTAGGATCTCTTTGTAGCAGCATCGAGGCCTTATGGCGTCATCTTAGGTATGGACGGGTTATCTACACTCCATGCTCATATTGAATATATTTGGTGCAAGGTTCGGTGTGTCCTCACGGATGGGACTAGTTTTTCCATCACCATTGAGAAGGAAGCCTTTGCAGCATTGGATGGACATACCTAGAGGAGAGTGCAGCCAATCACTCACCATTTGCCTAGCCTTACCCTCGAAGTGTTTGATGTGAAGATTCTGATCTATCCTGTAGTGGTGGACCAGTACGCGGATGTCATCCCTGATGATGTCATGGGTCTACCTCCTCATAGAGAGGTGGACCTTTACATTGACGTGTACCACGAGACGAAATTGATATCTATACCAGCAAATCAGATGGTTCCTGCAGAGCATCATGATCTATAGGTATAGGTGGAGGACATATAGGGTAAGGGGTTCATATATCCCAGTGTTTCTCCTTGGGTATCTCTGATTTGGATCCCCATGATGGAGGATGGGAGCTTTATACATTGTGTTGACTATCGGCACCTGAACTAGGTTACATTGAAGAACAAGTACCTGCATCCCATGATTGAAAACCCCTTTGATCAGTTGAATGGAGCACGGTGGTTCTCGAACATAGACCTCATACCAGGCAATCACCAACTTAGACTACGGGATGAGGATGTGCAGAAGATGGCATTCAAATGTCGGTACAACCATTATGAAATTTTGGTAATGTCACTCGGCATGACCAATGATCCATCATTGTTCATGGGGCTCATGAGCAGGATCTAATATCCATACCTTGATTGCTTTGTTGTAGTCTCCATCGATGAAATTCTGATCTACTTGGCTACTATGGAGAAGCATGCATATCATTTACAAAGAGTTTTGGAAACACACCTAGAGAACCTGAATTTTGGAAAGATCTCGAAGTTCCAGTTCATGACCCGAGAGTTTCACTTACCATGAAATGTCATATTTTAGGCTAGAGTACCATTGGATCTTGCAAAGATCGAGGAAGTGCATTCCTGGGATCTTCATAGAGTGTGACGGAGATACGATGTTTCTTGGGTTTTGTCAGATACTACCAGAGGTTTGTCTCATCTTTCTCCTGAGTTGTAGCACCTTTATGAACTTTGTAAATGAAGGGGAAACCCTTCATATAGTTAGAGAGATGCCAGAAGAGTTTTCAAAAGCAGAGGAAGAGGATGACTAGTTTCCCTATCTAGTGGCTCTTGGAGGAGGACGTTGAGTATGTAGTCTGCTACATGGCATCAGGGATTGTACTCAGATGTGTTCTAATGTAGGAGCGAGCATTTATCACATATAGTTCTTGACATATGAGATAGTATGAGTAGAACTACGCTACCCTTGACCTGGACATTGCAGTAGTGGTCTTCTCCTTGAAGATGTGGCAACATTACTTGATTGGCGAATGTTTTACAGTCTAGTATGATCACAAGAGTCTCAGGTATATCTTCTCCCTGATTGAATTGAACCTAATACCGTGGAATTGGATTTAGTTCCTCTAGTACTATGACTTTGAGATATTCTATACTTCTGGGAAGGGAACGTTGTAGAAGATTCACTCGTAATGAGATCTGATATATAGTTATTAGGTGAGGTGAAAAAGCCGCTGGCCATTTTGTAGATATCCTTTGTAGATCATGATGGAGCATCTTTTCATTAGTTTTTTATAGTCACTCCCCACTTTTTCATCAAGTCATGTAGGTGCAACGTTGGGAAACTAACTGCGAGGCTCAACATGCTCAGATATCCATAGAACAGGCACCTGATGGATTTTCTGATCGTAGAGAGCATGTCATATTTTCAGAGGATATTCCATGGTACCGGTGTCTCTTCAAGAGGATGTGTCGAACGAGTTCCACACATAAACTCTAGTGGTACATCCAGGAGTGTCCAATATGTACTAGGACCTCCAATGATAGAAATGGTGGCTGTGAATGCTGAAATTAGTAGAATAGTTTGTCTTTCAGTTCCTCACTTTTCACCAAGTGAAGGAAAAGTATCATGTACCAGTAGGATTAGTTTAGCCATTAGAGGTTCTAGAGAGGATGTGGGATGGGATATCAATGGAATTAACGAAAGGAATTTCATGTACATCCAGGGGCTATGATTCTATATGGGTGATCATTGACAGACTGACCATGTCGGCCCGCATCCTACCAATTAGAGATCATGGTTCAGTTGAGATCTTAGGAAGCCTCTATTTGAAAGAGATTGTGTCGATACATGAAGTACCCTGGATGAATGTCTCTGATCGTGATGTGTGTTTCAGTTTCTGGTTTTGGAAGTCGTTGTAGGAGGATTTTGGGATATAGCTTTATTTGATCACTGCCTTTCATCCTTATATGGATGCCCAAACTGAGCAGACCATTTAGAACCTCGTAGATATGTTTTCTTCTTTCATCCTCAATTTTGGACGTAGCTGGGAGGATCACATGCCATTGTTGGAGTTTTCGTACAACAACATCAATCACTCCACCATTGGTATTGCACCTTTCGAGGCTTTGGAAGGCCGAACATGCAGATTTCTTTTGTGTTGAATTGACCTAGGGGATTGAGCACTCATGGGTCTAGATTTGATATGGGCTACCATGGAGAAGGTGAAAATCATCCAGGAGTGGATGTAGACTGCACAGAGTATGTAAAAGTCTTACAGCGATAAAAGATGGAGACATCCGGTGTTCAAGGATGGTGACCACGTCTTTCTACAAGTCTCACCTCGATGAGGTTTGTAGAGATTTGGTCGGGGCATGAAGTTATATCTGATATTCATCAGACCCTTTCGGGTCCCCAGCAGAGTTGGCAATGTGTCTTCTCGCCTAGCACTTCCCCCTCAGTTGCACCGGGTGCACGACATCATCCACGTATCCGAGCTCAGGAGATACGTGCACAAACCATCTCACATCATAAACCAAATTGAAATGGACCTCGATGATGGGGTGACATTTATGGAGGTTCCAGTGGAGATTGAGGGTCAATAAGAGAGGGTACTTCAAGGATGGTCGATACCTTTAGTGAGTTTACGTTGGCAGCATGGGAACCTGCAGGAGATCACATGGGAGCGGGATGCTCAAATTCATGCTCAGTACCCCAAATTGTTTTCCTAGTTTTTGAGATGTGACTTTCCTGGATGAAAATCCAAGAGGTGGGGAGAATTTAAAGACCCAGAAATTTCCATGTAATTTTTATGGGAATTTTACAAGTCCGCGAAAATTGACGGCACGTGATTCCAAGGACTAGTGTGCCCTGAATGAATTTTTAATCATTTTAAATACATCTAGTAAACGTGCGTGAGGGTTTTTGAAACAATTGAACCGGTGCTCAGAATTGAAATCTGAGGACACTATTGAACTCATAGTGCTGGTATTCGCTTAAGGAGACTTTCACCTTGACGGTAGTATGACGAGGGTCAATGATAATTTTCGTGTTTTTCGTGTAAATAAAAAAATAAAATAAAGATCAAACATTTATTTTATTTTTCAAACCTCTCTACATGGGTTATGGAGGTGGGGACCACATAAACTAAAAATAACCACTTTGAATTCAAAGGCAGGGATCACCCAACACTTGAACTTCCCTCTTTAATGTGAGGATGTCTCTTGGACTTCATTCAATTTAATTATGGCAACATACTTCCATTAATTTGTGCAAGCATAAATAAAATTATTAAAACATAATTTAATAGGTTGGATTTTCATTTTTGTTAGGATTGGGGGAAGTGTTGGAAAAGGGAGGATCGCTGAGGAATTGTGGAGAAACTCATAGTCCAATGAAGAATGAACTCCAGATTTGAAGAATGAGGATGACGCTTGAGCCCGGATCTGAGGCATCTTGCTGAAGAGACGAACATCGAGGCCACCATCCCCAACAACATAGTCTTCTTCCTCGTGACCTCCTCCAATGAAAAACAATGTAGGTTGTGTAGTTTTGAATACCCCCATTACCCATTCATGACATTATTAGATATTCAAGAGTTCAGAAGCCCCTTTCTACCACCCTAACGCAGAGGATGCGGGCCAAACAAACATGGAAGGACCTCTCTGCAATTCCATGTGGGTTTTGGTGTGTTCATCCTGATGGAGGTGGATTGAGATCAGTGTCGGTGGATGGCACCGGTGGGATTCAGGAGTGGAAGTCGGCACCGCGGCTGGACGGGATGATGGCAGCGGCGTGGCCGTGCCACCAGAGATGGGTCGCAGCGGAGCAAGGGAGGAGGCAGAGCGGAGGCCCAACGCGTGATGGGGAGGTGGCGGCGTGCGTTTGCACCACCTGTAGAGAATGATCTGTGGCACGAGGATGTGGCAGATATGGAAGGGCGGCTGACTGAGCTGGCCGCCAGTGGAATCGAGGCATGCGATCACGCCGTGGGGATGGGGGTTATCCATTCATCCAGCCGCAACACAGCGGGCCGCTCACCACGGACCCCACCACAGGCCCCCACCGCGGGTTGGGACGTGTCGATGGGTCGGTCCGCACTAGAGGGCCAGGCTACGGCGGTGGGCCTGATAGAACCATGTTGTTTGGGCCGGACCCAGCGGGTCAGGCCAGATTTCTTTGGTCGGTCGAACCGGACCCAGACCGACATCACCCTTTTTCGCTCTATCCGCCATATCTTGAGCTATGGGCATTCGTTTGATGAAATATCACTGGAACCAGAAACCATAGAGTGATATGGAACTTTTGGTATACCCCAATTGAGTTTTGGATAATGTTGGGTTGCAGCCAGGTTGGATCGAACAGTAATCCAATCAGGCCCTCTGGGCTAAAAGGCTAATAACTTAGAGACTGGGCATCTGATTGATGCACCGTCTGTAGCGTTGTGACCCATTTTACATGTAATTTCGTTGGGATACTTTTTCATTGGACTTCATGGATTTTGGGTATCGACATGGGTCTTGAGGATAGGACCCTCCCGGAATCAGGTGAGATTTGTGCGGGTACCCTGTAGCTGGCTCTAACATGAGAAAGGGATCCTATGTGGGTATGAGTTTCAAGATCATTTATGGGTCTGTGTTTGAGAGTCTCATATGGGAATGCTCTACGAAAATATGTGGGATAACTCTAGGGATCATATTTGGGTCTGCTATACTAAGATCTTACGTGGGTCTGAAGATGCTCTAGGATCCTATTTGGTTCTTTTGATTTAGGATCCTACGTGGGTTTGACGATTTACGATCCTACATGGGTTTGCCTCTTAAATGATTCAGTAGTTAAAACTAATAAGCTCTACTAGAATAACTATGTTGAACAAGGTATGAGCTGAGTCTTTACCTTTGTGGTAAACTTCTGTGTGGTATACCTATGTGGTACTTACCTTCGAGGTAAAACCTTTGTGGTATTATTCTGTCTGGCGTACCTTTATGGTACATAACATCATGGTGAGACATTTGTGGTATTACTTTGTGTCTCATACCATTGTGGTACTTACCTTCTTGGTGATAACGTTTTTGTATTCGATGTGTGCCATTCGCTTTGTGGTACTTACCTTTGTGGTGTTTCCTTCATGGTATTCCTTCCTTTATGGAACAATTGTGCATTGGGCTAAGAATTGGGACTTGTGTTTTCTAATGAATGAGATGAGTATTCTTGATAACATAGGTATATGTATGGGAATATACCTATGTAGGGTTGTTAGATGTTTACATGGTTTTTGGATTATCCTTTGTGGTTTTTGTGAGACCTTCTTGGGTCTTGGGGTCCCAACTGAGTACCGTTATACTCACCTCGGAACGGGCTACACCTGCACCTTGTTGTGTTTGGTGCCGATGATGGAAAGAGCTGACTGAGGACGAGAGTACTAGGACTGGAGGTAGCTCGGAGGTGAACATTAGATGAGGCATATCATAGAGACGACCGTTCGAGATATGTACCTACCCTTCAGGTAGGATCTTTGGTGGGTGTTCACATGAGATGTTCAGTTTACGTGTACTTCCCAGTTTACTTGTACATTTCATTTTTCTTGTACTTTTCAGATGGGATTATATTCTGGCCCCTTTTCATACTGTTCACAATCTCTTACTATACAGTTTACTTGTTTTTGTACCCTGTTGTGTGCTTGTTTTGTATGGTTACGAGATATAATGGTAATGCCTTCCCGATATTAAGGAATATACCTTTCGATGAAAGTCTCCAGCCCTAGGCCTATGGAAGGAAGGCTTGGGGTAGTCACAACACGGGCCTCAAGGGATAGGTTGTGATATGGGAGGTATTGTTTACTATTTCTTGATGCTCATGTTATAAAAAAATTTTAGGTGTTCAGAGAATGGATTGCTTCTGATGGTGGATGAGTTCTTAGAGCTATTTTTTATGACATTTCTAGTATAAATATGGAGAGGGATGTGTTTTTCACCATTTATTTGGTGTTGGAAACACAAGTGATATCTCTTACCTCTTACCATATGGAACCCATCACATTGACGGAATTAAAGGTACACCTCTGTGATTTAGAATATAACGGGTTAATATTTTAAATTGTCTTGACATGGGTTGCACTAGATTGGTTTATGATGAAGGTTTAAAAATCCCTCTGGTTGCATAATGATTGTTGAAAGTTGAATAATGTCGTAATCCATAACATGTGATATTTCTCCATACTAATGGAATTTTCAAATAGTCTAAGGAAAATGGGGGTTCTCTATATTTTATTTGTGTTATGGGTGTCATCATGTCAAATTTGGAGAGTTGGATGTTTAGAAAATAGAATTATGAATATGGTATGACAATTTCATGTACATGCTTAGGCCTTTTGGTAGACTAATTCTCCTTTAGTATTATTTGGGCTTAATAAAAGGGATTTTTATTAGTATCTTGACTACCTTTCATGTTATTTTTTGATGATATACAAGTCTATTACTAGAATGAGGAGGAGCATGAGCAGTATTATATAAATTTCTTGAGGACCCTTTGGGATAATCTTTTGTAAGTGCCATTCTCCAAGTGAAATTTTTGAATCACGGAGGTCATAACTATGGGCCACATTATCTTGGAACGAGGGGTTTTAGTGGACCCTGAGAAGATTAGTGTAGTGATGTGGTGGGAACATCCGATTTGTTTTTCAAAATAAGGATACTTTTGGGACTAACAGGGTATTAGAGGCAGGTTTTTCATGAATTCTACCATCTTACATTTTCCATGACTGCACATAACCTAAAAAGGCTAAATTTTGTATAATTCCAAAATTTTAAAGTATTCATTGAGGAGCTTAATCGGTAATTTCAAGAATCTCCCATTTTTATCTGGAAATATTCTTTAAATGAATATGTGGTATATTTTTATTCATAGAGTATAGGTATTGGTTGTGTTTTGATGTCATGTGATCATCTAGTGTAATATGGTTCATTATATTTCCAATCACATGAAAAGAATAGTCCAAACCATGACTTGGTTTTAGCAGTAATGATACATGCCTTAAAGATGCGGAGTCCCTATTTTTGGGGGCAATATTTTTAGTTTATTCTGATCATAATAGCTTCTCATTCATTAACTACACGAAGGGTCTAAAATTGTGGAATATTTGATCATTCAATTAAATTCATGGGTTTTATTTTGAAATTTTATATAAATCAGCCAAAGGTATTGTAGTGGCAGATGATTTGAAAATTTATATTCTAGTGTAGGAATTGAAACATGATAGTGATGAATAGGCTTTTATTGGGATTTTTGTTCAAATTCATTTCTATACCAAGGAACCGAAAAGTGTCCTTTTTCTTGGCCTATGTTCGTTTGAAATCTCCCCTTCCGGTACAGATTCAGAAAATTCAGTCCCCTTGTGAGTATTTATATAAATTTATGTTCTTCTTAAGTGGTGGGTAGATGCCTTCTTATTGTTTTCTAAGGTAGTTTTTTGTTTCATGGGTCATTTATTGGATGTTTTGACGTTATGAAATGTGTTGACTCAAGATATCTACATTTCATAGTGGTTCATTCTTCTTAGGTATACCGTGATGTTTTATGATGTGTGTCAGTAGTATTGGTGGCCACATTGGAGGTGGGAGATTTCTAGATTCGTGTCTTGTTGTTATACATGACTGTTGGTTAATATAGAGCATCAAAAAATCATCTGGTTTACATTATTTTCTACCCATTTCTATCTGGATGTGACTTGTGTTCTATATGGTCGTTCATACTAGAATTCCTAAAAAACTGACCGAATTAAATGTTATTTGGGTAGTAATCAATCCTCTTTCCATATCATCACACTACATTCTTATCGGCGATTTAGAAAAAGATCATATGTTTTGTTAGTCGTATGCTGATGAAATTGTGTGGATTTGTGGTTCTCATTACGATATTTTTTCGGACAAGTACCCCAATTTTACCTCTCGATTTTATGAATACCTTGACATGAAAATTGGGTTCATGTGAAGTTGAGAATGACATACCACCCTAAAAAAGATGGGTAGACGAATCATGTAAATCTTATCTAATTATGTATGATCTGGGCATGTCTACTAGAGTTTTCTCATTCATGGGATAACAATTTGGATTTGTTTTAGTTTTCATATAAAAATATTTACTTATATTTTATTCAGATGGATCATTTTGAGAATCACAATGGTTGGTCATGTCATTGACATTTCGGATGGGAAGACATTCATGAGACCTCATTATTGGCTTCGAGCCTTGTAAACATAATGTATGAAAGTGTGAATATGTTTAGGAATAATTTATTGTTTTATTAGTGTATTTATAACTCTTATGATGATAAAGATTCAAATCAGTTTAGATTTTTGTGGGTGAGCAAGTGTTCCTAAATGTGTCACCTCACTTAGGTCACCATCATTTGGTTAAACAATGGAAGCTAACATCAAGGTACATTGGACCTTATTATAAAAATTGGGTTAGTAATATTGAATACCTTTTACCTTTTTTTTCTCAGTTGACAACAATTCATGATGTCTTCTATGTCCCTCATCTGAAAAATTATTATTTGGATATGTCCCATGTGATGAATTATGATGATTTTGAATTTGAGCCTAATATGTTTGTGTCTGAGTGACTGGTGTTGATTGTGGATTTCCAAGACAAGCTAATTCGTAGGAAGACTTTTTCATTGGTTCGGGATATTTGGAAGAATGGATGGGATGATCATTGATACTTGGGAGAAAAGTTCTTGGGTGTGGAAAGATTTCATAGTGGGGAGAATTGACAGTTCCATGATTCCATTTTGATGTTGTAAACTGTATAATTCTTTTCCCATGTTTATTATTTAGTTTCCCCATTAGTTGTTGGTGAATTATTTATATTTTTGGCTTGTCATTAGGTGGTTCGGCATTATCGCAAGGTTCAGAGAACAACACACCCTCGTCTAAGAAACAGTGCATCCAAATTTCATTAGGATTAATGGAGAAAAACGTAGTTCTCACATGGTTTTGTAAACCATGTGGGATAACAATTTCATAGTTCAAAGAATTGACACATCCATGATTCCATTTCCATGTTGTAAACTATATATTTATAATACCATGATTATTATTTAGTTTCCCCATGAGTTATTGGTGAATTATTGATATTTCAAGCTTGGAATTAGGTGGATCAGGGTTATCGAATGGTTCAGAGAACCACACACACTTGTCTAAGAAATCGTGCATCCAATTTTCATTACGGATAGTGGAGAACAACGTAGTTTTCAAATTGTTTTGTAAACCATGTGGGATAGCCATGCATCTTATTCATCTAGGATAGTGATGGATTCATAGTATCCATACATTTTGGAATACTGTGAAGGAAAACCATGAGATATGTCATGGTCATTCAAAATTATGAAATTTATCTATTTTCCCTCTTCGATTATAACACCAAATCACCTCCAATATTCATCATTTTTGATTAACCAACCTATGAACTCTCTTTCATCCCATGTCTCCCTTGGATCAATATTTTCATTGAGGGATTACAGTGTATCTTCATTTATTTATAATTAAGTCTCCTTTCATTTTGTGTCTTCCCTCATTATTTGGTTTTTCCTCTATCGTTCATGGGATGGTATATTCTAGTGGGTTGTTTGACCCAATGCTGGTTTGATTTTGTGTTTTCGGGGGAAATATTATTGTTTGTGGTTGGATCATGCCTTTATTGGGTTGTGGTGTGGTGTGGTTGTGGTTTCACACCAGGTTTTGGATGTTTCCATGTGTGAGGTAGGAAGTTCTCTGATTTTACATCTTTAGATGATTTTGAAAATGATACAAGGTTTAATAAAAATGTTCCATAGATTATTATTTTCTTGATAAAAATTTTATCCAAATTACATTATATTCATATGTGTTGAAAGTGAGTTTTTCAGTGTAAAGTTGTTTTCTCTCATCTGTGATTCATTATAGTGTCTCATGAATGTGTTCTATGCATAGTGTAGATGGTTTGAATGTGGATTTAAAGGTATTCATGGGTGATAATGTGTGGAAATGTTTTTTCTAAATAAATTTTGTTTATCTTAATTTGGATTATTTTTTGATCATTTTTTGAGGATTTTAAATTATGAAAGGTAAGTGAGGAATGTTTGAAAAATGAATTGGTTTCTATATGGATTTGAAAGTGGATTTTCCCCTGGAAATGGTTGGACATTATGTCTGATTTAATTTTTCTATATCAAACATTGTTTCACAAATAGAATAAGTGATGTTAAATTTATTTTGTAATGGTTAGGTGTTTATGAAATGGAATGTTAGTTGACTATATAAAATTATTTTTTATATGTGATGATTTTATAATATAGTTTTTTTCTTATCTTCTTTTGATGAATGGCATGTTTATATGAAAATGTTGATTTATGTGATTTCAAAAATGGAATTTGAGCAGAAAGGGAATATCATGTATCTTGGTCGGGGAACTAGATCTAGTATGATAGATGACTTGTAAGAGTAAAGACCCAAATTGTCTCATATGATTGAAGCTTGAAACACTAACTAAACATGTGATATAATCATATACCACTAAACCATACATTGTGTTCCCATTAAGTGGATCATTCATGGGGTAATTGTTATTATTGGATTATTATATGTAGACAATTACACCTTGGGATAAGAACCCACCTAATTAATCATGCATGTGAATGATTTTGGTTTTATATGGAGGATTTGACCCCCGATTTTGTAGTTTCTATGCTATCATATTTCTGAGGTTTTTTAGGGATTTTCAGTTGTTATCTCTTATGATATGACTCTTATGTTATATGGTGATAAATGTTTTTAAAAGGTTTAACTTGTGTACTTGTTTTTTTCAAATAATGAATCTTTTGAAAAATAGGTTATCTTGAAAAGTGTTTATTTTAGAAATATTATACATAAATGTGTTTTCATGAAAATGGAAAATTAAAAATTTCTCAACTTCTTTTATATAAATTTGTGTGTTTATTTATCATCTAATTTTATAAAATAGAATATTTTCTTTTGGGTGGAATCCTAATGGGATTTGGTTCACACACTATATAGACCATGGGGTATATGTAGTCATTGTTATGTATGACCTAGTTAAAGGAAAAATATACTATGCTGGTGATGGTGGAATTGGTTTCTGGTGTTCCACTTCATAGAGGTTTGGGCGGTGGTGTATTGAGAGTGTTGAGCCTATTATCACACGAACGTTTTTGGGATAGTTTTTTTCTCCCCATTCCATTGTAGTATTTTTTTGTTGATGTTATCAAATATTGAATATAAATATTGTTGTACCTATTTTGTTTATGATATTATTTATGTGATTTTTTCTTGTTTTTTGTTTTTTGTGGTTACGTTCATTGGTGAAATCATTCACAATGTATATTTTTGATACCCAAGAACTAGTGTCTAGCCCATGGGGATCGATAAATCCAATTCAGACATTGTCTCAGGTTATGTTAGGGGTCGAGTTAGATGGCACATTGGCTTGGTTCAACACACAAAACATAAAAATATTAATGAATTACATCGTAGCATTATCAATGTTTATTTCCATTTATAATATTATATTATATTAATTTATTTGAAATTTATTAGTTTCTAGTAAATAATTTTCTTCATTGAATGTTGTCAATTATTTTTTTCATCATTACATTAAAATGTTGATATCGACCCCAATTTATTATTTCTATGTTCATAAATAATGTATTGTCTAAGGCACTAGAATAGATAATCTATCATTTTTTATCAAATTCTATTTTCAATCCATGAGTGGTTTTTTATTATTAATGAATATGAAATAAATTTCTAGTTTGATTAAGTGCTTTATAAAAAAAAGGATGTGTCCTAAATATTATGTTATATGTTAATTTTACAAATATTAAAATAAAAAAATATTACATTACTATTATAATATATCATTAATAATTACCATCACAAATGCTTACATTACAAAAACATATATCTTCGTTAATTTAGGGAGTTAAACCAGCCCAAAAAAGATCATGTTATTATTAATGGATAAGTGTGATTATGTTGTTATTTAATTATAGAATCTTGATTAATGAATTATAATGGTAATATTTATGTTTTATTAATGTGATATATTTTATGTAGTTATATATTGATTATTAATATACATGATACAAATATGTTTCCTAGAACTATTAAATCACCTTTTCCTATTACTATGCTTGTTTTATGAGGTCCAATTTATAGTGATTGCTGAATGTTAATATTATTAATATAATAAAAATGTTATGTTATTAGAAAAAAAATAATGGAATAAAATCGCTTTTTTTCTGTATTAACTTCTCGAATCATTCAAGAGTGTGTAATGAAAAATAATTTTTTTTCATCCGGTGTTATCCCCCATGTAAACATAGACAATATTTATGATCCCTAGATATCAGAATGTGGAAATAAATTTATTTATGTTTTTTAAATCATAATCTGGATATAAATATTATATTCATTTAGAAAATATATATTTTTATCCATCAATTTTAATAGTTAATGTGAAATGAAACATGTCACTCCCAAGAGGTGTTTTTCCACACATTGGATCCAACAATGTTTTTGTTTTTAGAATGGTGGAGAGAAGGGTAGAAATTAAATATTTCATGATAATAATTAAGTTTACTAATAAGTATGATATTTATTTATTAATTTATCATATCTATGATATATTTAGAAGTTGTAAAAATATGATTAATGGATGTAATATTATGTACGATTCATTAAGTATTTCTTACTTACTTATTGTTACAATTCCTCTATAAATAAGATTAATAATTACAGCGATGGTCATCTTAGAAGATTTAATTCTAGGATCTATAAATGAGTTTTTTGGAATATTTGGTAACAATTTGGTCAGACATATACGGATTTATCCGTGAGGATAATTTGGGAGTGAAAGGATTGTTTTATATTTGAATGAGGTATCAATCATGTGAATACCCATAATATTATGACAGTGGAATTTAATGATAATGGAATATAGCTCAATATGTGTAAAATAAATGATATGGTATTTTTTTGGTGAATTAATCCTATTATTATTATTTTCAATACATTGTTAAACATTTTTAGGTAATTTAACCCTTTAGAGAACTATTTTACCTTTTTGGTTTTTTGCATTGTTAACTAGATTGTATATAATAAATGTATTTATTAGTCATTCAAACAAACCAATACATATTAAATAATTTGAAAAATATGACTAAAAATATTAAACACATTTTATTGAATAAATTTTTATTTTAGAGAAAAATTAATTTTAATATTAGCTCACATAACGAATAAAAAACGTTTTTAGAAAGTGTATTTATATGATAAAAAAATTATGTTTAATATAAAATTTATAATATATTATATTTTAATGGAATTAATAATATTAATATAAAATTTATAATATATTTAAGGATATTTAATCAACTCAAATCTATTTTCTATCTTTTCATTACATAACAAACTGAAAAAATTCCTAAAATAGATTTTATTAAAATAAAATATTAATTTTTTTAATATTAAAAATGGGTTTTTAAATTAAAAGTAGTACTTTAAAATGATAATTTAACATACTAAATAAATTTATCAAGAAATTGGTCTTATAAATATTTATTTCAATTTTTGAGTTTAAATGTGTCATAAATGTTATGGTATTTAAAAGAAGTATTCTACATATTCACAGAAAAAATAATTATTGGAAGGATAAACAATTTCATTTCAAGATAATATGGTTTTGATGAATATAAAATTGATGTTTAGCTTTTCAAATTAAAATTATAAATTTAAAAAATTTGTCTTCTGAATAAAATTAAAAAATATAATGAAAAATGTATAATTATCTTGAAAGGGTATTTAAAAAAATAGTAACTACTCTTATTAACAATTTATATAAATTTATAAATAGATTAATAACAATATATTATTTATATAAAAATTATATTAATAATAATTTCATCATAATATATTTAGTTTCTTCAAAATACAATTCATATTTCATAAATAGAGATTTTTTGAAAAACAAATTTCTCAAAATCATATCATCCTGTTAGTTATTTAATAATAGAAATTTATATTTATTAAGGGATTATTTGTTAAAAATAAATTTATATTTATTTTATATTTGTTTTATATTGTGGTTATTTATTCTTATAACCACCAATCTGATAACTGATTTATAATGGTTGAATTTAATATTTATAATTTTATTTTTAAATTGTATCATGGCCTATTTGGGTTTGGTGTTCTGAAAAAAAATGTTATTCAATATAATATTTAAAAAAAATATATAGTGAAATATTTTAATGTGATATTCCAACAAATAAATTTATTCTTTATAATTTTAATTACTACTCATAAGGAAAAATATTTAATTATATCAACACGGTAATCATAAATATGCATTTTATTTTTAATAACATATCAACCCTACTAAATTGGCTTACTCAAGGAAACTCATATATTCCATCACAATAGTAAAATAAAAATATTTCATTTCTTCAAAATAAAAGTGGTAAATGTGCCTCATGATAGTGTGTTATGACCTATATAATTATGTAACCATGTGATCTCAAAGGCATCAATCCACTAGTAAATAATCATAGAATGATTGTGAAAAGTTAATGTAATTAACCTATTTTAATATAATAAACCTATTTTAGTTATGAATGTAGATTATATTGAGACTCGTAAAATCAATTAAGTTAATATACATAATGAATAATAGGACATTCATAAAATATTTTACAACAATATTCAACATGGTGTAAAATATACATTGATAATTTCACAAATAATGTCAGATAATATGTGTTTGTGAATATTATCTTATATAACATCACTGATATAATAGTGTTTATAGATGGAATATAATAATATGTCATCATTTCTAATTTAGAGGATAATTTTCATTAACTATGGTGTTCCACATGATTTTTTTTCATTTGAAATCATTCCCTTGTTCCCAAGTTCTTGTTGGTGAACAGGCTTATCATACTTGTTGGCTATTACATTACGTAATATATATGAATAATGTTCACATTTTCTAAATTTGTTTCATCGAAATATGGATCATGTAATTTTTGGGACCTCTATAGAATCCATTGAATTTTCATTCCCTATTATATATCATTTAAAACAATGATATCAATGTCCAACCAATACCCACTTGAATAATTTTTTATTATATTGAAACATTTCATTGGTTTATTTTTACTATTTTTTTGACACATATGAAGCTATCAATTCTTTACTCCATCATCTTCATCACCAAAAAAAATTATAAAACTAAATCCTACTCTTATTTTGGGTTTCATTATATTAATCAACGCCCAATTTCATCATCATTATTCACAATTTTTGGATAAGCATGAACAAATAATTTTTTACTCAATATCCTCTATCATATGGTTGCTCATTGTGATTATCATTGAATTTTCCATTGCATCTATATCTTACTCAGTTTCACTTGGATTTAGTCATTTCCAAAATCATGGAAATTTTAATGTTGTTAATATTTATTTTAAATGTATTGAAATAAATATATTAATGAAATGAAACATAATTAATGAGAATATGATAATTTTTCAATATCATGGATTCAATGTATGTTATAAGTGGGAATTTTCCATTTCATTTTTTAAAAATAATATATTTAAATACCTCAAAATATTTTTTGATGTACACAAAAATTACCAAATCATAACCCCTATGATTTTTAATCCAAATTTGATGTCAGGAATCCATGACCTTCACTAGGTGAACATCTACTTAATAACCAACTAGCCTTTTCCATGTTATTACCCATTGGTTCATCCATGTGATGTCTTAAATCAACTTTTAGTATCTATGTATTGATTCATTAAATGGATTGAGAATATATCAAATTAATAAAAAAATTACTATATATTACATTAGATAGACTTATCCCAAGTATTTTTATATATTTCTAAATTTTCTATTTCCAAAAACATACTAAACTAATCCCCAGAAATAACTAAACCTTTATTTGCTACCAATAGTGATAAACTAAGCTAGAAATGTATATATTTCATTTCATTTTCATGATTTAAAACAATATATTTCACAACAATCACACCATACCTTGAAAACAAATTAGTTCCTTTTATGATTAGCTGCAATAAAAACTAATTTTTTTAATATATGTGAACAATTCCCCATAATTACACCACACTAAAACCCCTTATAAAAACCCCATATTCTATAAGAATCATTTTATCATATGTAATGTAAATCATTATAAGGGGTGTGATGAAATTATCAATTTGGGAAATAAATGTAGATCTGAAATCTAGCAATAAATCATAAGAATGTGAGAAATATGTATATAAGATACATATATAATTAGAAAATTTGTAATGATAATAGTTGTTAAGAGAATCAAACACATGCTATGTCAAAAGAGTACAGAAACATGAGATAAAAAATGTGATCCCTTTATCGAAATATAATCATATTAAAAAAGAAATAAATAATTATCAATGTGGATGAGACGTTTCTATAATATTCATATAATATAGTGGGCATTGGATAATAGCCCAAGTACACCACGATCAAGAGATAACAAATTTTTCCCAGTCATCTACTTGGATTAAAAACCTATATATACAAGTGGTAATTTGATAGGAATCCTTGTACCTTATTGTGATTACTCTGAAAAACTATGTTCACACCCGGAGAAAGGATATTGACCCATATACCATCCTGGTCTTAGGGTTACAACTCATATACCCAATTGAGATTATGATACTAAAAGTTTAACCTTTTGTATCAAGTGATATATATTGATTAATAAAAGTAATTTTATGTTGGCATGGGACCACACCCATCGCATTATATCCCATTACATATTTTTATTCCATTTGAACATTGAAAAATTGTTATTTAAAATATCACCCAATTTACCTATTTAAAAGAGACATGTTATTTTAAAACATCTATAGAACATATCATAATAATATTTAAAAACTACTATGGAAACATTCATAATAACAAATACCCTCTATTACATATAGAAAATTAATAAATATCACATAGATAAAAAATACGTTTTTTGATTATTAGGTATATAACATTGATTAATAATAGGATATACCCATTTTTATAAATTCCATTAAAAATTATGTATGTTTGGAAAAACATTTCAAATCATTTACATGAATTATAATTTATATGAATGTATTAATGAATAATTAATGTATTAATAAGAGAAATGATAAAAATATATGTTAAAAAATTAAAAATATCATGAAAAAATGGTCTTCAGATCACATACTAATGTTACATTAATGGATATAGATAAATTCATTTTAAGAAAATATATTTAGAAATAAATATCAATATTCAAAACATTAAAAAGGAATAAATTATTTTTATTTAAATTTAGAGGGAAATATGAGACATATTAACATGGAAAGACATTTTCATACTTTGAAATTCTTATTTTAAAACCTACTTTTTAAAAATGATTAATAATTTTCCTATTAAAAATTCATAATGAAAAATATGATATCCTTTAGAAAAAATAAATATTCGAGTTTCCAAATAAAAATATAAAACATTTTTTGTAAAAGTAAAAAATAGAAATGGAGGCATTATATTCCTTAAAATGAATAAGAATCATTTATAACAAAGTAATAGATTTGCAAGAAATAAAATCATCATTAAATATTTTGATTTTAAAATTTATTTTTCTCTGGATATGAAGAGAGTGTACCATATAAAAAATTCATGTGGTTGAAGATCCTGTGAATGGGATATAGAAGGTCAATAAGAAATATTATAACGCAGTGAAATGATATTTTATAAATCAATATCCTTCACCGATTTGGTAACACATGAATAAAAAAACCTTGAATAGAGAATTATAATGTCACCACTCAAAATATTATTGATCTATTTCCTAGTTAGAGTCTTTGGAAACCTTCATGCATGCCTCCCTATTTAAAAACAGATACCTAATACTAGTGAGTGTCTATTGGAAACCTTCATGCATGCCTCCCTATTTAAAAACAGATACCTAATACTAGTGAGTGTCTACAGGGGTATAATTGGAGGACATTTCCTCTCATTGGAGAATCAATAACATTTGAATAATATAAATAACTTCACATCATAAGGATAACATCATATTCATGACCTAAAATGTCATGATAAATAATAATAATACATTTTCTATTAAAAATTAAGGTTTTATATAGGTCATGAGATTCCCCAAGGGTTAATCGAATAAAAAATTAATAAGAGTATCCATCCTTGAAATAAAAATACCCATGACTGTCCGTTTTAGTTATTTGTATCATAATATGGATACCCTCAAAGCTAGTCATAAAACAACTAACAACAAATGAACCCATTCCCATATTTAATACTAGAGTCATGAATTCTTATCATTTTCCAAATGGACTCCTAGTCAAGGTGTTAGTACAACCCCATAGGTCACCACTAAATGTTTCCAAAAATACAACCACTCAAATATGTAAGTTTATAGATGGTTCTATAATTATGGAATTTAATTTAATAAAGAATAATAATTAATTAGAACCGCACTAATGTATGGGTTCTATAGTGACACTCAAGGTCATTCATACCTATTTATTATAAAACATTTTAGCACCATATGGCATCATCCCTACTCATTTAACTATACTGAAACCTTGAACTACCTAAAACAATAATACAAAACTAAACCATATTTATCTAAGTCAACTGTCTCTAAACCTAAGAACAGATTTTCTCATGATGAAGATTCTTATAAATTTGTCTAAAAATTATCACTATATAAATTTTCAAACCACCTCATTGGTATTTTCTAATTCTATTATGTGAAACATCCACTGAAATCTTATTCATATTACGTCGCTAATGTTTTTGAAATCCATTTCTTCAATATTCGTCTCTAGTCATGTGTAAAACACCAGATTGGTTGTTTTCATATACATTGTTTTATGTTACCATATAAATTATTTTACATTAAGTACTTTATGAAAAATTTACATATATAATGGAGATATCATTTCATAATTATCCATTTTACCTTTAGGTCACAACTAGACCACTTTATCATTTCAAATTTTTTAAATAAATAAAAATAATCTCTTCCCCTTCTATTTCCATACCATACCATTAGAACAACATTAAAATTATCATATTTTATAGGTTAAAAAATTATAACCATATCATAATCCCCATTTTATTTTATTATGAGGAGGATAAAGTCAGCATTAAATTCAAAAAGACATTGGTTGATTTTTTGAGTTAGGGAATGTCATTGGGTTCACCATGCATATAGGATTTTAAAACTCATCTTTGGAAAATTATAATGAAGTTAATATAATAGAACTCAATTCTAGTTTTTATAGTCATGACATGAATTGGATTTGTAACCAATAGAAACAGTAAATCAAAATGTGTATTATTATGGGAAATAATAATGTAACACATACCATATGTCTATGGGGTCCACTAAGAAGAAATTTTCAAATTATTTGATAAGGAATGAGGAAAATAAATGATGAAAACAAAATCCCTAAAAATAGGGAATATATGTAAACTTTTTAGGACTGCTGATTGATAGTGATAAAAAATTTGATAGGAGGATAAATGAGCCTTATAAATATTTTAGTTCATTGATCAAACAAAATGAATATTGAATCAGACCAAGATCAAATGGGGTAACTCAAGGAGATAGTGGATTAAGATAAATAGTGATGAAATTATTATAATGAGGAGGGAAATGATGGAAATTTACTAAGAATTAATATAGAGAAATGCGGTGAATTTAATATTTTTTCATATTTATAGAAAACACCCATAGATGAAATTGGTAATATGGTAGCACTAATGTGACCCTTGTTGGCCTAGAAGATTTTTAGTTTACAAATAGTGAATAGATTCTTAAACTAAAAAATTATACTAAAATCATCCCTACTAACCTAATGCCAGTGGATCACTCCAAAAAACTATCAATTTTATAATTCATTATTTAATAAACATTATACAAATGGTTCAGTCAAAAACAAAAGGGGAATATACTTAAATATAAGGAGAGGTTCTGACAAGCCAGTACTTAAGCTCAGAACAAGAGTGTCACTACGCATTATGAGGAATACATTTTTCCACATGGCCGAGATGTCATTCTCATATTCCCTAATCTCTTCAGGATTTCTCCCATGATTCTACATAATGCATACATGGGTTATGGTATTTCCATGGAGGAGACTTTTTTAAGGTGTGTAATATGAATAAGATTTTCTATAAAAGAGTTATTATCAAAAAACTCATTGTCATCAAAATAAAAAAATATATGTTTCTAGATGATACCTTAAAATATGACATATATAAAAACCATAATTCATAACTATAGGCCTTTATGGAATATCCCATTAGTATTCCATAGAACTAACAATCTTAGTCACCTAAAAATAGTCCTATAAACCATATAAACACCATTTATATCCTCTAAATCCATAATTTTACATGTACTCATGACACTGATAGATAAATAAGATCCCCAAGATTGAATTATATGGTACAAAAGTTATGTTTGACCAGTGATTTATTCCTATATTGAGCAGTCACCAGAATCTTATGAATTAATAAATTTTCTCAGTACTCTCCTATATGAGACTTGCCCAGATTAATGATGACCCTCCCTCTTCAAATAGAATAGATTAAATCATCATGGACTCATATAAGTCCCCAAAAATATCAATATATATTGAAATTTTTTTCTATTATTATTTTAAAACTATTTTCAATCTACATGATTATATCAATATCTAAAAACATATAAACTTGTCAGAAGTATGTCATTTAATGCATGTATGTTATACACTGATTACCCAAATTTCTAATGGTTGTGAGACACACTTTGTTGTACCTATGGGTCCAATTCATTCTACGTTACATGATAATATATCGATGTGAAATTATAATCCATACTATAGTTTTTTCTCTATGTCAACCCAATTTAATTGAATCACCTCTCAAACATATATCATGTTATGATAATCAATTGAAAATGAGTTCTTGATTAGTAATAAAAGTGATATATTTATCAAATGATCCATGATAACCCAAAAATAGTCAATTATTTATGTTCCATCAAAAACCCATAAATATATTCATTATCAATTCATCTCATTTCCAATCATAAATGATAAAACACTAGAAAGGATTGGCATGTCATTGATTCTCATCATTGATCTACTAATATTTTGAACATTGATCAATGATACCCACAATATAATTTTCCATTCTGGGCCACTAATAAGATCTATGAACATCTAAATAAATGACGTTAATGAGTGGATATACAATTCATGTTGATTAATTGAATTCTTCAATTTATTCATCAGGCATATTTATAGGACCTACCACACTATCTCAAACACGATGAACCTTATCAGCATCTAAGGACCAATCCAATGGTTGATCTCCATCATAAATATTTTTCCTCATAAAAATGAAATAAAATTATGAATAATAGTTGTCCTTTAACCTATCTAGAAGTTATGAATAAATCTCTATTTATATAAGATAGGTTCAACAATGATATTAATGAACATCAACATATATCTCAATAAGAAGGCCATCGCTTGAAACTCAATGTTATACTCCTAGACTATCTTGGTTTATGTCATCCTTCTCAATGTATCCATGATGAAACTGCACTTCATAAGTGTCTGATCTATCTTTATTATAATTGAATTTAGGTACTCAACCAATATCCTATATTGAATTTTATATTCATAGTGATAGAATAGGTAATTCAGGATTTTGTAATTATTATAAAATACAAAAAACTTAATAAGAATCTAGTTTCATTGACAACTCTACGAGTTCATCATACATGCCAACTCCATTTTATTTTTTCAGTTGTTACACTCATATGACCTTAGATTCATGAACTATAAGATACTATCTACCCATACTATATGAGAATTAAACCAAATCCTATTCCTTATACATAATAATAGAGTATAGTCATTACAAATCTCTTCGAATTAAAAATGTTATTATAAGTCAATATCCACTTCATTTCATCATGGTTTACCTCAAAAACTCTAAACCACTCATATTTCACTATCTTCATTGTCCAGATTGTCAACAACCCATCTAATTTGGATAAGTCTTGAATAATCCTTCAAATATATCTAGAAAACCTCATGAATCTACAGATCCCGAAAAATATTTTTGGACAATAAAACCTTCACTCAAACATCTCATAATTTACTAGAACCCATGTATAATATATAACATCTCCCTATAATTACACTAGATCAAGATAGAACATATATTTTTATATATTTTCATATAAATATTGTGATCTAAGTGTTCTAAAAACCACTTCTATGTGTTAGGTGTTCTTGTCTAGAAACATTGATAATACTAAAATATTGTTAATGAACCAAAACATAATATAGTCTAAATAATGAAGAAAGAGGAGTTTCATCAGTTTTGGTGAATACCACTAGATCATTCGTCAAGCCAAATGACCTCACAATTTCTTCATAAATACTATAATATGTTTTTTATTTTGTTTGAGGAATATTGAAAGGGCTTTCACTCTGCTAATGGAACCTTGAGAAGATGTAAATATTTGATAAAACATGGGAACCATTTAGGTGGATAAAATAATCATGATTTGAGGGACTGGATACTTGTTTTTCACCAATAACTACAGCAGATTATGTTAATACATGAATAATATAAAGGATTCAACCTCTTTATATATGAACAGGTTTAGATCAACCCAAGGGGATATATTCTTATGGATGAACCCCTTTAAATACATGTCATATAATTGTGATTTCAATTCCTTATGTTATGAAGGTTACATCCTATAAAGGGTAATGTAAATTTATACCATACCCATACTAGTTTAATTTTTATCTTGATCCCCCAATTGGGTGGTGAACATGAAAAATAATTGGGGGAAAATATCTTGATATAGATCAAAAATCAGAGGGAATCCATGATTTAAAATCTTTAAGTCATCTTATAAAAGATAGAAACCAAGTCCATGACCCTGCCCTTTTACTTATGATCATTTCCTTCATGACATACCTATGTATACTGATTATAATCATGAGTAAAAGTCCCTCCATTTTTTGACACAAATATTATATATCAGTGATGAAAATTTGATCTAATCCTGATATTGAATGAGAAAATCCTTTCAATGGATCTCATCAAAACCAACCTACTTCATCATAAATTGACAATGGATGTTAAATCCACAAACCATCAAAACGCAATTAGCACACATACAAATTTTCACTAATAACATAAAAAAGATAGTGTCAATCAATAGTTATCCCTTGTTGTATTTCATGGAATATCCCAAAACTCCCATGAAATATTTATAGATAATAGTATAAGAGTACATTGTATTAAATAATGTATATACAAGTATATATTTTCGATAAATAGTACCTCAAACCATGGATTTCACAAAATTATAGTCAATTGGAGTAGGATTAAGAGAATGATATTATCTTGTCATGTAACCCTATAATCCAACCTAGATCACTAATATCATATTTCCGTGAATCCTCTACTGTCCATATCCCTAGCCCATGCATACTCCACCTTGTATGGAATGACATTTGGAACTCTATCTCCCAATCTTTTATGGAATAGCTGATCCACCCCAAGGCCCATCTATTGATCAAGATCCCTTGTTACAAGAATCATGATTAGAGGTATTTTATTATCTTTGTAGATTCAACAACATCCTATAATTATGGCATACCTTTGTTTGTGTAGTATAATTTTATATAGTATGACCTAAATTTCCACAGTACTAACAATACACTCAGAATTAGTATGCCCTAAACTACATGTAATTCCTCCAAAGTTAGAGTAATAACCAAAACCATGACCCTAAAAAACATTTTTCTTAGTAATAAGATCATGGTTCACAATACCAAAAAGATAATTGTATTCTAATATATTCATCTAAACCATGATTTTATAATTTTATACATACTCAAACTGTTAGCTCCCTTCTACATCATTACTGTCTATGTTTGGGGAAAATCACTGAGGTTAAATGAATTGAGAATCATACACTATAATAGATATCCATTTTGGGTCAAATGCATATGTTCCTAGTCCATATCCACCCTTAGTTTCATTGGGAATATGTGTTCCGGAAACAGGTCTGAAACTCCCTCAATGTCATCATTTTATGTTTTTCAACGCATACAGAAAGATTCCACCATCATCTCACAAATAAAAAAAATTGATAAGACTATGTATTTACTATCCAATAATTCGGAGTCTTTAATCATTAAAATATTTACTAAAATCACTCTATCCATAGATCACAAAATTTTTCCTCACCCTCACTTTTGAACCTCAGAAGGTGTTACAATTTTAAACTCATAGTTAAAATATGTATTAAATTGAACAACATATGATATCCCTATATCCATCGACAATAAAACACACAACAAGATCCCATGAATTTTTTATCCCATGATAGAATATGAATAGTAAAATGATCTTTCCAACCAACGTTTAACACAATCTCTCCCTTTACCTCATGGCATGGCACCCTTCCACTCTAAGGTAGCATATGTAACATCCCAGGAAAATAAAGAATAAGTAAATTTAATTTTTATTAATATTTTTCAATTAAATATTATTGTACTTTAAAAGTGATTCTATGTTCTATGGCATACCTGTTATGCAACAACAGGTTTCATTGAAATCATATGTGGCACACAACATTGGGTCATACTGAAAAATAATAATAAAAATTTATTTTAAATGGTAGTCAATGCCTAGCCATTGTATTGACAGGAATGAACAGAACTATCTAAAATATGATTATACATGTATGTTAAATATTTTTAAATTTATCCAATAAAATTTTGGGGAGTAAAATTTGAATGAATCCAATTTTAAGTAGAAATAGTCTAATATTCCTCAGAAGGGAAATTTACCGCCTTTTGATGGATAACTATTTGTAAATCTAGTTTCTTTTCATATTTATATGTCTTGTTTAGAAAATAAAAATTTTCCTTTAGAATTGGAACAAAAAAATTAGATTAGGTAAATTTTGGGCATTTTTCTAAAAAAATTAAATTTTTTAATTATTAGTGAAAAATACTGTATTTTAATTCAAAAAAACCTTTTAATATAATTTATTTATATAGATATATTATCATTTTAATTGGTTTTAATGTGTAATCAGATTATATTTTTACCATTTAATTCAATTATGGTCATTTGATGTAATTTCACTTTTAAATTAGACATAAACAACTATCAATCTTTTGATAGTTATTATTTTTTAAAAACACTATATTTATTTTGACAATAGGAATCAGTTTTAAAATAAATTAATTCAAACTCTTTATTTATGAATTTGGTAAAATAGACATAATTTTTTAATTCCGAATTACAAAATATATCTTTAGCTGAATTTTTTGTATTTTTCTAAAAACCTTAAATTTCTCATGAATAGTGAAAACACTCTGTTGAAGTTAAAAAACCGACTTCTTCATTTCAATGTAATTTTACCGCTTCGGTGAATTGAATTTTGGAAATATGACATACATGGTTTTTATCAAAAATTAAAATTTTATTGAAGAAGTTAAAAATAATTTTTGGTGAATAGTAACTTTTGACTTCTATTTTCCGCGGTTACAGGAAAATAGGGTAATTAAATGTTAAAATAACATTATAATGATATAAATTTACCTTAACACTTTTCCTAACATTATTGTATTAGTTATGGTTGACAAAAAAATCTTTGGATTAGCTTTTTGGACATTTAGAGCCCTTTGTGTAAGATAATGACATTAATAACTTTTTATTTAATGTAAAAAATAAAAATATCATAAGCATGTATTATTTAGAAAAAAAATATTTAATGTGGGGTTATATGTCATGACCCGTCCCAGTGGGGCCTGAACCGCAACTCCCCAAGCCCTCCTCTAATAGGCCAGGGGCTGGTGACTAGCACCGAGTAGGCATGCTACTAACAAGGGAGGCATTGCCTATAAACCTGTACACACGCACACACATCTCCAATCCCACAAAGATGAAAAGTAAAAACTACTAAAAGGAAAAGATGCATGCATACACTAAAACCCAACCACAGAGTACGACAGGAAAGTAAAGTACCATAAAGTAAAACCCTGGGCCAACAGTACAATCGCACCAAAAGAAAGTTTGCAACAAAGTCCAAACTGTAGAGAATGGTACTGGGACTACAAGCTGTTGCCGAAGGAACACACCTCAGCTTGTGTGATCTCACTGAGCGTCGTCCGATCCTGGTCTGCCTAGAATCCTATCAAAGGCTCGCTCACCTGTACAAGACACGACACGTGCAGGAAAAGACCGTGCAGGGGTGAGTATTACAATACCCAGAAGGACACCCCGAAACCACAAAGGAAATACAATAGAGGAAAAATACAACAGAGAA
Source organism: Viscum album (assembly GCA_963277665.1). Classification (NCBI taxonomy): domain Eukaryota; kingdom Viridiplantae; phylum Streptophyta; class Magnoliopsida; order Santalales; family Viscaceae; genus Viscum; species Viscum album. Next base: position 1,322,535,717 of record OY728134.1, read on the forward strand.
ATGTACAGTCAGCTCTACAAAGTTTATGTCTACAGAACATAAAAGAAGAATATCCAGATATACCCATACACTAACGATCATTGTGATACCACCACTAGGATCCGGATTGAAGATTCCACTAAGCATATCATTGGGAGGACACACTCCAAGGACTGAAGAGAGAGGTAAAAAGTACTCGTTCCAGGAGAACACACTCCATAAGTACCTTGAGAACAAGACGCTTAGATGAGGATCACAGCAAAGACATGAAGTGATTCCGACAACTCAGTCTGTGCTAATCCTCTAAGTAGAGGATCGGCGCCTAGGTAAGGTTGGTCACGTCAATACCAAGAACTCTACCTAGGGTTCCAGGAATGAATAGAGGATCTGGCTCTAAGTCTCATAGAGGGGATTCCAACAACTCTATTCGGGATGTTCTGCTGAAGGGATCATACTGCAAGAATGAGTTGATAACAAAACCTTCAGGGGATTACCAAGGGTACGAACCCTAAGACTAGTCCAAGTCACAGAAGGAAAGTGGCTCAAGCCGTGAAGAAAACGTTACACAACGTGTAGTATGGTTACACGCCGTGTTCCTTGACCCTGGGTACTACCCGTGTAAACAGCCCGTGTCATTCATTCAAGCCGTGAAAAACCAAAACTACATGGTGTGTAGAAAAGTACATGTCGTGTTCCTTGACACCGGGTGCTGCCCATGTAAATGTCTCGTGTCATTCGGCTTGCCGGATATAAAAAACAGCACGGCGTGTAGAATAAAATACACGACGTGCTCTAGCACCTTGTCTTGCTCTGTGTATGTTGGCCATGTTCCCGTACACGGTCTATGCACGTGCTGTGTCGCCTACCCGTGTGCCAGTACACGTGGTATCCCATGTATCTGGTCAGGTCTGGCCGGGGAGGGGTATACACGGCGTGTTCCTTGGATGTGTACCCTGATCGTGTCCGTTTACTCCTAGAATACATGAAGGGTAACCCTACTGAAGAACACACACCTTGTATCCTTAGTACACTGCATGTAGTCGGAAATTTCCCAGAATCGTCGTTCTTCCTCCGCGCGCCTCTGCCGATTCTCCAGACCTTGATTCTGTCGTCTGTTCTCTGCAAAGCTATAGATGTAGGGTCTCCTCGTCCTCGTGAAGACGAATCTGTGGGTTTTGGGTCTTCAATCGACTCCAAAATATGCTTCCGGCCATCCGATCAGAAATTGTCCGGAGAACGATTTCTTCCGATCTGCTTCGATCTATTCGGCAAAACCGGCATCACACATCCCCAAGACTATTGCAGTGTTGATCCTTCAATTTGGGATCGTTGCGTCGTAGAACGGATGTGCAACTATCTGTTGTTCATCACCCCACGAAGAAGGCAAAGAATGCTCATGTAGAATGTGAAGAATTTGGGGGAGAACAAACAACAAAACGAGAGGGAAAAACCTTGATATATGTTCGTGTCGATCTTGGTTCGTCACCGTTAGAAGGTTGAACGAAACCAAACAAAATTCAAGAATCAAATCCCCACAAATCCCCGCTAAATCCCATCCTGCAAGAATGATCGATCTGCGGGCTAATCTGTTCGTGGATTAGTCCACATTCGTCGTGGTAATCTAAAACAGGGAATGGAAAATCAAAATCAACGTCCTACCTGGATTCACTGAATTTACCGGTGAAGATCCGCTCGCCGCGTCGACGTCGCCGTCGAAAACCGTCAAGAACGTCGCCGCTGCGTTGGGGGTTTCCTCCAGAGCTTTCCTAGAGCCTCCAGAGGATTTAAGGGTTATGGGGATTGTAACCCTGATTCCCCAGAAAAATCTCCATTTAAAGAAAATAGATATTTACCTAACAAGATTTAATAAAATATTTTAATTAAATATTTTATTTTGGTTACACCCAAAAACCATATTTCACCACCGGCCTGCACCGGCCAAAGTTAGGCCTCGCCTAAGGTAAAATCACCATTTTGAATGCAACGGTGACCTCATATTTCTGATTCGAGCACCCGTTCATGAGTGATTCAACTTTTTTAGGAGAAACACACGCGCGCGTAATTTAATTATTAAATTAAATTCAAACATTTGTTCTGGGCTCACCAGGCCTCGGAACTGCACGCCGTCTCCGAGCCTGGTCTCGAAATAATTTCCATATAATATTAATAATATACATCGAAAATTCCTGGAAATTACATCACACCCACCTTAGGTCTTTTACATCCCCGAAAAGCCAAAACAAGGGCTACCCAAAAAGATGTGGGTACTGCACACGAATCTGAGCCTCCTTCTCCCACGTGCTCTCCGGGAGATTCTTGTGCTGCCACCAGACACGCACCAAGGGAATAGCTCGTCCACAAAGGATCTTCTCCTGTCGATCCTCAATCTCCATAGGGTACTCAGCAAAGGTTGCTTCATTTTCAATGTCCAGCTCTCCCAAGTCGATGACAAGCAATGGATCATGCACGTACCTTCGTAGCTACGACAAATGGAAGATGTTGTATACCCGGTCCATCTGAGGAGGTAGAGCCAAGCGAAAGGCCACCTCGCCAACTCTACTCAAAATATGAAAATGGTCAACAACCCTCAGAGATAGCTGCCTCCTCGGCCAAATATCCACAATCCCCATCGAGGTGAGATCCAAAGGAACACATGGTCTCCCTCCTCGAACTCCAAGAGCCTCCACCTCCTGTCGGCATAAGACTTCTGCCGACTCTGTGTAGTCTTCATCTACTCCTGGATGACCTGCACCATCTCTGTAGTAGCTCTCACCATCTCTGGGCCCATTAGTACTGACTCTCCCGGGTCAGTCCTGCAAAGTGGCGACCTTCAAGGTCGCCCGTACAGAGCCTCGAATGGTGTCATACCAATGTTGGAATGATAACTGTTATTGTAAGAAAATTCCACCAGTTGTAGGTGATCCTCCCAGCTATGACCTAAGTCAAGTATGCAAGCTCGTAGCATATCCTCTAGGACCTGGATGGTCTGCTCTGTCTGACCATCAGTCTGGGGATGAAACATTGTGCTAAAGCATAACTGAGTCCCAAAAGCTTCCTACAAGACCTTCCACAACCGGGATGTGAATCGAGCATCATGATCTAAGATGATCATGGATGGTACTCTATGAAGCTGAATTATATCCAGCACGTAGAGGCGTCCCAAGCTCTCTACCGAACTTTGCTCCCGTATGGCTAGGAAGTTGGTCGACTTGGTGAGTCGATCAATGATCACCCAGATGGCATTGTGTCCCCTTGACGTGCGTGGTAAACCTGTCACGAATTCCATGGATATCCCATCCCACTTCCACTCTGGCACATCAAGGTGCTTAGTCAAACTTGCTGGCACCCGGTGCTCAGCCTTTACTTGCTGACAAGCAAGGCACTGAGAAACAAACTCTGCCACACTCTTCTTCATCCCTGACCACCAGAACTGACGTCGGAGGTCCTGGTACATCATTGCCACACCATAATGTACCGCCATAGGGGATGTATGGAACTCCTTCAGAACCTCCTCCTGCAATGTCACTGGTACTACCGTGCATCCTTTGAAGAGGACAACATGCTCCCCTCCTTCTGAAAATCCATCAACAGCATCACTTGCGGATATATGAGCACGAAGAGTCTCATAGCTAGCATCCTCACGTTGTGCTTCCCTGACTCGCTGTAAGAGTGGTGGGGTAATAATCATCGACTGAAGGTAAGCTCCCTCATCTCCATCCATGAAGGAAAACTGTAAATAGGCCAACTGCCTTGTCGCCTCATCCAGTAACTGCGAACTGGATTTCCTACTGAGAGCATCTACCACCACGTTCCCCTTCCCAGGAGTATAAACGATCTCAAAATCATAATCTTAGAAAAACACAAGCCATTGCCTCGATCTCAAATTCAGATCCTTCTGAGAAAATATATATATGAGACTCTTGTGATCAGAGTAGACGGTAAACCTCTTTCCCATCAAGTACTGCCGCCACATCTTTAATGTGAAGACTACTGCTACCAACTCAAGATCGTGGGTCGTGTAGTTATGCTCGTGTTGCCTCAACTGACTCGAGCAATAAGTAATCACCACTTTCCTATGCACCAGGACACAAACAAGCCCGGTTCATGATGTGTCGCAGAACACTTCATACTCGAAACCCTCCTATGGTAATCTCAAGATCGGGGCACTCGTCAGACTATGTCTCAACTGCTGGAAAGCCTGCTGGCATTTCTCAGTCCATGCGTAAGGATGTCACTTTCGGGTTAAAGATTTCATGGGTGCTGCAATCCTAGATAAATCCTGGATGAATCTCCGATAGTATCCTGCCAACCCAAAGAAGCTTCACACCTCTGTCACTCTCCGGGGTGGCTCCCATGCTATCACTGCCTCCACCTTTGTTGGGTCCACTTCTACACCATCCAGTGAGATAACATGTCCCATAAAGGGGACCTCCTCTAACCATAATAGACACATCGAGAGTTTCCCATACAACTACTGCTCTTGGAGTGTGTCCAGAACGATCCTTATGGGTCATAAGTGCTCATCCTCGGACGCATTGTACACAAGGATATCATCGATGAAGACCACCAAAAACCAGTCTAGATAAGGCTGAAAGATCTGGTTCATGATTCCCATGAACACTGCCGGGGCGTTCGTCATGCCGAAGGGCATCACCAAGTACTCATATTGATCGTAGCGACATCTGAAAGTCGTCTTCTGTATATCCTCTTCCCGTACTCGCAACTGGTGATAGCCTGATCTTAGGTCAACCTTCGAGAACCATAATTCCCCTCTCAACTGGTCGAAGATATCCATTTTGGGTCAAAGCATATGTTCCTAGTCCATATCCATCCTTAGGTTCTCTGGGAATATGTGTTGAGGAAATAGGTCTGAAACTCCCTCAATGTCATCATTTCATGTTTTTCAACGCATACAGAAAGATGCCACCATCATCTCACTAATAAAAATAATTGATAAGACTATGTATTTACTATCCAATAATTAGGAGTATTTAATCATTCAAATATTTACTAAAATCACTCTATCCAAGGCTCACAAAATTCTGCCTCACCCTCACTTGTGAACCTCGGAAGGTGTTACAATTTAAAACTCATAGGTAAAATATGTATTATATGGAACAACAGAAGATATATCTATATCCATCGAAAATAAAACACACAACAAGATCCGATGAATTTTTTATCCCATGATATAATATGGATAGTTAAATGATCTTTCTATCCAACGTTTGACACAATCTCTCCCTTTCCCTCATAGCATGGCACCCTTCCACTCTAAGGTACCATATGTAACATCCCAGGTAAATAAATAATATGTAAATTTCATTTTTGTTAATATTTGTGAATTAAATATTATTGTACTTTAAACGTGATTCTATGTTCTATGGCATACCTATTATGCAACAACAGCTTTCATTGAAATCATATGTTGCACACAACATTGGGTCATACTGAAAAATAATAATAACTTTTGATTTTAAATAGTAGTCAACGCCTAGCCATTGTATTGATAGGAATGAACATAACTAACTAAAATATGATTATACATGTTTGTTAAATGTTTTTAAATTTATCCAATACAAGTTAGGGGCTTAAAATATGAATGAATCCAGTTTTAAGTAGAAATAGTCTAATATTCTTTAGAAGGGAGATTTACCACCTTTTGATGGAGAACTATTGGTAAATATAGTTTCTTTTCATATTTATATATCCTGTTTAGAAAAAAAATTCCTTTAGAAATGGAACAAAAATTTTTACATTGGGTAAATTTTGGGCATTTTTCTGAAAAAAATTATTATTTTTAATTAATAGTGAAAAATATTGTATTTTAATTCAAAACAACCTTTTAATCTGATTTCTTTATATGGATATATTATCTTTTTAATTGGTTTTAATGTTTAATTAGATTATATTTTTACCATTTAATTCAATTATGTTCATTTGATGTAATTTCACTTTTAAATTAGACATAATCAACTGTCAATCTTTGGATAGTTATTATTTTTTTTAAAAAAAATATATTTATTTTGACAATGGGAATCAGATTTAAAATAAATTAATTCAAATTATTTTTTTTTAATTTCGTAAAATAGGCATAATTTTTTAATTCAGAATATCAAATATATCTTGAGCTGAATTTTTTGTATCTTTCTAAAAACCTTAAATTTTTCATGAATAGTGAAAACACTCTTTTGAAGTTAAAAAATAGACTTCTTCATTTTAATGTAATTTTACCGCTTCGGTGAATTGAATTTTGAAAATCTAACATACATGGTTTTTATCAAAAAGTAAAATGTGATTGAAGAAGTTGAAAATAATTTTTGGTGAATATTAACTTTTGACTTTTATTTACCGCGGTTATAGGAAAATAGGGTAATTCAAGGTAAAAATAACATTATAATGATATAAATTTACCTTTACACTTTTCCTAACCTTATTGGATTAGTCATGACCAACAAATAAAATCTTTGGATTAGCTTTTTGGACATTTAGAGCCCTTTGGGTATGATAATGACATTAATAACTTTTTATTTAAAGAAAAAAATAAAAATAGCATAAACATGTATTATTTTGAAAAAAAATATTTAATGTGGGGTTATATGTCATGACCCGTCCCAGTGGGGCCTGAGCCGCAACTCCCCAATCCTTCCTCCAATAGGCCAGGGGCTGGTGACTAGCACAGAGTAGGCATGCTACTAACATGGGAGGCATTGCCTATAAACCTGTACACACGCACACACATATCCAAACCCACAAAGCTGAAAAGTAAAAACTACTAAAAGAAAAATATGCATGCATACACTAAAAACCAACCCCAGAGTATGACAGGAATGTAAAGTAAAGTAAGGTAAAACCCTGGGCCAACAGTACAAGCCCACCAAAAGAAAGTCTGTAACAAAGTCCAACCTATAGAGAACGGTACTGGGACTGCAAGCTGTTCCGAAGGAATACACCTCGGCCTATCTGATCTCCCTAAACGTCGTCTAGTCCTAGTCCACCTAGAATCCTGTCAAAGGCTCGCTCGTCTACACAAGACATGACACGTGCAGGAAAATCTCGTGCAGGGGTGAGTATAACAATAACCAGTAGGACACCCCGAAACCACAAAGGAAATACAACAGAGTAAAAATACCACAGAGAAAGGTACAATCAGCTCTTTACAGTATATGTCTACATAACATATAACAAGAATATCCAGATATACCCATACACTTATGATCATCGCGATACCACCACTAGGATCTATCTTAAAGATTCCACTAAGCATACCATCGGGAGGACACACTCCTAGGCCGGAAGAGAGAGATACAAAGTACTCGTTCTATGAGAACATGCTCCAAAATTACCTTGAGGACAAGACGCTCAGATGAGGATCACAACCAAGACATGGGGTGATTCTGAAAACTCAGTCTGAGCTAATCCTCTAAGCAGAGGATCGACACCCGGGTAAGGATGGTCACGTCGATACCATGAACTCTACTAGGGTTCCATGAATGAATAGAGGATCTGGCTCTATGTCTCATAGAGGGGACTCCAACAAATCTATTCAGGAATTTCTACTAATGGGATCATACTGCATGAACGAGTTGATACCAAAACCTTCAGGGGATTACCATTGCTAAGAACCCTAAGACTAGTCCAAGTCACAGAAGGCAAGTGGCTCAAGCCATGAAGAAAATGTTACACGGCGTGTAGTATGGTAACACGCCGTGTTCCTTGACCCTGAGTACTTCCCGTGTAAACGGCCCGTGTCCTTCATTCATGTCGTGCAAAACCAAAATTACATAGCGTGTGGAAAAGTACACGACGTGTTCCTTGACACCAGGTGATGCCTGTGTAAACATCCCTTGTCATTCGGCTTGCTAGATATAAAACAACTACACGGTGTGTAGAAGAAAACACACAACGTGTTCGAGTGCCTGGACTCGCTCCGTGTACACTGGCCATGTGCCCGTACATGGTCTATGCCCGTGCCGTGTCGCCTACCCGTGTGCCAGTACACGTGGTACCCCGTGTATCAGGCCGGGTCTGGCCGGGGAGGGGTATACACGGCGTGTTCCTTTGCCGTGTACCCTACATGTTTCCGTTTACTCCCAGATTACACACCGGGTAACTCTACTGATGAACACACGCCATGTATCCTGACTACAGGGCGTGTAGTCAGAAATTTCCCAGAATCACCATTCTTCCTCCGCGCGCCTCCGTCGATTCTCTGTACCTCGATTCTGTCGTCTGTTCTCCACGAAACTTCAGATGTAGGGTCGCCTCATCCTCATGAAGCCAAATCTGTGGGTTTCAGGTCGTCAATCGGCTCCAAAATCCGATCGGAAATTTTCCAAAGAACTATTTATTCCGATCCGCTTCGATCAGTCTACCAAAACCGTCGTCGCACCTCCGCAAGACTGTTGCGGTGTTGATCCTTCAATTTGGGATCGTTGTGTCGCAGAATGGATGTGCAATGATCCGTTGTTCATTGCCCCGCGAAGAATGCGAAGAACGCTCATGAAGAACGTGAATAATTTGGGGGAGAACAAACAACAAAACGAGAGGGACAAACCTCGATGGATGTTCATGTCGATCTTGGTTCGTCACCGTTAGAAGGTTGAACAAAACCAAACAAAATTCAAGAATCAAATCCCCACAAATCCCCGCAAAATCCCATCCCATAATAACAATCGATCCGCAGGCCAATCTGTTCGTGGATTAGTCCACATTCATCATGGTAATCAAAAATAGGGAATGGAAAATCAAAATCAACGTCCTACCTATATTTGCTACATTTTCTGGAGAAGATCCGCTTGTCGCTTCGACGTCGCCATCGAAAACTGTCAAGAACACCGCCGCCGCATTGGGGGTTTCGTCCAGAGCTTTCGCAGAGCCTCCATAGGATTTTAGGGTTATGGGGATTGTAACCCTGAATCCCCTAAAAAATCTCCATTTAAAGAAAAGATATATTGACTTAACACGATTTAATAAAATATTTTAATTAAATGTTTTATTACGGTTATGCCCAAAAACCAGATTTCACCACCGGCCTGGGCCGGCTGAAGTTAGGCCTTGCCTAAGGTAAAATCGTCATTCTGAACGCAACGACGACCTCAGATATCTAATCTGAGAACCCGTTCAGGAGTTATTCCACTTTTTCAGGAAAAATGCATGTGCGAGTAATTTAATTTTTAAATTAAATTCAAACATTTGTTCCGGGTTCATCGGGCCTCGGAACTTCACGCCGTCTCAGATCCTGGTCTCAAAATAATTCCCATATAATATTAATAATATACATGGAAATTTTGGGAAATTACATCACACCCACCTTAGGGCATTTACGTCCCCAAAAATCCAAAACAAGGTCTACTCAAAATGATGTGGGTACTGCATGAGAATCTGAGCTTCCTACTCCCACGTGCTCTCCTGGAGATTCTTGTGCTGCCACCAGACACGCACCAAGGGAATAGCTCGTCCACAAAGGATCTTCTCCTATCGATCCTCTTTCTCTATAGGGTACTCAGCAAAGGTTGCTCCATCATTGATGTCCAGCTCTCCCCAGTCGATGACATGCGATGGATCATGCACGTACCATCGTAGCTATGACACATGGAAGACGTTGTGTACCTAGTCCATCTGAGGAGGTAGATACAAGATATACGCCACCTCGCCAACTCTACTCAAAATCTGAAAATGGCCAACGAACCTCGGAGATAGCTTGCCGCCTCGGCTAAATCTCTGCAATCCCTGTAGAGGTGAGACCTGAAAGAACCCATGGTCTCCCTCCTCGAACTCCAAGGGCCTCTTCCTCCTGTCAGCATAAGACTTCTATCGACTCTGTATAGTCTTCATCCGCTCCTGGATGACCTGCACCTTCTCTGTAGTAGCTCTCACCATATCTGGTCCCTTGAGTGCTGACTCACCCGGGTTAGTCTAGAAATGTGTCGACCTACAAGGCCACCCGTACAGAGCCTCAAATGGTGACATACCAATATTGGAATGATAACAGTTATTTTAAGAAAATTCCACCAGTGGTAGGTGATCCTCCCAGCTATGAATGAAGTCAAGTATTCAAGCTCGTAGCATATCCTCTAGGACCTGGATGGTCCGCTCTGTCTGACCATTAGTCTGAGGATGAAACGTTATGCTCAAGCGTAACTGAGTCCCAAAAGATTCTTGCAATCCCTTCCACAACCGGGATGTGAAACGATCATCATGATCTGAGACAATCATGGATGGTACTCCATGAAGCCAAACTATATCCAGCACGTAGAGGCGTCCCATGCTATCTACCGAACTCTGCTCCCGTTTGGATAGAAAGTGGGCCGACTTGGTGAGTCGATCAACTATCACCCAGATGGAATTGTGTCCCATGGATGTGCGTGGTAAACCTGTCATGAAGTCCATGGATATCCCATCCCACCTCCACTCTGGCACTTCAAGGGGCTGAGTCAAACTTGCTGGCACTTGGTGCTCAACCTTTACTTACTGACAAGCAAGGCACCAAGAAACAAATTCTTCCACACTCTTCTTCAAGCCTGACCACCAGAACGGACTTCAGAGGTCCTAGTACATCTTTTCCACGCCTGGATGTACCGCAAAAGGGGATTTATGGAACTGCCTTATAACCTCCTCCTTCAAAGTCACTGGTACTACCGTGAGTCCTCTGAAGAGGACAACGTGCTCCCCTCCTTCTGAAAATCCATCAGCAGCATCACTTGTGGATATCTGAGCACACAGAGTCTCACACCTTGCATCCTCACGTTGTGCTTCCCTAACTCATTGTAAGAGTGGAGGGGTAATAATCATCGACTGAAGGTAAGCTCCCTCATCTCCATCCATGAAGGTCAACTACAAAGAGGCAAACTACCTTGTCACCTCAGCCAGCAACTACGAACTGGATTTCCTACTGAGAGCATCTGCCACCACATTCCGCTTCCAAGAAGTATAAAAGATCTCAAAATCGTAATCCTGGAGGAACTCAATCCATCTCCTCAGTCTCAAATTCAGATACTTCTGAGAAAATTTATATATGAGACTCTTGTGATCAGAGTAGACGGTAAACCGCTCGCCCATCAGGTAGTGTCGCCACATCTTTAATGCAAAGACTACCACTACCAACTCAAGATCATTGGTCACGTAGTTCTGCTCGTGTGGCCTAAACTAACGCGAGCCATAAGTAATCACTGCTTGCCTCTGTATCAGGACACAACCAAGCTGAGTTCCTGATGCGTCGAAGAACACTACGTACTCGACACCCTCCTCCAGTAATCTCAAGATCTGGGCACACGTCAGACTCTGTCTCAACTGCTGGAAAGCCTGCTGGCATTTCTCGGTCCATGCGAAAGGTTGTCCCTTTCGGGTCAAAGCTGTCATTGGTGCTGAAATCCTGGAGTAATCATGGATGAATCTACGATATTATCCTCCCAACCCAAGGAAACTTTGCACCTCCGTCACGCTCTGGGGTGGCTCCCCAGATAGCACTGCCTCCACCTTTGTTAGGTCCACTGCTACACCATCCGTTGAGATAACATGTCCCAGATAGGGGACCTCCTGTAACCAGAACTGACACTTCGAGAGTTTCCCATATAACTACTGCTCTCGGAGTGTGTCCAGAACCATACTTAGGTGTCTCACGTGCTCCTCCTCAGACGCAGAGTACACAAGTATATCATCGATGAAGACCACCACAAACCGGTATAGATAAGGCTGAAATATCCGGTTCATGAGTCCCATGAACACTGTCGGGGCGTTCGTCACACCAAAGGTCATCACCATGTACTCATAGTGACTGTAGCGACATATGAAAGCCATCTTCGGTATATCCTCTTCCCGTACTCACAACTGGTGATATCCTTATCTTAGATCAACCGTCGAGAACAATCATGCCCCTCTCAACTAGTCGATGAGGTCATCGATCCTCGGCAGTGGATACCATTTCTTCACTGTCACCTGATTTAGGCACTGGTAATCCACACACAGACTCAATCTCCCGTCCTCTTTCTTCGCAAATAGTACTGGGGCCGCCCAATGTGAAACGCTGGGTCTCACAAATCCCTTCTTCTTCATGTCATCCAGCTGCATCCTCAGCTCACGAAGCACTGCAGGAGCCATCCAATAAGCCGATGCAGATATCGGGGTCGTCCCGGGTTGCAACTCAATACAGAAATCTATCTCCCGTCGGGGAGGTAACCCGAGGACATCCACTAGAAATACATCCTCATACTCAGTCACCACTGCTGGAAACTGGAAACTCATAACATCTACAGTGGCAAGGACTAGGCTAGCCAACTGATGTAAATTCGGTTATTCCGTCTTATGCACGAGTCCATCCTGCGCTGCCTGGGTCTCTCTTTCACCGACAAAATATAACCTCGTTCCATCACTGCGGACACACTGCACCCTTCCCCTAAAAAAATCAATCTGGGCATGAACTGTGGATAACCAATCCATGCCAAGAATGACAACATAAGGCCTCGACGCTACCACCAAGAGGTTCCCACCGAAACTCTCACCTCCAAGGGTCACGTCACACTGCCTCCAATGGTGTGTGATATCTGAATCTCCTCCTGTTGGTGTTTCTAAGCGTAAGGGTCGAATCAACGGCTCAACTGGAATCTCAAGGTCTCAAAACAGATAATCAGCCAGAAAGGAATGAGTAGAACCTACGTCTATCAAAACGGAATCCATGGTAGAATAGACACAGATAATACCTCAAATCATTCCAAGAGTACCTGGGTCATAAGCCTCTGCCGCCTGCAGCTGTCCCTGCCTCTGTCCACCAGCTCCCTGAGCCCGGGGTGGACCTCCTGGGGGTGGTGGTGGTAAAGGGTCGAAACGCCAACCACCTCCAGCTGCTCTCCAATCTCCTCTACCACATATTCCGCCTTGCGGATCTGCCTGCTCCACACGTTTCCTCTGCCTCGGTGGTCCATCCACTGCTCCTGTGTCAGTAGTATGGCGGGTCGGAAAATTTCGAGCGAGATGTCCCCTATCGTCACATGAGTAACATCACCTCTCTCGAGGCTAGCTAGAAGAACCCTGTGAACCATGTACAGCTAATCCCCTGTCATGGGATATCCTCTGGAAATGTCTCTCATGCCTGGGTCCCTGATGTCGACTCCCTGCTGCCGAGGTCTCTGCTCCAGCTCGCTCACTACTGACAACTGCCAGATGTCCCTGCTCTGCCAGGAAGCTCTCGACCACCAAAGCCTGCTCGAGCACCCCAGCATAAGTAGTAATTCTCATAGGGATGATGCTGGCTCGGATATCTCTGCGCAAGCCCCACTCAAAAGTCTGTGTTCTGAAGAACGGATCTCTGACCATATCCATTGAGTACCATGAGAGGTCAGTAAACCTAGATGAATATTCATCCACCATCATCGTTCCCTGATGGAGATGAAGAAGATCATGAATACGTACCGCTCTCAGGGTAACCGGTGAAAACTCCTCTCTGAAGAGACGCTCAATCTCCAACCATGAAAGAGTTTCCACGTCATGAGTCTGGATGACCAAACTCCACCATCACCCTGCTAAGCCCTGCAGAAGGCTCACTACCATGATCACCATCTGGTCTGCTGGTGTCCTGACCAAACGGAAGACTCTGGTCACTACCTCAAGCCAGTTCTCTACTACCTGAGTTTCAGGCTCACCTTGAAACCTGAGGAGTCTCTGTCTCTGAAACTCGTGGAGGGCGCTCAGCCTGCACTCCTCATCCACTGGTACAGCAGGCGCTAAACACTGCTCCACGAGGGGCGGGACAACTGGCACGCCACCTGGTGGTAGAACCGGGGTATCTTGTCCTTGTATCGAAGCTTCATCACTGAGGGGGTCATCCTCATGATCGAGCTACTGGATCATAGCGGGTGCGCGTCATGGAGGCATGTTGGTCAAGAAACAAGATGTATCACAGTCAGTGAGTATATCTGGAGAGCTGAGCTAAGAAGGACATGGAAAGCACAACACATTTCTATATGATGCATGTACCATTATTGTATTCCCCATGCAACTAGTGTTTTCATGTTCCGAGTTGAAAATAATGTTATCAGAGTCCTGGTGTATGGATACGTCGGCCGTCGCACCAATACTGGGTTCCCTGGCCTGAAAGCTGAACTTGAAACACTTAACACTAGTGCCCCAAACCAACTCACAGACTCTCGGACCTAAGGTAGAACTGTCCTCCTATGATACCACTATATCACGACCCGTCCCAGTGGGGCCCGAGCCACAATGCCCCAAGCCCGCCTCCAATATTCCATGGGCTGGTGACTAGCACCAAGTAGGAATGCTACTAACATGACAGGCATTCCCTATAAACCTGTACACAAGCACACACATCTACAAACCCAAAAATATGAAAAGTAAAAACTACTAAAAGGAAAAGATGAATGCATACACGAAACCCCAACCACAGAGTACGATAGAAATGTAAAGTACAGTAAAGTAAAACCCTGGGCCAAAAGTACAGGCCCACCAAATGAATGTCTGCAACAAAGTCCAACCTGTTGAGAAAGGTACTGGGATTGCAAGATGTTGCCGAAGGAACACACCTTGGCCTGTCTGATCACACTATGCACTGTCCGGTCCTGGTCCGCCTAGAATCTTGTCAAAGGTTCGCTCGTCTGCACAAGACACGACACGTGCGGGCAAAGCCAGTGCAGGGGTGAGGATAACAATACCCAGTAGGACACCCTGAAACCACAAAGGAAATACAACAGAGGAAAAATACAACAAAGAAAGGTACAGTCATCTCTACATAGTATATGTCTACAGAAAATATAACAAGAATATCCAGATATACCCATACACTAATGATCATCGCGATACCGCCACTAGGATCCAACTCGAAGATTCCACCAAGAATTCCATCGGGAGGACACACTCCTAGGTCTGAAGAGAGAGATACAATGTACTCGTTCTAGGAGAACACACTCCACACATACCATGAGAACAAGACGCTCAGATGAGGATCACAGCCAAGACATGGGGTGATTCCGAAAACTCAGTCTGAGCTAATCCTCTAAGCAGAGGATCAGCGCCCAGGTAAGGTTGGTCACAACGATACCAAGAACTCTACCTAGGGTTCCAGGATTGAATAGAGGATCTGACTCTATTTCTCATAGAGGGGATTCCAACAACTCTATTCAGGATGTTCTGCTGAAGGGATCATACTGCATGAACAACTTGATACAAAAAACTTCAAGGGATTACCAAGGGTACGAACCCTAAGACTAGTCCATGTCACCTAAGGCAAGTGGCTCAAGCCGTGAAGAAAAGGTTACACAACATGTAGTATGTTTACACGCCGTGTTCCTTGACCCAAGGTACTGCCCGTGTAAACGGCCCGTGTCCTTCATTCAAGCCGTACAAAACCAAAACTACACGTCGTGTAGAAAAGCACCCGTCGTGTTCCTTGACACCGGGTGCTGCCTGTGTAAACATCCCGTGTCATTCGGCTTGCCGGATATAAAACAACTACATGGCGTGTAGAAGAAAACACACGACATGTTCGAGCACCTGGGCTCGCTCCGTGTACGCTGGCCATGTGCCCGTACACAGTCTATGCACGTGCTGTATCACCTACCCGTGTGCCAGTACACGGGGTACCCCATGTATCTAGCCGGGTCTGGCTAGGGAGGGGTATGCACGGCGGATTCCTTGGCCGTGTAACCTGCCCGTGTCCATGTACTCCCAGAGTACACGCCAGGTAACCCTAATGATGAACAGATGCCATGTATCCTGACCACACGGCGTGTAGTCCGAAATTTCCCAGAATCATCATTCTTCCTCCGCGCGCCTCGGACGATTCTCCGGACCCTGATTCTGACGTCCATTCTCTGCGAAACATAAGATTTAGGGCCGCCTCGTCCTTATGAAGTCGAATCCATGGGTTTCGGGTCTTCAATCGGCTCCAAAATCCGATTTCGGCCATCCGATCGGAAATCATCCGAAGAATGATTTCTTCCAATATGCTTCAATCCCTCCACCGAAACCGTCGGCGCACCTCCACAAGACTATTGCGGTGTTGATCCTTCAATTTGGGATCATTGCGTCACAGAACGGATGCGCAATGATCCGTTGTTCATCGCCCTGTGAAGAACGCAATGAACGCTCATGTAGAACGTGACGAATATGGGGGAGAAGAGACAGAAAAACGAGAGGGACGAACCTCGATCGATGTTCGTGTCGATCTAGGTTCATCACTGTTAGAAGGTTGAATGAATCCAAACAAAATTCATGAATCAAATCCCCACAAATCCCCACAAAATCCCATCCTGCAAGAATGATCGATCTGCGGGCTAATCTCTTCGTGGATTAGTCCGCATTCATCGTGGTGATCAAAAACAGGGAATGTAAAATCAAAATCAACGTCCTACCTGGATTCACTGCATTTGCCGGCGAAGATCCGCTCGACGCGTCGACGTCGCCGTTGAAAACCGTCAAGAACGTCGACGCCGTGTTGGGGGTTTTCTGCAGAGATTTCCCAGAGCCTCTAGAGGATTTCAGAGTTATAGGGATTGTAACCCTGATTCCCCTGCAAAATATCCATTTAAAGACAAGAGATATTGACTTAACAAGATTTAATAAAATATTGTAATTAAATATTTTATTACGGTTACGCCCAAAAATCAGATTTCACCACCGTCAAGCGCCGGCCGAAGTTAGGACTCACATAAGGTAAAATCGCCGTTCTAAACGCAATGGTGTGCTCGGATTTCTGATTCGAGCAACCATTTAGGAGTTATTCCACTTTTTCAGGAAAAATGCACACGCGCGTAATTTAGTTATTAAATTAAATTCAAACATTTGTTCTGGGCTCACCGGGCCTTGGAACTGCATGCCGTCTCAGAGCCTGGTCTCGAAATAATTCCCATATAATATTAAAAATAAATATAGAAAAATACAGGACATTTCATTTTATAATTTATGTATTTTAAAAATAGTATTCATTAGAAATCTAAAAATATTTCCTACATCATGGTATTTTATTTATTTTTTAGACATCAAATAAATAAAATTATTTACAACACCATAATGATGGAGTCTTTACCTAATTAATTAATGATTTAAATAAATTAGACTATAAAAATTAAAACAATATCGAAAACCTATCCAATTCTTATTGGATGATTTTATTTCGATCAAGGGTAATTGTATCTTTGACTATAATATGTTTTGGACATTTAGAAACTAAAAATAATTATATAATAAAATAATAGTTTCAATAAAATTTATAGAGTCCCTCCCCCCCCTTATAAAATGCCCTCACCTCTAACCCATTACTCACACCTCTCAAGAACATTGGATAATCCAAACTATGCCCAAAAAATCTCTTTAGATCTCTCTCATCCACCTATAATCCTTACCTTAGGTAGAAGGTACTTCAATAAATCCTTTTGGTTCAAATCGAAAGGATTTACCCTATTTAAACATAACACCTTCTCTTAAGTTCTATTATTTTATTTTACATCTCCAACCGCCTAAACTATTTGTATTCCTTTATTTTATAAAAAAACCATTATCCTAAATATACTATGTTCTTGTTATGAAAATTATTCGAACTAAACTTACACACACCTCCGTCTAATGGATAAGTAACATATTGTTTCTGTGGATGGTGAACTACTACCTCACGAAACGATGGTTATTCAATATTATCATACCACCTATTATGTTGGAAATTAAGATGAAATTGTATTTACATGGGATATAGATTATATTTATATTGTCTCTATACATCTTTATTTTCCATTTATATCATACCTTTATAGTTTCCATTATGTGTAAACGCAATAATTTTATTTGAGGAAGTGAGGACTATCGACCCCTCAAAGTTATATGAATCGTTCATTACATATGGGGAATGTATAAAGGATGAAGTTACTGAAATTATATATGATATTATACTGGAATTATAATATATCTATGTATCATTCAGTTTTCATTCTATTAAATATGAAATAGAAATTAAATTAGTGTTCATGCGTACGTACGACTTACCGTCTCCATGAAAGGTGGATTTCATTTCATACCTACAAATGTTATATACTATTGTAAATACATATATATATATATATATAGGAAATATATGATATATATGATATCTAAATGATGATTATCGTTCTAGATATAATTATCTTTTGACTACATGAACAACTTGTAATTATAAGAAGTTCATTTTTGACTCATGTACCAAATATCGACAAAACTACCATTATTAACATAAATTATTTCATAATGATTATAACATAGTAATATATGATATAAAGGAATAATAAACTTGAAAATGTTCTTAGTCAAGTATAAATTAACTTTATTTTATTATTGAGGATATTAAATAACGAACAGGTCAAGTCGGACACGAGGTAGGGGACTTCGTCTCAATCACATTTCATTAAGGAATATTTCAATTTAAACAAGAATTTATTTTATATAGTGTATAAAAAATATTGATTCAAAGGCAATATTTTTCTATGATGCATTTTACTAAATGAAAAGAAGTACTGTTTCTTTTTAACATATGTGGTGATAATGACCTTTCTGCCACTGCGAGTATTATTTGATCTTTTCCTTCTTTAACAAGATGTTGTGTTTTTTTAAAGGAAAATAAATACCATTTACCCTTGTTACATATTTTGTTATAGAAAATTGTTTTGAGAAATTATTTACTAATTTAATGTTCCGAAATGATATACTATGTTTGCAATGTGGAAATGTTATCATTCCTTTATTCTTGTTTTATGTGTTCTGGTTCATGGCCATCGTTTTACGTATATGAGTGGTTCCATGGTAAACCTAGGGTGGGTGATCCTGAGATAGCTCTCCAATTCATTGGGTAATGTGATGGAGGCAGACATGAATGTTTCTCCTAAGAGATTTTGGGAATATTCAATGATGGGTATTCAAAATGTAACTCCTTACGTAGTTGTGAAAGTTACAATGTAAGTATGTTATGGATGTCACAATTTAACATTATGATTTATATTTTCTATTTTTTATTCATAAATCTTATGATTTCAGGAATTATGTTAAATGGATTATATTTTGATGGTTATTGTTTTCATTATTAATTTTATAACCCTTACTGATATTTTTATGCTCATCCCATGTTTTGAAATGTTTTTCATTGGATATAAATATGAATAGGGTAGAGGATTGGATCACGGAAAAGTGATTCTATCCAAATCATGGAACTGTACATGAATCTTTTTTTCAAATGTTTTTATTCTATTAAAAAAATGAAACGATGTAGAAGTGGCTACTTTGTAATTTTTGAGATTTAATTTAATAGTTATGGCCTAATTCTCTAAAACTCTATTCTTTAAAATACCCACATTGTGAACTATTAATTTAATTCAAGATTATCTACTTTTTTAAGGATGGGTCGTTATAGTTGGTATAAGAGGTCGGTTCAGACAACTATAGAAGTTAGGGTATAATTAAATTGATATCCAAAATTTATTTGTAATTTATGGTTAGATTGAAATGAAATAGAATTTAAATATTACATTTTTTTTCTTTGCTAATATATTTCTGTGTTCATAATGATTTTCCTCAGAGGAAACATGGTAGCTATGATGGGACGACATCAGGGGGAAGACAAAATTCCAAATCAGCAACCTAAGATGGTTAGAATCAGAACTGAATAGTTTGTTTCAGTGATGGAATAGTTAACTCAGGCTATACATGGTGGTGGTATCCTTGCATTATATCATCAATATCAACCATAAAGGAACATGTTAGTAGTGGATGATTTCAAGAGGCAACATCTCCCATCATTCAGAGGATTATCTAACCTTGTGATAGATGAATGGTGTATTAATGCAATTGAAAATATTTTTTATGTAATGGAGTGTTTAGAACATCAAAAGTGTAGTCTTGTGGTTTATTGTTTTGAGGGAAGATGATCAGTGGAGGTCGATGGTGAAAAGTATCAAGGATTGCAAGGAGATTGATTCTCTTGATTGGGATGAATTCAAAGGTATGTTTCATGTAAAATATTTTCCTATGGTGTTTCATATTATGATGGGAAAAAAATTCTTGGAATTGATGTAGGATGATGACTAAATGGATTCTTATTAAGTAAAATTCACTTGACTATAATGGGTAGCTCCAAATTTCATATGATATCTCGATATTAAAATCAACCATTCTTACTCAGGATTAAATCCAAATTATCAATTGTATTTAGCTTCTTGTGAGGTAAAAAGTTATGAAAAACATGTTTGATGTGTGGAGAAGGTGGAAATATATTTTTTTGATGATCAATTGTTCTTTAAAAAACAATAGTATAAGAGGTTGAGGTGGTACAAAAAAGGGAAGAACTCTTTAAAACCATTTGATGGTATGAAACTTAAGTTTGTAGCTTGTGAAAATTGTGGTAAAAATAATGTTGGGGAATGACTCTTGAATTATGGTAAGTGCTAACGATGTGGTAAAATGGTACATAAGGCTCGTAATTTCACTATAAAGGATCAAGGTAATGTTAAGACAAAATCAGATTTATAGTCTATAAATTGTTTATGTTTAAAGAAATGGGACATTATGCAAATGAGTGTCTAATGAGGAACTAAACTAAGGAAAATAAACTAGACTAAAAGCAGAAAGGGGTGGTGAAACCATTTTCAACTACATCAGAAGATGTTGGGCCATCAAATAAAGTAGTATTAGGTACACTGCTTGACTGTTCAGATTATTCCAATGTGTTGTTTGATTCATGGTATACATATTAATTCATTTCTACGAAGTTTTCTAAAATATTGGTATTTACATCTCAAGATATTAATCTTGATATTATGGTAAAAACACCATGGAAAATGTTGAGACAAAAAGAAATTATAAGAACTTTCATATCCTGGAGTGCAGAAAGAATCTACCTACAAACTTTACTATTTTGCCTCTCGTAGTGTTTTATGTTATATTGGGTACGGATTAGTATTCTTTTTATCATGAAAATACTAAATGCACAGATAAAGAGGTTTCTTTTTAGAATGATTTTCAATTTGTGTACACAAATGAACCATTAATTGTTATAACATATCAGGAACATGATAAACATGTATAAGAAGGAAATGAATGTTACCTTGCACATATTGTTGAAAATAAAGGAACTGTCCTGATTAATGATGTGTCAGTGGTAAATGAGTACCTTAATGTTTTTCCTGACTAGATGCCTAGTATTATACATGATCAGGAAGTTGAATTTTATATTGAATCAGTTCCTAATGCTAAGCCAATTTAAAAACACTATTATCAAATAAATCAAAATGAACTTTTAGAGTTAATGAATCAATTACATAAGTAATTAGAAAAGGTATCATTCGACCTAGCACATCACCATGGGGTGCTCATGTCTTGTTTCTTAAAAACAAAATATGGTTTAATGAGACATTGCATTGATTATAGAGAATTTAATAACATCACTGTTAAGAAGAAGAATCATTTTCCTTGTATTAATTATTTGATTGATTGGCTCAATAGGGCTTAGTATTTTTCAAATATTGACTTGAGGATGGGGTACCATTAGTTGAAATTAAAGGAAGAATACATTCTAAAGACCGTGTTTCATACTAGATTTAGCAATTATGAATTTTTAGTTATTCCTTTTGGGTTAACCATTTATCCTATTTTATTCATGGATCTTATGAATAGAATTTACCATGAGTTATTGGATATGTTTGTTGTTGTGTTTATTGATTATATTTTGGTTAATTCAAAATGTAAAGAGAAACATGAATGTTAATTAAGGTTTGTCTTACCAACCATAAAATAAAAGACAATATTTGGGAAATTTATAATGTGTGAGTTTTGGTTATAATAAATTTCATTCATTGGTCACATTGTTTCAAAAAATGGAATAACTATTGATCATGCTAGAACAAAATTTATTGAAGAATGGCCAGGAACCACAAATATAACTGATATATGTAGTTTTCATGGTTTGTTCAGTTATTACAGTAGGTTTGTTGAGAATTTATCATGTTATCTAGTTGAATGACTAAGTTAACTCGAAAAGGAGTTATGTTCATCTGGACAAAAGAATGTGATGATTGTTTTCCAGAGTTGAAAAGAAGATCGGTGAATGCTCTAGTTTTCGCACTGCCTTTCAAAAATAGTGAGTTTGTTATTTACAGTGAGTCTTAGTTGAAAGGACATGGTTGTGTCATTATGTAGAATAATCAGTTAATTTCATACGCATCATTTTTGTTGAAACCTCATGAGTCAAATTACCCTACACATGATTTGGACGTAGCCACTATTGTTTTTGCTTTAACATTTTAGAGGCATCATTTGTATGTAGTAAAGTGTGAAGTATATAATGATCACAAAAGAGTAAATTACATATTAAATCAAAAATAATGAACAATGAGACATAGGAGATGGTTGGAATTAATCAAGGATTTTGATTTCATGATTCATTACTATCATGGAAAGTCAAATAAACTGGCTGATGCGTTGAATTGAAAAAGTAATTCTATATTAAACCTGTTACATTTGGAACAATATCCTTGATTAAATATTTGATAAACTTTGGCATAAATGTTTTTGGTGTAGGAAATTCCTCTGTTTTGTTTCATATGTTATTGAAATCATCTCTATCAGACAGAATTAAGCATGTGCATAAGGAAGATAATGAGTTGCTGAAAAAGGTAGAGTTGGTTAAAAAGGGTATGTTTCCCGATTTTAAGGTTGATAATGATTGTGTATTGATGTTTGTGAATATATTATGTGTGCCTTGTGATTCATAGTTGAAGAACGAGCTATTATTTGATGATCATAGTTATGCTTTTTCGGTTCATCATAGAAGTACCAAGACGTACAGAGATCTTTGGACGTATTACTGGTGGGATGGAATGAAAAGAGATGTTGATGAATTTATTGTAAAGTGTTTCACTTGTCCATAGAATAATTTATATCGGTAGTTACTAAAAGGGTTGCATTAGACTTTACTAGTTCTAGAGTTGAAATGGGAAAATATATCCATGGAGTTCATTGTAGGATTACAAAATACATCTCGAGGTAACAATGAAATCTGGGTTATAGTTGATCAATTGACTAAATCTTATCATTTCCTTACTATTCAAGATACATTATCTATAGATAGTGTTTCTCGGTTTTATGTTAAAGAGATAGTTAGGTTCCATGGACTTAACCTCTTTATTATATCTAATAATGATCCTAGGTTCACTTCAATCTTATGGAAAGGACTTCAGAAGTCATTGGATACTAAATTAAATTTTAGTGTAAACTTTTATCCTCAATCAGATGGGATGTTAGAATGAACAATTAAGGCCATATAGGATATGTTATGTGATTTTTCACTATATTAAAAGGAAATTTGGGGAAACATATTTTTTTGGTTGAATTTTCATATAATAACAGTTTTCATTCCTGTATACAGATGGCTCTATTTGAGGAATTATAGGGAAAGTGGTTCGAACTCCAGCTTTTGGGATGAAGTAGCTGAATGGAAGTTGATGGGACTAGAATTTGTAGAAGAGATGGCAGAAAAAGTTCAGTTGATTTAGAATCACATGAGAACAGCTCACGGTAGGAAGAAAGGTTATCTGAATAACTGGACGAAGGATCATTCTTTCGAGGTAGGTGATCATGCCTTTCTCAATGTTTCTCCTAGAAAAAGTATGATGCATTTTGGTAAGAAGGTAAAGTTGAGTCCATGGTTCATTGGATCTAAAGAACCCCTAGAGAAAGTTGGATCAGTTGCATACAGAGTGCCATTACCTCCATGTTTATCCAAGGTGAACAATTTTTTTCACGTTTTAATGTTGAGAAAGTATATTCCATATCTATATCATGTTTTGAGCCCAGATGTAGTTCAACAGGAAGATAATCTCTCTTATGAGGAACAACCAGTCTAGATTCTTGACTGTTGGGAGAAAGTGTTGTGAAAAAAAAAATTATTAGGTAATGGTTGTTTGGAATAACTATATTGTTGAAGAGGCAACGTGGGAATATAAAATTCTATTAGGGTTAAATATCCCCACATATTTCATAAGTGAAAAAATGGCGAGGATGCATTTTCAAAAGGGGGAAAGACATAACATCCCAGGTAAATATAGAATAATGCATTTTCCTATTTATTAATATTTGTGAATTAAATTTTAATTTTATGTTAAATGGTATTATTTGTTCGATGTTGTATCCAATACCCAACAACAGGTTTCATTGAAATCTTACGTTGCACACAATGTTGGGTCATACTAAAAATAATAATATAATATTATTTTAAATGGTATTTAATGCCTATTCATTTTATAGGAGGAAATGAACAGATCTATCCACAATATGATTACACATTATTATTAAATGATTTTAAATTTATCTAATAAAATTTATAGCCTTAAATTGTTAATGAATCCAATTTTAAGAAAAAATAGTATAATATTCCTTAAAAGGCCTATTTACCGCCTTTTGATTGTGAAACATTATTAAATGTTTTTTTCACTTTCATATGTTCTATTTGAAATAATAAAAAACTTATTTACAATTATAACATCGCTATTTACTTTTGTTAATGTTTTGGTATTTTTTTGATAAAATTCATTTTTAATGGATAGTGAAAAATATTATATTTTAATTCAAAACTGGATTTTAATTTAATTTATTTATATGGTTATATTATCTATTTAATTATCTTTAATGTGTAATTATATTATATTTTTACCATATAATTCAATTTTTATCATTGGAAGTAATTTTACATTGAAATTGAACATAAACAAGTATCAATCTTTTGAGAGTTATTATTTCATAAAAACACGCTTTTTGTTTTCTTAATGAGAATAAATTTTGAAATTAATTAATTAAACATATATTTTTTTAATTTGGTAAAATAGACATCATTTTGGAATTCGGAAGATCGAATACAGCATAGGCTGAATTTGGAATTTTTTTTGAAACCCTTCAACATTTGATGAATAGTGAAAACACGAAGTAGTTGTTAAAAAATCAACTTCTTCATTTAAATGAAATTTTTCCACTTCTGTGAATTGAATTTCAAAAATATGACATAAATGGTTTTTATCATTAGGTAAAATTTTGTTCAATAATATGGAAGTAATTTTTGGTGAATAGTTACTTTTGACTTTTATTTACCACGGTTAAATGTAAATAGGTTAATTAAAGGTAAAAATAATATTATAATAATATAAATTTACCTTAACACCTATAATAAACTTATTGGATGATTCATGGACGACCACCGTAATCCATGTGTGAGATTGTTTTCCTTCGAATTTCATTTGGATAAGATAATTACATTAATAGCTTTTTATTTAAATAAAATTTTAAAAATATATTAAACATGTATTAATTTGATAAAAAAATTAATCTATGGTTATATTATTGATATATTTTAGTATTAATATTAATTAGAAAGATAAAAATATTTCCTAAATTATGGTATTTTATTTATTATATTTTTATGTCAAATAAATAAAATTATTTTCGAAACAATAATGATGCAGTGTTTACTTAATTTATGAATGATTTAAATAAATAAGATTATAAAAATTAAAACTATGTTCAAAACCTATCCAATACTTATTGGATGATTTTATTAAGAACATTACTCAAATTATATTCTACTGTAATAATTGTTGGACCATTGGAAATCGAAAGTAATTATATTATAAATTAATATTTTCAATCCTTCCTAAAGTGCCCCTCCCCCCTTATAAAATACCATCTCCTCTAACCCATTACTCACACATCTCAAGCCCCTTGGATCATCGAAACTATTCCAAAATAAGATCTCAAGATCCTTCTCTTCCACTTATATTTCTTACCATAGGAATAAGGATCATCAAGAAATCCTTTTGGTTCAATCTAAAGGGAGTTATCCAATTTAAAGGTAAGGTCTTCTCTTAAGTTATTTTATTTTATTTTACATCTCCAACCCCCTAAAATATATTTATTCCTTTATTTTATAACAAGATAAGAATCCTCAATATAATAGTTTTCTATAGGAATTATTAAAACTACACTTACACACACCTCCGTCTAATGGGTAAAGAAAAAACTATTCTTGTGGACGAAAAACTACTACCTCACAAAATGATGATTAATCAATATTCACCTACCACCTCTTATGGTGGCCATTAAGATGGAATTATATTTCCATGTGATATATATTATATTTATATTGTCTATATACTTCTTTATTTTTCATTTATATCATACCTCCATGGTTTCCATTATGGTTAAATGCAATAATTTTATTTGAGGAAGTGCGGACTACCGCCCCCTCAAAGTGATATGACTCTCTCATGCCATCGGTGGAATGTATAAAAGATAGAGTTACTCAAATTATATATTATATTATACTTGAATTATAATATACCTATGTATAAATGAGTTTTAATTCCATTAAATATGAAATACAAATTAAAGTAGCGCTCATTTGTACATACAACTTACCATCCCCATGAACGGTACATTTCATTTCATACCTACAAATGTTATGTACTATTATGAAAAAATATATATAATGAATATATATGATATATATGATATCTAAATTATTAATATAATTCTCTAGATAATGTTATTTTGACCACATGAACAACTTCTAATTATAAGAAGTTAATTTTTGACTATGGTACCAAATATCGAAAAACGACCATTATTAACATAAATGTTTAAATAATGATTATTACATGGTAATAAGTGATATAAAAGGAATAATAAAATTTAAAAAGTTATTAAATAATTATAAATTTACTTTAGATTATTATTCGGGAGATTAGAGAATGAATGGGTCATATTGGACACGAGGTAAGGGGCATCGTTCAATCACCTTTCATTGAGGAATATCTTGATTTATGCACGAAATTCATTTATATAGTGTATAAAACTATTTGATTCAAATGGAATCTTTTTCTATGAAGTGTTTTACTAAAAAATATAATTTTTCTTTTTAACATATGTGGTCATAATGACCTCTACACAACCATGGGTATTATTTGATCCCTAGCTTCTTTAACAAGATGTAGTATTTTTTAAGGGAAATGAAATACCATATACCCTTTTTACATATTTTGGTATTGAAACTTGTTTTTATAAATCATTGACTATTTCAATATTCTAAAATGATATATTGTGATTTCAATGTGGAAATGATGTCTTTGTTTTGTGCTTGTTTTATGTGTTATGGTTCTTGGAAATTGTTTTATGTCTACAGGTGGTTTCGTGATAAACCTAGGGTGGGTGAACCTGAGATAGCTCTCAAATGCATTGGGTAACATGACAGATGTAAATGTGAATGTTTATCCTAATAGATTTAGAGAATATACATTCATGGGTATCCCAAATGTAACTCCCTATGTAAGTATGAAAGCTACAACGTAAGTATGTTATGGATTCCAAAAGTTGCCATTAATATTTATATTTTTAATGTGATATTCATAAATCTTATGATTTTATGAGGTATGTTAAAAGGAATATGTTTTGATGGACTATAGATTTCTTTCATTATTTTATATCCTTTAATGTGCTTTTTATGCTCATCTCCATTTTTAAAATGTTTCTCATAGGACATAAATATGAATAGGGTCAAGGATGGGATCAAGGAAAATTCATGATGTCTAAAACATGTAAACAGACAAGTCTCTTTTGTTCCAGAGTTTTTATTTTATGAAAATAAGGAAGGTGAATAGAATTGTCTACTTAGTAATTTCTGAGATGTAGTGTAATAGTTATGCACTAATTCTCTAAAACTCTAAACCTGAAATGATCCTCAATTTGAATTATTAATTTAATTCAAGATTATGTAATGTTTTATGGCTGAGACCTTATAGCATTTCTCATTAATAAAAACATATTAGAAAAAGATATCCCATAATCTATAAAAAATAATGTAAAATAAGAGAATTTTGATTTCCTACTACTCATCATGTTCATTTTGCATCCATGATTCATATATGAAATTCTTTTATCATTTTTTATCAGGGATTTTAATTCCAATGGATTCGTGAAATAAGTTTCCATTGATGACCTATGAGGGGAAAACAACATGTAATTACATGTTGAAATCTTACAGGATTGAAAAAAACATTTAATAATTAATTTATATCTTCCTATATATCAAGGTAACATTTAAGGAAGATTCCTTGTAATATATCACTATAACATTATACAAGAAATAACATATAAGATATTAGTATAAAAATTATATTATGAAACATCATTTTCAATTTGTAGATATATGTATATATATATATATATTCAAATAAATCCAAGTATATGAAGAGATGAAATGAAACCCCTATATTCCAATAATGATACATGAATAAAAACATTCAGTCTTTCTATTCAATCCCAATAAAAAAGTTCAACAAATCATGAACACTATAATTAATGTGTATTACACAATATGGAACAATACAATTATAAAAATTAAAAATAAAGAAAACAATCCCAACAAAACATACTTAGATTTCCTTTGGAACATTTTTAGATACACCTAGGAACAATCTTTTTACCATTCCCTAAAAAAATTATTACCTATATTATCTTCATAAATTGATAATAAAGATAAGAAAAGGATTCTATGATATAACACAATAATTACAACTTCTAGAGGATGGTAGTCAATGGCTGACCAGGTTTCAATATATATCATTAAGCATTCATCTACTATTTGACAAAATATATCATAAGTAACTTCCATAGTGACACCTGGGGTTGGTCGTAAATTATTTGTCCAGTGTAATAAGTCTATGATAATATCATGTATCCATGCCTCCACAAGTGAAAATGGGGAAACCAATACCATAAGAGAAGCATATCCTAATAATAAACATACATTAACTAGTCTCAATGTTATATAAATAGAAGAATACAATCTCTCATGTCATGGCCACCACTAACGGAATTTACAATGAACCACTCACAGTGACTGGAAACCACCTCACGTGTTTAATCCAATTTAATTATGTTAAACATCAACTCATGGTGTGTGAAAATATACTATTGGTCATTTCCAATTTCCATTATGTCAAACTGGCACTTAAAGAATGTGAAATCCTTTACATAAGCCTTTTCCAATTACATAGATCCAAACTACCATAATAATTAAATTATATTGTCGGATTCATGACCATTTTCTATATAAATATTGAAATATCTTTCCACAAGTCACATTTATACTTTTTTGTCACTATGAGACCTCCTGGTCATTTTTTATTCATTTTCAACAAAAACACAAATCTTTTTTTGTTTACATCGTTATATCATACATAGGTATATACTTTCCAATTATCATATTTTCCAATTATAATAAATAATTCATCGTAAAAATATGTTTTAATTCATTATGTGATAACCTATTTCAAAATTTCATTAACCAAGTCAAGGGATTTGATATAGAATCATGGAATCCTATTCAGATCATCATACATATAGGCTTATAATCATTATCCAAGGAATATGTGAATGAAATTTAAATAATAGGAAATAATTCTATTTTTTCATAGTAAAAACATTCCATGGAAGTGTGATCATATGATTCATAAAAAAGAAAAAAACATAGGCTAAGAGAAATAAATAGTGACAACATATACTAGGTATAGAGGATTCCACTCATCGGATATCAGTTAGAAATTCGAGCAAGAATGGGAGACATCCAAGAAGTATACAGAATATCTACAAATTAAGAAAATTATATAGCCCTGGTGAAAATGTATTTCTAGTGAGATAAAAAAATAATATATGATAATGGTTCTATATAAATTCATTAACGCCTTGATCATTGAAAATGCACATCCAATTAGTCCATGAATAAAGGATAAAAGCTAAGAGTATTGTGGGAGAAGATGGGTTCGATGGGAGATTTGGTATGTAGGATGGAAAAGCTGAGTATTATGTTAAAATAAATAAGTATAAAGAGGTCAAAGGGAAAATTTTACACATCCTAAAAACCAATATGTGGGCCACTAACATACTAGTGGTCTGAACACTAGATAGTGAGAATAACATTTCTATAGTTATACTATTTAGACCATCAATGATTCGATGGAGATGTACTGACATGCCTATATGACCGCAATAGCATGATACAATTTTAAATCCTACGCTCTATCCCCTGGTTCTATATTAAAACCTCTAAAACGTTTAAATCATTTAAAAATAGACATTGTAAGTATGGTTTATTAAAAAACAAACAGGAATGTACCTACCGAACATAGTAATTTCTTAAAATAACATTATCTATATTCTATACTCCAATTAATCTCTTGAAAATTAAGAGAAAATTAATATATTGTATATTATATACTCCTCACAAAAAAAGCAAGTGTTGAGTATGTGATATGTATAAAGGATATAATTATGAAATGGAAGACCCTTAACATTACTCTCAACATCTATAAATGTTCTTTAACCTCATGTATAATAAACATAACCATATTAATTAATTAATTTTAAACCTTATAAATATCTACTCCCTATATAATATTTAATTATTATAATTTTTTAATCATTTATCAGTTTGTGATATATTATTTTCAACTATTGATGTTGATGATTTTGAATGTTTCACACATACATCAAAAGCTTTATGTGGAGCCCCTTTAATTGATTGAATTTTAAATGTTACAGGACCATCCATGATAATAGAATTTTTTTTCAATATCTAATTTATTTTCATTATATTTTTTGTTTTGATTCATGAAAATGAAATTGGTGATGAGCTTGTTTCATAGAATTTGAATGAATGAATGATGGTCTCACAATTAGTATGTTATATATTTTTATTACCATTCCATAAGAAAAATAAAATTAAATAATTGATTAATAATATTCTATTTAACTATTACTAACATTCTTATAGTAATCCATGATATAATTATATATATTCTTTCATGTTGGTGGTTATACAAAAATGAATAAGAGAATGCTATAATTATTTTTTAAGTATGATTATAGACTTAAATAGTTTTTAGATAATTATTAACAAATTATAATGATATGTGTATGGAATTATTAATGTAATATATCTTATTTGTTAAGTGTTCTAATTATTATATAAGCAACACAATGCTAATAAATAGAACAAATAAATTATATTTCCTCTTTTTATCATTGTTTTTTGCGTTTAAAGTAAAAAATGATAGTTTGGGGTTAATTTTTTTGCAATGGATCCAAAATTATCTTTTTATAACCTTAATAATTTAATTAATTTTATTTTATTAACTAATTGGAATTTGATAATCATCCATGCAATGTGGTTAAGAAAAATGAAATATCATAGTGGTGGTAGTTTATACGTATACATAGATAATGTTTTCATTTTTTATAAAATAGAATGAAGGATAAAGTTGATTTATAATTAAAAATAATAATAATGTTTTAATTTTATTATTTATATAATAAATACATGTTTTACTATCCATGTATGATGGTGATTAAAAATGAATCACGCCTCTTCATGTAGGTGGTAGTCTGCACATATGTACAAGAGAAATATCAATTTTTTGACATGTTAGGAGAAAGGTATAAATTTATTATTCCATTATAATAATAACATTTCATTACTATAATGATTTTAATAAAAATGATTCAGACATGCAGTAATGTATTTGGAAGATGTAGAAATATAAATAAAGGATTAGAAAATAAAATTGACTAGTTCTGAATTTTTATCTTATCCATGTAATGAAACTATTGAAAATTGTATTAAGACTTTTCGATTTTTTTTTGGAAAACCAAATCACTAGTATGTCACTAGAATTATTATAGAATAACTCCATTGAAAACTATATTATCCCTTTTACTAATTATGTATTGACAATATTATGTAGTTTTGACCAAAAAAGTTTATTTTTATGAGTAGATATAAAATGAAACATATTATATAAATTACACTAACTGATTTCGAATTTTTAAATGAATTTTCCTGAGAAAATTTCTTTAGTTGAACAGAAATTAAATTAATATTATTGAAAATAACATGTGAAAACAATTTTTTGGAAAACTACATTTCATTGAAAAAAATTGTGTTTTGGAAAAAATAATGAATGATTCTAAAAATAATAGAATTAATTATTTAATAATATAAATATATATAATTCTGGCATTATAATAATAATATAAATAATTCCACCATGTGACATTAGAGTTAATGGAAATAGAGAGTAAATTGATTTTATTAGAATTCGGTATCACTTATTTTCAAAAATGTTAAACCATAGATTTTAAAATTCTACATTATATTTTTAAATATATAATTTTAAATATTAAATACATAATTTTTTAAGAAAATTGTTTCATTAATACTTATACTATGTTTATATTAAGATAATGTTAAAAATTTACAATATTGTTAAAAGAATATATTTTTCACTAGTCACCTAAAAATCATTATTTTGAAAAAATTCCCAAAAAAATTAATATTATAGAATTAGTATGACGAATATAAAAAAATTAAAATATATAAAATTAAAAAAACATTTATTTTATAGTTTAATAGTAAAATAAAATCATAAAACATAATAAAAAATTATTTTTAAATTAATATAAATTTATAAAAATATTAACAGTTCATTTTTCTTAAATCTTATTAATTTCTAATATAATTATTTATAATACATTATT
This sequence comes from Viscum album, assembly GCA_963277665.1. Classification (NCBI taxonomy): domain Eukaryota; kingdom Viridiplantae; phylum Streptophyta; class Magnoliopsida; order Santalales; family Viscaceae; genus Viscum; species Viscum album. The sequence goes on from OY728134.1 coordinate 1,322,568,294, forward strand.
CAGATAAAAATTATGTTTTATCAACATTTAAAATTAATATATATAGTTTCCTCAAATCAAAATTAATAGGAAATAAAATGAAATTTTAGATTTTTATGTACAGAATGATCGTATTAGTTATTCAACAAAACTTATTAAATGTTATCAATAAATTTGTTCAGAATATAGAATTTTTTATTATTTCTACATAAAAATTATATTAATGATACCATTGTTTATACCAACCAACACAAAAGTGAACTTATAATGGTTATATTTACTTTATTTAATTTTATGTTATAATGTATCAAATTGCATTTTGGTTTATTGTTTCATGTGAAATAAGTTTTTAAAAAACATATTTAAATGAACATATATAGTGGAAAATCTAAATGTTATATCGAACTTCCATTTCATGATAACAAAACACAAGGTTATGGGGGAATATAAAGAGATATATTTTCTTCCAATATCATTAAACATTCTGCATAAATAATATAAGTCATCGTCATAGTGAAATTAACCTTATATAGGGACCTAGAGGATGATCCTTGTAAATTTTTTAATTAAATCAACATTAAAATGTATGAGAAAAAATAACTATTCAATTAATGATTCATATACAATATTATACCTACAAATTATATAATATAATTCACTCATTAAATGATATCCAACGTGGGTACATCTCATTATAGGAGCAACATAATCTCTTGAAATCCTCTAACACTACATTTATCCAAATTGAGGTTATCATACTGCCATTAATTATATATATCATGATGACCAAAACAAAAAATTATTTTTTCATAAAATTTACTATAATAATTTATATATTATTTAAAGGTGATTCAAGGAATCTCTACTTAATTATCACACAACTGAGTGTGGTCAGAGATTTTGGGGGTCTTCTTAACAACATGAACAAATTTCATTATAATTTTTTATTAAATCATGTATTCAATAAAATTATCATGAGAAAATTAATGTGAGGAAGTCACTTTATGTCAATGATACAATCAGGTTTGATAGATTCTGTAGGAAGGTAAGGGGGGTTTTAGTATGGGTCATTGAATTTAGGCATGTAGGTCATGCATTAGGCATATTTGCTGTTGAGATGACGAGCTGTGTATTATCCATGTGTCGCAGGTAATTTCAAAAAAATTTGGCTTCCCTATCAATATAGTTGAAATTTTATTATCAGGAAATTAAATAAATATCAATATCCATTGGACCATTTCATGCATTCTATTGAGTTAGTTATCGTTTATTAGGATGACTGATCAGTGATGTGTATGTTGATCATGTCTCATATATTGGAATATGATCTGACAATATAGTTAGAAATTAAACCCTAAACGGTTGTTTCATTGAAATATACCTCTTAAAATACAATGGACATATGTTATTAGAGTTTCACATTAAATATTATGATGATGTAATTTCAATGTCCCAGTTCTTTTAATCAGATCAATTATAAAAACATATATTGGATGATGCTTCATATTATGTAATTATGGGTGATTATTTTTGTCATGGTTAATAATATAGGATTGAGATCTAATTATATGGAGGGGTTTCTTGTGGAGGGATATCCTTCTCATGAAATTCTACCTTCCTTAGATAGATATATCTAAATTTTCCCAATTAGAGAACCTATTCACATTAATCCCCCATGTGTGAATTATATAAGATATTATTTATAGAGTATCCAATCAGGTGATTTTCATAATTTTTGTTCAATGATGTATCATAATAAAATTTATTAGGTGTATCCTTTTTTTGGGTGGCCATTTTTTTGGATTATATAATGTGATAATTTGAAATTTCAGGGATTGTTCTCTTTTGGATTGGAATATATATTGGGTATTTGAATGTGATGTTGATTTGGGTGGTAGATCATGGGATCTTAATTATAATTTATGATTCACTGAGTTGTGATTCATGATTTTTTGGATATGGAAGATAATTAGGTCTATGGTCAGGAAATTAGGATGGGTGTTTCATTATTTTATTTTGGAATGTGATGGAGTCATATTCTGATTTCTGGCATTTATCAGCATTGGTTCCCTACATTATCATCTTTGAGTGGTGAAACATGATTTCAAATCATTAGTTACATATTTAGGGGTCATTTATGTAGAGTTTATCCATTCCATTTTAAGGGATTTTTATTGATCTTTCTTTGTGTTTACTTGAGAGTAATATTTTCATTCTCAGTTTGGAGTATGGATTTAGTTTCTGGAGATCCAATTATGGTTGGAAGAGATCGATAATTCCCTAAAGTAATAGTCACATATGTTTCTTTTGGTTATTTCATGTTTAGAGGTGTAAGTCCCCAAGATTTAACTATTTTGGATGTTTTCAATGTTATGTGGATACTTTTGTAAGGTATTTCTGTTCTATACAACCTAAAATTTATCATTATAGTTGTGTTATTATTGGTTATGTTATTAAAAAATTATTAGCAAATATATGCGGTTTATAAAAGTATTTTTCTTTTTATATTTGGTATCCTTAATTTGTACACTTATAATTTATCCCCTTCCTTAAAAAGACATCTTCTATGGTTTGATTTTATTTACATCCATTTGGTTCTGCTTCTACATGAGAGATTATAAGGGAAGAAAGTGTCATTAGTGGAGGAATTGTAACACTCCTCATCATTATGAGTTTTCAATTTATTTTACATTATTTTTATTGGGTTATACAATATATGTTGTATTTATTTTGAAACTATTTATTGACCAGCACGGTTTCCTAATACATGAATGGATTTTCCATATTTCTTAGTGGAATTAGTGATGTGGATATTTTTATCTAATGGTTAAATAATTATCATTTGTTATATTATTAGAGTATTGTTTGTTTTTCAGTTTGGGATTATTGGGTACAAGAACCAATCATTTCCACAACTCATATTGGGATCCTAATTCAATGGTTTCCAAGGTAGGTTTCTGAAAAACTGTTATTGTTCAATATAGACCGTTAATTCAATTTAAATCATATTTGGATGATGAAAACTCCCTCATGGATGACCCAAGTGTTTATTGAATAATTTTTATGTATTTTATACACAACGAGACACTCTATTATACCAAATTTGACTCTAATTATTTAAAAAATAAAATTTAGTATGATGAAAGATCAGTTGAATGGGTGATCATGTTGACTCCACAAACTACTCCATTAGGAATCCTTAAATATTATATCTTTTTTATAGTAAGGATCTATTCAGTCAAAATGATAAAAAATGATTCAATCTGGATCACATTAAGAAATATGATTGGAAGATGGTAAAAAACAACCTCACAAGTCAACTACCTACAATAGATAAGTCAAAACATATATTACCACATTACTCAAGGAAATATAGAATATAATCATTGTTAGATGATAGATAATATTTAAAAATCGATGACCATTAAAAATAGATTCGGCATACTAATTTTGATAATAAATCATTGAATTTGGATTATTTTCTCAATAGAAAAACACAAAAAAATCAAATAACTAGTAAATCTATTTTTTATTCAAGTAAAAATCTAAAATATTTAAATTAGGAATACTTAAAACTATGAACACATGTTTATTTCAATGATAAACTAGAAAACTCACTTAAAAATGTAGTTCCTAAAGGAAACATACCATGAAAATGTTAAGGGGTGACGTATTCATTATGGATTCTTGAAAGAATGAAATGAGTTATAACGAACGGAAAGACCTTACCATAGAGAATAAAAGGAACAAACTAGTTGTTTGGTGATTAGTAGGAAGTAGAGAAAGAATTATGAATTTTGGAAGGTCCATATATATAATGAGTATAATATACAAATGATACCATTGTGGAATGGAGGGAAATGTGAAAGAGAACAACTAAATATTTCTACAGGATAATGGAAAAGGTAATTGCAGAGAATGAAGATTTATGTTAATATGAAATATGAAATTTTTAAATATAATATATGGTTGTAAAATTTCTTACTAGATTTGGTATATATCCAAGATTATGATGTTGATGATAGTTTGATGTTGGTAAAAATAAATTAAATCTCTCCAAAATGTTAAATGGTGTCTGATTGATGGATATGAATTTTGGAAGAAACATTATAGGGAAATAATATCCTATGACATTATTCTACTAGAAAGATAGTTTGGCAATTAAACTCCCAATATAACAATCAATTTACTTTTTGCCAATACAAAAACTAGTTTTGTTGTAATATGAATGTCATGACATCTCTTAACTTATCACATAATATGATATTCCTATTTCTATTAAATGAGTTCTTATTCAATGACTGGAACTTATACTCTACGATTTCCAATTTTAGATTTTTAGTATGGTGGATGTATTTCTAAAACAACTCTAATTTTTGCAGTTGATGAAACAATCAGTGAAAACTCATAAAATTATTATTTTTATTAACATAATAATATAATTATTTTGAATATAAATACAAGAAAATTATTAAAAAAATATCATTAAAAGAAATTAATGTTTAGCTTTTATTATCTAGTTGAAATGATTCATAAATAAATTTATAGTTTTGTACATTATTACTCGATTAATTTATGTAATTAAGGGACTGTCTCAAAATTTTAAAATAAGTAGTTCAATGTAAATTTATAAATGACACTATTAAGTAAGTAAATTACATAAAATTAATGATGTAAATATACCAAAATATCTATGAAAATCCATATAAAAGATGATAAGTATGGGGTGAAATAACTCAGGGATAAATGAATGGAAAACACTACCATTCCCACATTAGAAATAAGATGACACATCAATCAAATACGTTTTTCTCCTCATCACATGCTATAAAATAGAATCTATTCATATATAACCATAATGAAAACCCATACCCATACATAGTCATCATATAATTCTCCGCATGTAGTTGCAAAGACTACATGTGTAAAATTATAAGAGAGTATATAGATAAAATGTGCCAACATATTTCCCAATAATATTTTTAATTGTGTTTCAAATAGGGGTAAACTTATCATTGTTATCCAGAATCACTAGAAATTTCTCATATAGTTATCCAATTCGTAATTGGCCACCTTAATAATTTGTGGTGGTTTGAAAACATCATTTCCAATTAAAAATTTACAGCATTATCATAGTATAATAATCCATCACCCATAACTACATGACCATGTATTTGATAACCCATTATATACGCTAAATCATAAAAAAAGTATCATATCTCCTTCAAGTAGATTTAATTATTTTTTTGTGGTTTCCATCTCTCAATGAATTCTCTTGTAAAAGGAAATTAATTTCCCTCTAATTAAAACATGGAGACTCCATAAAATTTATCACTTGAGATCTTTATAAAAAGGGATTTTAGTGGCCTATCTGGAGGAAAACGTATCTTTATATAGTTATATTTTAGTATGTATCCATTCTAGAAACACATGACATACATCCGACAAGTACAAAGTTAAGACAACATCCATAATTTAAATTTACAATGTCCCAATAGAAGTTTATAAGGAATTTATTAGTCTAAAAAAATATATTAAAATAACCTATTGTATTATTATTAGGAAATATTTTTATATTAATTTGACAATATAGTGTCAAATAAATAATATAATAATAAAATGTTTTTGTTTATAAAAAATTTCATCTCGTATCTTATTAATATTTGGACAATAAAATCTAGAGTAAAACATTATTCAAATTTATTATTCAAGTATTTACATATATTGCTTGGTAAACATGTCATGTTTTTTCTTTCTAAGATACATCATCCAAACCCCTATATAATTGTCTATTTATATAGTCAATGTAACACCTTGAAATGATAGATGTAAAAAAATAATGTTCAATAGAAATATAACATGAAACACTAAGAATATATAATAATGTAATTACTTGAGACATTATGATATATTTTTATATATAAACATAATATATTCAATACCTTTAGATACATAAAGCCTATAAATTTTTTGGCATGTTTGTGTATTTAACTTGAAAGAACAAGATTACATGACCCCTGATGTACTTATCTATTCTAATCTATTAGTTAAATTAGAGGGTGTAAATAAAATAAAATTATTTATGATATATTATATATATGTATTACTCAATATTAATTATTTAATATATTATATAAATTATCAATAAATTTTTAGGAAAATGATTTTATTCCTTAGAAATACATTCTATGAATGAAAGATTTTTTATTACTTTTCAGTTAATGAATATTATAATAAACGTATGGAACATATATGAAACCAATTTTAGAAGTTAAACATAATTTTTGGAATCAGAATATCAAAATTCACTTTGGGTAATATTTTAGTAACTTTTGGAAAATATAGAATTTTCTATGAGTAGTGAAAATACAGTTATTTTTAGAAATGTCATTTATTTTCAATAAATTATTTAATTTAAAATTCATAGTATATATTGAATATATGTTGATTTAACATAATTATTATTTTTTATATTTAATCTATTAAATTAAACTTTAATAATCATTATATTGGTTTTTGTTATTAGTTTATTTTTGTTTTTAAAATGGGTTTTTCTAATAAATACTTCAAGATTAATAATTTTTCTCCATTTATATTATGTAGAATAACCCATTATGAATAATATTTTAGGTAAAATTTATTATTATATAACAATTAAATTAAATTTATATTCATTCCACGGTTATTATTCGAGATGGACTTATTAAATAATTATATGGTGCTTGAAAAATAATTCATTTCTTCTAAACGAAATTTTATGTCACCTTAGTATGTTTTATTTTATATTTTATATTTTAATATATTTGAAAATATATTTGAAAAAATTTTCCTATTATTTCAAATCATCACATAAAAAATATATTATTGTGTATATTTTATAATATTTAGATACGATAATATTTTGAGGAGAATTGAAAATACTAAATTTCAATTGAAAATAGCCTTTTCGATTATATCATTTATAAATATATATTATTTTTTATTATTGATTTAAATAAAAATTTAAAAATGATATCTTATTTAATTCATTTTATTTCATTTGAATCAATTTCATATTTATCATATATATTAAAACATTTTAAACATTTGATCATTTTTACTTTAAAACATTACATTCAAATCGCATCTCGGGGATTTATTTTAAATTTTATTTTCCATATTTTTTAAATGTAAATTAGAAAAATATTTTTTATATTAAGAATAAAAATAATATATATTTTCTAATATGGTAAAATTAATTTTGGACAAAAATTAATAGTATAAAATGGTAAAATATATTTTCCACGATTAGTATAAATAATGATTTTCAAGGTGTTAAACTAATATTTTAATATTTAAAATGAAAAAATAAACATTTTTAAAACTCTTTTATGGACATATTTTGACCCTTATATCTATAATGTTTGATAACTGTCCATTTTTTACCATATTTTAAATGAGAAAAATATAAGGCCCTGGCCTTAAACCTTACATAATATTGAATTAAATGAATAATTCACATTGAGGATCCTTTCAGGTTTAGAGTTTTAGAGAATTAGGACATATCTATTACATCTCAAAAGATTAGAAAGTAGAAACTTCTACTAAGTTTCCATAAAATAAAAACTCTTAAAAAGAAACATGTCTAGTTCCATGTTTTAGGTAGCCTGACTTTCCCTTGATCCCATCCCTGACCCTATTCCACATTAAGTCTTGTGAAAAAAATTTCAAAAACATGGGATGAGCATAAAAAGATCAGTAAGGGATACACAAGGAATTAAAACTATTAGTTTTTCAAAACAACAAGTAAACCATGTATACTTTATCAAAGTAATACTTTTCACCTTTTCAAAGTAGTAAAAACTCTTCACTGAATAAAAGTTCATTACATACCCCTCTGTAACCAGAAGATTACCATAAAACCCATATAAAGATCACATAACATATAAAGATAACTTGGGACATAAACATACTTAAGTGGAATAACCATAAGGTCGACTTCCACACATATCACGTAATAGAATAGCCATTCGGCCAACTTCCATACATACATAATGGAATAGCCATACGGCTGACTTCCATACCCAATGCATTGGAGGTTATAACGTAACCACCCATCCTGGTATTCACGGCACCACCCGTTATATGGTTTATCACATAACCACCAGTCAAATGTCCAAGTACCATTATAAAATCATAAGACATAAAGCAAACATAATGGACAGAAAACATTTCCACACTTTGATCACAACATATCACTCAAATATATTGACATAACAAATCCATTATAAAAACCATTTTTAGTACCAAAATACATAAAAGAGTATATGGTATTTATTTCATTTTAAAAACAACACAGCTTGTTGAGAAGCCAAAGACCAAATAATACTCGCGGCGGCGGAAAAGGTCGTTGTCACCGTGTATGTTAAATGAAACATTCCTTTTTATCGTTTATAAAACGCTTCATAGAAAAAGATTCCTTTTGTATAAAAGTAAATTTCAAAGGGGTTTAAACACCGTATAAAAGATAGTTGTGTATAAAACGAAATATGCCTCAATGAAAGGAGATTGAGACGAAGTCCCTTACCTCAGGTCCGACTTGACTCGATCATTCTTTAACGTCCTGAATAATAAACATGAGTTAATTTCTACTTTATTAAGAACCTTTTTCAAGTTCATTATTCTTTTTATATCACTTATTACCATGTCATGAACACTGTAATTATTTAAGTTATTAACGGTCATTTTCATGATCATTGGTACTTGAGTCAAAAATATGCTCTTTATAATTACAAGTTGTTCATGTATCCATTATATCCAGAGTTATACTCATGATGTAGATAGAATATATATCATATATATCCAGTATATAAATTCATTAATAATATTAAATAATCATTTAGAGGTAAGAAATGAAATGCACCGTTCATGGAGACGGTAAGCCGTACGTACGCATGAACGCTACTTTCATTTCTATGTCATATTAATGGAATTAAAAATAAATGAGAGGTATGTATATTTTAATTCCAAAATTATATTAATCATTTAGATGTAACATACATCATATATATCCATTATATATATGTACTTATAATAGTACATTACATTTGGCGATAAGAAATGAAATGCACCGTTCATGGAGACGGTAAGCCGTACGTACGCATGAACGCTACTTTCATTTCTATCTCATACTTTAATGGGATGATATAATAATGATATAGAGTTATATAATAATTCCAGTATAACATCATATATAATCACTTTAAATCCATCCTTTATACGTCCCACATATGGCATTAACGAATCAAATCACTTTGAGGGGGTGGTAGTCCGCACTTCCTAAAATGAAATTATCGTGTTTACCCATAATTGAAGCCATAATGGTATGCTCAAAAAGAAAAATACAGAAGCGTAAGGAAAACATAAAAATATTATATATCATATATAAATATATTTTCATCTTAATGGCCACATTTGATGGTGTTAAAAGAATGTTGAATAATCATCGTTTCGGGAGGCAAAATTTTTCCATCCACGGAAATAGTATGTTCTTTAAAATTTATAGGTGTGTGTAGGTGTAGCTCGAATCCTTCTTATAAAAACATCCTATTATATTGAAGATAATAGAGTATTTACAAAAGAAATGAATAAAAAGAGTTTAGGGGGTTGGAGAAGAAGAATAAAACAAACGGACTCAAGTGAATACATTACCTTAAAATCGGGTAACTCCATTTGGATTGAGCTCAAAGGCTTCCTTGGGAAGACTTCTGCCCAAAGTGAGGCTTCAAGGAGTAAGATAGGGATTTGGAAAGACAAAATGGACAGGTGTTGGCCAAGCCAAAGGCTTTAGAAGTGTGGGTAAAGAGGTAGAGGTGGGGGCCTTTGATAAGAGGAGAGGAGGGGCACTCTTGGAAAGGTATAAAATGTAACATTATTTTCAAATGTGTTTCGGATTTTAATGGTCCCACATTGATGTGTTTTGAGGATAAGGTGATAAGGGTTCGAAATCCACCCATCCAATATAATTTTGACATGTTTAGATCTTATAATTTACATTATCTCTCCATTTTATTTAAATCGTTAAATAATGAGGTCATCGCTGCATCATCATGATGTCATAAGTAATTTAATTTATTTAATGTCTAAAAATTATAAAACAAATACTATGATGTATAAAATCGTTTTATCTTTCTAATGAATATTTATAGTCAAAAATATCATTTATATAGGCAAAATTAAAAATATTTTACTTAGGTGATACATTCTTTGTTACATTTAACATTCTTTAAAAAATAAAAAGATAAAAAGTCACTTTCTCACAAAAGTGATTCCACAGGGCCCCCAAGATTAGAACAAGGCATCCCATGGTCGTCCATGAGACAACCAGTAGCCTTAGGACACATGTTATGGTCATTTTTTATTATTATGGTATAATTTTATTATCTTTAACTACTAGATTACTCATTAATCAAGATAATTAAAGATAATTACCGTCATTACTATTCATAATGTCCAAAAACAAAAGAGTCTTAATTAAATAATTTGGACCTTCTGATTACAAATATTTAATTCATTTTACCAAATTCCAAACACATAAATTGCAATAATTAATTTAAAAAAACTTCCCGTTGTCAAAACAAATAGCGGGTTTTTTAGAAACAATATTTACGAAAAGTTTGGCACTTGTTTATGCCTAATTCCAAAGTGAAATTAATCCCAATGACCATCATTGAATTACATGGTAAAAATATATTCTAATTACACTTTAATGCAAATGAAAAATATAATATAACCATATAATTAAATTATATGAAAAAAGCAGTTTTGATGTAAAATGCGGTATTATTCACTATTCATTGAAAAATGAACATTGTCAGAAAAATACCAAAAATTAACCCAAGGTAAATTTAAATGTCCCAATCATAAATAATATGTTTATTTTAAAAAATATAGCTCACAAAATTTTCAAAAAGTGGATTTAAAAGGGGTTCTCCATCAAAAGGCGGTTACTTGACCTTTTAAAGAATATTATATTGTTTATGCTTAAAAACTGGATTCATTTGCATTTTTAATCCTCTAAAATTTATTGTAAAGAGTAAAAATATTTGACAAACATATATAATTATATTTTAGTTATTTCTATCCTTTCCCGCCAATAAAACAGCTATGTGTTAACTACCATTTTAAATAATATTATTATATTACTGTGTGCAATGTAAGATTTCAATGAAACTCTTTGTTGCATATTGTGTACGCTATCGAACATAAAAACCACTTTAAAGTAAAATTAATATATAATTCCTAAATACTAATAAATATGAAAATGTTTTATTCATTATTTACCTGGGATTTTACATCCTTTTCCCCTTTTTGGAATTTCGTTCTCGCAATTTTATCACTTATCAAAATAAGTGGGGGTATTTACCCCTCATAGCATTTTCAGATTTCCACGTTGCCTCTTCAACCATATGGTTTTTTCACAAAACCTTTACTTGGTGAATTACCTTATTTCACAACACATGTTCTATTTGGTCAATAATCTGGACTGGTTGTTCTTCATAAGATAGGTTCTCTTTCAGCTGAACTACCTCTAGACTCAAAACATGAGATGGATCTGGCATATACTTCCTCAACATCGAAACATGAAAAACATTGTGTACCTGAGATAAACTCTGAGGTAAATCCACTCTGTATTCAATTGATCCAACTCTCTCTATAATTTCATATGGTCCAATGATCCTTGGACTCAACTTTCCGTTCTTACCAATTCTCGTCACACTTTTCCATGGAGAAACCTTGAGAAAAACATGATCACCTACCTCAAAAGATAGATCCTTCATCCGTTTATCCACATAACTCTTCTGCCTGCTTTGAGTTGTTCTCATGTGTTTCTGAATCAACTAAACTTTTTCTGCCATCTCGTCTACCAATTATGGTCCCATCAACTTCATTCACCCACTTCATCCCAAAAAGCTGCAGATCGACACTGCTTCCCATATAACGCCTCAAATGGTGCCATCTGTATACTGGAATGAAAACTGTTATTATAAAAAAACTCAACCAAAGAAAGATGTTGGTACCCACTTCCCTGATAATCCATCGAACAAGCTCGTAGAATATCCTCCAAGGTCTGAATTGTTCTTTCTGACTGCCCATCTGATTGCGGATGAAAAGTTGTACTAAAATTTAATTCTGTACCCAACGACTTCTGAAGGCCTTTCCAAAAGTTAGAAGTAAACCTGGGATCATGATCGGACACAATGAAGAGAGGAACTCCATGTATCCTGACTATCTATTTAAGATACAAAAGGGAAATTTGATCTTGGGAAAAAGTATCTCGTGTAGCAAGGAAATGAGTAGATTTAGTCAAGTGATCATCAATAACCCAGATTGCATTATTACCTCGAGGGGTCTTCAGCAATCCAACAACAAAGTCCATAGATATATTTTCCCATTTCCACTCTGGCACTGGTAAAGGCTGAAGCATCCCTTTCGGTAACTTCCACTATTCCTTAACCTGCTGACAAGTCAAACACTTCACAGTAAAATCAGCAATATCCCTTTTCATTCCATCCCACCAGTAATACTCCCGCAGATCTCTGTACATCTTAGTACTGCCAGGATGAACTGAAAACGGGGAACTATGAGCCTCACATAACAACTAATTCTTCAACTGTGATCCACAAGGCACACATAATCTCTTCCCAAACCTCAAAACACAATCATTATCAATGTTGAATTTAGGAAACTTACCCTTCAGAACCAGCTCTACCTTTTTCTGCATCTCACTGTCTTCCCTCTGTGCTTGCTTAATTCTGTCTGATAGGGGTGATCTCACTGATACCTGAAACAAAACAGGAGAACTTCCTGCACCAACGACTTCTATTCCAAAGTTCATCAAATCCAAAACTAAAGTATCTCGTTCCGAACGTAGCATTGTTAACGAAGCATTACTTTTTCTACTCAAAGCATTGACCACTTTATTTGCTTTTCTCGGATGGTAGTGAATTGTACAATCATAATCCTTGATATATTCCAGCCATCTCCTATGTCTCATGTTCAATTATTTCTGAGTGAATATATACTTTAAACTTTTGTGATCAGTATATATTTCACACTTTACTCCATACAAATGATGCCTCCAAATTTTTAAAGCGAAAACAAGAGCAGCTAATTCCAAATCATGTGTAGGGTAATTTACCTCATGAGTTTTCAACTGTCGTGAAGCATAAGCAATTACCTGATAATTCTGCATTAGGACACAACCAAGTCCTTTCAACGATGCATCACTGTATATAACAAACTCACCATTCCAGGAAGGAATTTCCAAAACTGGAGCATTCACCAATCTTCTTTTCAACCCCTGAAAACAATCATCACATTCTTTTGTCCAGATAAACTTAAGACCCTTTCGAGTTAACTTAGTCATTAGACTAGATAACTGTGAACATATTTCAACAAACCTTCGGTAGTAACCTGCCTAGACAAGAAAACTACATATCTTGGTTACATTTGTGGGTTTTGGCAATTCTTCAACAACTTTTTTTTAGCAGGATCAACAGTTATGCCATCTTTTCAAACAATGTGACCCAGGAAAGAAATTTGTTGTAACCAAAACTCACACTTGCTGAATTTTCCATATAGTTTCGTTTCTTTTAAGGATTTCAAGATAACCCTTAAATGACTTTCATGCTACTCTTTACTTTTAGGAAACACCAAAATATTATCAATAAAAACAACCAACATTTTTGTCCTGAGTCAACTGAGCCATCACTGCAACAAACTATTTAGTTCTGATTTTGACCATCCCAGGATACTGATTTGAAAGGTTATTTTCCTTTGTATACCTTACCAGAAAATCTGTTCTGTTTCCTCTATTAAAAACCATTCTTAACACAAAAATATCTTAGGGGAATAAACACGGTAATCTTTAAATTCTATATCATTTCAGTCATACCGTAAATTAACTTATGATTTAACAATTTTCTAACTCCTAAAGTTGTCTAAACCGACCTTTGAAACCAACTATAAGGCCCCAGCCTTAAACCATACTTAATATAGAATGAAATGAATAATTCACATTGAGGATCCTTTCAGGTTTATAGTTTTAGAGAATTAGGGCATAACTATTACATCTCAAAAGATTACAAAGTAGAAACATCTACTAAGTTTCCATAAAATAAAAACTCTTAAAAAGAAACATGTCTAGTTCCATGTTATAGGTAGCATGACTTTCCCTTGATCCCATCCTAGACCCTATTCCATGGTAAGTACTGTGAAAAACATTTCAAAAACTTGGGATGAGTATAAAAAGATCAGTAAGGGATACAAAAAGAATTAAAACTGTTAGTTTTTCAAAAACAACAAATAAACCATGTATACTTTATCAAAGTAATACTTTTCACCTTTTCGAAGTAGTAAAAACTCTTCACTGAATAAAAGTTCATTACTTACCCTTCTGTAACCAAACAATTACCATAAAACCCATATAATGATCACATAACATATAAAGGTAACTTGGGACATAAACATACTTAAGTGGAATAACCATAATGTCGACTTCCACACATATCACTTATGGAATAGCCATTCATCCAACTTCCATACATAATTAATGGAATAGTCATACGGCTGACTTCCATACCCAATGAATTGGATGTTATAATGTAACCACCCGTCCTGGTATTCACGGCACCACCCGTCATATGGTTTATCACGTAACCACCCGTCAAATGTCCACGTACCATTATAAAATCATAAGACCTAAAACAAACATAATGGAAAGAAAACATTTCCACACTTTGATCACAATATATCACTCAAATATATTGACATAAAAAATCCATTATAAATACCAATTTCAGTACCAAAATACATAAAAGAGTATATGCTATTTATTTCATTATAAAAACATCACAACTTGTTGAGGAAGCCAAAGACCAAATAATACTGGCGGCGGCAGAAAAGGACGTTGTCACCACGTATGTTAAAAGAAACATTCCTTTTTGTCGTTTAGTAAAACGATTCATAGGAAAAGATTCCTTTTGTATAATAGTAAATTTCAAAGGGGTTTATACACCGTATAAAAGATAGTTGTGTATAAAACAAAATATGCCTCAATGAAAGGAGATTGAGATGAAGTCCCTTACCTCAGGTCCGACATGACTCGATCATTCTTTAACGTCCTGAATAATAAAATTGAGTTAATTTCTATTTGCTTAAGAACCTTTTTCAAGTTCATTATTCCTTTTATATCACTTATTACCATGTCATGAACACTATGTAATTATTAATGTTATTAACGGTCTTTTTAACGATCATTGGTACTTGAGTCAAAAATATGATCTTTATAATTACAAGTTGTTCATGTGTCCATTATATCCAGAGTTATTCTCATGATGTAGATATCATATATATCATATATATCCAGTATTTAAATGCATTTATAATATTACATAATCATTTAGAGGTAAGAAATTAAATGCACCGCTCATGGAGACGGTAAGCCGTACGTATGCATCCACGCTACTTTCATTTCAATGTCATATTAATGGAATTAAAACTAAATGAGAGGTATGTATATTTTAATTCCAGAATTATATTAATCATTTATATGTAACATAATTCATATATATCCATTATATATATGTAATTATAATAGTACATTACATTTGGGGATAAGAAATGAAATGCACCGTTCATGGAGACGGTAAGTCGTACGTAAGCATGAACGCTACTTTGATTTCTATCTCATACTTTAATGGGAAGAAATACTAATGATATAGAGTTATATTATAATTCCAGTATAACATCATATATAATAACTTTAAATCCATCCTTTATACGTCCCACATATGGCATTAACGAATCAAATCACTTTGAGGGGGCGGTAGTCCGCACTTCCTAAAATGAAATTATCGTGTTTACCCATAATGGAAGCCATAATGGTATGTTAAAATGAAAAATAAAGAAGCTTAAGGAAAACATAAACATATTATATATCATATATAAATATAGTGTAATATTAATGGCCACCTTTGAAAGTGTTAATAGAATGTTGAACAATCATCGTTTCGGGAGGCAAAAATTCTCCATCCACGGAAACAGTATGTTCTTTAACCATTAAGTGTAGGTGTGTGTAGGTGTAGCTCGAATACTTCTTATAAACACATCCTAGTATATTCAAGATACTATAATTGTTACAAAATAAATTAATAAAAAGAGTTTAGGGGGTTGGAGAAGCAAAATAAAACAAACGGGCTCAAGTGAATACATTACCTTAAAATCGGGTAACTCCCTTTGGTTTGAGCTCAAAGGCTTCCTTGGGAATACTTCTGCCCAAAGTGAGGCTTCAAGGAGTAATATAGGGATGTGTAGAGAAAATGTATAGGGGTTGGCCAAGCCAAAGGCTTTGGAAGTGTAGGTAAGGTGGTAGAGGTGGGGGCTTTTTATAAGAGGAGAGAAGGGGCACTCTTGGAAAGGTATAAAATGTAACTTTATTTTCAAATGCGTTTCGGATTTTAATGGTCCCACATTTATGTGTTTCGAGGATAAGGTGATAAGGCATCGAAATCCACCCATCCAATAGGTTTTGGACATGTTTATATCTTATATTTTATATTATCTTTTCATTTTATTTAAATCGTTAAATAATGAGGTCATCACTGCATCATCATGATGTCATAAGTAATTTAGTTTATTTAATGTCTCAAAATTATGAAAAAATAATATGATGTAGAAAAGATTTTTATATTTCTAATTAATATTTATAGTCTAAAATATAATTTATGTATACAATATTAAAAATATTTTACTTAGGTGATACATTCTTTGATACATTTAACATTCTTTAAAAAATAAAATGATAAAAAGTCACTTTCTCACAAAAGTGATGCCATGGGGCCCCCAAGTTTGGCACAAGGCATCCCATGGTCGGCCATGAGACAACCAGTAGCCTTATGACACATGTTGTGGTCATTTTTTATTATTATGATATAATTTTATTATCTTTAACTACTAGATTACTCATTAATCAAGATAATTAAAGATAATTACCGTCGTTACTATTCATAATGTCCAAAAACAAAAGAGTCTTAATTAAATAATTTGGACCTTATGATTAAAAATATCTAATTCATTTTACCAAATTCCAAACACTTAAATTTCAATAATTATTTTAAAAATACTTCTCGTTGTCAAAACAAATAGCGGGTTTTTTAGAAATAATATTTATGAAAAGTTTGGCACTTGTTTATGCCTAATCCCATGGTGAAATTAATCCCAATGAACATCATTGAACTAAATGGTAAAAATATATTCTAATTAAACTTTAAAACAAATTAAAAAGATAATATAACCATATAATTAAATTATATGAAAAAGCAGTTTTGATGTAAAATGCGGTATTTTTCACAATTCATTGAAAAATGAACATTGTCAGAAAAATACCAAAAATTAACCCAAGGTAAATTTCAATGTCTCAATCATAAATAATAAGATTATTTTGAAAATTAGAGCTTACAAAATTGTCAAAAAAGTGGATTTATAAGGGGTTCTCCATCAAAAGGCGGTTAGTTGACCTTTTAAAGAATATTAGAATGTTTATGCTTAACAACTGGATTCATTTGCATTTGTAATCCTCTAACATTTATTGTAAAGAGTAAGAATATTTGAAAAACATATATAATCATCTTTTAGTTATTTATATCCTTTCCTGCCAATACAATGGCTATGTGTTAACTAACATTTAAAATAATATTATTTTATTACTAGTGTGCAACGTAAGATTTCACTGAAACTCATTGTTGCGTATCGGGTACGCTATCGAACATAGCAACCCATTTAAAGTAAAATTAATATATAATTCGTAAATACTAATAAATATGAAATGTTTTATTCATTATTTACCTGGGATGTTACAAAAAATGTGGTATTACTCAATTCTTTTTGAAAATACAAAGTGTGTCTTCTCCCCTACTTCTAAAAGGGTGCCTCTCAAATAACATATTCATTTCTTCAAAACCATTTGGTTCGTCGAATAACTACCAAAACCACTTTCACAAATCTCTCATATCATTCCATACACATTTCCAAAATTTTCATGAAACATAATTTTACTTCTTTTGTGAATTGAATTTCAAAAATACAAGAGACACGGTTGACATTAGTAAGTAAAATGTGGGTAAATTGGATGAAAATAATATTTGGTGAATAATATATTTTGAATTTTATTTACCATATTTAAAAGTAAATAGGATAATTAAAGGTTAAAATGATATTATAATTACCTTAACACATGTCCCTATCCTATTGGATAAGTTTATTTCGACCAAAATTAACCTTAGGAATAAAATTTGATCTTATTTCACCAACTTGGATTATGTTAAGAAATTTATTATATTTTATTTATAGAAGAGATAGAAGTGATAAATTAAATGTTTAATAACTAATCCATTTTTAAAATAGGGGTACCCATATGATAAATTAAACTATAAATATTAATTAGAAATATTAAAAGACTTCCTATATCATGGTATTTTATTAATAATTTTTAGACATTAAATAATTAAATTTATTTATGACACAACGATGATGGAGTAATTACCTTATGAATGAAAGATTAAAATAATTAATACTATAAATATCTAAATATATTTAAATTGGTAATTTTGATAATTTAACGAGTTTTATAGATTAATATTACATGTTAGGGTTGATTAAATATTTTTTTTCGATGTAATTATGATTTTATAACCTTCACAAAAACCAAAAACATAATAGTGTCAAAATTGACATAAATGAGTTTTTAAAATATATACATTATTATTAATTGATATAGTATTTATCAAAATATAAGGTTCAGAAAAAGGACTTAGATAAGGTTATATATTTCAATAATTACCTAGTGGTGGTTCTTTATCATTTTTATAGTATGTTTAATAATTGCATAATATAAAAATACAAGGAGACATGGTAAATGTTAAACTATTTAACCAAGAGTTAAATCTAATAGATAAGGTTAATATGGTGACCTAAACCTGTCTAAAACCTATTGGATTAAAGGTTTTAAATTCATACCCACCATAGACTTGAACTATCACCATTTTTTCCATTAGAAATAGAAAATAATTTTATTATAAAGTAATATTTGACGATTTTCCTACAATGAACCCCACCTCTTTTATAAAAGGGTACATCCCCTTCTCTTAAAATCATACCTCCAAATCCATTTGGCTCAGCCTCCCATACTCAAATATCCTCCGAAATTACCTATGTTAATTCTAGATTCCTTAATTTGATAAAAAATCCAACCTAAGATCCCTTTTGATCAAATCAAATGGCAGGACCAGAAGAAGAGGTAATAATTTCATCACCTCTTTTAAAGTTCTTTTCTTATTCTAGTTCCTCTTTATTTTTTGTTTCCATAACAAAATAATAACAACAGAACATTATACATATTGATATTTTATTATAAATATGGAACAACATTATTCATTATTCTATCCATCCTGTGAATTTCATAGTCACCATATGTGTGTATGTACGGCTTACCGTCTCCACGTAGTGGTGTATTTTGTTATTCAACACTAAATTATTTGGTTGGCGATAATAATGAGTATAATTGATGCGAATAATAATTATACGATTTTAGTGATTCCTTATATATGATATATCATCCATTTACAAACTATTTCACCATCAATATAATGATAATTTCTCTCATTTGTACGTACGGCTTACCGTCTCCATGACGCGATGAGGTGTGATTACCCATCGTAACCATTCAATAATAAATTTCATTTGATGATTAAAAATAATTTTTATGAAATTAATATCAATATGTATATGCATATTATATATCTTATCCATAACAAACATGTCTTAGGTAACAAAAAATATAAAGGAAAATGAATCAGTTAATACCTGAAACGATGATACTATATAAATATCATTAACAGAGCAATATTAGAAGAACATACATGATATCATATTTATGTATGTGGTTCTTTTATAATTTAATAACAATGAATACACCATTATAAAGGAGGTTAAACTACCCTCAACTAAGGAAAATTACAAGGTAAGGGTTAATTTCAAAATCTCTTTATTGTCCAATATAGTTTATACGTGAGTATCAACTGGGGCCTCATTTTCATCCACATATGTGTTTCTTAATAACATATTTCAAAACATTCTATGGGTTAATGTTATTTATAAGCTTGTTTTAATTTATATTAAATGTTTTGAAAGGAATCTGTATATTTTTTCCCAAATAATGTACTTTATGACCTTTTCGACAAATTAATGTAAGAATGTTTTTTTAACTTATATAGCTGGTGCGGCTATTTTCCACTGTTATAACACCTTCTAATATTTAATTGAAAGATTATATAAATATTTTCAAGATAAATGTTTTCTATTATAATTATTTTACATTTAAATTATTTTAAAATAGAATGATATATTTATTTCAAAAAGTATCGAATTAATCTATGTCAACATCCATTGTTGTATTTTATAGTTGTTTGAAGTTTATTTATTATGATACAATCATCCATATTGTATTGAAGGATTTTTGATATGTTTGACAATGTATGTGTTATTTTTATACCATTAATTGATTATGGTTAATGTATTAACATTTCATATGCCAGTTTGAATATTAATGTTTATGTTATGTTTCAACCTTTTCATATGAGGAATGCATTAGACATAGTAAGTGATGGGTGGAGCACTCTATAGCTCCGCAATGGATTGGTAGGTCTCATGAGACAAAATAGTGTCTTGGGAAAAGTCCTTGACAAAATCTTATTTGTAGTCATAACACGAGACGTTGAATATGTAGTTATGATGTTCGACACTATGCATTCCATCATTATGAAATTGTATGTTGATATCGCATGTGATTATTCGACTAGTATAATATCCATGTGAATATGTAAATGGAAGTATATTATTTATCATTCCATATTATTCTGAAGTTTATGTTTAAAAGTATTTTTTTAGTCGTATAAATTTCCTTAAATGTTTATTCTTATTTATGCTAGTTTCTTCTATATTGTTATCCTTATTGAGCATCTGAGTTCACCCCATTCTATGTTTTATTACTCCAAGTATAGATGATGTATTTTATGATTATCCTATAGGGATATGCTAAGCGATATGTGTGTTTTCAAAGTGGACACAATGTGGTTTTTTGATTGTTTGATGTAATTGATAACTTCTATATTTATCTAGTACATCTAAGGAAAGTAAACTACTCGGTATTTCGAGACTTGATCTCTTGTGGTCATTCCAATATTATATAATAATGATACGACTCTGGGTTACTAGGTTTGGGGAGTTACATAGGAGGCCTTTGTTTGAAACCTATGAATGATGCCCGAATATGAGGTAACATTATTCAACAAGAGTTTTGATTTTATTTCATTCCCTACATCCATAAATTATTATTAAAACATGAATATATAATATCCTCAGTATATAAATTATAATAATATGTTATTATGTTATTTTAAAATCCTGAATAATTTCAATATTCTGTCATCGGTGTTATGAAATCCTGATTTGTGTGTACGGTTGAAAAATGTCTCACAAAACGATGTAATTTTTCTCCATTTACACCTCTCACAGCTGGGTATGATTATGTTTATAAAGATTATATATGACTTTTATTACATAATTGTAACTCCAGATTCATCATATCCTATAAAACCTTTTCAATTCCATTTCATAGTCTATATTATATAGTCTCTTGTGTGTATGGTGGACTACTACCTCTCAAAGAAATGTGCTTAATTTTTCACTTATGCAATTCATAGAGGTTAATATGGGTTACGATACTGTATATATGTTTTAAATATCAGAAAATTATTATATTCATTAAATATTTATCATTTTTAAAATATAATATATAATACTCTTTCTTAATTTCACTACTATAAATATCCCTTTTATCAAACCTAAAAATGGAAATTAACAATGCTAGAAAAGCACTGTTAAAGCCGGCATAGATAAAGGAGGGTGGGTCCCCATTATCAGTTCTCCAAAAAGCGCTGATATAGACCCCTTTTATCAGGATAAAAAAAGCACTGATCAAAGGGGTCTTTGATCATCGCTAAAACGAAGCGCTGATAAAAGGGTCCTTTATCAGCACTTTTTTTAGCGTTGATAAAATACCCCGTTTATCAGCACTTTTTTAGCGGTGATAAAAGTTAAAAAAATTAAACACATTTAAAAAAAATCCTGGCAATCTCGTTGGGGGTTTTTTCATCACTTTCCCCCCCTTATCAACACCTTCCCGCTCCTCTAGCGCCCCCACGCACCCCCTCCACCCTTTATCGGTGTTATCCCCCACCCAATATCAGCTCTAGCTCCCATATTCCCTCATGCGTGTGCACCCCTACCTCCAACTGGTTTTAAACTCGAGACCTCCCTCCCTGCGCGCCTAAGCCCTTACCACTCCTCAATTTTGATTTGTTTTCCATTTCATGATATATATATAAAGTTATATTTATTTTTATATTAATATATATTTATATTAATATATATATATATATAGTTTTATTAATGTATATATATACATGTATATTAATTTATATATAGTTATAATAAAATATATATTTATAGTGATATTATTATATATATTTATTGTTATATTAATATATATATGTAGTTATATTAATATATATATATATAGTTATATTAATATATAGGTATATAAATATTCATATATTTGTATTTTAAATAAAATGGATATTAGTTATGATTTAGACAAAGCTAATATATTTTATATGTAAAAATATTTTATTATTTATACTTATAATTAAATTTTTATGTGTGAATATATAAAAAATATGAATATATTGTTTTATATTTGATTCTGAATAGCATTGAATTATAAAAAACAATAAAATTTCAAAGACATATTATCAATATTAATTTAATCACTGGGAATAAATTCAGTCCCCACCAAAAAAAAATCCAATAATACCCCCTTAAATGAGGTTGAAAATCCACAAAATGTTAAAAAATTGGGGTATCCCAAATGAAAACATTGTTTTAAAGGCCTTATGGGAATTTTGGACTTGAAAAAACCATGACTTGGGTTTTCTTGGGTCATAGGGGTGTAGAGCTCATCGCATTCTTTGAATTGATATATGGTAGTGCTCAAACGGATACCCAGAAAAAAAGTTATGGTCTCCTGAAGATTGAGTTGCTTTTTCATCATATTTTGGATCTTTTATTTATTTTTTTTATTTTTTCGTCTTCAAATTGTTATTAAATGACTATTACTCCATAATAATTAGCAAATTATTAATCAAAAATATTTTTTTATGAGGCATTTTCACTAAATATCTTATATATTATGTGTAAATGTATGTTTATACTTATATAAAATATATTTAAATT
Source organism: Viscum album (assembly GCA_963277665.1). NCBI lineage: Eukaryota > Viridiplantae > Streptophyta > Magnoliopsida > Santalales > Viscaceae > Viscum > Viscum album. Next base: position 1,322,591,664 of record OY728134.1, read on the forward strand.
TATATTTAATGATTATTTATTATATTTATATCAATATAACTATATCTATATATTTAAATATTAATATATTTTTTTAATGAATTTTTTTTATGTAGACCCATTAATAGAGCTTTTAAAAAAGCGATGATAAAGACCCACCTTTATCAGTGCTACTATAAAAGAGATGATAAAGGGGTACTTTTATAAGCGTCTTTTTAGCATTGATTAAGGTACCCCCTTTATCAGCGCATTTATGTTAGCGCTAATAAAGGGTGGCGCTAGCCTTGTCCTGATTTGTGGTAGTTATTTCTACTCGCAGAAAAAGATAAAACATTGTTCATGGATGTGTAGACTAAGGTCTCCTCAAAGCGATATGATTGAATTCTTCATAAAAACAAAACAATAATGATATATAAAAAATATATAATAAATTATAATTGAATTTATGATGTTATATAAATTTTGGAAAGTGAAAATATTACTTACATCCTTTAAATAATGATCATTAAAAAATTGAAATGTTACTAATGTGTACTTACGGTCTGTCGTCTCCATGATTATAACATACCCCACCTTCCATAACCATCATTAATTATTTGTTGAAAAGTACATTTTTTATTAATGTAATAATTATTCTGTTATCTTTATTATGAATCTATTTATATAATGTCCTTTTTGACAATAGGGAGCATATGCATTTCATTTTTTACACATATGACAAATATGGTAAAAACATCTGATGTAAACCTCATTTTTAATGTCCCCAACCTAGGCACCACTAAATCAGTAACCATAGTTGGGTCACCATAGGACATCAAGTTCACCTATACATATCCTAGATATTTTTGACTAGCAGCAAGGATAAATAGCTGAATCCCCAAAGGGGTCCTAGCCCTTTTTGACAATAGGGTAAAAAACACAACCAAGTGAAAAATCTACCATTTAATGATAACAATGCCAAAAGTTATGGAAACCCAAAATAAGGATAAATAGCTGAATCCCCAAAGGGGTCCTAGCCCCAAATCCAGATATCCATCAATGCACATCCCAATACCATGTCAACAACCTAGAAAAAGGCCATTGCACATATCATTACCTAGAACTATTTAATCTTCTCAGGTACCAGATAGTAGCCCGAGCATGGTATTAGTACAACTTAGATGGCCACCTCCAACGGTGACCACAAAATATCTAGTCTAAATAGATTTTGTTATTGTGAACTAATATATATCAAGTAAACAAGTTGTAACCAAATTACATTAATAAATAATTAATTACATAATACAATTTTATTGTTTAAATATGTGGGTTTGGTGTTCAATTCATTTCACAAAGGTCTAATCCATTAAACCACATTTAATGAATTAATAAATCACATTCTCTATCTCATTAGGGAAAACATCACAGAAGAAATTTCATTAAAAATAAATTAGAGCATTAGTCCTAGTATCCTTTACTAATTTCATCACAATTAGCATCATACCAAATTCTAGTTAATCATACAGTACAAATATTAGGTGCCCAAGGAATCAGTCAGACTCTCTAACCAGTGTATTCTAGTGCGTGGGTTTTGAGCTTTAGTTCAACCCAACACATGGGAGTATAGTGTCAGGAACTACCCAAAACTATCAAGATATTTTCACATAATTCCTTATCCATTTAATAGATATATCATTTCACAAACATACACAAACTAATACACATAGAAATTACAATTTAAGACTATTCAACTTGTGAATTAGCATCAAACCTAACCCTTTTTCACATTTATTGTTTAAATTATATATCCCATTTTAACCATTTCCCTTTTCCATACTACAACCCATTTAGCATTTTCAAAAATTTCAATTCATTAAATACCCTAATATATTATTCCATTAACATTCCTTAACCCATTTTTACAATCACATTTACATGTTGTAACACAATTTTCCCATTTATCATCCACATTTGACAAATAATCAACCAACTACCCATTAGAATTCGTAACTCATTTATGTCATTCACATTAATCTAAAAAACACCTTATGAAAATTTAAAACTAGTAATATATATATTTTTTTCTTTTTTATCATTAAAACCATCATTTCATCTAATTAACTATGGGATCTAATCCAACACAAATCAACATTAATCCAAAAATTATAATTTTTCATGATTGGGAATGTTAGAACTCCCCATTCTGGCTCTAAACTAGTCTAATAATCCTCTGTGAATCCCATAGGGATTATGGGGCGTTCAATTAATAATTTTACGCACATTTTACCAATCCATATCTAAGTAATCAAATGAACAACAAGGGAGAACAAAAAACAACCACACATGCACAAATAATCATTAAGACTATGGGATATTGTGTGTAGACCACCGTCCTGGGATATGAAGATGAACGGTCGATTAACCATAGCCTTAGATCATGAATGACAAAATATTTAAATCCCAAACCTATGTTCGACATGAAAATTTGGTTTTGGTTCTTTTTAAGAATAAGAACAACACCCCAAACCGTAATCCATAAAAGAAAAGAAATTGGTGCATTATACATACACTATGCTTTGACCTACCCCCAAGGACACTCTAAACTGTCTATAATTGATGGATTACAACCCATGGTAATAGTTGTGAAAATTGGTTTGTCACTATGGTTTTTTAGGATGATTGAGTGGAATTACCAGTGAAACACTTAAAATACTACGGGGAATTTTGTAAAATAACACTGTTAATGAGGTGCATGGTTTGGAAATACAGATTTCCAAACAATGTTCCCACCATGACCCAACCTCTATCTAAGAGAGGGATTAGTCACAGAGTTACCTAGAGATCCCACACTATTTGAAAAAACATGTGAACCCCATGTGAAATATATTTGTCCATGTTTTCATTGTTAGGCATTCCCCCTTGCATGATTTGCTTAACCATCCACTCATCCTCATTGATAGAACTATTTGGGTTCACTGTTTTCACTAATAGTTCCAAATTAATAGAATTGATAAAATATCAATTCCGTAATGTCTCCAACCCACATGACACCCCTGATCTTCCTCTTACTTTGAGTAAAGGTTAATTATTTATGAATAAGAGTTTGACAACCCAAAGTTTAACCAATAAAAATTCCCTTATTATAATTATCTCATATAGTATAGTCACATGAAATAACATTTTGAACAAAAAAATAACCATTAAAATTTTAAATAAAATCATCACCTTATAAGTGGAAATATGAAATTATTATATAATAATATAAGAAAATAAATATATAAAAAGTTATTTATTCAGTGTTAGTGTTTTTATAAGTTATAAATATTTAATTACAATTTTTTGATTACTGTATATATTTAAATGAGAATTTATCTGTCTCTCATGCTTTTTTCGGGGTACGTGTGTGTATGTCTACTTGTGGTCGAGAGGTGCAGTTTTGTGGCCTCGCATTCCCTCTTTCCAAAGGTAGGTGGAATCCATCTCTTATCAGGGATGTTAGCTCCTTGATCAAAATGGGATGATTGTATGTCAGATATTCATTCCATGGATTCCTCCTCGGAGCTCGTTACCTAGTCTAGGTCTCCCTTATAGATTTAATATGTTTTTAATGAAACTCTTCCAGCCGCCAAATCTTCCTGGAATCCAGTTAATTACACTTCTTATGATGGGACATTCCAATGGTTCCGGTCAAGGTAGAAACCTTCAGTCATGAGAGTAGTCATGTTGGGAATCATTGGTGTGTTTGGGCACTGGAACATTGGAGTGTCTGGGATTCTTCCCCTTATTATATGGTTTCTCAAGGGAACGGAAGCTGGAGGCATCCTGAATAAAATGTGAAGAATTATATTACCTAGGAATGTATTTGAGATTTTCCTCAGCATACCATGATAAATACAAGGTATTCCGAAAGTTTAGCATTAAACGGAGATGGATCAGACTAATTAGAACACTGGCTGAAGTGGATTAGATGAGTGTAACCCCTGGAGGTCACTTCGATGTATGTGGGTTGACATGAACTTTTTTGGATGTGGCAGCTTGGATAAGAACCAAGATGTATGTTGGGGTGCTGAGTGAAATGGGTGGCGAATGAGATGGAACTGACTTGAGGATGACGGTGATGTTGGGATTGAGTCTAAAGAAGACATCCTACATATCCACGTGGCAGGGAATCAAAGTCCACATAGTTCGGGAGGGTGATGAGACACCTAATTAAATAGGTGACCTGGGAAAATGGATGCCAGGATTTGACCTAGAGGAAATGGAACCTATGGGTTAGGGCCTTCCTTTACCGAGACACATAGGCTCGAGGGAAAGTCCTGGAGATGGGCTTGAATTTAGGTGTACAATTAGGACAATAACATAATGATGTGTATGGGGCTTAAGCATGGTTAGCAGCTCTGGTTGGTCTGATGCCACTAGAATAGACCAGATGTATGGGTCCAAGCAAAGGGGATTACCTTGGCTTACCGCTAATTATGGGACACAACGGCTTACCACAATGTGGGGGCATAATGGTTTACCGTCAGATGGGAGACAATGCCTTACCGATGATTATGGCGTAATGGATTACTGCTGCTTACTAGCAAATATAGTTTAATGTCATGCAAGACCATGGTGAAACGACATGAGGTGGTCAGGTTTGGTGGATTTTTGGTCTTGAACCTCTGGGAGGCTTCCTATGTACCTTGCCTTGGCAAGGATCAATGTCCATGTAGTTAATAATGGGTGGTAGGTGAACTGATATGAATTCAAACCTGGGGTCCAGATGGATATTGGTCTTCAACTTCGAGGAGGCCTCCTACATACCTTTCCTTATAAAAGATCAATGTCCACATAGTTTGGGATGGGGGTAAGCGAACCGACGTGAATGATGACCTGGGGTCCAGACGGATGATGGGCTTGAATTTCATAGAGGATTCCTACATACCATTCCATGGCCAGGATCAATGTCTACATAGTTCGGAAGGGATTGTGGTGCACTGACGTGAATGTTGTCAGGACCTGTTGATGTTGGGCTTCAACCTCATTTAGGCTTCCTATGTACCTTGCCTTACTAAGGTTCAAAGTCCTCGTATTTTGGATTGGTGATTGGGGCTTCCACTCTATGATTCCCAAGGTGGACTTCATGGATGATGCTTACCCTAATCCCACGCGAGTCCTACTCAGTGTGAGAAACAATAGGTAGTAGAGACCTGATGATCACATTCGCGAAAGGTGCATTGGTGGGAATTGAAGTGGGGCTTACACGTGGTTAGCGGCCCAAAGAGTAAATAAGGCCTTATGTATGGTTAGAAGCCCAGGGATATGAAGATTGGGACATACTCCAGGATGGATTCCCATAGTGACAAAGCCCAGCAAGAGGGGGATTGGCATGAAAGAAGATACGAGAAGCATCGTTCCCCACCACGCCCATTTCTGGCTTTTGGCACCGAAAAACCAGAGGAGCATAGGTGTTTCCTCCTACAATAAAGTCTAGGGGCTTACACCAAATTGGATGTCCTTTCCCCACATAATATTAATGGGGGGAATTCATAGTTTAACGTCATGTGCTGAGGAATATGGTGCTTGGAAGGTTAACGTCTTGCATCTCGAATGAGGGAATTTCACTCCACACCGCTTGGACTTACATAACCAATACCCGCTACACCTTGGTGAAGGGAATGAAACGGAAATTCTGTGGTTGGGGGTGTCGTGAGGTGATCCCATTGGGGGTCCACATTTGTGTGGCTATGCAAATAAGAAATAGCCATTAGCGTTCCAATGTGAAAAAGCATGAGGCAAAGAAACACAATGTGAAGCATCATCCAACGGACACTGAAAATACATCGTGCGGACCTCAGAGGTTTCATGGGAGAAGGAGTTACATAGAAAATGGGTTTATAAGAAGATGCCTCTTAGAGCTCTGGTGCTCCAAGAAATGGAAGGGATTCATGTAGGTGCATGATTCACTATGTGAAGTGGCCTAGCCATTACACAGGGCATAGGTTCATACAATAGGTGATTCATGAAGGGGAATTTAATTCACAATGAAAATTAATACAGATCATTGGTGCCTCATGAACCAAGGTCTGGTCAACTAATGTTCTTCTTGAGTAACAATGACTCTTCCATAGCATTTGAGTCCCGTGTGAATGGGGGGTGCTTTGTGAAGCATAAAGGCTCTGCGATGACCCGAGTCCCCGTGAGGATCTCTTTTCTTCACGATGGCCCATGGGCTTCGCAAAACACAGCCCTCTCGAAAGAGTGGGAGAAAACAAGGCAATGGGGAGGCACATCACAGAGAAAAAGTACCTCGAGAATCTCATGGTTCACAGAGTAGAAACTTCTTCACAATTTGAGAGCTGAGAAGGTGAAAGGTCGAAGATTCCATCCATTGGGCCTGGGGAGTATTTATAGGAAATATGCACCGCGAATTAGATCTTTCTCAGACCGAAGATGTATTCCAATCCACGGAGGGGTCACGAATGTTAGATCGGCTCATGGAGCATCTCGCCTCCTTGCTTCATAGTAGGCTCGTGAATGTCAAAGGGGCTCACAGAGCTTCCTACCTCCTTTCATCACAGAGGTCTCATGAATTTCATATCGGATCGCATAGAATCCTACATCCTTGCTTCGCGGTGGGATCATGAATGTCAAATTGGCTCACAGAGCATCCCACCTCCTTGCTTTGTGGAGGGCGTGGGGCCATGGTGCTCCACGAAAGGGATTTGTGAGGCAGTTTTTTAGAATTTTTTATTATCCTTCTTCCTTATGATTTTTGGATCCCAAAAATTCCCCCCGAACTCAAACATGGAGGAAATGAGAAATCAAGGGTCAAATTCTGTTGGTAAATCACCAAAATTCCTCGGTCGTTCGCGAAGCTGGCTCGTGAAGGAGGATCACCGAGCGGGAAAGCGACGGGTCGGTTGGCGCGGCGTGAAGCTCGCTGTGGTCGAGATGTGTCGTGATGCTACGAGGGTCATCACCTATAAATATATTGGATGAGTTATATAATTTCATTTCTCTCCTTAGCAATTTTTTCCTCTAGCACTCTCGATTCACGCTGCTCCACGTACTCTGCGATTTCTCTCCGCGATTCGAGATTTATGCTTCACAGTGCATAGAGAGTCTTTGATTTCGCGTCTGTGTGCTTCGCGACTCTGCATTCAGAGGCTGAGGAAGGGTTCCGCGAATAGACATCATGAACTTACTCCCCGAAAAAGCTTTGTGAATGATACCAAAAATCGCCGTAAGCTAAAATACAAAATGGCACGTCAAGGAGCTTCCCTTAGTGTCCTTGCGAATGCTGCCCGAAGGGATGAGATGCTAAATAGTATGGTTTTAGGGGAGATAATTTGGATCCACTTTGACCATGGTTCATTAGTGGAGCTTCTATCACAGAGCTAGAGGAACTACCCATTATGTAAAATGTTGCCTTTTAATGGCTTTGGGGTGAGGGATGACGTCTTCAGCCCAGAAGAAAGTCTGGACAAACTAGCTTACTGGTTAAGGAGCACGTTGTGTCAGTGCTGATGATTTAGGGTATCTAATGACCTTTCCAGGGAGGACATCACACCCATCATTTCTAACTACTTATGAAACCACCGGAATAATTTTTATTGGAATGAGTTACAGTCGGAGACGTCTCCGCGCATGGATCAGACGATATTGAATGTAACTATGAGGAACCTGGAGATGTGGTGGAATGAGGAGTGGGACCTATGAAAGGGTTGAAAATTCCAGATATTTTGGCCTGGTCCTACTAGGTAGGTTTCTTGTGGGAGGATTTTGGGGTAGATATGAGTAGAGTGGGCCTATATGCGGCAGCTTGGGCCTCCCAGTTTCACATCTACCAGCCGAAGCAACAGATACTAGAGATGTTGAGGAGGTGGTCATCAAGGACCAAAACATTCCATTTTCACCATGGGGAGGTCGACATTAGCTTGTGGGACATCCACCAGATCTTAGGTGTCCTATTACTTTGGGCTATGTGTGATGAATTCCTCCCCGTCATGAGTGCGTGGGAGGACCCGAAGAAACTTTTGTCACTACATATGGCATTGATGAAGTTTGTACATGGGGAGGACAAGGAGGAAGTGTGGGACATCCACTTCAGGAAGTGTTTCAAGAGGTTCCTAAGCATTTCAGAAGATAGTCAGTTTCCAGTGAGGCCTCGGACCTGCCTGAAGGGGGCCCGGAGTAAGAATCATTCATACATGTGACTTTTGGAGGACAGCTAGTTGAAGAAGTTGGGATTCGGCATCATCACTGAACAACAACTGATAGTTAGGAGGATAGCATTCATCACGGCTCTAATCTATGGTTGGATCCAACCAGTGAGGGGCACAAACATGTGAGTGTCACTAAAAACATTCATTATGACGTCCATGTTGTCGACATGAGGGCGGGTCAATCTCAGGATCCCAATGTTCACCAAGCTGTATAAGATGCTGCAACATATCAACGAGAGGAAGAGGATGCAAGGGATATGTGGGACATTCCACCTTCTGTATGGGAGGATAGTGGCACACATCAGGGGGGAATTACAAATACCTGAACCACATTAACCCTCTATAATTGGACTTCCTCCCATCCATCATGAATTGTGATGGGAGCTTCACAGCCAAGCTGACCGTAGCAGCGGTTCTAAACCAAGTGTGGAAGGTGGGGGAGTTCAATTTTCACCCATTTTTTTGCCATAGGGGTTATTCACTGATGATGTCCAGGGAACGGAGGAGCATTATCCCTATCTACTAGAATTTCAAGGTGGATTTTTGGTGGAAATGGTGGATTGTGAGCCTCTCTGCGATTCATACACCCCACACTAGTTTTCTCGGCAATTACAGTGCATGCAGCGACGGACCTCACAGATCATTCTGGGGGTGAGATATGAAGAACACCCATGTGTGATGAGGCATATGTGTCTCATGTTCACACTAGAAGACATGAAGATGTGTAACTAGCGGCCTCCGCTGACCGTCCTTGTCGGGTTAGTGAAGGATTGTGCCTAGAGTTGGGAGGCAGCCTACCCGTGGGAAATGCTGAACTAACCAACCATTCAATTTGATGATTACATGCCTCCCAACCCATAGGGCCGAGGTCAAAAGGCGGCGAGGGAGTCTTGGAGTTGCGAGGCAGCCGTAGTGACGATGCCCGCACCAACTCAGGGAGAGGCAGTAGTGGCAACAGGACCGGTGGTCCCAGAAGAGTGGAGTAATCCTAAGGGAAGTCCACCTAGAGGGTTCCATAGAATATCACCTCAGGCTCCAGGGAAGTGGCTATGCCACATTGATATTCCATATCATGTTGTCTTTCCAGTGGCATGGGATATCTAGGAAGTTAACTGGAAAATCCTTTACCCGTCGGAGATGTGTCAACATTTGAACTGATTTAGGATAGATTTGTTCGAGATACAACCTATCGGGGCTGGCTTTGTGGTATCTCAGGCGGAGGCAGAGCAATACCTGACGGATATGGAGGACATTGTGCACTCCTGAAGAAACCCACGTCCGATGACGGGTTGATTCAGGGTTTTTCTCGATCACACCACTCCTCCGTAGTTTTCGGTTGATGACATAAGGGAACGATTCCCTCTGTCAGATGAATCAGATGAAACCTCCTGGGGAGATGAGGTTGGGAGAGGGAGCCCGTTGAATGAGGGAGAAATCAGGGATCAAGACTCGGATCTTGAGTAGTTTTTCGAGGCCCTTGAGTTAATGATTCCAAACCCCTTCTTTAGGGACCACCTCAAGGTCATTCTGGACTACTTGCTAACATCTAAATTATGCAGGAGGGTCTTGTGCAAAGAGTCAGTTCTCACCCATCAAGAGATACAGATGTGAGACCTTCGAGATCCATGCCTACTGTCGGGGAGATCAACATGCCTTGAGGGTCTGGAATACCAGAAGTAGCTCCCGAATATTTAGACCTTCCAACAATATATGGGGGGCCACACATCGAGGTCCCCATAACAACAACCCAAGAATGAGACAGAGAATTTGATCTCTGTAAGTCTCCTCTACCAAATTAGATACTGTCATCCATCGACCATGTTATCTAATGTGCATGATACTTTTTTTATTTACTTTTTTGGTATGCACAATCTTACAAATGTCATGGGTTTCTTTGGTGAGGTTGTTTGACAACCCTGGTAGTATCGTTCCCCTAGGAATGCCGATGATTGTGGAGGTTGAAGCCTAGATTGATCGAACGGTGGCGCATTTGATCACCAGTGGGACTGATAGGCACACCAAGCCTATGATGATTGAGGTGGGGGCTGAAAATGAGGATCAGTAGGACAGGCCAAGTCCCACCATGCCAGATCAAACACAGAATGCAGACCCGATTGATGAGTTCCTAAGGGCATTCCATGAATATGAGCCTACCAACCACACTGACTGGGACGAGATAGCCTCTGATGAAGAGGAAAACAAAATAATCCACCTTTGATCATGTATGTTAATCAAGAACTTCATCAATGACCCCCCCCCCCATGCACTATCGATATATGAGATTGATAGCCTTCACTCATAGCCGCGTGATTTGTGTACCGAGGGAGTAGATTCCTAGCATCCCCACATGCTCATCTGAGATCTTATGGCAGAGTATATTTGATATTATGACCATGGTCTTGGCATGTGCTGGAAGTAAACGAAGCCAGTGAACATTAAAAGGCTCCATAAGGCTGAAAATGAGGTCCAATGGGTGTAGAGTCAGGCAGACGAGAACTCTGACTCCCTCAATGCACAATCTGAGCTAGTATTGTGACTGAAGGACTAGATGGTGGTGGCTGAGGAGTTTCTAGAGAAATACTCCAAATAAATGGTCTTCATTCGGGCCAACGTGGAGGAGGCCCAGGTTGCGGATGATGAGCCACGCCCTATCGCTACCGAGGAAGAGTGAGAGCTGAACAGTCGACATCATACCCTAGACGCCACAAGACAAAGGGTGGTGGATCTACAATGCTCTTTTGGCGGGGTCAACCCATCCATGGGAGGGGTTGATCCTCTGGTGTTGTAATGATAGTAATGGTTGAATTCACATTCATGGTTTGATAATTTTATTCTAACTAAATTCTTGAGTTCCATTATTTGAGTTGGTTTATTTCATTCATGTGACATTCATGGAGCGTTTATCATTCATTCCCTAAGATCATGTGGGTCAGGCCAGATTTGATAATCAAGGGACAACCACCATATTATTCCATTCAAATTTGGGAGCGCAGACCAAGCTTCAGACATCAGGGTCTTGAATAACCAATCTGGGATTCTAAGAAGAGAAGGGAGAGGCCTGATCAGAGAACGAGGACCTCAGAACAATCGATGTGTCATGTTCCCAATGTGCCCTAGTGCACGAGTGGGGTAATTCTAGGAGCGTTGGAAGTTAATCCTCCCATAAGGGAATGGATACCGTGAATTAAAATACCCCAAATTCAGAACAATATGGGGATGACATGGCATGACAAAAAATATAACTGTGGACTACATTCAAAACTCAGTATCTACATTGCATTAGCATTAATGGGGATGAAAAATGAGGACCGACCACTGACCATGTTCGAAACATGGGGCCTGACTCAGAATGTCATCAAATAGCCTTCTGGAATATGGACCAGGATAGTAGGCAAGCCATACGCCGAGCATCCATACTGTTAAGGGGTTCTTTTAGATGTGAGAGAGGAAGAGGGTCTGAATAAAGGGAAAGAAAGGCATGAGATATTGAGACATGGTTTGTTTGAATATAATCTGAAATTTTTGTAATTACATCACCGTGGTGGAAACACATTAGGTGAACTCATCTATTTGATCATGGATCGTTCCTATTCTTAGGCAGTATTTCTCTAGCGAGGAAACTGCTACTTCCAAACGTTATGGCGGGGCATCTCGAACATGTTTAGGGTAAGATTGTACTCACATGGTTACCCAAAATGGTTTTAGGCCATGGGGACAAAAATGAGGAGGAAAATGACTTATGATTCTTATGGCTGGACCCATGGAGAAATGCTTGGGTGTCTCTATGTATCACATAAGAATTAGAATCTAGCCGAATGTATTTTTGGATAATGTTGTGTAGTTCAAAGTCTTTTGGCATGGATGCATAATGATCTTAGTTTGTGGTAATACAGCATGTAACAAGGATCAATATGTAATGTGGGGGGACACATTGTGAGGTAATTATGAAACCCGATATGAATGAGGACCCAGAGTCTAGATCACCATGTGTTCATTGGGGGATGGTTTAGGTCAAGGGACCGAACACAAAAGTCAAGATGGGACCATGGGGAAGTTCAAGGGTGTCCCTACGTATCTCATTAGAATTATAATCAAGCCGAACATAGTTCTATGTGCTGGAATAGTAAGGTACTTGTGCCATGGATAAAATGGGTGTATGGGTCTGACCCTTACGCCAAACTATGTGGCATTTGATAAGTCTTGTTTGTCCTTTTGGGTGAATGGAGGTATTTTTTTGTGAAGCGATGGGCCTAGAGTTGTAGATCCAGGCATCACAACAATAATCAAACCAAATGTAGGCGTTGAAAAATGAACCCAAATCATGACCTAAACACATTTAAATCGGAACAAGAATAATGATACAAGAAAACAAGCATGTGAAGCCATAAGAAAAGGTAGATATCTTTCATTCTCCCCACCTAATAATAGCTCTCTATTCAGGTTTTCTCTCAAGAATCACTATGATTCCAAGTCAAAAGGATTGTTTCATTAAGCTCGCACAATTTATTATCTTTCTTGTATTTCCTCATACACATTCCCATGTTTCTATAACACAAAAACCATCTGCACAGTCTTTCCCACAACAATTTATCTTTCTCTAGTCCAACACACATATTAGATTCTCCTTGATAGATTCATTGGTCTCAATATCAACATCATCCACAACATAATCAATATATTCCCTAACATATCATTCCCAAAAACCATAGGAACACCATCCATCATTGGCACTCATCCATGCCTTCAATGATTTCTATAATGTCTATATATTTACCACCACCAAGACCCACATGGCCTTCCCCCACGGAATGTAGAAAATGAACCTTAATGATTCCTAAATGGAATACTCATTACAACACTTCCAACCCATAGTCTAGCTCAAAAAACCTACTATTGATATATTTCCACAAACCATTGGAGTGTCATTACAACCTACTTTCTATAAAAATCAACCACCACATCCCATTCTTCAATCAGAATTTAAACAATAAAACATTGATGTAGCCTTATGTCCTTCAACATGACAACATTAAGAAAGACAACTACTACGTGTTCTTGTCTTCCAAGTGAAAAACCCATGGTATTCCTCAAACTCAGGTGCATCCTTAGATCCTCATCTGTAAATGGATGATGTCATACTCCCCACCATCTCGTTCAAAAAATACCACTTTATAATTGAAAACTCTAGGAGTTCTTATATCTAACAAAAACACAATCAGGTATCTAGGAATAATGCAAGAGCTTTCTCATCATGCCTAGGATGATGTCAAGGTAGTGGACATGAACACCAAAAATTAAAATTTTTATAAGAATTCATTCATCAACAGCACAACAAATCCTCTATTACTAATGATACCTCCCATTATAGGGACACCAAAACATGTGGATTATATCGGCCTACCTAGCCTGCCACATCACACCCCAAATTTTCAAAAAAACAATAGTACCTTGCATAACCTACAACTGATCTCTAAAACATGGGTTTTCTCATTTTCCCAACCACCAACATCACGGTTTGAATAAAAAACACAAAGGGTACTCATTTATTATGAATCATTGTTCTTCATATGTATAAAATGAGCAAGGTTCTCGTAGAACATCTTTTCTTCACTAATTTGGAGAACCAATAGTGGATCTTGCTTCACAACCAGAGGCTCATTTTCATCTACGCCCACATGTCATCCTATAAGAATTACAATTTTTTGAGTCACAACTATAAAATTCCAAACACATTTCTTATAACACATAACATGAAATTTTATCATATGTAAGATGGATTAAAAAAATTCATAACTAAAATTTCCACCAAACATCACCACTTGGTCAAAATTGAAGCGTTATAACTACACATATCCATCATATTCCTAGGTCATGGTTAAAAAGGGTAAACTCATTCTTGTTATTCAAATATCATTAGACACCAATTTTTTAACATTTTTCATCGTTATCCAATTTGATTGTCACATTCGAAACCATTTTTTGTTCAGTTTCACGGAAAATAAAAAACATTTTCTTGTTCCAAAATATTCCCAAAAACATGGTTTGATGCGTATTCTTATAATTGATGCATGTAAAATATCATGAGTTCCTAAAATGATTCATGCATACTCAAATATCGTTTCATTACATTCCCTGAGTCAAATATCATAAAATATTATAAACAATAATCACATCACACAATATGTGTATAACTCGTGGTGAAATAACATCCAACTATAACATCACACATCAATAACAGATATCCCACTATGAACACTTCGATTTTACCCTCCTAAAATGGTGAGATAATCCCATGGATGAGAACATAACCAAGGATTGACTCAATCTCGTCCCTTGTTAAAATTTCCCAAATAGTATGAAAAAAATTAAAATAAATAACCTTTGACACATATTTGTAACAATCCAACCTTGGTGCAACACACTGATTACCCGATCCAATTTCCTACACTACCACAATTTTTCCTCATCACACATCAGAGGCTTCTAACTAGAATCAAGGGCTGTAATATATATTAGGGTGAGACTACAGTCTCTTTTTCAATGTAGCACAATAGTGGAACTAATAAATAATAACAAAATAGTCATACTCAATAACCATAAATTCCAAAATCATGTGATGATAAAATCTGGAAATAAAATATCCATAAATAAAGAAAAAAAGTGTGACATTCTATGTTTGTATCATTTTTCAAAAGGAAATACCAAAATAAAAGACACTGAAAACTCCTAAATGACTCATGATCCATGTCTGGTTCCCTTATTTATGGTCCATCTTAACTCAGCCTTCTAAAATAATGTATTTTCCATTAACCATTCCTCTAACCATGAAATCGATTCATTTATAGATCTGGAATATTGATTATGGTGTGAGAACAAATCAATAGGCTACCATCAATGGTATCTAAAACATTATTTATCCAAATAGTCTATGTTGTTTTATAATGGTCAAAATAAATGAAATAAATTTAACAGTTTAAATTTATTCAATTACTCTTTATTTAACAACATTAAACCACCGAGTTCCCTTGGACACCATCAAAATATCATATTTTTGAATAACAATTTTACAATTCATATGTCATAATACATGATTTAATTTTATTGATACCATTCATCATTTTATAATTAATTTCCATTTTTATTATTCATTTTACCAAAAACATGACAAAATTTCTCTACTCCTTGTCATCATTCCATAATTGAATGCAATTTTTATCATTAATATTTCATAATATATGAGTAAATTCCATTATTACCATTAATCATTTCATCACTCAATCCCATTATTAGTATTCATATTTCATAACACATGAACAAATTCTTTTGTTAACATTCATCACTTTATAATATGCAATATCACAGTTATCACAACATCATAATTATAATGGTATCTAAATTATCACAATTATCAAAATATCATGATTAATTATTTAACTAATTAATAATTCTAATTTGGTAATTTCATTTTTCACATAATTCCACTAATTAATTCAATAATTAATTAATAACCATTATGTAATTTTTCAATTCAAAATTCATTTAATCCTAATGATTCTATTAGTTAATCCAGAAATTAATTAATTCTATTGAAAAATATCAACATCCCATAGTGATGTCAATCATTAATTATTCCAATTTAAAATTCATATTATCAGTACATAACTCAACAATCAATTATTCATGAATCCCATAAATCTATAATTTGAAAAGTCACTCAAAAAGTTATCATCCATAATTCTTCCATTCAGTAATTCCTTAATTAACTAATTCACAAAATTATTTAATTCAATAAGTACATTCAATTACTAAGAAAACCCTATAAATCATAAAATTACATACACGTAATTTAAAACATGACTATGTGATATGAATAATAGACAACTTAACTCGAATTGTGGATAATCGATTGCACAATGGAAATATGAAATTTGGGAAAAAAATGGCATAGAATGAGATCAGGATATAAAACCTAAAATATAGATTGAATGATACATGATCTATTAAATCAAGAACTAGATCGAAAAAACCTATATGTACATTCAAAGAAACCTGATCTAGATCCATAAAAATAGAGGATAACATCCCTTAATGAATGAGAGTATAATGGGAAAAGAACTGAAAACCAACTAAGTTGTGATTCACTTATAGGATGTTCTGGGGACCATTAATAAGCCTTTGGATTCACCATGAAGAGAGGTCTGGATATCTCGGAATACATCCATGAGCCTCAAAAAATGAGATAATTTTATTAAGGTGTCACTAGGGTTGATTTTGGGTTATTATTAGGTGTTCATTCTTTTTAAATCATATTTTCTAGACATTAATTATACCATGTAAAAGTTGATGGGTTATTTTGCATTGTTAGCACTAACCATTCATCTATTCATGTTCCCAAAACATAGCTACAAGAACAGTTTCACACATAGGATTTTATTTTTTCCAATAATTCGAAACACACAATTGTTTTAAATCTATATGGACCTACTTTCCAAAGGTAGGTTCTAATAAGTGGTTTTGGTCGACGATTCATAGGATCTCTCATTGGTTGAGAGGATTTTTTTGTGCTCACCACACCCTATTGGGTTGAATTATTTCATTCTTGGGGAATCTTTTATAGATTTAAGACATATTTGTGAATTCATTATTAATTCCCATGAATGATATTGTTCGACCAATAGTTAATTATAATTTTTTTCATTTTTGGAAATTAGAATCATCTATATATATTTGAGGATAATTATCTAATTGTATCATGTTGAATACTAATAATATATTCTCTAGTCATTATTATAACAATGCTAGTTTCCTAGCAATGTTGTGGGGTTATTTAGAGTGTATATTATTTTGAGGAGAAAAGAGTCACTCAAGAGTATATCGACATCCATTTAGATGAGAGTTATTTTGATATTGGGATTGAATCCTATAAATGGGATTCATATGTATCCTTGTAAAAGGAATCAGAACCCACTTAGTTCAGTGCCACTTAATGGGGTATATCATGCCTTTATAATTCAGTTCATAAGAACCCAACCATGTATTTTAACGTCATGTGGCATGGAAATCTAGGATAAATGTTTCTAGTCAAATTTTGGTGTGGGAATTATGATTAATCATACTAAAAAACCTGGAAGTGATATTGGTTTCAATGTTGAATGATACCCTAGTGAGAAGGTGCACTAGGTAGAATAGTGTTGTTTCTAGAGTGTTGAAATTGGCCCTCAAGGATGCTTCCTACGTATCCCATTTAGATGGAAATAAAATTGAATGTAGCTATTTTGTGAGTTCATGCGCCTATGGAGGCCCTTAGATATGTCTCATAAGGGATTATGGCACTTTGAGAGGATTACATTGGAGCTTACTTCCTAAATATGATTCTGTTTGAGAAGGGGACATGAGGGAAGACACAACTCATGGTCGGATGGGGTTTTGTTTGCAGATTAATACTTATGAGGATACCCACTACACCTGGTCCTTTTGTAGGTGTCTTATATATCTAAATTTTATAGGGAATTAGAGTTCATGTAGTTCCATCACTAGGTTCAGTTGGGGATTACACATGGACACATCCAATTTGAGATCAGGCCTTCATCATGTGACCTACTTATCTTGATTGTAGCAGAAATCAGAGTTCTCATAAATCAATTACACTTTGTCTTAAATGATATGGATTCCAACGGTCTGGTTCAGTCAAGGATTACACCGTATGGGAGGCTTGTGAATATTTTTATTCAGGATTATTCTTGAGGAGGATTCACAGTGATGTTTGGGATCATATAGATGCCATGATCTACTCTAACCATTAATCCCACATGATTTATTCATTGTGTGAGAAACAAGAGATAGTTTATGATCTAAATATTACACAATCCACCTCTGTTTTTGATTTTATATGGAAACAAATTACAATGGGAGAGAGAAATTTCATTGAGTCTACCTATATCCACTCTAATCCATCTTCCACTAGTGCAGGATGCTGGTGTGACAGAGGAAGTGGTTGAGGAATGGGGAATTTCCTAGTTCCCATCACCACTCTGGTCCCTATATTCATGATAGTCAAGTATAAGGATCTATCTTCATGCGTCATATGGTGAGAAAAAGAGGAGAATTTGGTTCAACCTCTTATAGGAATGGTGATCTGATTTCCCTAAAATTGGTCTCGTTACAAGAAAGAATTATGTTGTTACATGTCAAAAGGGAATGAAAATGTGGTATTTACCCTCTCCTCTAGAGACAATAGTCTCGAGGTCATATAAGTGTGTAGAAAAGTTTAAAATATTCTCAATTGTCTCCAAAATCAAGGACATTAAAACAAAGTCCTCAGGGATAGAGTTCTCATGGATATTGGGATATATACTCAGATGTACCTCAAGGAATCTGACCATTGAACCATATTAGTTCAGTAATCCTCTTAATTCAACGATACATACCCAAATGGGGGACACACTGATTTGTCTCTCACTATGGTTCTATAAGTCCGGAGGAATCCGTGGAGGTATATATTTGGTCCCTTTTAGGAAAGGAATCCAAATAACATTAATACTCACAATGGTTTTCTTGAGAGGGGGGATAATTAGGGAGTCATGATGGGTAAAAGACTAGGGTGATCTAAGGGTGGCTCGCATACTGCGTTCTCTATGTATGTAGTAATGGGAAAGATGATGGTACTATGGGTGACTGAACACCTTTTCTTTTACACTTGTTCGATACCTTTCTCAAGATTTCAACTGTTTCCATAGGTGTTCCCAGAAGTGGCTCACATAGGTCATAATTTATGGAAGGGGACCTCACGCTACCATTGATCAACTGTAGGGTAAATATTCTCTTGAGTAGGTTTTATTTGTTATGAACACTCTTGGGATATTAATTTCACCATCCTATTTTAAATCCCTCTACATTAGGCTTTAAAAGGCTACCGATAATGTTTCTAACTGATTGAGAAAATTACATGGGAAAGTATACATTTAGTAGGATATTGATGAAATTACATCATCTCCCCAAATAGAGACCCCAATGTCCTATTTATAGAAAAATATGGGACCCTAGGTAAGGGGTCTATTTCTCTCTAGAGGACCACATAGGTGTGTTGTTCTGGTTAAGTGTGAGTTGTTCACGCATCCTCATCAACTATATGGGTATAACTTTTTTTCAGCATAGTTAGGCCTACATGGGCCATTGGGATGCATCCTAGATGTGCATAGGATACATGGGTGAATCCATCACTCACGTACTGAAATGGTTCACCATAACAACATAGCTCTGGATCAGTTTTGGGCTGCAGTCCAACCCATTTAGGCTAGTCCCATCGCTACCATCACTAACACCACGATAATGGAAGACTTGCACCGTGAACATTCTGATCTGGATCGAGGACATTTGGGGTCGTGACACATGGAAATTCGTTTTTCATCATCTAGAATAAAAACATATTTCTACTCAAACACCGACTTTACTATATAATTGAGTATTGCATGACAAATTCTACATCGATTTTCATGGAATACATTTCATCATTTCAACATCTTCAGACTTAGTTTAATAATCCACAAGCCATGTGACCCCCTTTCAAATGGTTCTTAACTATGTGTAAACCATTCTCAAACCACAAAACCACTTATTCCCAAGTATCAAACTTTGTTTATCCATATACATACCATGTACATACTATGAAAATACTCTCCTCCTTCCAATGTTATCCTAGTTTCACACGAACGCACCAAAATCAAGGCCCAGACAACTTATACTCAAATGACATCCAAAGAAGACTTGTAAAAAATAATGTCACATCTCCAAAAAAATATCAAGATCATATAAAATCCATATCATATATATGTCTTCTTGAAGTGGAACATTTTCATTGAATAGTGAGGGTGTCACCTAATGATCCTCTTTACGATTATTGATTTTTTTTGATCTTTATCAAGACCTTTCATATCTTTAATAACAACATTAGGTCATCAATAATGGAAATAATAAATTAGATTGAATTAATTAAGAAATGTTTATATTTTTTTTATAACCTCATACTATTCCACAAAAACCATAGAATACACTTCTTAAATAGTTAGATTTTTTTCCTATATAACACGATTCGTTTTTCATAAAATAACCTTGGTAAAATGGGATTGGAAACATTAATTCATGAGGAATTTATTGTTTTTTCATCTAGATCAAATTCATGATGTTATCTCACATTAAACAACCCAATTTCAATAATTTTCATGATTATATAAATGATTTCTAAATAAAAAACCATGCCCATGTATCCTAAATAATTTTACATTTCGACTTTCAATTAATAAAAATTAATTCCCACATATATATGGTCAAATTTATAGTTAACAAGCATTGTCGTACATCCATTATAGAAATAGAATTAACCTAACATTAATACCAACTGTTATATCCTTATAAAGTAAATAGGGTGATTATATGGTTGAGTCAAGGGATTGATGTTTATATTAAATCTTTCTTGAGTGGGGATCTTGTTCTCTCACCTTGAGAAAGACATCAATTTATCTCTATCATTACCCTAAATTAGTGATGAATGCAGCTAACAACATTTGGGGGTTTACTTGGGTCAGATGCACTATAATATTTCAAATTAGCATGAATTACAATGATCCTATGAACCAATTTCAGTAAAAATAACATGGTTATATATACAATTAAAAGCAGTCTCACTGACCCCCCCACGTTTTTCACTGTGAAAAATTAGAGAACTCACTACTCCCCATCAATAATGATCTCAAATCCATATTTGATGATTCATTCCTTATTCACATGAAGATTATATAAACATACACCAATGATGGGTTTTATACTCATAACATTCAATGTAAATTTCAAGTGTAGAATATGACTCAGAGAAAACACTTGTGCAACCCTTCATCTTTCAAAATGAGATCTAGAAAAATCCATTGAAGAAATACTCTAGAAAAAAGTCACTGTGTCTCTTCAAATTTCTTATATTTTTTCAATGTAGGATCCTCAAATTTTATTTCGATATAATTGTTAGGATTTATTCACCTATATTTAGGATTTTACCACATGTCCCTAAGGATTATAGGGGTCATTATTCACCAAAAAATTTGAATTCAACATCGTGAGATTTAATCCATAACTATCATAATATCTGAAATAGTGAACTGAAATAAACTCAATGATGTGTAATCGTTATATATGTATCTATATAGTATTAGTAATTTTCTATATATTAATGTATAGCCACTCTGAACATGGTGTATCCATCAATACATTATCTCTTCATATAGCGTGGGTAACACAACTTTATTCATAATTCTTCTACTTTACTAGATACACTTATTATGAAGAATTAACTCATTCATTAAACTACTGAGAAAAAATCTCATCCAATCACAATCCACCCAATATAATAAAGAGAGGAAACATCACTACAACATAGCCACTATTTCTATAGTATAGTCTTATATAGGAATTAAACATTTGAATTCAACCCTTCTATTGATTTTTGAACCTCCATGGAAGAAGGCATATCCAAAGAATTGATTTTTTCCCTTCCAAATGGAATCTTGAAGTATAATTCTCTCTATGATGTGGATACTCTAAATATATAATTTATCTATCCTTATTATCATCATATAAATTATGTGATAATAATTATTTTCCCTTATGCCCCTTATGAAATCACTCTGTTACAGTTACATAACCCATAAATGCTTTGTGTCTCCCTTAAATTACTCTTAATAATTTTTTTTAAAATCCTCTCACTTCGACATCATAATATTTTTTTTTAATTTTATAGATTTATTCTTGTAGTGTATCCATCTTTACTATTTCAAGGACAAACATGAACCATAAAAATCAGTATATTATATGATTTTCCATATGAGTTGTAGTATTGGCTCAGTCATTGAGAAAAAACACTTCTTTAACTATATCTCACACCTTGTAAAAAACAACTCATACAAATATCAAAAGTGCTTTTGTCCAACATAAAACAATATAATCCCTATTTTTGTTCCATAAAATCAAATATTTTCTCCATGTAAATATGTGGACTACCACCTCCATGGAAAGAGGAATTTTATTTTCATTACCACGGTATATAAATTTTTCCAATGATGCATCAAATTAATGTAAAATGTTTTTATTATCTGATCACTATTATTTTATGATAAATTTCTTATTATATTATTAATTTTAAATATAACTAATTTTTTTAAGATTAATAGCCTAGAATTTCCAATCCCGTAGAAAAAAATATTTATTCATTTTATATAATAGTTTTTCATAGATTATATCATTAATATAACCCTTACAAATTATCATTTATCAATTTTATAAAACCTAAATGGGGTTGTTATACTTTTTAAATAGTGATATTAATTTAAATCACTCAATATTAACACTTATATTTAGTTAAAGAAGGTCCTTAATTAGTTTGATTTAACCACCTACATGAATGATGATATAAACATTTGACAAGGACTACTATAAAGAAATAAAATATGAGATTTGTATATTAATTGGTGAATAGTTGTTTATATATTTTTAGAATTTTAATATTAACATGTAACTTATTTCGTTATAATCAAACTGACATTTGTTGAAAATCATGAAAACAATTTCCTCATACATTTTTCCTTCATGAATTTAGGCAAAACCACTCATAATATTAAATTAAATGAAAATATTCATAAATAATATATTTAAGTGTCTTAAATGACATATAATTAGTGGATTTTTTATTAATGAGTCAGTGTCACTATTGAAATTTTAATAAGAGAATTCAAGACCCTTATATTATGCTCCTAAATAGTTTATTAAATAAAAATAATCTTGTAAAGTCAACATGTACAATGGGTTTTAAATAAATGGGATTAAATCACTCATTTCATTTTGTCACTCACAATAGATGAAAAATAATCCAGAGTCCTAAAGGCCCACATCCTGAAAATTTCTACGATCACCCACATGGAATAATCATATATCGCATGATTAGCTTCTCTATAGACAATACAAATTGTAAAATTAAGATTATCGAAATGATAAATACAATCATTCCTATGAGGCAAGAGCTTCCAAGGAACATAATTAGTTCTCTCTATTAGATCCATAATAGGAATTTCATGGTTAGATTCAATCCAGCGTGGGGTCTAACCATAATAGGCCACATGTTTAATAACACAAACCATTTCCTATAAATCTTTGTCAAAAACAATTACAATTGCAATGTAATGGTAAAAACAACCATTAACAAAGCCACGATGGGTATGGAAGATACCTCCACAACTTGAGGGAATCGGCATGCCATAGGTTACACCATCAACATTTTACATTATCCACAATCTTATTAGATGAATCAATTGTATGGCCTTGATTTAAAGTTGATTTTATGGCCAACCACATACCCCAGTCCTTCATAGAATCATCAGGTCACCAATATAGTTATGCATACTTTCAGTTTGTACCATTCTGGTTGCATAAATCTTCTTTGTAGAGCTAGAATATCTTCATGAGAGGACTAAATTTTATTATCAAATAATCTTGAATTCAGTTCCCTCTATTTTTGTGAAGTGATTGAATCCACATTTTTTATTAGGGGTTTCTAGAGCTAGTCGCTCTTCCCAACATGATAGATGAAATCCATGTGCTTTCTAAACTGTATGTCAAAATTAAAATCAATTCTAAACATAAAAGCCTCATACCTCCAAATACCTTATGAAAATTCCCAAAACATAAATATATTATGGGTAATTTATTTTTATTTTAGACTAATCTAGGAGGATGAGACAATGTGATGGCCGGTTTTTTTATGTTGTGCATGAGTAGGAATCATGTTGTTACAACTATTCATGTGAAGTATGAACCTTGAGGGTAGTATGAGGTTAACAATGAAATTGATCATCCATTTTGACGGCACATCATTTCCCTCCCATGGTATCTAATAATAATCTTTGACATTGATTATCCAAATATTATCAGGCATCCAGAATAATGTGTCTTTATCAATGAAAGAGTAATTCACTGTTTCTAGTATAACCTATATGGGGATAAAATCAAAATTGTTGTCTTGGATCATTAAATTAGAAATGCTAATATATGATCTATCAAGAGAAACATTTACATTTTCATTGAGAGTAATTTACAGACATGGTGTTGTCTAGAAATTATGTTCGGATTTCCCTCTAACCAGCCACATTGCATTTTGCATATTTTCATTGAAAGAATATTTTATAGAGGGAAAAATGACGAGTAAAGGTAGTATGGTTACCCAACTAGTAGATTCAGTTTAAATCAATATGACAGGAAATCACATGAATAGTCATTATATAACATGAACCATCCTAAAGGGGCCTATTCTATTACTCGCCAATCCCACCTCAAATAGTCCTAGGCCTGGAAAATAACACCGAGAAGGAATATCTCCCAGATATGTGGCCATACCTTAAGTACATGTACACATCAACACATATCCAAGGCTATATAAAAATGAAGTGTAAAAAAATGAAAATCTAGAAATTCATACATATAAATCCCAAAACCATACTATGATATGAAGTAATGGAATGTAAAATGGGAGAAAAACAATCCCACCGCAACAATTCTGAAAATAATTCCAATAGCATAAAAATACTAGGTCAATTTCCAAATTACCAAAGGAATATACCTCCATCTGTATGGTCTCACTAAGCTCCATCTGGTCTGGGACCATTAAATAATCTGTCAAAAGTTAGATCATCAACATAAGACCCGACATATGAGATGAAATCCTATATAGGGTTTAGTATACCAATACCCTATTGGACACCCCGAAACCAAAAAGAATAGAAAAAATAAAAAATTATTATTTATACAAATGTATATGTATAAATCTCAAAAAACAATAATATGTAGATATAATCAACAAATACACATAGTCAAATCGTAATCCATAATTGCAATACCATCATAGGATTATATATCAATGCTTCGACATAATACACTTCTTGGAGAACACAGTCTAGTGTCTGATAACACATATGACATTTATCGAAGTGGTAGTTTTCATCATTCTTCTAAATTGCAAGTACAAATAGAATGTATGAATAGATAAATTACAATGATTAGTGTCTCACCCAAGGCCATGTGGTATACCAACAACTCAATCTGGATTAACCTACTATGTATAGGATCATTGATAGCTTATTGTTGGTCACTTTGATACCAATAACTCCACCTAGGGAATGAATATGAATAGATAGTTCCACACTAGGCCTCATTGTGTGCTTCCAATGACTCTATCTATGATTTCCTTTTGATAGGATCCCTTCCATATGTGGGGGAGGCAATTCCATGCTACCCTATAGGGAATGGAAAAGGAGAGCACACCCTAATGAAACTTGTCTGTGATATAGAAGAAAAGGTATTTTTAATCAATGTTTAATAATCAATAAAGTGACAATAAGGGTTACCTATCATGTTCCTTGGCCCCAGTCCTACCCATGTAAATGGCACATTTCTTGTTCTTATGTTAGTGTATAAGTGCCTGGAATTTTGGCCACCCCTGTTCTCAACCAATGTGTCAGTATATGGTTTTGTATGATTTAAATGTATCCATTATATATTTGTATAGGGGTGTTCATGAAGTTATCCCACATGTATGCCCCAACCTATGTTTATGTACCCTCCAAGGTACATGTAGTATCACGGGGGGAGGATACATTCCTTGTGACAGGTTCACACACCGTGTGATCCTTAACAATCTCCCAAAACCATTGTGGCTGTACAAGGGCCCCACATGGTGTATGGCTCCGCATTACACATTATTTAGTGCTAAAATTTCAAGAATCATTGATCTAATTATGCATGTCTTCATCGTTGTTCTAGCATCCATTCCAGCCGTTTCACAACCATAAAATTAAGTATCATGTTACAATGAATCTCTCCATCATCAAAAAATTCCTTTTTCCACTTCAATCCATTTGAAAAAAATATTTATAATTCATTCTCCATTTTTCACTAATGAACAAAAAAATGGATCTCTAAAATTGTTTGATTCACCATATCTATTTTCATCCCACAACCGATGTGACTTACCAATTCTAGATCTATGATATTAGATTTACATTTAATGAAATAAGTTTCCATTAATAAATTCATTAATCTATGTTGAACCAATGGAACAATAAAGACCACATGTCATAAATAACAGACTCAGGGAGAAATGATCAATCAAAAAAATTGGGAATGGACCTTAAGAAATGTTTTTGATAGACTCAATTCATCTCCCTTATAATAACAATATAAGAATCAAAAATCAAACATAAATTCTCAAGTTAATGTCCCCATAATGAAACCCACCCCAAAATATGCACTATCAAAGAATCAATTTGGTAGTCAAATGATTCGAATTCAATATATAAATTATTAGCATGGAATGAATCAAAACCAAAAAACATTCAACAGTTATTTTTATTGATAGACGATGAAGAAAAAATCTGCATCGTGATCATTTTCAAGATCCATATATTACGCCTTGAACTAGTCACTGATCTATGATTCGGTCTTAATCCTTAAATAAAACCTCACTTGATTCTTTCCAAAGGACCTAAAATTATTTTTATGGTTCTTTTTCTAACCTAGAATATTTTCCATAAGCATGTATTTAACTAATTAAATGGTCTGTGACGTTAATGAATAAATAAATTACTTTATTTTATTTTATTTATTCATTTCATTCTTGAGGAAGCAGTTCCACAATAAAAAATTTCTAACAAAGGTTATTCTAAACCTAGGGTATAAAACACTTTCTGACTCAATGATGCAGTAATATTTTTGATAGGGTCACCAGTATATATGATAATTTTCTTTTTTAGGAAAACCACATCTGGGTTCTATTTGATGTATTAAATATATTTCTAAAATTATTTTCAGGTGCATCGGGCCTCATAATCACACTTCATCTAAAATCATGGTCTCTAAAATATTAGATATAATTACCAACAATAATACTTGTAAAATATGATTCATTACATTATCCCCACCTTGGGTCTTTAATTCCAAGAAAGCCAAATCATGATCTATACTGCTATATGTGGGTACTTAGCAAAAATCCAAACCTCTGACTCCAATATTGTTTCTTGAGGATTCTATAGCTTCCATAGGAAACAAGCTAATGTAATTGATAGCCAACATAGTAACCTTGAATACTAATCCTAAATCTCTAATGGGTTCTAAGCTATGTTAAATCCCTCATCGAGGTCCATCTCTCTCTCGTCAATAACGTGTGATGGATAAGTCACATTGCTCCTCAACTGTGACATGTAGAAGACATCGTGAACCTAGTGTAATAGCAGAAGTTGATCTAAGCAGTATTACAACTCATCAACACTATTCTTTATATGGAATGGGACAATGAATTTTAGATATTCCTTTCTTCTTTATCAAATTATCAATATTCTATGTTGAGGTGAAACCCGTAAGAACACATGTTCTCCCTAAAAAATCACAAATGGCCTCTATCATATATTTCCTTAATACTTAGGATGAAATGGTGTAGTCCTCATCCCCTCTAAGATGATATGAACCTTATTGGTAGTAGCTCATACCATCTCTAGGCCAATGAGTGTCAATTTTCTAGGGTCAGTCCAGCAATGTGGTGACCTACAGGGTCACCCATTACAAACATCAAATGGTTCAATACAGATGGTGGAATTGCATATATATTTGTAAACAAAATCCACCAGTGGTAGGTGATCCTCCAAATAATGGATGGAGTAAAATTTTTATGATTACAATATGTCCTCTAAAACATGAATGTTCCCCTCATAGTGGTTATCAATTTGGGGTTGATATGATTTTCTCAAGTGCCTGTGAGTCCCAACCCCCTAATATAATCCCTTACAAAATCACGATGTGAGAGGAGCATCACAATATTAAATGATCATCAATGGAACATCATTCATTCAAACTATCCCCTGCACATAAATGCATATCATGATCTCAAATAAAATTTTCTTTTAAATAGCTAAAAAGTGTCTCAACATTGTGAGTCATTATGTGATCAACCATGTAGATTAGTGTACCCTAGAAATGCATGATAATCCTTTGACAAGGTCCATGGATATCTCATCCCACTTATTCACTAGAACCTCATGAGTTTTATCCAAACCCTCTTGTACATGGAGCATAGCCTTCACTTGTTGATAGTTAAGGTATCAAGAGACAAAATATGAAACTCTTTTCGTCATCCTCGGCCATCGAAACTAACGTCTGAGGGCTTTGCACATCTTTTCCACCAAAGGATGTACCACCAAATGATATTTATGAAACACTCTTAGAACCTCCTACTAAAAGGTTATCGGTACCATAATAAATCCTCTAATAAATTGGCATGCTCCTTACATTAAAAAATCCATCATGTGCAAGTCTAGAGGATATCATAGTTTGTAGGGTCCCATAGTCAACATCCCCAAAATTTAACTCCCAAACATGCTATGTGAGTGTAGGGTAATTTCCATTGAATGAAGGTAATCTACACCGTATTTATCCATTAAGGATAATTGAAATGAGTCCAAAAAACTCTAACACCTCATTCAAAAAAATTGAAAAATATATGCTACTGAAATTTCCAACAATCATGTTCCCCTTCCATGGAGTATAGATATTATTAAAGTCATAATACAAGAATAACTCCATCCATAACCTTTATATCAAGTTATTATCCTTATAAGAGAAGTAAGAATTGATAATTATTTTATTATAATACACAATTATCTACTCACCCATCAGGTAGTTTCATCGCATATTTAGTCTTAAGGATACCACTATTAACTAGAGATTTTCAATTTCATGGTTCTTCTCATGTGGTCCCAACAAGATTTAACATTAAGAAATCACTTCATTCCTAGAAATCATAATAAATCTACGCTCATTCCTTGAAACATCGTCGAATATTATATAGATGAAACCATACTCTATAAATCCCATGATGTTAGTGCTCGACAAAATCCACCTCAACTACTAAAAATCCTATTAGTACCACTCAATCCATTTGAATGGATTCCCCTATCAGGTCAAAGCTGCAATGGGTGACACTATCCTTGAGAAATTAGGTATGAGTCTCCAATAATATTTTTCCAACCCAAGGAAGATATGTACCTCTTTCATGCTCTTGGGTGGCACCCAAGATGACACTATATTGTCCTCAGTTAGGTCCAATACTACACCATATGCTAAGAGAACATGTCCCAAAATTTAGAACACCTAAATCTAGAATGCTGACATAAAAATATTACCATAAAGATGGTTCTCTTTTGATACATGTATAGCTATACTCATGTGTCTCATGTTATCCTCCTTGGACTCTATCTATAAAAGGATATACTCAATTAATACTACCATAAACTACCCTATGAAGGGTAAATCATCAAGTTCATGAGTCCCATGAACACTACTAGGGCGGTCATCACAGCAGGGGGAATCATTTAGTACTCATAGTGGTTGTAGAGAAATCTAAATGTCGTCTTTGGTATATCCTAATCTTATTCTACCAAATGGTGATAGTCTAACTAAAAGTCAACCATAGAGAACTGTCATGACCCTCTCAACTAATCATAGAGGAAATCTACCCTCTATTGTGTATACTATTCTATCATTGTCACTTGATTCAAGAATCAGATGTCGACACATAACATCAAGGTCTCATCTTCATTCATACCGAACAAGATCGGGGCTACATAGGGTTAAATTATGGTTCTAAAAAAGGAATTCTTCTTCATGTCCTCAAACTAATCCCTCATACCACGATTCTATACAATATTATATTAAAATGATATCATTGATATGTGGGTAGCCCTAGGGTGTAGATCAATGTAGAAGTTTGTCTCTCAGTAAGGTGCTAAACCTGGATCATCATGTTGGACGATTTTCCTCGCACTCATCCATCATTTCAGGTTACTGGAAACACATAACATATTCTATACCAAGGATTATGCTAGCCAAATAATTATTAATCGGCTACACCTCTTATACATGAGTCTATCCTTCACTTCATGGGTTTCTCTTCCACCAACAATGGAAAACCTAATACCATCACTGTGGACACACCATATCCTTCGTAGAAAATAGTATATCTGGGAATGAAATGTTCATAATTAGTTCAAACCTAATATAACATCATATGGAATCTTTGTTGCATGAAATAGATCCCAAAAGAAATTCTATCCTTGAAGAGTCATGTCACATAGTTGACACAAGTTTCTAATTTCTGAGATAACCCCCGTACATGTCTCCAAGCATAAGGTTCAAGTAAAGGGTTCAACTAGAATATCTATATTTTGAACACGATATGTGGAAATAAAGGAATGATTAGAATAAGTTCCTATCAGTAATGGATCTATGGTATAAAATACATAGATCGTATGTTGAATCATTCTCGAAGCCTATGGGTTGTAAACCTTGACCACCTGTAGTTGTCCCTATCCCTATCCAGTAGCTCCTTGATTTTTATTTGACCACATGGGGTGGTGGTGGTTACATGACAATATTACTAATACCTATAGCTGAAATTTCTTCTCCCCATCCATGTTTTCCAAACTATGAACCTACTATGTCATGTCACTGATATTTCCTCAATGAACCATCCACGGTTTCTCTATCAGTCGTACAGTGCATTCGACAATCTAGATCAACATTCCCCCTTCCATCCCAACAGTGTCACTAACTATATTTGGGTGGGATAAACCCACCTTATGATCCTTGAACTCGAGACCCTTTGTCCTAGGACCTCCGCTGTAATATTCATATAGTTATAGGTCCCTCGGACTAACGTAATATCCCTTTTGTAGGGTTCTCAGCTACTATGGGACTAGTTCTTGCAACTATTGTTTCCATTTTCTCAGCTGAGAAACTCTCATCCACCAATGATCTCTCTAGACCCCTATAAACGGTAGGAATTTTTGGAAGCATAATAATCGATGAGATGTATCTATGCATACCTCACTAAAATGTATGTTCCATAAAAAACCGATCGTGACCTATATCCATCGAGTACTTG
This sequence comes from Viscum album, assembly GCA_963277665.1. NCBI lineage: Eukaryota > Viridiplantae > Streptophyta > Magnoliopsida > Santalales > Viscaceae > Viscum > Viscum album. Next base: position 1,322,622,852 of record OY728134.1, read on the forward strand.
GAGTGGTTGGTAAACCTCAATGAATACCCATCTATCGTCATACTACCCTGTTAAAGATGTAGAAACTTCTACATATGTATATCCCTTAGAAAAGTAATAGATAACACCTCTATAAAATGATACTCAATCTTCAACCATGAAAGAGTAGCCACATTATAAAACCGGGTCACTAACCCCCTCCATCATCATATTAACCCATGGTTAAGGATTGCCACTAATACCATCATATGATCTGCTGGCGTGCTGAACATATAAAAAAATAAGTTCAAAACCTCATGGAAGTCCCCAACCACATATTGTTCCCTATCAGATTAGATCCTGTGGGGTCTCCTTCACTGAAACTCAAGATGTATGTTGAGACTATTCACCACATCTTCTGTTATTGTGGGTACCATCTGTTGCTCAACAGGTGGTTGTATAGCTGGTGAAAAACTGCAATGTAGCATCTATTGAACTGGTCCACGTATCATTGCCTCATACTGAGTTGGATCATGATGCTGATGTTGAATCCAAACTGGCATCCATCACAAAGGAAACCTAAAATAAACAAGGTGTACAATAGTCATGGGGTATCTCAAGAGAACTAAATCATGAAGTACATGGAAACCACATCCCATTCCAATATGATTCATTTACCATTGTTAAACCGAAAACTAATGTTCTCATGTACCATGTTGAAAGGTAGTTGACTAGTGTCCTAGTGAATGGATTCCTTGACTGTCATATCAACACAATAGTTTCTGTCGTGAAAACTAAAATCAAAACACATAATATTATTATACCAAACCAAACTCATAAACTCCAACCCAAAATTAGAAATTACTACTCTCTTACCAATATACCACAACCAGTCACAAAGGATCCCATTCTGTCACTCCCAAAGATGGTATTTATTTGGCCAAAGGATGGAGACTTGCACCGAGAAGGAATATCAATAACATTGTAAGGCTTATCCCAAGTAAATATACACACATGGATATCTCCATGCTAATACAATGATGAAATTTAATAACAAATAAACAAGATTCCTTCCATATATATAATTCCCACAACCAGAGTACTAGAGTATGTAAAGGAATGTAACATGGCCAAAATCAAGTCCAACCCAAGAGTCTAAAAACAAGTCCAATCTAGGGGTAAAATTGGGGGTGCTATCCAATACCATGGGAACACATCTCAGTTTTTCTGATCTCAATAATAATCAGTTCGTCTTGTTCCACCAAGGATTCATTCAAAAGATTGATCAACCACACAAGAAATTACATGTGAGGCCAAATACTATTTAGGGATGAGTATAAAAATACCCAGTAGAACACCCCAAAACCACAAAGCATTCAAAAAATGAAATATAGTCTTCCCTACATAGGTTTATGTCTTATGAACATATAATATGAATATCTATGTATACTCAAAAAACCCACATATTCTAAAGTTAACTGACAACCATAATACCATTAGATGAATCTAGCTCGATTATTCAACATATCAATTGTTTGAGATAACAAGCTCATGATTCTGATAACACTGATGAAATCTATACAAAAGGCAATTCTCATCAGGCCTCTCCACTACAAGTACCTACTAAATGATTGAAGAGATACAATACACATATGAGGATCACACCCTAGGACATGGGGTATACCAAAAACACAATCCCAATTATCTTATAATTTAGAGTATTAGTTCCCCTATAGTGTTGTTTGTGATGTTATTGATAACTCCACCTAGGTCATGAAGATGATTAGATAATATCACTCCAATCCTAATGGAGGGATTCTAATGAAACTATCTAGGAATACCTTCTAATTGGGTAAAAATATGGTGTGTTGGTGGAAATTCCATGCTAACCTTCTAGGAATGGTGAAGGGGAATTCACCCTTAAAAAACTATTCCATGATACATTGGAAAAGGGACCCACATTATGTTTTGTAATGTACATGGTGTGTAAAAGGGTTATATATTATGTCCCTTGACCCGAGATCCTACCAATGTAAATGACCCATACCATATGCTCATGTTTGTCTATAAGTTCACTGTGTTTTGGCTACACGTGTGTTATAAACATTTTCCAATACATGGTTTTATCCAATGTACTTCTATACATGTCATTTATATATAGGGGTGTACAAATTTTTCTCCAACCTATATACCCAAATCATATATGTGTACAATATGAGGTACACACAATGTCACTAGGAAGTGGCCACATGCCATGTGAGAAGGTCATAGACCATGTGATCCTTAAATTTCTCCTAAAATTCTAACCACCACACATGGGGTCACACAGTGTGTGGCTCAAAATTACATACCGTGTAGTGGGTAATTTTTCAAAATCATGAATCTAGTTCTATGTTCATTCTTCAATGTTTCCATCATCATTCAAGACACACATCACAAAGAAAATTATGTATCACATCTTAACTAGTCACAACCTCTTTGATAAAAAATGTATAACCCTCTGATCCATTATGAAAAATAATTTATATTCCATTTTTAATTAAATTGTAATGAACAAGGAATCGAGTATCAAAAACAATCTGATTCACCACTACTTCCTTCATCACACCTCCATCGTGTTTTTTTAATTCTATATTTCTGATATCGGATTGTTATAATAGGAAATGGGTGAATAATGATTAATTCAACAAGATATTATAGTGGACTATCCAAATGAAGAATTACCATGATGAATAATGAACCATGAGAGAAATTTATAATCATAAATACAAGGAAATAACATCGTCCAATGTTCATGTCGTCCTTAATCCATTTCCAATGGAATTGTAATTAAATATTCAACAATCAAAAATAAATTTTTCTATGAAAATAATCATAATGAAACCCACCCAAAAATATGCATGATATGTGAATAAATTCATTTTTTTTTGACTTATGTTCACATAAAATAAAATAATTGTAATGAATCCAATCCAACAGTCATCCTACCTCTATTGGGATTGATCATAGATAAATAAAGAATCTGATTCATGATCACTGGAGAGATCCTTCGATTCCACCTCACATGGGTCATCAATCCCTAATCCATTCATCATCTATGAATAGAATATCATGCAATGATTTTTCATGGTTCTCTAATAATTTGAAGAGTTATGTGTATAACAAGGAATATTCTCAATAAGAGCCTATATAAATAAGGATCTATGACATTTTGTTGACGAATAAATAAATAAATTTATATAATATATATTATTCATTTTATGAATGTGATGACTTTTCCATAGATAACGTGTGCTGAAAAAAATTATGTTCTTCCTATGGTAAAACCAACATTCTCTTCTAGATGGTGCATATAGATTTCTGATTTGGCCCCCGATTTATTATTTATTGACAAAAAATTAAGAACACCACATGCACATGATATTTTAAAATTTTAATATATTTTAAGAATTTATTTTTCAGACATTTTCTCCCAGAATCAAACATATTTTCATCCCCTTCTCTTAATTATAATACATACAATTTCAAAGAATAATATATATAAAATATGAGTCATCACATTAGAAGCTAAATGATTCTGTGTAAATTTCCCAATAAGAAAAGAATTATAGATCTTATGACCTTTGACAGAAAGGTCCCCCATATCAAGTGGATTGATGCATTTCTTCCATGAAACAGTAAAAAAATTCATTCCATGCATAGAAATAGTGAAAATGAAAATTTCAATCATGCATCGAAGATCATTGTTCAGGCTTCATAGCCACTTGCAAATAGAGGAGTGTGAAAATTTATATGTTATCACATAGTTCATAAGGCCTACCCATCCTACTTGATACATGTATTTTCCTTTCCAAAAATCCATTTGATTAATGATGTGTGAAAATATCCCTTGAAATCAATGTATCTTTATTAGACTTCAAAACCAAAGGAGGCCAATTTTATTTAGGTGAAGATATCCCTTCTTCACTCCTACACTTTTTGTGATTCAATTTTTCTTTCCAACTAAACATTCATAAAAAAAATTAGTTGCTCTAGCCTTTGACCAATCTAGACACCTTCTCATTTTGAGAAAAGATACTTTTAATGGAATATATAGTTTTCGTTTTGAAATTTCATAGAATTTTAATTTCATCAGTATAAAAGATGTTTGATGGGGTGAAGTGACAACTCTCATCTTTGATTGACCTATATATTCCAATTTTAGTAGGATCATTATTGAAACTACTCAAATAATACGAAGAAATGGTAAACAGAAGCCATAATATAGGTCCTCCTTTCCTAACACGCCTGGAATATTTAAAAATTCCCCCATGGAGACCCATTAATTAGTAGAAAAACCCTTTAAGAATTAAGTATTGGGTGCACTAATTCAATAAAGTATTTGGTGAATCAATATATCTTTACGATGAAAAATAACAATCTATATTTTAGATTTTCAAAATCCTTTTATATTTTAATATTGAGCATAAAGATTTTGTCTTTTTCTTTCCTCTTTATTATGTTTTCATATTTTAAGGCTAAAAATAAGAAATTTTGTATGGTTTGATTGGGAACTAGGAAAAACCAATTTGGGTAATTTGATCCTTAATAATTCTACCCATTGTATTTATAATGATCTTACTAATAATTATATGGATATTTTTCCCATCATAAACATTTATAAATTCATTAATATCAAAACCATTCTTTTTCTTGGGTATCAAAGCAATGATGTTTGAGTTAATCCCATTAGGTGTATAAGAATGATTGAAAAATTCTGTGATTTCACATGTCATATCATCTTGAAATATTTATCTTTAAAAGATGAAAATATTTCATTGAATCTATCTAGACCAGTGGAACTCTACATGTTAAGAGAGAAACGATCTTCTTTGACTTCGTAGTTTGTAGGTTGCAAGAAAGGTTCTAGACTTTGAAGGTCCTGAATACAAGAATTAATGTTTTCAACAATTTTTTTATGTGTTTTCTTGCGCATACTCATCATAATTCCCATTAAAATAATCCAAAAAACCCCTTGAAGTTTCATTTTCATAGGTGTGTAAACATCTATTAATGTGGATTGAATTATTCCATTTTCTTAACCAATTCTCCTTATGCAGTCTATAGAATAATTTTAAATTCATTTCACCATCCATTATCCATTTATCATTATGTGGATTTTATTCCACCATTTCATTGATCATTATTAGGTCATATATTTTGAACTACACATGAATTTCCTCTTTTGAATGATTGTTCTAAAAATGATTGTTCATTTCCATGTTTTTAATCAATTCTTCAGTATCCTTGATCTCTATATCAAGCTTTATGGATGATTCCCCACTCCATTCACTTATAAAATACCATGTGTGATTTAGGATTCCAAAAAGCCTTTGAAATGGCCATCTAATAGGTTATATATTCCAGACCTCCAAAAAAATATCCCTACAGCCAGGAATAATAAAAAATCCATTGTTGAAATGAAACGGAAGATCAAGTGACCTTGTCATATGAGTAGAAAACTAAACAATGAAATGATTTTGATATGAGTGGTATTTAATAAAGGTGATATATGAAATCCCATTAGTATCATTTCAATCATCCATTTCCATAAAGAACTTATCCATCATAATTCATTTACTTCAACTCACGGTTAATATAATCCATGTAAAATAATTTCCAGAAATTGTAAATTCATCAAACATTCAAGGAAAATTTCAATAGTGGAATTTAATGGCTATAGTTTTGTGTAGTGTTTATTGAAATTTTTTCCTTCTTCATAACAAAATTTTTGACGTCTACTATGACTAATAATTTATTATTCATATTATCATAGATTTATTCAATCTATTTCCATGATTTTATTCTCCTTCTTTTTTATGTGGAGGAAAATATAAATCTAATAAAGATAGGAAAACATGAGAAATTTATGGAAATATAAATAATATGTGATTTTTAAATGGATGTGTTAACCTAATTTAATACAGGATAAAAAATCCATAAATGATACCTATTAAGGAAATATATGTTCTAATAAATAAATTTGAATCCAAGAGAATCCCATTGGAAAGTATAACATCTTTCTAATTTCCTCTTTTTTTTAGCACCCCAAACAAGAATAGGTTTTTAGTCAAAAATATAATTTCTATGGTACGTGGGTGTTATGTAATTCCCCGGACCATGACAATTAAATTATAATAACATCATTAAATAGGGGATACACCCTTTTTAGAGGAACTTTTTTATGTTCCACATTCCTATGATCTTTCCTTTTTTTACCTTTTATTTCTTCATTAAATCCCATAGGTCCCTATCCACTATCGAATCTTCTATGTTCTCATCAGTCAAATATTTATTCTTAAAATCAATTTCCATGCAACCATTAGTATCTCTACTCACAATATTCTCAGGATCTTGATACTCTCACTCATCATCCCAAAAGATACCACAAAAAGGAGTGCACATGTTATTGTATTATAGAGGCTAAAAGGGTTTATCAACAAGTGTATGTCTTCTAGCATCCATAGTGGAGGAATGTTGTGTTGATAAACCCTCTAAAGTAGTATGACCATCATGCTATACATGATTATTATCCATATTATAAAACATTACAACACTATTAGTTGTGATTTATATAAATTAATGTGATTTCCTATAATATGATAAGCATTCAACTTTTGTACTAGAGTCAACACGCTTTTCAAGAGCTCTGGTTATTGTCTCTGTCATTGTACGTACCTCATGGTTTTCACATGGAACGGGATATCTAAGTGAATTTGTAACATTAGGATCCACCAATGAGATCTTCCACGTGTTTCCCTACATAGGTTAATAATTTCTTGATGAAAAAAGTGGTTCCTTCCCATTTGATAGGTCCATGCCTCTTTGGAGTTCCATTATTACAACTAGTAATCTTTTTATTGTCCTTCGAAACCCCTTTATTGTCAGTGATTACAATAACAATTCCATTTATCATAGATATTTTTAGGGGATACTCAATTGTATTAAAAAACTTTGGTTCATTTTTTGAAGGCCCACCGGTGCACCTGTTCACAGTTCTTGTTTGAAGGCCCATTGGTGCACTTGTTCACAGTTCCATCAGTGTTTAAAGGAAGGATGTTAGTGCTTTCATTATCTCCATAGTGATCATGGTTAAAATATACAACTCTATCCATCATGAATTTGGTTTTTTCATGCTCTCCAAAAATTCCCTCAACAGGATTGTGCCCCAACTATCTATTCATAGGTACTTGATGGTCTGGAGGCCATGCTACCATGCACATCCGGAGGTGTGATTTTGAACATTACCTTCCTTCTTCTATAATTAGCATCATCATGATCTTTAATTTTAAATGAATTTTATTCATTATCCCTTTTACAATTACAGGTAAAATGCCTAAAAATCTGATACAAATGTCAAAACTATGATTCCACTAATATTGCATGACAATGGGGATACAATCATCCCTTTTTGACATCACCACGTCTCCCACCATAGTTATGGATTAATTAAACTCCACCAAAATTATAGATTAATGGTCCAACATTTGGTTGTCACATTATTCTTTCATTCTAGTAGGATTCCTAACCGAAGATGTCGTATCCCATAGATATTTTGGGTTCCAATGAAACAACATATCTTAAAAAGAAAAATCTGATTCTTGGTGTGAGAGTTCCTTACAATTTCATAGATTAGTTTCAAATCTCAATCCTAGACTCAATAAAATCCAGTCTTCAAGTGAATTCTCCCCATGCTTCATTCTCATTACATTGAATCATCAATGAAAAATCCATATGGTAACTTATTACTCATATTTACTCCAATTTCCAGTCATCAAATCCAAAAATATCAACAATTTTTCAAGTGATAATATGGTATTTATAAAGCTTATAATTTTTCATAACAAGACTACATATGATAATGGACCACCTTGACTAGTTTACCTACTGTTTCATAGCCCTATAATTAGCCAAAACGTTCTCTATTCTAATAACATTAATGATCCATTTAGGGTGTGGGTATGTCAATTATTTAAATATAATTATTTGTAGAGGATTTAACCATAATTAAAAAAATACTCTTCAGTACAACATCATTAGTGGGATATCGAATTTCTAAATATATCATTTTTTTTGCAAGATGGAAATGATCTATTTGATCAAAATGATCATTTGGATTTGGAAGTTCATATATTTCCTTAGATTATTACACACACTATATTTGATATTCCTATGGTAATTATTCTATCATATCACCCCTTTCTCCACCATCAAAATTGATATTTTAAAACAATTATGCAACAATAAATGTCACATACACCCCATAACTGATGAAACTATATATAATAAGTAATTTTTAATAAATTATTTTAACTAAGTTGTATATATTTTCATGTATAAACATCTTTTAAAATTTTAATTTTTTATGTTTATTATGAAGTAATTTAAGCCACATTCTTGGAAGTTATGATTAATGTTACGTGGATCTATTGACTTGATTTTGATTCTCATAGATATATACATTATTCTACATTTGTTTATTTTTTGGTTAATAATTCCTAATCAATTAGTCTCTTCATACCTTTCAAGAATTTCAAGGGAATTAAAAATCCATTACATGGTTTCTTATTCATTGTTCTTTTTATACAAGTGCTACAAAATCCATAATGGATTTGGTTAACTCAAATCTACATTTATTTGGTTATAATGTTTTATCATGAACATATTTCTTCTATACATGGATTCATATATCCTATAAATTTATTATACATTGTCATCCCATAAAATAATTTGAAATAGAGTTTGAAATTCAAAACATCCTTTGTGATTAAATTCATTTCATAAAATTATAAGGTGTCACAAAATAATCCCCTCAACATTAATGATTAATTATATCCATTTCCTTTTTTTTCATCCCACCAAAGGTATCCCTTATTATTTTTGAATCGCATACATGTTTTATTTATTATTATCTTATTAATTCTATTTAACCATTTTTTAAATGATGTTTTATTGTCCTTCATTACAATGTGGATTTTAAAAAAAGGCATTTTAAAAATACTAAAATGGTTTCTTAATCAACATAAAATGTTTTATCATCCACTAAAAATTTGTATTGGATTAAATTTATTTATTTCATGGATTAGTTATTTGATATTTTTTTCAATGTAAAAAATTTTCAATCTTTTCACAAAATCATTTTTGAAAATTTATTTATTAATTTTATTTTATATTTATTTCATTCTACTGATGTTAAATAAATGTTTCACAAAGATTAATTTTCATTAAATTCCATTTTCTTCATTAAATCTAAAAGATATATATCAATTTTGGTTATTTTTTATAAATCACACTATAAAATCCCATAGAAAATACCACTTTGGGTTTACCAATATATTTTTTTCTACTAATATAATCGTTGAAGTGGTTTTATGTGATACTATTTTGGAGTTAATGAAACTAATTTCCCTTCAATGTGATCATTTTGATATGATGAATGATTGAGATGTTAGGGAACCTAAATGTCTGGATATTGAATATTGTGGTCTTATATCACCCTCAAATGGATTTTTTCCTATTTTCAAACTTATAAGATAAATAACAATGGACCTCATTGGTTTTTTCATGGCATGAAGCACATACCTGGTGAGATTTATTAAATCATTAATCATAAACACCATGGTTTCTTTCAGAATATGATGCACAAAAATTATGGTTTTTTTCAAAAGATAGTGTTAATATTATTGGATTTTTAACAACATGAACCATGGATGTTATGGGTTTTTTTCAATTTAATGTTCTGAAAACATAGGTTTTTTACAACATGATGTTTTTATTATATGTGTTTGTTTATACGTTAATGTATGGGAATCAGGGTTTTATCAAAATGTGTTGATTTTTCAAACTTATATAATACATCCAAATTATAAAAAATTTCCATGTGTTTACATGTTATATACCTATGTTATTCTAAATAGATGGTTATTTTTCAAAATTAGTGCATATATATTCCACAATATATGTTTAATAATTGGAGATTAAATTTCATTGAATTATTAATTTCCAATATATCATGTTATTCCATGTTCTTTTTGGATCAAATATTTATTCCTGTCATTCACTTATGATGTAACCCTTAATGACATGTTAATTATTATTTTTATTATTTACTATCTCCATTAATTAACTTTTATATTTTCACATCCAATGGTTATGAAGGGAATCATAACATTGAACAATTATAGAAGTTTGTCTTGGGTGATATAAATTATAGAGAAACATTCACATTGTTGTGAAATAATTTTCTTATGTAGTTAGTCCCCAAAGACACTAATCTTTTTGTTCTTAATATTTTAATATTATCTATGAAATTAAATGTCTAACATATGGTAATCCTGTATAATAAATATAATTTTATCTTGGTTCACCTCACATTGAATCATATCTATGAATTATGGAATATTTTTCTAGCACCAGATTATGGAGTATAGATTATGGGTGGCTTATATTGTTTTTTCTAATAATAAAAATCATAACTAAAAAATTTCATATTATACCCACCGTGATATTTATGAGACTATATTAACAGTCACTTATCATTTCAAAAATATTTGTTGAAATAAATGTATCCTTTATGGTTATGTGACTCATTGATGCTTTTGGGTATACACATGTATGTGCTCAAAGTCTATAGATATTCCATTAATGGAAACTTTTATCAATTATATCTAACACACAAATTTTAAAATATACGACAATCATGTTAAACTTATTATATAATATGATCTCCTATATTATTCCATGACTTATCTAAAATTTTGAGAAATTTGATTTTGATTGAACTGTTTTTCATCTATTATGTGTTATAAAACACCCTACTATTATAGAAACAACATTTCTATAATTCTTGTATTTTTCAATAATAATTCTTATTAATTTTTTATAATGAGTAATGATTTACTAATAAAATTATAGTATGCCAACCATTCCTTATATAAATCATGACTCCAATATTGATTAATGATACGATGGTCAGTATGTTATCAAATGCGTCAATATGAATTATTGTGAGCCAAATAATTTAAATAATATTTTTATATGTAAATATTCAACAAGTGAAATCCAAAATATCAAGAGACCTAGTGTTTTTTTATTACAAGGTGCATATTATATCGATGTAAACATAAAACAAGGACTCTTTATTTTATTCTCCATAATTAGATTTAAAAATAAATTTCATATCCTTGAACTACATGGGATAATCCGGTGAATAAATAATGAAAGGGATGAGCTAAATATCCCAGTAATGGAATAAAAAACAAGTAAACATAATATTATTATTGAACGTATAACATGTTATCATAAAAGTGGTGGAATTTAAGTAATCACATGGAAGAATAATAAAAAAGAAAAATGTATCATAACATCATAGTAAATTTGTAAATGTGGAATTAACACAAAAAATATCATAATCATGAGTAAATTCTAATTTCTTAAACAATATCACATGGTGAAAAATTTATCATAATATATTAGGTTTACTCCCTAATTAAATACATGAAACCCCATGAGACTAAGGTGTTACCCTATACATTAGTGTGTTATCTAGGTGCACCAATAATATCATTTTCATGATCTATCTGTGCCACATAAAAAGTATCAATCATAAATCATAACATAATAATTAACCTAATAATGAAAGTGGTTTTCATGATTATAATTCATATAAAAATCAATAGAAATTTCATAATGAAGGAAGTTGAAAAATGATCATAAGTAATGTAATACCCCATCAGTGGAAGGGATTGTGAGCTATGAATATATTTAATATTAATATATATATTTTTTATAATAATTATGTAACATTAAAAATTGTTGTATTTGATGAATTTAATCACTATAAAAAAAATTAATATCTCTATTGAGGAAAATAACCATTCCACTTTGAAAATAAAATTTGGAAAACAATTTATTGTCAAACTGTTATGAATATACAATATTTGAAATAATAAATGTAATTGTTTGAAGTAATTTTATATTAAAAATATTTCCATGATGGTGATAATTTCCATAGATTTCATACAATTGAAAGAAACATTAATTTCATTCTTTGGAAAAAATTAAAAATGTACATTGTTTTGAAAATGACCGAAGGATTCTATTGGAAAAATTTTAAAAATCTATTCATGTTCCAAAATTTCTTTATCAAATATCATAATATTACAAAAATACTTGAAAACATTTTTCGAAAACAAGGATTTTGAATATAAAGTATTTTAAAATGAATATAAGAATAATGTTAATTTTCATTAATTACAATTTATCAATCTTTTTTAGTACCAAAAATTTAAAAAAATAGATAAATAAAATGAAATGTTCATGAGTAACCTAAGGAGAAAAAATGGAATTTCTTTGTGATAAAACGATCAAATAATTTCCAATAATTGAAACTGAAACATAAAATAAACTGATTGAAAATGAAATTAAAACAGAAACCATTACCACATTGGTAAATCCTAAATAATATCTCCCATAAATGAGATAAATTAATTTTAAAATGGTGTCATTAATTTGGAAGTTTTGAATATATATTGTGTATTGGAAAAAATATATTAACCATTTTAAATAAATATGGTTAAAAAACATGAGTCTCATGGAAGGTTGTTTTGAGATTAAACCTTTATTTCAATCCCAGTTCATCATGTGTGTTCCAAATCATCCATAATAAAAAAGATAAATTAATTATTTAAATGATTTAAAAACAATATCATTTTTATTATTTATTTAATTTAATTTTTTACAATGTTATATTAAATTACATAACTAATTAATTTCATTTTTTATGTTGTGATGATAAACAACTCACATGTCCAAAATCACCTTGGGAAGTTGACTCATTTGAGAGATTTTATTATTCCATCATATATAGAATGTTAATAATGAAATAATTTTAATTTTAAAATATACATTATAATTTTATAACTAACCATTAGTTATTGTTATGAAAAATGAACTACATTACATTAATGGAGATGGTAAGTCGTACATACTAATGACTAAAGCTTCCATTTTTGGACAATCATAATGGGAAAATGGTAGGTGTTATTTTAATTTTTCATTATTATCACCGTATAATAAATATCATATTATTCACCTTTATAAAGTATCATATACATTTCATTTTATTTTTTAATAAAAATGAATCACACCACTACGTGAGGAGGTAGTCCCTAATACAAATTTACAATGTTATCATTTATTATGTTGATGGAAAGTAAGAAAGTATGTGATATATATATTTTTAAAAAGGATTAATATATTGTTAATATAACTTATAATCATGAAATTAATACTTTTTACCATACAGGTAAAGCTTAATTACTAAATAAATAACATAACTTTGTAAAATGGTAGTTCATCGTACACCCGAGTGACATTATCGTATTCTATACAAAATGTAATATAATAAGGTATATGTTATATTATAATTATATATGTATAATTTTATCATATATATAACATTTAAACTATAAATATTTCATTATAACCAGACATGATATGATGCGATGGAAAGTTAATTACATTGGTTCGTGAAGGGGCAGTCCTTTGTATATACAATCAAAGGTTTTATTCCTCATTTAGTGAAAGGGTTAATGTTTTAAATTTATTACATTAAAAAATAAAAAATTTGTTTTTGGGTTATACTAATGTTCATATATGAGAAATATTTATTAATATTGTAAGGATGTGGATGAATAATTAAATGATATATTCTTATTTAAAGTTATTATCTCTTCTTCAAGAAACTTATTTAGGTTTTCACTAAAATCATTACTTGTTTATATTAATGATAAAAAGGACTATATAATGTTTTTTAAAACGTGAATAATGTATTTGGGTAGGTATGGGCCTAGTAAATGGGTTTTGGGAGTGTGTAATGGAGATGTGAGTGGTGGTATTTTAAAACTGAGGAGTGGACAGACATGAAATATTTGAAAATAAAGAATTACACCTCTGTTTTTAATTTTCCACAAGGAACATAAATTGATAATTTTTTATCATTAATTGATATAATGTATAAATATCACCATTAAATAGTAAATCTAATTGTTTATGGTAATTTTTAACTTATATCATTTTAGTTTAACCCCCCTTTAAACTTGATTAACTTTAACTGTGATAATTAATTTTTTCTTTTTATACTATTAAATAGGATGAAAATTAAATTAACCGTGTCATATGATATAAATTATTATGATTCCAAATATTTACTTCGTTTTTTTAATTAATACAATAGAATTTGTAGCATTTAATTTTTAAGTAAACCAATGGACATGTCAAAAAACTATTTTTCTTGAAATTCATTTTTCTTACATAAGAATATAAAATAAAAACGATATGTCCAATAATAATAATTATAAGAATTTAAATTAACAAATATAGATATATAATATATAATTTCAATTTTAATAATTTCTCCATTGGGTTTATTTTAATTTATTAAAATTGAGAAAAATTATTGACATTAAAATAGTGCTCATAAAAAAATAATTTTTAAGCAAATGAAATATCTTATACTAAAATCTTGTGAAAATATTATTTATTTGAAATTAATTATATTAAATATAACTAAATAATAATTATGAGAGTTTATAATTAAATTAACACATTAATGGTACTTAAATTAATACAAATAAATAAAATTTTTATAAATAATATTATTTTTTACTAGTATATGATAAATTAATAGTTTTTTTAAAATACCATAATTTCGCTCCATGTTTCTATTTACATATTGATTCAATAGAAGATGTAAATTTTATAAAATTGCATTTTTAAATTATCCAATAATTAATTCTAATAATTTCTTACCAAAACATGTCAAATCAATTTTTAATAAAATTCTTCTTACTAAAAATTGTTTTTTTATTATAAATTGTTTATAAATTCATATATATTGGTTAGTAACATTACATACTTTTAGTAACATAGTTATTCATATTAGTACCAACTAATTTAATTTCCAGGTTATAATGGTCCTATTCAAATAATCATGTATTCACGAGGTTATCAAATGCATATTTTTTGAGCTCAAACAGGTTTTTAAGTCTCATTTTGGAGAATAAAATTAAAATTACTTGTTTTATGTTCCCTTCTATATAGTATATTCCTTGTTTACAGTGACACTATTCCTCAAAATCATTAGGATTTTATATATTAGATATCTTTATATATAAATTAAGTAATTTTTTTAAAACAGTGTGGTTATCTATAGTCAGAATCTGAGAAAGGTTTTAGTTAACTTTTTTCATCTAGGATGAAAAAAAAATAATTGGAACCTGAGGGATAATTCTATGGATAAGACTAAGAATATAAAAATACTTCCAGTATAAATGAAGAATAATGTTTGTGGTTTTATACAATGTTTATCCCAGTAAGGATATTACATGTGGTTATGGATCTATAATAGATTTACCTAAATTAGAAAAGGATACATTGGGAATGAATTTAGAATTACCTGGTACCCAACTATAAGCCTTACTACATACCTTTTTGGACACTCCTAAGGTACATTTTTTTTAATTTAAAAAACTCTTTACAAACCATTATAAATGATATGAATAAATTGTTTGGTTATAAAATCTAAAATGTAACATTATCATGAATAACGAAGATTAAAACTAATATATTCATTATTTTTTATAAAATTACCATTTAAAACTTATTCATCCCATTTTCTTAACATTGATAATTTTATTTGTTTATGTACTATCGAAATGATTTATTCTATTAGTTAATAATTTGAAACGTGAGAAATCATGCCAACAACCAGTGAGATGGGAAATGCATTAACATATGATATAAGATTCCTAACCTAATTAGAAAAAATATATATTCTAATATCCTACTAAATTATGAATCACATATTTTAATTTAAAACTGAAACATTGTTTTATTTCCAAACACCAACAATAAGATAAGGATGAGGTCTTAGGGAACATCAATTACTAATGATAAAAAATATAATAAGTGCTAACAAAAAACAACTTATTGCCAACGACTAATAGCCGTAGTTATAAAGTTTTGTGGATATAGGTTAATTTTTATCCACACATAAATTGAAACATATGGAATTATGATTAATGAATATGGTTTCCTCAAAATCATAGTAGTCCCCTCTAACGATACCCACCTAACTCTTCTCCCCTTACTGTGCCCTTCACTACCTCTCAACTCCCCAATCCTCCTCCCCAGACAGAAACATTTGTTACCTCTCATTTCCTCAATCCTCCTCCACCAATGGAACCTTTCTCTACCCATCCTCTCCCTGATCCTCCTCTTCCAACTATGCCCCAAAATATGGTGCCCCTCATTTCCCCTGAACGATACAACCCCTCTGTGATCTTTTATCTCCAACCCAACTCCCCCAACACTTCTGTTTAATGTGGGACACCTCATCCCCCACCACTAATACTTCTCCTTGGTGTAATCCCCACCTCCTTCTCCAACGTGCCTCTGATGCGACCACCCCTACAAGTGATTCAATTACATTCCATCATTTCACATTAAAATTATTACTGTTATTGAGTGGATATATCCATATATTTTTACTTAGTTTGATGACTTAATGTGAGTATTTCTTCATGTTTTGATATAATAAATAGTGGGAGTTTTTATTTTTGTTATTTGGTTCTCCCATTGATATTTCTAATGATATAATATTCAATTAGTAGAATATGTGTTCATAAATTCTATGTGTGTAGTTTGTGACGGTTCGGGGATGCATTGTTTTGAGTTGTGAGTCTAGTAATGACATGGTTAGTTTGGTTGTGGTATTAGTGTTCATTAAGAGATTTTGGAATAGTTCAAAATATTACATATTAATGGGATAATTTATGTATTGTTCAAACATTTTTCATAATTTCTTTTTAATTATTCAGTTCATAGGATGAGGTGTTTATATTACACCATGGAAGACTTTAGATTGAGTTCCTTAGTTATATCTCACCATTAGTTCTACCTATGAAATTTATTTTCAACTGATTTTCAATGATTATAATATTTGTTGTTCATTTATAAAAAATTGTTTTTATATATTTTTTCATATAAATCCTTACATTTTAGAAGGTAATAGCTTAGATGAAATTCCCAAATGTCATGATTTTATATTTTTATTCATATATTCTTGACCTCGGGCACATCTCCCATTATTTAAATGGATTTCGATTGGATGTGATGACATGAACCATCCCCCAGGGCCCGTGCCGTGACTCCCCCCAGCTAGCCACCAAAATTCCACGGGTTAGTGACTAGCACTGAAGATGTCAACCTATAAGTGGGAGGCATTTTCCGGGTAAATATACACATGAACACACACAACCCCATCCCCCAAAACAAGATATGGAAAACTAGATGACTAAAAAAACCACTAAATGTGAATCGTACACATTGACGGTATATTGGCTAAAAATAAATACCCAATAAAAGACACATGTAAACAAAAGAAAGTACATAATATCTAACAAGTTGTCCACTAAAAACACCATCTTATGTGTAAGTTTATACTTGCTACTAGAAGATATAGAAGTATGTCCCTCCTTCCAGATCTAACTGGGAACCACCTGGTCCTAGGCCACCATGTCCTCCGTCATGGTGTCAGTCATATTCATATGACACGACATGTGTGGGTGAAGCTCGTGTAGGGGTGAGTAACAAAATACGCAGCAGGGACCCAAAACCACAAAGGAACGACAAAAAATCAATCCACAAGGAAAATTTATGTTGAAAACCCACGAATCATAGCCACAAAGCAAGACATCTCAAACAGGTATAATCCAATGTATTTAAAGAAAGACTATTAGTCAAATCATGAAACACTTTGGAATATTGATATACTCATCCCTGATAAGTATCATGGTCTCCATGGTCACCGGGAGTTGCTACCCACCGTGGGAATGTTGGGTCACTAAGAGCTGCTCCCCACATAAAACATCGTAGTTGGGTCACAAAGAGCCAGTTATAGTAGGTCCACATAGGGCCACTTAAAGCTCATCAACACCAAGTCTCTTGCAGATTTTCCATAAAGATCCTCTTATATCTGGTTTACACAGAGGCACTCATGTCTGGTCCACAAAGTGATTCTTATCATCTAGGCCTTTAGGGTAACTTTGAGCCACTCGTCAGTAGTCTTCAGGTCTCAGGCAATCATAGAATTCCCACACATATTGCACTTGATTCTAGGGGAATACACTGTTCAATCCATTTGTAATTTTTAAAATTATATTTAAGTTTGAAGAACCCTTTTTTGGCTATAAAGTACTTTAGAATATTCTTGATGTTATTCCAGAGCAGTACCTTCAAACTACGTGTGATTTCGAGCCCCAGAGTGGCCAGAATTTAATTTTCAGTGCGTTCACCCTGGGAATTCCAAATAAATGGGATAACTCCTAAATGGAGTTTTGCATCAGAGATATGAGTGCATGGTTGGGTCCGGAATGGGGTGTTTACCCTAGGAATGACATAAAACATGTCGACACATGACGTCTGGACCCCTTGCTCGCTATCAAAACGTGAAACAGATAAATTAAATAATTAATTTATTCGTTTAATGGTTAAACTCAGTATCTATTAAATGGTGGCTGGAATTGGAAAACTGAGGGCATCGTTGATTACGGAGCGCGTCGTTTACCCTAGGAGGGGTATATGTTTTGCAGGCGCGGGTCGTCAATTAATAATTCCCTTGGGGGCGTTTTCGTAATATGGAAGCCCCGGGCGCTATGTTTAATAACTTTTGAACAGGGCCTCAGATTAAAATTTCGAGACCACCTTTGTGCTCAGAACGTGTTGTTTACCCCAGGGGAGGCTTAATCTTGACCCCACCAGAAGTTCGGAATCTGGCCGATGGGCGGGTGGTTAACTGTTTTCTGTTTAAACACTTAACCCACCCCTCTCCTCTCCCCCTTCTACCCTGGCGCAAGGAGCTCCTCTCCTCTCCCCCACCTCTCTGGCAAGGCGTGACAACTTCGGCGGACGTGCAGCGATGCTCCGGGAAAATCCCAACAAGGTAGGAGTTTTCGGTTTTTCATTTTAATTTCTGAACCCTAATTTCATGTTAATTGTAATGTCGAAATGATGTTTGATTGTCGAGTGAAGCCAATAATTGCATAGTTTATGTTCTAATCTTATCATATCACTTTTTGGATCGAAAATATGAGTCTCGACAAGCCCGGGGTTGTCTGTTGAAGATTCTGGCTGGTTTTGGGTGTTCTGACGGTCCGAGGCCAGGCAATGCGGGCTAAGGCGGTGGTGGCTCTTCTTGGATGTGGCGGCTCCTCTTCCAGGCAGAGGAAGCCTCGCCTCAGGTGGATGGCATGACGGTGGGCGTGTTCGGCTTCGGCAGCTGGGGTGGTGACCTTAGGCGGGGCGAGGCGGCACTCGCCGGGGCGCAGGGGAGCGCCGGGGCACAGTGACCGCGGTGTCCTGGTGCGCGACCCCCGCGCGGGGACAAGACTCGCGAGACGCGGGGATAAGACCCGCGAGACGCGAGTCTTCATGCCGCAAGCACGAATTGCCCGCGTGGCCAGTCTACGTGTGGACCGCGAGTCCACGGCCGGCCCACAATGCTATGCCGCGGGCCAGCCCAGGCCGGGCGGCCCGGCCGGTCCAGCCCAAGGGGCTTTGCCCCCTCGACTCAGACGTGCATAAATTCTGATACGGGTGCCCGTTTTTCATGTCGTCAGTGGTGAAACGTTCTTGAAGGCGAGGCGATTGTTTGGAGATGTTTTTGGGGATTTTTAATTCCATATACGGGGGGCTCGGGGGAGTGGCACGAGCATTATGTGGACGGGCGTTCTTCCGGGAGTTCTTGTTTTGGACGGCTCGGGCACATTCGATGTCCGTTTTGAGTGTCGTTAGTGGTGTTACGACCTTGGCGTCAAGACAAAGTTTTACATTTGGTTTTGGGAATTGGAACCAGATTTGAGGCTTGGGCCCCACATCCTGTCTATTGAGCTACGTGCAACACTTTGTAACTTTTTCATCGGACATTCGTTCGGGGAGTGCGAGTAGTCAATATTGGGTGTTTTTCTGAGGGCACTTCAATTGACCAATCCACCCTCTATAATTCCACATGATTGTGCGGTCCCCACGGGGGCCGTTTTGAGAGTTGACGGTGATTTCTAGGATTATCACCAGGTGTCCATTTCGGACAAGTGAATAGTCCATCTTGTGTACTTTTCCGATAGGATCGTAATTGTGCGATCCGTTCGTTGTGTTTTGGGACAGGGATGAGGGTCCCACGTTGCATCGTTCATGTGCAGTGCATCAGAACGCATATTTTTTCACCAGATATCTGTTCCACTCAAGTGAGCAGTCCTTTTGACATGTTTTCCCTAGGGGATCGCAATGGTGCAATGCGGCAGACTATTTTTGGGGCTAAGGCTTGGGATCACGGGACGACGTTCAGGCATAAGGCGGTGTTGGTGATTTCTTCCGTCGGATATCCATTTGAGGCGATTAGGTAGTCTATCTCGCGTGTTTTCCGCGAGGATTACAACGATGTAATCTATTTAGGAATGTGAAGCCTCTTATGTGATCTTATTAAATGTGAATGTACAAAAGGTGTACTAGTGGAGGTTCTTCATGTGGTGTTTGCAGAGAACCCTTGGCATGTGATCACGTTCACTCTTGAGAGAGTGAAGTGAATGCTTTAACAGATGTGGTTGGCAGTACCTCAGCCGTTAAGGTGCCAAGTTGAAGTTTTTACGTTTACGCCTTCGCGTTGATGTTATGTGCCATTTTCACGAAAGCCTTTGGGCTGGAGATGTGGCATACTCTGGGAGTATACGAGAAAATTGGGAAGTACATGTGGATGTTGGTACCTTAGAATGTTTCTGCGCTTTTTTGGGGTTGACTTTTAGTCACACGCCATATGGGCTCTATTTGCATGTCATTTTCTAATATATGTATATTTGACCTCTCGTGACATAAAGGGTTCCTCGGTCCTTGAATTTTGACCAGCAGAGTTGATTTTTTCCCTGGTTCTATTCTCATTTGTTGACCAGTAGGGTTGAGTTTTCCACTGGTTCTATTCTCATTTGATGACCAGTAGGGTTGAGTTTTCCCCTGGTTCTGTTCTCGTTTGGCCAACATAGATGGTTTGATTTCTCTGTATCTTTAGTGGTGAGGGGTTTCAGTATCGTTCCCCTTTCGCCGGACTACGGCATTGTTTGCGACTACGTGTTTTTGTATGGAATTGGTGTTTTACCACCTTCTGGGATGAGTTGTCTCGGTCTGTTTCGACAGTGACTTAGCATATTAGAGCGTGATCGCCCTGAGAGGCTTGAGGTGTTTCTCCTACCCCTTCGTGTTCCCTGGTAGAGTTCTTGTGGATTTGATGTGACCAATACTTTAAGAGGGCATCGATCCTATACCAAGGAGGTTGTTTCCAGCAGGGCTAGCCATGTGGATGTTTCCAATAGGGCTGGCTATTGGGGTACCATCCAGAAAGTATGGCAAGAGCAGTACTATCTAGCAGGGATTGCCAGTGGGTTACCATGCAGCAGGGATGGCCATTACAACGGTGTTCGTCGAGCAGTACCATCCAGCCAGGATTTCCAGAGTGGTTCTAGGTTTACCTCAAGCGGGGCTGGGAAGTGGTCCCTGATGCCGGGTTTTCATCCAGCTGGGCTGGGAAGTTGTCCCTGATGTAGGGTTTACCTCCAGCTCGGCTGGGAAGTGGTCCCCGATGACATTTCTGAGCCTCCCTCCAGTGGAGTACCCTTTTATGGGACTGGTCATTGGGACTCGTCGACAACTTTAGCCAGGTCACCCTCTTGTGTATTACCCTTTTACGGGACTAGGTAGTGTGTCACCCATCGACTATTGATGGGTCTCCCTCCAGTGGGAACCCTAATACTTCTTGGGATTACCCTCCAATAGGGCTGGGCATGGAGTCGCCTGTCGACATTGAGGAGACCTCTCGACTACGGGGCAGTGACGAGGTATGGATTGACATTCCCCCAGAACTCTCAAGTATGAGGGGCACTTTCCCCACCGAGACGCATCTTTGTGATGTGACCTAAAACTGTGTGGGTGAGTCAGTGCCGCCCAAAGAGGATACTTTCAAGGTGCAGTGATTTAAGCCCCTTGACTTTTAGTTCGGGGAAGACGTGTGGGATGCTGGGCATCGATGGTGTTTTCTTCTAAGACTGTTGGTGACTCACTTTCTCGGGCTGAGCTATGAGATGGAGATACCTTTACGATCTCATGCGGGTTTCTTGTTTGAGAATACAGATATGTATATACCTTTTTTCGGTACCCACTTCTTGGTTTTGGTTACTCTCCTTCCAGGATAGGCGAAGACGTGCATGGTATGCCACGTGCTTTCCGTGTCCATCTTCTCATGGTTGGACGAGTCTACTCTCCTGCTATAGGTAGCGAGGACTCGATGAGAAGTTCACCTTCTCGCCATTTCTATATCCTTGTGTTGGGACGAGTCTACTTCCTACCTCTTATTGGGTTGAGTTGTACTCTTTACTACACTCTTGGTTGTACTCCTTTACTTTCCCCTGTTCGATCTATTGCTCACCCTTCGGTACCTCCTTTATAGCTCCCTAGAGCCTTCGTGGTATCCTACTGAATATTTTTATACTCACCCCTACTTGGGATTTTCCCGCACTTGGAGTGCCATTGACGACGATGGATAGGATGGTCATGACATCAGCAGAGGTGGGGAGTTCGGGAGCTTGGACCGCGTCCAGTGGTCATAGTGAGGTTTGAGGTGTGGGACTCTTCCAGGTATTTTTTTTTACCTATTGCCGGGTTGTGGCACTTTTCTGGTTTGGAGTGTGTTTTTCACCTTTACTTTTTAGTTTACCTTCAACTCATGCTTTTCACTTCTAGAGGTCAATGCCCATTTGTGGTTTATTGATAGAAGTTGGTACATTTCATTTCCTTTTACTCTGCCCTTTTTCATTGAGTGTACTGTGTGTGTGTGTGTGTACAGGTACTTAGGCAAAGGCCTCCCCGAGTTGTTGTGCCTGCAGCAGTGGTCGTCATCCCCTGGCCTACGGAGGCGGGCTTGGGGTAGTTGCGGCTCGATCCCGGGTAGGTCCAGGTCATGAAAAAGTGGTCTCAAAGGTGGTTCATTCCTTGGGACACTTTTCGGATATCCCTAAAATTAAAGGAGTTGGTTGGGATTTAGGGTAAAAGTGTTAACATGTCTCAAGAGTGGATCTCAGGCTAGAGTGATGGTGCGGCGGCCAACGTATCCATTCACTAGGACCTTCATAACCCGTTTGTTGACTCGACATGCTAAGACACTTGTTGTAGGGAAATAAATTGTTTGTGCATCACCTAGGATTGGTTCATTGACTATCCTTCTTGAGTAAGTTCCCCATCTTTGTTGTAGTTATTATATACATATATTCTCATCTGACCGCGGAACTCCTTGATAATGTTCAGGATGTCTCTGAAAAAATGGCCATCCAGGATACCAACTTTGGTGCATGACGACGACCCTGTGAGCTACGAGGCCTCAGTCTAGGACCCACCATGCGAGCCCCTTTCTCCATGTGGTCTGGTAGAAGCACCCCCACCTATTGAGCAGCAGACAGCTTTAGCAGAGAAGATAGGTCTTGAGTGCAGGACGAGCGCGCTCCGTGAGTTCCTTCAGTAGAGACTGCTGAGGTTCAGTGGTGAGCCTAACCCTCAGGCAGAAGAGGTTTTGCTTGAGAGAGTGGTTCACCTCTTCAGGCTTGTGCAGACGCCGGTGGATCTTATGGTGGATTTGGCCACCAACCTTTTCCGTGGAGCATCTTGGCGTTGGTGGAGTCTGGTGACTCAGTATCTTTACGTGTCTTCGCATTCGTGGGGAGACTTTCAGTTGTTGTTTCGTGAGGATTTTTTTCCCAACTACTTGCGCTCCATTCAGATTCAAGGGCACCTGTAGTTTCAGCAGGAAGGGATGACGGTGGCCGAGTACGCGGCTAGTTTCACAGACCGTGCACACTTTTACTTAGACTTGGTCCATAACGAAAATATCCGAGTGCAGAAGTTTGAGCAGTGTCTCCTCTGAGAGATTTGGGCTGGCATAGTACCGTTGGAAATTTCCACATATATCGGGGTTCTAGAGCAGTTGTTGGTGACAGATATATTCCTGTCACGTTCTAGAGTTGGTGGTTGCAGCAAGCACGTTCTGGCCGAGACGTCTGCCACAACTTGTTGGCATCGGCAAGCAGAACCTCGACGCATGTGGCTTTCTGAAAACAGGACTCAGGGGAATGGTCGTAAAGCACAGTTGCACCAGAGGGCACTAGTGCATCCCAAAGAGAGTTGGTGCTATGCTTGCGATGGGTAAGGTCACCTGGCACGAGACTTCCCAACCAGGCATTTGGAGAGCTTAAGGCAGGCAACAGCTTCACCACCACGACGGAGGCAGCGCCATGATCGGAGTAGTATCCAGAGAGTTGGTGCTAGTAGAGGAGTGGTAGGAGCTGGTATTGGGGGACGGCTTTACGAGGTCTTCTTGTCACCACTAGGTGTTCCATGACAGGCTCACGGAGCTTACAGTTGGGACCACATAGAGCCACAAGCTTTGAATTTCTACGACCCAGTAGAGCATAAGGTGATAAGAAGTACACTCTATAGATCTTCTACCTTTTTGCAGTGGAATTGATAGACTCTGTCGGTGAAATTCTTTTCTCCCTTCTCCTTTCTTGGGTTCTTACCAGGGTGACATAGGGCGTCAGTGAGGCCCAATGTTTGTAAGGTGAAAAAGGCATAAGACCTTTTCTTTAGTCGATGGTGTTGACTCCTTCACTCTCCAAGCATGTAAGAGAGCTTTGGTTGTGATACATCGACTATGTAACCTTTCCTGACCAGATATCCTTGGGTGTTTCACCATATGGATATTCTGAAGGAGGGAATCATTGGGCCTTGTTTCAGGTGAGAGCGGTGATTCCAGTCACAGTGTGCGACGTAGGGGTTCATTGGGAGAGGTGAACTACCCCAAGGGCCTTTGGGACGTTTGAGACCGTGTGATGGGATGGATAGGTTCCCTACCATCTTTCCCTAAACCCAATGTCTGCAGTGGGTGCACGATGTCTCCCATGAGACTCACCTGAGAATAGGTATGGGTTCTTATATGCACATCACCGGCGAGGGAAAACCTCACAAGAACATATCAAATCCTTTGGTCTGTGTGTGGTGGCGTCGAACAGTGCATGAGTTCTTCTGGGTACGGGAGAGCCAGGTGCGGGCTTAGTACCCTGAGTTGTTCCTTGGTTTTTCTTTTTGGGGAAGAAAAGTTTGAAGGAAGGAATGATGTAAGATCCTGATTTTTTGCCATAAATGTCTTTGGAATATTCTTGATGTTATTCCAGAGTAGCACCTTTAGACAACATGCGATTCCGAGTCCCAGAGTGGCTGGAATTTAATTTTGAGTGCTTTCACACTGGGAAGGCCAAATAAATGGTATAACTACTAAACGGAGTTTCGGATCAGATATCTGAGTGCATGGATAGGTCCGAAATGGGGTGTTTACACTAGGAATTACATAAAACATGTCAGCGCGGGACGTTTGGACCCCTCGCTCGCTATCAGAACGTGAAAAATATAAATTAAATAATTAATTTATTCATTTAATGGTTAAACTCAATATATCTTAAATGGTGGATCGAATTGGAAAACTGAGTGCATCGTTGAGTTTGGAGTGTACCGTTTACCCTAGAATGGGAATAAGTTTTGCAGGTGTGGGTCGTCACTGAAAAATGGCCTAGGCAGTGTTTTCCTAATTTTGCAGCCTCGAGCGCTAAGTTTAATTAATTTTGAATGGAGCCTCAGATTAAAATTTCAATACCACAGTTGTGCTCAAAATGTGGTGTTTACCCAAGTGGAGGCTTAATCTCGACCCCGCTGGAAGTTTGGGTTCGGGCCGACGGGCGGGTGGTAAGTGTTTTCTATTTAAACACTTTACTCACCCCTCTCCTATCCCCCTTCTTCCCTAGATCAAGGAACTCCTCTACTCTCTTCCACCTCTCCGGAGAGGTGCGACAACCCTGGCGGACATGCGGCGAAGCTCCGGGAAAATCCCAACAAGGTAGGAGTGTTCGGTTTTACGTTTTAATTTCCGAAACCTACTTTCATGTCAATTGTAATGTCGAAATGTTGTTTGATTATCGAGCGAAGCCCATAATCATGTAGTTTTGTTCTAAGCTTTACATCGCCCTTTTTGGATCAAAACTCCGAGTCCCGACAAGCCTGGGGTTTTCCGTTGAAGATTTCGGCCGGTTTTGGGTGTTCTGACGTTCCGAGGTGCGGCGACGCGGGCTAAGGCGGCGGCGGCTCCTATTGGCGTGGGCGGCTCCTCTTCCAGGAAGTGGCGACCTCGACTCGGGTGGATGGCACAGCGGTGGGGCGTTCGGATTCGGTGGCTGGCACAGAGACCTTAGACGGGGTGAGGCGGCGCTTGCCGAAGCGCAAGGGAGCGTCGGGGCACGGCGACCGCGGGGTCGCGGTGCGCGACTCCCGCTCGGGGACAAGACCCGCGAGACGCGGGTCTTCACGTGGCATGTGCGACCGGCCTGTGTGGCTGGTTGGCATGTGGACCGCGAGTCCACGGCCAACCCACACGGCTAAGCCGCGGGCTGGCACTGCGAGCTGGGCGGACCGGCCGGTCCAGGCCGGTCGAGCCCAAGGGGCTTTACCCCCTCGACTCAGATGCCCGTAAATTCTGATACGGGTTCCCTTTTTGTGTTCCGTCAGCGGCGACGCGTTCTTGAAGGTGAGGAGAATGTTTTGAGATGGTGTCATGGATTTTTAATTCCCGAGACGTGGGGCTCGAGGACGGGGAACGACCATTAAGTGGACGGGCATTCTTCCGGAAGTTCTTGTTTTGGATGGCGCGGGCACATCCGATGTACGTTTTGAGCGCCGTTAGTGGAGGTGTGACCCTGGCATCAAGCCAGACTTTTCCATTTCCGTTTTGGTTGTTGGAACCAGAGATGAGGAATGGGCCCCATGGCCCGTCTGTTGAGCTACATGTAGCACTGTGTAACTTTTTCATCAGACTTCCGTTCGGGGCGTGCGAGTAGTCAATATTGGGTGTTTTTCCGAGGGCATTGCAATGGCCCAACCGGTCCGCTTTTATTCCTCATGGTGGTGCGGGCCCCAAGGGGGCCGTTTTGGGAGTTGATGGTAATTTCCAGCTTTATCACCGAGTGTCCGTTTTCAACAAGTGAATAGTCCATCTTGTGTACTTTTTTGAGGGGATCGCAACAGCATGATCCATTAGTTTTGTTTCGAGACCTGGATGTGGGTCCCACATATCACGGCTCATGTGCAGTGCGTCGAAATGCATCTTTTTTCTCCGGATACCCGTTACACTCATCTGAGCAGTACTTTTGACGTTTTTTCCCGAGGGGATCACAATGGTGCAATGCGCCCGACTATTTTCGGGGCCGAAGCTCAGGATCACAGGACACCATTCGGGCTCAAGGCGGTGTTGATGACTTTTTATGTCTGATATCCATTTAAGGTGATTAGGTAGTCTATATCGCGTGTTTTTCTGCGAGGATTACAACGGTTTAATATTTTCATGCAAGTATATCCTCTTATGAGATCTTATTAAATGTGAAAGCATGAATGTTTTACCGGTGGAGGTTCTTCCTACGGTGTTTGCAGAGAACCCTGGGCCAGTGATCGCGTTCACTCTTGGGAGAGTGAAGTGAATGCTTGAAGAGATTTGGTTGGTCATGCCTCAGCCGTTGAGGTGAAAAGTTGGAGTTGTTATGTTTAGACCTTCACATTGACGTTATGTGTCCTTTGCACGATAGCCTTTGTGCTGGAGACGTGGCATACTCTAGGAGTATGAGAGAACGATGGGAGGTACATGTGGATGTTGGTACTTGAATATTTTTGCGTGCTTGGATGGGGTTGACTTGGGTTCACACACCGTGTGGGCCCCATGTGCGTGTCGTGTTCTGTTTTATGTACTTTTGACCTCTCGCGATGTAAAGGGTTCCTCAGTCCTTGATTGTTGACCAGTAGGGTTGAGTATTCCCTTGGTTCTGTTCTCTTTTGATGACCAGGATGGTTGAGTTTTCCCCTGGTTCTGTTCTCGTTTGATGACCAACAGGGTTGAGTATTCCCATGTTTCTTTTATCGTTTTGCCAATATAGATGGTTTGGTTCTTCTGTTTCTTCAGCTATGAGGGGTTTCAGTACCATGCCCCTTTCAATGGGCTACGACACCATTTGTGACTACGTGTGCTCGTACAACGTGGGTGTTCACCCACTTTCTGGGATGAGTTTTCTCGGTCTGCTTCAACAGTGACTCAGCAGATTGTTGTGTGATCACCATGAGAGGCCCGGGGAGTTTCTACCTCCCCTTCATGTTTCCTGGTAGAGTTCTTGTGGATTCAGTTTGACCAACACTTTACACCGGCATCGATCCTCTACCGAGGAGGTTGTTTCTAGGTGAGCTGGCCAGGTGGTTCTTTCCAGCTGGGCAGGCCAGTGGTGTACCATCCAGCAGAGATGGCCAGAGCAGTATCATCCAGTAGGGATAGCTAGTGGGTTACCATCCAATAGGGATGGCCAGTACATCTGTGTTCACCGAGTAGTACCATCTAGCCGGGATGGACAGAGTAGTTCTAGGTTTACCTCAAACGGGGTTGGGAAATGGTCCCCGATGCTGGGTATACCATCAGCTGGGCTGGGAAGTGGTCCCCAATATCGGTTTTACCTCCAGATGGGCTGGGAAGTGGTCCCTAATGACGGTTCCTAGCCTCCCTCTAGTGGAGTACCCTTTTATGGGAATGGGCATTGGGACTCATCGACAACTTTAGCTGGGTCTCCCTCTGGTGGATTACCCTTTTACAAGACTCGGCAGTGTGGCACCCGTCGACTCTTGTCGGGTCTCCCTCTAGTGGGAACCCGTCGACTTCCAGGGATTACCGTATAGTAGGGCTAGGCAGGGGGTCGCCTGTCGACTTTGAGAAGACCTCTCAATTGCGGGGTAGTGACGAGGTGTGGCTTAACATTCCCCCAGAACTATCAAGTATGAGGGGTGTCTTCCCCACTGAGACGCATCCATACGGCGTGACCTAAAACCATTCGTGTGAGTCAGTGCCTTCCAAAGAGGATAATTTCGATGTGCGGTGATTTGAGCCCCTTGACATGCAGTTCAGGGAAGATGTGCAGGATGTTGGGCATTGATGGTGTTTTTTTCTGGGACTGTTGGTGACTCACTTTCATGGGCTGATCTATGAGATTGATATCCCCTTATGATCTCGTGCGGGTTTCTAGTTTGAGCATACGAATATGTATATACCTTGTTCTGGTACCCACTTCTAGGTTTTCGTTACACTCCTTCCAGGAGAGGCGAAGATGTGCGGGGTATCCCACGGGCTTTCCGCGTCTAGATTATCGTGGTTGGATGAGTCTACTCTCCTGCTATAGGTATCGAAAACTCGACGAGAAGTCCACCTTCTCACCGTTTCTAGATCCTTGTGTTGGGACAGGTCTACTTCCTACCTCTTGTTGGATTGATTTGTACTCTTTACTACACTCTTGGTTGTACTCCTTTAATTTCCCATATTCGATCTACTGCTCACCCTTCGGTACCTCCTTTGATGCTACCTCGAGCCTTCGGGGTATCCCAATGAGTATTTTTATACTCATCTCTTCTTGGGCTTTGCCCGCACTTGGTGTGCCCTTGTAGACGACAGACAGGTTGGTCGTGACATCAGTAGAGCTTGGGTGTTTGGGAGCATGGACCTCTTACAGTAGTCGTATTCATGTTCCTGGTTTGGGACTCTCTCAGGTGTTTGTTTTGGTTTTCCTATTGTCGGGTTGTGTCACTTTTCTGGTTGGGCGCGTGTTTTTCCCATTAAAATTTTAGTTTACCTGCATCTCCTGCTTTGTACTTCTAGAGGTCGATGCACATTTTTGGTTTATTTGTAGTAGTTGGTACTTTGCTTTTCTTTTTTACTCATCACTTTATCATTGAGTGTGTTGCGTGTGTGTGTTTGTGTGTATAGGTACTTAGAGAAAGGTCTCCTCGAGTTCTTGTGACTTCAGTGTTGGTCGCCAGCCCCTGGCCTATGGAGGCGGGCTTGGGGTAGTTGCAGATC